>JAQQAF010000001.1:33127608-33727608 GCA_029747655.1 Ensete ventricosum | reverse complement strand
GATAATTTTGGCCGAGTTGTTCAAGTTATTGGGATCTAAATTATACTTCTCCACAAGCCTCCACCCCCAAACGGATGGCCAAATAGAAAGAATCAACTCGCTCTTGGAGCAATATCTCCGGCACTACGTGAGTACCTCATAATGAGATTGGGTGAAGCTGTTGGACATAGCCCAATTCTCCTATAACTTGCAACGGAGCTCTGCATCCAACAAGAGCCCCTTTGAGATTATTACGGGACAACAACCATCAACTCCTCACACCCTACTTACAAAAAAAAAACTCCTCACACCCTGGTTATTGGTTATATAGGGAGTAGCCCATCAGCCTATCACTTCTTCGTAAATGAATGGCATCACAATGCAGATATTGGACGAGCTTACTTGGAGAAGGCGGCCAAAAAGATGAAGAAGTGGATAAACTTGGGAAGGTGACCACAAGAGTTTAAAGTTGGTGACATGGTGTTTGTGAAGCTCCAACCAGCATCACTCTAGTTCTATAGGCACAAAGTGCACAAGGGATTGGTACACAAGTATGAAGGGTCTTTCCCAATCGTCAGTAGGGTAGGCAATGTTTCATACAAGTTGTAACTGCCAGCATGGTTCAGAATTCATAATGTCTTCCATGCGAGCAACTTAAAAGCCTACCACTCAGATCCGCAAGATGATACTTGAAATGTTCCAACTCCACCAGAGCCTCTTACAAGAAGCGAGTTGAAACTATTCTGGCGGATCGTAAGACAAAGCTTTTTTTTTGTAAGTGATCACAAGACAAAGCTACCCAATGGAGCACATCAAATTGAGTACTTGGTGAACTGGTAAAAGCTTCCTCGAACAGAAGCCAGTTGGGAGCTAGAAGATGCCCTACGACATAAAGAAGCCCGCGTCAAAGCTTACCAGCAAGCGTCGATAAGAGCGTTGATAGTTTAACTGGGGAGAATGTCACGAACGATTGTCGCTCAACCACAACATCTTCGCACTGTGAATCGTTCATCGCTTTTTCTTGTTTATACATATGTTTGGCAACTTATTTTGCCTTGAGTTTATGTGTTTTTACCTAAGAAATGTGAGCGAAAGTAGTGTAGAAGGCTGCAGAATGATCGCTCGCTGCGCTGAGCCAAAACAAGCCCGTTTTTGGGTCTTTTTCTTGTGCTGCGATGATCATTTTGAGCGGTCCAAAATGTTAGCCATTTCAGCACCTTGGAACCCCTCGGGTGGCACCGGGCTGGATAGGGTTCCTGGTATATGTCGGGTGTAGGCTTTCATGAACAATTGAACTTGTCTTGCGTCCCATCTTTGTCACGCCCCCCTGAATTATATCATAAATCGAGAGGTGTGACCATGTCATAAATCGATAATATTATCAACAACATAATCTATCCAGGATCCAGACAATCATTTGAGGATTCTAAGAATAACATGCAGAGTCATTCAACCACTTTCATATAAACCTGTGCAGATTATAATCTCTTCATTTTCTCTTAAGGAATCATAAACCGATCTGAAACCAATACGGCTAAATATAATCCACATTCATAAAGTCCACCAATGCGATAAAATCCATGAGTTTGGAAAATAACCATACACCACCACTTCATATATTATACAGCAAGTTTAACGTTCAAGATCCCAAACAAGAGGGTAGTTTTAAAAATATTACATAGTTATCCCTCTTCAAAATACATCTATAACTTTATTTTAGACCCAAGGTGTACACATACAATGATAACATATTGTCAAATGAATATTTAGCCCAAGAACTTCTTGCTTTCCCATTGCATTAGCCCGTATCAAGTATTTTTATAAATACCGAGCTAACCTTAAGAAGATTAGATAGCAACAGTATGACCTAAGAAGCCCAGCAAGTATCAAACAAGTTCAAAGCAAGGAATGATATTTTTAAGTTGAACCTGATATAAGAGTGCAAGGTAGGGAATACATAAGTCTTCACATATAGCATCAAATCAGATTCACAACAACAAGGTTCATCTCGTTCGAAGCATACATGAATCCATAACAATTTGGGAAGGTATTTGGAGCATATATGGCAATCAAAAGCATTTTGGTATATATCAATAGCATTTAAAGTTATTAGGGGCATATCAATAATACATGAAATACATAGGAACATGTCAAAGGAATAAATATCTAACTTAAACTCATATGTCACATTTGAAGTTGGATGAATATCATAGGCATAAGTATGTCAAGCAGCATATCATTGGCAAATGAAATAATTTGGAGCCTATCAATGAGAATAGAAAATATTTCGGAGCATATCAAGGAGGTATAGGATATGTTTTGAAAGTATATCAATGGTGTATGAATATTCTCAAAAGCGTATCAAATGAACAAGTAAAGAACGGGAGCTTAAATATCATTTAGATATAACATTCATTTCATTCTTATCCACAGCACATAAATAATGCAAAAGCAATACTTTGGATATCATATCAATGACATAGAGGGCAAAGTGAGACCATAAACATAATGTGGAACATCCATTGCTGAATGACCACCAAACATAAGTCTCCTACGTCTAGGAGCTTCATCGACCCACGTCTGAGTGAAGTCATAGGGGGCCGACAGAGCACGCGGGCTCTAAGCATAACTCTCTTTATCATTTCTGGCAAAGGTTCACATTGTCCCACAAACACCGGAGTACAAAAGGACATGAGAAATAAATTTGACATATATCGGAAGCACATGCGGAACAAAAAATCATACATGCACCTAAACAGAATAATAGAATATAACATCAATTAATACATAACATATTTTGATATGTAAGGAAGTCAAGGACAAGAGCATTAGAGATTTCAGTTTTGAAATGGAAGAAGCAAGTAGAGGCAGAATTGATACAATCCCTATTCCGACTGAATTCTGAAGGTAAAATACAAAGTTATTTAGATGATCAAACATGCTCTAAATTACTCAAGAATAGTGTTGTTGAAAACATAAATTAATCTAGTTTCATACAAAATAAGTTTCATACAAATTGAGGGTCTCTACAAAGAGTTATTAATGATTTTGTAACCAAAGGTCCGGAATCATGGTGTCAAACATGCATGCAATGTACTTATGTGTCACCCATGCACATGCACAAGTGACACTACTATAAACAAGGTAGTGACACATGTCCTCACCATGTTTCTTTTTCTTTTTTTTATCTTAATATGAATCTTTTATAATTCATTTCATATTTTTTTTAAGATTCACACTTAAGTCCTTAGCAATTAACTATTAATATAAAATTATTTAATTAAGAAAATTAATAAATAAATCCTTAAATTTTACAAATTGGTCATCATAAATAATTTAAAATATATCATTATAAATATTTAAAAAATAAGGGATATTAAAATTTTAGTCTTCTAAATTTATCATACCTTTATCGACGAACAGATGAGGATAGATTTTCTTCATTTCTTCCTCTAGTTCCCAAGTTGTTTCATCTATAGAATTATGCCTCTATATCACTTTTACTAGAGAAATGACCCGATTCCTTAGTATATTTTCTTTTTTATCAATAATCTGTATAGATTCTTTCACATAAGATAAGTTGTGATCGATTACAATCGACTCATACTGAATGATGTGAGAAGGGTCATGTATACACTAGCATTGAAATATGAAATATGTCATGGATACGACCCAAGGATGGTGGCAAGGCAATCCTGTAAGCGATAGAACCAATCCTTTCAAGGACCTCAAACGGTCCAATAAATCTAGGGCTTAACTTTTCTTTCTTCCCAAATCTTATCATACCCTTGGAAGGAGAGACCTTCAAGAATACAAAATCCCCCACTTGAAACTCAATTTCTCGTCTTCTATTATCAGCATAGCTTTTTTGACGACTCTGAGCAGTCTTTAGTCTTTCTCTTATAACTTGAATCTTTTCGGTAGTCTCCTGCACTTTATCGAGTGATAACAATTTCCTATCGCCATCTTCCTCCCAACAAATAGGCGTTCTAAAGGGCCATCTGAATACTAGATTGGTAACTATTATTGTAGGTGAACTCAACAAGAGAAATATCTTTATCCCACTCACCTTTCCAATCCATGATATATGCTCTAAGCAAATCCTCAAGTGTTTGAATTATTCTTTTTGATTGCCCATCGGTTTGAGGGTAATAAGCAGTGCTAAACTTGACTTTAGTGCCCATAGATTCATGTAATCTTCTCCATAATTTAGAAAGAAATATGGAGTCTCTATCAGAGATGATCTCCTTTGGAACACCATGAAGCCTTACTATTTCACCGATATATAATTCAACAAGTCTATCCATAGAATATGTCATATTGATCGGTAAGAGATGTACCAATTTGCTAAATCTATTAATAATTACCCATATAGCATCATGCTTTCTAAAGGTTCTGGGTAGACCGGAAACAAAATCCATGGTGATACTTTCCCATTTCCATTCAGGAATATCTAAAGGTTGTAACAAACTCCAGGTCTTTGGTGTTCAACTTTGATTTGCTAGCAAGTTAAACATTTTCATACATATATTGCAATCTCCTTTTTTATGCCTTCCCACCAATAATGACTTTTAAGATCTTTATACATTTTTGTGCTACCCGGGTGCAAGGTGAATTGGGAACTATGACCATCCTTCAGGATTTGATCCTTGATATCTGGGTCATCTGGAATACATACTCTATTCCCCATTCTCAACAGGCCATCCTCAGAAACACGAAAACCAGGCTTTGATCTTTTTTCTACTTCTTTCCTCAAGTGGATTAAACATGGATCTCGTAGTTGTCTCTCTTTAATTTGTTGAATGAAATCAGATTGAACCTGGATAGAGGCCATCAATATCATTGAGTTTTGCTCATTCCTAATAGATTTCTCATCACAATTTCCTTCCAATAATTCCCATTGTTTCACAACCAAACTAGCCATCAAATTTGTAGATTTTCTACTAAGTGCAACAGCTACAACATTGGATTTACCCGGATGATATTGAATGGTGCAATCATAATCCTTTAAAAGTTCTATCTATCTTCGTTGCCTCATATTTAACTCCTTTTGAGTGAAGATATACTTTAGACTCTTGTGATCGGTAAATATTTTGAATGTTCGCCCATATAAATAATGCCTCCAAATCTTCAGTGCAAAAATAATTACTGCTAACTCCAAATCATGGGTTGGATAATTTAGTTCATAACTCTTCAGTTGTCTAGAAGCATAAGCAATTACTTTTTCTTCTTGCATCAAAACACATCCAAGGCTCTTCCTTGAAGCATCAGTGTAAACTATAAATCCTTCATTACCACTGGGAATTATGAGAATAGGAGCACTAGTCAATCTTTTTTTTAGCTCCTAAAAACTTTGTTCATATTCATCAACCCATTCAAATCTCATATTTTTTCGAGTTAACTTGGTGAGGGGGTTAGCAATTCGGGAAAATCTCTCCACGAATCTCCTATAATAACCTGCCATGCCCAAGAAACTTCTAACTTCAGTTACATTTGTTAGTGCTTCCCACTTAACTACTGCTTCAACTTTCTTCGGATCAACAGAGATGCCCTTACCTGAAATCACATGGCTTAAGAAGGTGACTTCTTTTAACCAAAACCCACATTTACTAAACCTTGCATACAACTTCTTTTCTCTTAGTATTGACAATATATTTCTCAAGTGCTCCTCATGCTCTAGGTTATTCCTTGAATACACTAATATATCATCAATGAATACAATAACACAGTTATCCAAGAGTGGATGAAATATCCTATTCATTAATTCCATGAAAGCTGCAGGGGCATTAGTCAAACCAAAAGGCATTACTACGAATTCATAGTGACCATACCGAGTTCTGAAAGCAGTTTTAGGGATATCTTCTTTCTTGATATTCAATTGATAATAACCTGACCTCAAATCAATCTTGGAGAATACTTGTGCACCCTGCAATTAATCAAATAAATCATCAATTCTAGGTAGAGGATACTTATTTTTTATTTCACTTGGTTCAATTGTCTATAATCAATACAAAGCCTCCATGTCCCATCATTCTTCTTAACTAATAGTACTGGAGCACCCCATGGTGAAACACTGGGTCGAATAAAACCTTTATCTAATAGTTCTTGTAGTTGCTTTCTTAATTCTTCTAGCTCGAGTAGTGCCATTCTATAGGGACGCTTGGATATTGGTGTTATCCCAGGGATAATATCAATAGCAAATTCACTCTCTCTAACTGGAGGTAATCCAGGGAAGTCATCTGGAAAAACATCAGGGAACTCTCTAACTACCAAAATTTCATTTAGATGAGCTGCTTGATTTAAGTTCTCCTATACACATATAATGTAACAAGAACAACCCTTCTGCATAAATCGACGAGCTTGAAACACCAATATTAGGCAAGGAAGTGAGTGAGTCATGCCTAATACCCTTAAAGTAGAAGATGGGCTGATCTGGTATACAAAAAGTGATTATTTATTTATAACAATCAATACTAGCATGATAGGAAGATAGCCAATCCATGCCAAGTATAATATCAAAGCCTTGAATCTCTAGGAGAATTAAATCAGCAAGGAGTTCATGTTCCGACAAAAATCAATCAAGATGGATAAAGCAAGTTTGATGTCAAAGTAGCCCCAACTGCAGCAGTTACATACAACTCATAATCCAATGGTTTAGGTTGAATGCCCAAGTGACAAGTAAAAGTTTGTGAAACAAAAGATAGATTAGACCCGGGATCAAATAAAATATTTGCATTCTTATTAGAAACATGAATAATACCTTCGACTACTGATTTAGAAGCCCGAGAATCCTGTTCAGTGATGGCATAAACTCTAGCAAACTCTTTCTTCTTATTTAGTGGACAATCCTTTACTTTATGATCTAGTTTTCCACAAGCAAAACAGGCTCCAGTCACCCGAAAATATTTACTCGTTTCATGATTATATCCATATTTTGCATATTACTGAGTTCTCTGAGGTGGCTTTCTCTTCTCTAATCCTGACATCTTGATCATCTTTTTACTATTTTCATATTCATTCACTCTCTTGCTTTTGCTTGTAAACTTGTCCTTGTAGTTCTTACCCATAATTTCTTGTATCTCCTCTAAGTCTCTTTCAGTAATTAAGGCCCTTTCTACCACATCAGTATATGAAGGAAGTTTTAAGGCTGATATCCAACTCCTTATCGTCGGTCTTAGTCCTCTCTCAAATCTTTTGTCTTTCTAATTTTTTCATCGGTCATCTGAGTGGCAAATCTAGAGAGCTCGGTGAATTTAGCTTCATATTTTGCTACGTCAAGTTTCCCAGTATAAGATTTAAGAACTTCAATTCCTTCTGCTCCATGATACAATCTGAAAAATATTTATCATTAAACTTTTCTGTGAATACTTCCCAAGTAATGAGCTCATGCCTGATTTCACTGATTCTCTTCGTTCTTCTCCACCAATGTTCAGCTTCCCCTTCAAACATGAAAGCGGCAAAAGGAACCTTTTGATCTTCAGGACAATTTAAGACATCAAATATCTTCTCTATTCGCATCATCCATTGTTCAACCACCATTGGATCAGGTTCACCACTAAAACTTGGAGGACTAAGCTTTTTGAACTGTTCTATTCCCAATCCAGCCTGAGTGGACGTTCCAGCTTTATCATTTCCTCCTTGTTGGACTTGCTGTTGTATCACATGTGGCATAGCCTTAAGGGTTTTCATAATTCCACTTAATTGATCAGCCATAGGAGGACCTGATGACCTCGTCATTCTTGTTTCCTAAAATCATCAAAAAGAAAATTTTTATTTGTCAATCACTCTATAAAATCACTAAACCTCTACGTATAGTTCAAATATGATATATCTACAGTATGTCTAAATGACTTAGTAATCCTCAAACCATGCTCTGATACCATCTCTATCATGCCCCCCCGAATTATATCATAAATCGAGAGGTGTGACCATGCCATAAATCGATAATATTATCAACAACATAATCCATCCAGGATCCAGACAATCATTTGAGGATACTAAGAATAACGTGCAGAGTCATTCAACTACGTTCATAGAAACCTATGTAGATTACAATCTCTTCATATTCTCTTAAGGAATCACAAATCGATCCAAAACCAATACGGGTAACTATAATCCACATTCATAAAGTCCACCAATGCAATAAAATTCATATGACTTTAGAAAAACAACCATACACCACCACTTCATATATTATACAGCAAGTTTAACATTCAAGATCCCAAACAAGAGGGTAGTTTTAAAAACATTACATAGTTATCCCTCTTCAAAATATGTCTACAACTTTACTTTAGACCCAAGGTGTACATATACAATGATAACATATTGTCAAATGAACATTTAGCCCAGGAACTTCTTGCTTTCCCATTGCATTAACCCGTATCAAGTATTTTTATAAATGCCGAGCTAACCTAAAGAAGATTAGATAGCAACAAAGTTAGCTAAGAAGCCCAGCAAGTATCAAACAGGTTCAAAGCAAGGAAAGATGTTTTCAAGTTGAACCTGATATAAGAGTGCAAGGTAGGGAATACATAAGTCTTCACATATAGCATCAATTCAGATTCACAACCACAAGGTTCATCTCGTTCGAAGCATAATGACAATTTGGGAAGGTATTTGGAGCATATATGACAATCAATTTGGTATATATCAATGACATTTAAAGTTGTTAGGGGCATATCAATAATACATGAAATACTTAGGAACATGTCAAATGAACAAATATCAAACTTAAACTCGTATGTCAAATTTGAAGTTGGATGAATATTATAGGCATAAGTATGTCAAGCAGCATATGAATGGTAAATGAAATATTTGGAGCCTATCAATGAGAATACAAAACATTTCGGAGCATATCAAGGAGGTATAGAATATATTTTGAAAGTATATCAATGGTGTATGAATATTCTCAAAAGCGTATCAAATGAACAAGTAACGAACGAGAGCTCAAATATCATTCATATATAACATTCATTTCATTCTTATCCAAAGTACACAAATAACTCAAAAGCAATACTTTGGATATCATATCAATAACATAGAGGGCGAAGTGGGACCATAAACATAATGTGGAACATCCATCGCTGAATGACCACCAAACATAAGTCTCCTACGTTTAGGAGCTCTATCCACCCACGTCTGAGTGAAGTCATAGGCAGCCGACAGAGCACGGAAGCTCTAAGTATAACTCCCTTTACCATTTCTGACAAAGAATCACATTGTCCCACAAACACCGGAGTACAAAAGGACATGAGCAATAAATTTAATTTGGCATATATCGGAAGCACATGCGGAACAATAAATCATACATGCACCTAAACAGAATAATAGAATATAATATTGATTAATACATAACATATTCTGATATGTAAAGAAGTCAAGGACAAGAGCATTAGAGATTTCAGTTTTGAAATGGAAGAAGCAAGTATAGGCAGAATTGATACAATCCCTATTCCGACTGAATTCTAAAGGCAAAATATAAAGTTATTTAGATGATCAAATATGCTCCAAATTACTCAAGAAAGGTGTTGTTGAAAAGATAAATCAATCTAGTTTCATACGATGAAACAAGTTTCATACAAATTGAAGGTCATCACAAAGATTTATTGATGGTTTTGTAACCAAAGGTCTGGAATCATAATCTTTGTTTTGCAGAATTCATATGGACCATCAAAATGAGGTTTTGACAGTCATTTCGACTCCAAATCATTCAATCTTCGGTTCAACAGAAAGGACTGAAAGCCTATTTTCTAACAAATTAAGTTTCATATAATTCAGGAACTCCAACACGAAGATATAAGCAATATAGTGATGAAAGGTCTTGAGATACAGATTCTATTTTACAGATTTTGTATACTCAATTGAAGTAAACGTTTGGTCTAGGAAATGAACTCCAAATTCTTCAAGCTCAGGTTCAAAAGAAAGATATTTGAATCTATTTTTGAAAAAACTATATTTTATCTAAATCCGAGATATGTACTAAATGTTACAGCAAGACAAGATAGATAGATCATAATATTGATAATATTACAGATTCGTACTTAGGCTGCCAACAAAAGATTTTAGATTAGTTTCAGAATTTTCTTCATAAATCAAGGCAAAAATAAAGATACATTTCAGTATAAGAAAGATAGAACACTTGTCTTTGAATATTTTAGTCCCAAAGGTGTACGTTAGATCACAAGCTCAAAATCCCCAAATTTCTTCTTATTCTTTTCTTCTCTTCTTCCTCTTATTATTATTATTATTCTTCTTCTTCTCAAGTTCATGTTGCAGCCAAAACACCCCTTTTTTTCTCTAATTGTTAATTATTTAGGCTAACATATGTGTTAATAGGTAGAAAATATGCATGAAATGTACTTATGTGTCACCCATGCACATGCACAAGTGGCACTACTTTAAACAAGGTAGTGACACATGTCCTCACCATGTTTCTTATTTTTTTTAACTTAATGTGAGTCTTTTATAATTCATTTCTTTTTTTTTTAAGATTTACACTTTAAGTCCTTCGCAAATAACTTTAAATATAAAATTATTTAATCAAGAGAATTAATAAATAAATCCTTAAATTTTATAAATGGGTCATCATAAATAATTTAAAATATATCATTATAAATATTTCAGAAATGAGGGATATTACAATGCCTTGGGAACCGTCGTTTGTGGACTTGCGACCGTTCTTACAACTCTCTAAAGTCTTGTTTCGCTCTCTTTCTCTTTTCTCTGCTGCACTCAAGGTGTTCGACGAATTGCTTGTACAGCTTCCCGCTTTGCGAGACGTCGAGACTTATCCATCGCTCGTTTCTATGCTAATCAACTTCTTCTTTGCAGGTCCTACGGGACCGCACGAGGTTGCAAGAGGGCGGACCCTTTGCAGACAGATAACAGTTTGTGCGTTTTATAACTTAGGCAATCCCAGCTAAGTCCGAACAGTGGGCAAGGTTGCTTCATGACATAGGCAATTTCAGCTATGTCTTTGAGAGTGTCGCTAGGGTACCGCACGGATTAGGCAAATTAAGCGAAGTCCGTGACACTATGGGAAGTCGTATGAGCATGGTTTCCAAAAAAATGTAACAATCATAAACTTTGCACAAAATCACGTGCAAAGTCGAGTTTCAATCAATTTTCACCGTCTCAGAAATTCAAAATACTGGCCATTTATTCGCAACGTATTAGCCCATGGAAAGTCGTACGAGCATGGTTTCACGAAAAAACACGACGGTCATAAACTTTATGCAAAGTCCCGTGCAAAGTCGAGTTTCGATTGATTTTTCATGAACCGTCTCGAAAATTCAAAATACTAACCATTCCCAACGTATTAGCCCATGGGTAGTCGTACGAGCACGGGTCGCGAAAAAATGTGACGGTCATAAACTTTGCGTAAAGTCACGCATAATGTTGAATTTCAATCAATTTTTTGTGCACCATCTCGGAAATTCAAAATACTGGCCATTCCTAACGTATTAGCCCATAAGAAGTCGTTTGAGCACCGTTTTGCGAAAAAACGTGACAGACATAAGCTTTCCGCAAAGTTAAGTTTCGACCAATTTTTCGTACATCGCCCTAGAGTGCCGCGTCTGGCCGCTCGCATCCATGGCGTCTCTCGCCCTAGAGACCGCCAGCCGCCTAGGGGAGAAGAAGCCACCACCCTTCCCATACCTAAATCACCAATTGTAGAAGCAACCATTCCCACTTTCGACGCCTGATTTGCCGCAGGATCGCAAAGCAGTAGTGAACCCAGCACCAATCGCAGCGCAGTCGCCATCGTTTCTCCCCCTAGAGGCCGTCCCGCGCCTAGGGGAGAAGAAGCCGCCGCCCTTCCACCCCTGAAGTCGCTGATTGCGGAAGAGATTGCTATCCTTACACGCTTGGAATCGCCAATCGCAGAAGCGACTGCCATTCTTCCACACCTAAATTCACCGAGAACGATCGTAGAGGAGAAATTGCCCTCCGCTACCCCCTCGTCATTCGGTAAGGAAAGAGGCTGTTATCCCCAGCACCGGTCGCAAGCGCAAGTTGAGCACGAGCGCAAGGGAAAGCTATCACTTTACCTTGGGAGAAGCCAGCAGCCCTCACATGAAACCTCTCGCTCTCACCATTCTTCGTCCCTCACGTCCTTACCGTATAAATTTGAGTTTCAATTAGTTTTTCGTGCACCATCTCATAAATTTAAAATACTGGTCATTCCCAATGTACTAGCCCCATGGCACAAAGTCACACGCAAAGTCAAGTTTCGATCGGTTTTTCATGCATCATCTCGGAAATTCAAAATACTAGCCATTCCCAACGATTAGCCCATCGGAAGTCGTACAAGCACGGTTTCACGAAAAAATAAGATGGTCATAAACTTTGAGTAAAGTCATGCGTAAAGTTGAGTTTCAATTAGTTTTTCGTGCACCATCTCAAAAATTCAAAATACTGGCTATTCCCAACGTATTTGCCCATGGGACATCGTACGAGCATGGTTTCGCAAAAAAACACGACGGTCTTAAACTTCGTACAAAGTCACGCACAAAGTCGAGTTTTGATCGATTTTTCATGCACCGTCTCGGAAATTCAAAATATTGGCCATTCCCAACGTATTAGCCCATAGGAAGTCTTACGAGCATGGTTTCGCGAAAAAACAAGATGGTCATAAACTTTGCGTAAAGTCACGCATAAAGTTGAGTTTCGATCGGTTTTTTGTGCACCATCTCGGAAATTCGAAATTTGGCCTTTCCCAACGTATTGGCCCATAGGAAGTCGTACGAGCACAATTTCATGAAAAACACAACAGTTATAAACTTTCAACAAAGTCAGGCGTAAAATCAAGTTTCGATCAATTTTTCGTGCACCATCTCAGAAATTCAAAATACTGGCTATTCCCAACGTATTAGCCGATGGGAAGTCGTACGAGCATGATTTCATGAAAAAATATGACGGTCATAAACTTTGCGTAAAGTCGCTCGTAAACTCAAGATTCGATCGATTTTTCATGCACCATCCCATAAATTCAAAATACTCGCCATTCCCAACGTATTAGCCAATGGGAAGTTGTACGAGCACGATTTTGCGAAAAAACATGATCGTCATAAACTTTGCTCAAAGTCGCATGCAAAGTCGAGTTTCGATCGGTTTTTCATGCACCGTCTCAGAAATTAAAAATACTGGCCTTTCCCAACGTATTAGCTGATCAGAAGTCGTACGAGCACGGATTCACGAAAAAATATGAAGGTCATAAACGTTGCATAAAGTCACGCGCAAAGTCGAGTTTCGATCAGTTTTTCATGCATCATCTCGGAAATTCAAAATACAACCCATTCCCAATGTATTAGTTGATGGGAAGTCGTACGAGCACGGTTTCGCATAAAAATGTGACGGTAATAAACTTTGCCCAAAATCATGCGTAAAGTCGAGTTTCGATCGGTTTTTCATGCACCATCTCGGAATTTTAAAATACTGGCCATTCCCAACGTATTAGCCCATGGGAAGTTATACGAGCACGGTTTTGTGAAAAAACGTGACGGTTATAAACACTGCGCAAAGTCACTCGCAAAGTTGAGTTTCAATCGGTTTTTCGTGCACCATCTCCAAAATTTAAAATATTGGCCATTCCCAACGTATTAGCCCATGGGAAGTAATACTAGCACGGTTTCACGAAAACTGGGACGATCATAAACTTTACACAAAGTTGGGCACAAAATCGGGTTTCGATCGTTTTTTCGTGCACTATCTCGGAAATTCAAAAGACTAGCTATTCCCAACGTATTAGCCGATGGAAAGTTGTATGAGCACGGTTTCGTGAAAAAATGTGACGGTCATAAACATTGCTCAATGTCACGCGCAAAGTGGAGTTTCGATCGATTTTTTCATGCACCGTATCCAAATTTTAAAATACTGGCCAATCTGAACGTATTAGCACATGGGAAGTCGTACGAGCATGGTTTTGCGAAAAAATGCGATGGCCATAAACTTTGCGCAAATTCGAGCACAAAGTCGAGATTCGATCGATTTTTCGTGCATCGTCTCATAAATTCAAAATACTGGTCATTCCCAACGTATTAGCCAATGGGAAGTCGTACGAGCATGATTTTGCGAAAAAATGCGACGGTAATAATCTTTGCATAAAATCACGCACAAAGTCGAGTTTCAATCGGTTTTTCATGCACCATCTCGAAATTTCAACATACTGGCCATTCCCAACGTATTAGCCCACAGGAAGTTATATGTGCATGATTTTCTGGAAAAATGTGACGGTTATAAACATTGCGCAAAGTCACTCGCAAAGTTGTGTTTCGATCGGTTTTTCGTGCACCGTCTAGAAAATTCAAAAAATTGGCTATTCCCATGGGAGCTACGAGCATGGTTTCGAGAAAAATGCGATGATCATAAACTTTACACAATGTCGCGTGAAAAGTCGAGTTTCGATCGATTTTTCATGCACCATCTTGGAAATTCAAAATACTGGCCATTCCCAACGTATTAGCCCATGGAAAGTCGTACAAGCATGATTACCCGAAAAAATCCGAAGGTCGCTCAAAGTTGAGTTTCGATCATTTTTTCATGCACTATCTCGAAAATTCAAAATACTGGCTATTCCCAACGTATTAGCCCATGGGACGTCATACGAGCAAGGTTTCACAAAAAAATGGAATGGTCATAAACTTTACACAAAATCGAGTTTCGACCGATTTTTAGTGCACCGTCTCAAAAATTTGAAATACTGGCCATTCCTAACGTATTAGCCTATGGGAACTACGAGCACCATTTTGCGAAAAAATGCGACGGTCATAAACTTTACGAAAGTCACGCACAAAGTCAAGTTTCGATTGATTTTTGGTGCATCGTCTCAAAAATTCAAAATACTAGTGATCCAACATATTAGCCCATCGGAAGTCATATGAGCACGATTTCATGAAAAAACGTGACGGTCATAAACGTTGCGCAAAGCCACGTGTAAAGTCAAGTTTTGATAAGTTTTTTTATGCACCATCTCGAAAATTCATAATACAAGCCATTCCCAACGTATTATCCCATGGGAAGTCGTACGAGCACGATTTTGTGAAAAAACGTGACGATAATAAACTTGCACAAAATCGCGCACAAAGTCGAGTTTCAATCAGTTTTTCATGCACCATCACGAAATTTTAAAATACTGGCCATTCCCAACGTATTAGCCCACGGGAAGTCATACGAGCACGGTTTTGTGAAAAAACATGATGGTTATA
Source organism: Ensete ventricosum (assembly GCA_029747655.1). Classification (NCBI taxonomy): domain Eukaryota; kingdom Viridiplantae; phylum Streptophyta; class Magnoliopsida; order Zingiberales; family Musaceae; genus Ensete; species Ensete ventricosum. Next base: position 33,712,423 of record JAQQAF010000001.1, on the reverse strand, counting down.
AACATTTCGCAAAGTCACTAGTAAAGCCAAGTTTCGATCGGCTTTTCATGCACCGTCTAGGAAATTCAAAAAATTGGCCATTCCCAACGTATTAGCCCATGGGAACTACGAGCATGGCTTCGCGAAAAAAAGTGACGATCATAAACTTTACACAAATTCACGTGAAAAGTCAAGTTTTGGTCGATTTTTTGTACACCATCTCGAAATTTCAAAATACTAGGCATTCCCAACGTATTAGCCCATGGGAAGTCTACCAGCACGGTTTTGTGAAAAAACACGAGAGTCATGAACATTGAGCAAAGTCACTAGCAAAGTCAAGTTTCGATCGATTTTTCATGAACCATCTCGGAAATTCAAAATACTGGGCATTCCCAAAGTATTAGCCCATGGGAAGTCGTACGAGCATGGTTTCAAGAAAAAATGCAACGGTCGTAAACTTTGAGCAAGTCACACGCAAAGTTGAGTTTTGATCGATTTTTCGTGCATGGTCTCGAAAATTCAAAATGCCGGCCGTTCCCAACGTATTAGCACATGGGAAGTCATACGAGCAAGGTTTCACGAAAAAAAACGACGGTCATAAACATTACACCAGGTCGAGTTTCGATCAATTTTTCGTGCACCGTCTCGAAAATTCAAAAACTGGCCATTCCCAACGTATTAGCCCAAGGGAAGTCGGACGAGCACGGTTTCACAAAAAAATATGACGGTCATAAACTTTGTGCAAAGTTGCGTGCAAAGTTGAGTTTCGATCGATTTTTCGTGCACCGTCTTGGAAATTCAAAATACTAGCCATTCCCAACATATTAGCCCATGGGAAGACGTACGAGCATGGATTCGCAAAAAAATATGACGGTCATAAACTTTGTTCAAAGTCACGCATAAAGTCGTGCGCAAAGTCGAGTTTCGATCGGTTTTTCGTGCACGGTCTTGAAAATTTAAAATACTGGTCATTCCCAAAGTATTAACCCATGGGAAGTCATACGAGCATGGTTTTGGGAAAAAATACGACGATCATAAACTTAGCACAAAGTCATGTTTCTTTTGGTTTTTCGTGCATCATCTTGGAAATTCAAAATACTAGCCATTCCGAACGTATAGACCATGGGATGTCGTACGAGCACGGTTTCTTGAAAAGACGCAACGGTCATAAACTTTGCGCAAAGTCGTGTGCAAAGTCGGGGTTCGATTGGTTTTTCATGCATTGTCTCAGAAATTCAAAATACTGGTCATTCCCAACGTATTACCCCATGTGAAGTTGTACAAGCACGGGTTCAGAAAAAAACGCGATGGTCATAAACTTTACGCAATGTCGCGTATAATGTCAAGTTTTGATCGGTTTTTCCTACACCATCTCAAAAATTCAAAACACTGGCCATTCCCGACGTATTAGCCCATCAGAGGTCGTACGAGCACGGATTCACGAAAAAACATGACGAACATAAACTTTGCCAAATTCGCACGCAAAGTCAAGTTTCGATCGGATTTTCGTGTACGATCTCAGAAATTCAAAATACTGGCCATGCCCAACATATTAGCCCATGGGAATTCGTACGAGCATGGTTTGGCGAAAAAATGCAATGGTATAAACTTTGCGCAAAGTCGTATGCAAAGTTGAGTTTCAATAAATTTTTTGTGCAGCGTCTCAAAAATTCAAAATACTGACCATTCCCAACGTATTAGCCTATGGGAAGTCGTACGAGCACGATTTCGTGAAAAAATACGATGGTAATAAAATTTGCGTAAAGTCGCGCTCAAAGTCGAGTTTCGATCGGTACCATCTTTGAAATTCAAAATACTAGCCATTCCCAACGTATTAGCCCATGGGAAGTCGTACGAGCATGGTTTCATGAAAAAATGAGGTGGTTATAAACTCTGTGCAATGTCGCACGCAAAGTCAAGTTTCGATTGGTTTTTTTCGTGCACCATCTTGGAAATTCAAAATACTAGTCATTCCCAATGTATTAGCCCATGGGAAGTCGTACGAGCATGGTTTTAGGAAAAAATGAGACGGTCATAAACTTTGCGTAAAGTTTGAGTTTTGATCGATTTTTCGTGCACCGTCTCGGAAATTCAAAATACCAGCCATTCCCAACGATTAGCCCATGGGAAGTCGTACGAGCACGGTTTCATGAAAAAACATGATGGTCATAAACATTGAGTAAAGTCACGCGTAAAGTTGAGTTTCAATCAGTTTTTCGTGCACTATCTCGAAAATTCAAAATACTAAACATTCCCAACGTATTTGCCCATGGGACATCGTACGAGCATGGTTTCGTAAAAAAACATGATAGTCTTAAACTTTGCATAAAGTCATGCACAGAGTCGAGATTCGATTGGTTTTTCGTGCACCTTCTTAAAAATTTAAAATATTGGTCATTCCCAACGTATTTGCCCATGGGAAGTCGTACGAGCATAGTTCCACGAAAAACACGATGGTCATAAACTTTGCACAAAGTCAGGCACAAAGTCGAGTTTCCATCGGTTTTTCGTGACCTTCTCAAAAATTAAAAATGCTGGCCATTCCCAACGTATCAGCACATGGGAAGTCGTACGAGCACCGTTTCGCGAAAAACCGTGACGATCATAAACTTTACGCAAAGTTGCATGAATAGTCGAGTTTCGATCGATTTTTCATACACCATCTCAGAAATTCAAAATACTAGCCATTTCCAACGTATTACCCCATGGGAAGTCGTACGAGCACGGTTTTGTGAAAAAACACGACAGTCATAAACTTTGCGCAAAGTCGCGTGCAAAGTCGAGGTTCAATCGATTTTTCATGCACCATCTCGAAAATTCATAATATAGGCCATTCCCAACATATTAGACCATGGGAAGTCGTACGAGCACGGTTTCGCGAAAAAATGCAACAGTCAAAAATTTTACGCAAAGTCGCACGCAAAGTCGAGTTTTGATTGATTTTCTTCGTGCACCATCTTGAAAAATCAAAATACTAGCCATTCCCATGGGAAGTCGTACGAGCATGGTTTCAGGAAAAAATGAGACGGTCATAAACTTTGCGTAAAGTTTGAGTTTTGATCAGTTTTTCATGCACTGTCTTGGAAATTCAAAATACTAGCCATTCCCAATGATTAGCCCATGGGAACGAGCACGGTTTCGCGAAAAATACAAGACGGTCATAAACTTTGCGTAAAGTCACGTGTAAAGTTGAGTTTGAATCGATTTTTCATGCACTATCTCAGAAATTCAAAATACTAAACATTCCCAACGTATTTGCCCATGGGACATCGTACGAGCATGGTTTTGTAAAAAAACATGACGACGGTCTTAAACTTCGCACAAAGTTGAGTTTCGATTGGTTTTTTGTGCACCATCTCAGAAATTTAAAATATTGGCCATTCCTAATGTATTAGCCCATGGGAATTCTACGAGCATGGTTTCATGAAAAACGCGACAGTTATAAGCTTTGCACAAAGTCGGGCACAAAGTTGAGTTTCGATCGATTTTTCGTGCACCTTTTCAAAAATTCAAAATGCTGGCCATTCCCAACGTATCGGCCCATGGGAAGTTGTACGAGCACGATTTCACAAAAAAATGTGACGATCATAAACTTTACACAAAGTCGCGCGAATAGTCGAGTTTCGATCGGTTTTTCATACACCATCTCAGAAATTCAAAATACTAGCCATTCCCAACGTATTACCCCATGGGAAGTCGTACGAGCACGGTTTTGTGAAAAAATATGACAGTCATAAACTTTATGCAAAGTCGCACAAAAAGTCGAGATCCGATCAATTTTTCATGCACCATCTTGAAAATTCAAAATATAGGCCATTCCTAACGTATTAGACCATGGGAAGTCGTACGAGCACGGTTTCGCGAAAAAATACAACAGTCAAAAACATTGTGCAAAGTCGCACGTAAAGTCGAGTTTCGATTGGTTTTTTTCATGCACCATCTTGGAAATTCAAAAGACTAGCCATTCCCAATGTATTAGCCCATAGGAAGTCGTACGAGCATGGTTTCAGGAAAAAATGAGACGGTCATAAACCTTGCGTAAAGTTTGGGTTTTGATCGGTTTTTCGTGCACCGTCTCGAAAATTGAAAATACTAGCCATTCCCAACATTAGCCCATGGGAAGTCATACGAGCACGGTTTTGCGAAAAAATATGATGGTCATAAACTTTGCGTAAAGTCACGCGTAAAGTTGAGTTTCAATCGGTTTTTCGTGCACTATCTCAAAAATTTAAAATACTAAACATTCCCAATGTATTTGCCCATGGGACATCGTACGAGCATGGATTCTTAAAAAAAACACGACGGTCTTAAACTTTGCACAAAGTCACGCACAAAGTCAAGTTTCGATTGGTTTTTCGTGCACCATCTCAAAAAATTTAAAATATTGGCCATTCCCAACGTATTAGCCCATGGGAAGTCGTACGAGCATGGTTTCATGAAAAATGCGACGGTCATAAACTTTGCACAAAGTCAGGCATAAAGTCGGGTTTCGATCGATTTTTCGTGCACCTTCTCAAAAATTCAAAATGCTGGCCATTCCCAACATATCAGCCCATGGGAAGTCGTACGAGCATGGTTTCGCAAAAAAATGTGACGACCATAAACTTTACACAAAGTCGCGTGAATAGTCGAGTTTCGATCGATTTTCCATACACCATCTCAAAAATTCAAAATACTAGCCATTACCAACGTATTACCCCATAGGAAGTCGTACGAGCACGATTTTGTGAAAAACAAGGACAGTCATAAACTTTGCACAAAGTTGCGCGCAATGTCGAGTTTCGATCGATTTTTCATACACCATCTCAGAAATTCAAAATACTGGCCATTCCTAACGTATTTGCCCATGGGAAGTCGTATGAGCATGGTTTCGTAAAAAAATGCGACGGTTATAAACTTTGTGCAAAGTCTCGTGCAAAGTCGAGTTTCAATCGATTTTTCATGCACTATTTCGGAAATTCAAAATACATGCCATTCCTAACATATTACGCCATAGGGAGTCACACGGTTTCGCGAAAAAACGTGACCATCATAAACTTTTCATAATGTTGCGCATAGAGTCGAGTTTCGATCGATTTTTCGTGCATCGTCTCAGAAAATTCATAAACTTCCCATGACCATTCCCAACGTATTGGCCCATGGGAAGTTGACGGTCATTAACTTTGCACATAGTCGAGTTTCGATCGATTTTTCATGCATTGTACGAGCATGAAGTTGTACGAGCATGTTTCCCGAAAAAAACATGACGATCATAAACTTTACGAAAAGTCACATGCAAAGTCAAGTTTCGATCAGTTTTTTATCCACCATCTAGGAAATTCGAAATACTAGCCATTCCCAATGTATTAGCCTATGGGGAGTCGTATGAGCACAGTTTCGAGAAAAAAATGTGACGGTCAAAAAGCGTAAAGTCGCGCGTAAAGTTGAGTTTCGATCGGTTTTTAGTGCATCGTCTCGGAAATTCAAAATACTGGCCATTTCCAACGTATTAGCCCATGGAAGTCGTACAAGCACGGTTTCGTGAAAAAATATGGCAATAAAAAACTTTGCATGAAGTTGCGCTCAAAGTCGAGTTTCGATCAATTTTTCATGCATCGTCTCGAAGATTTAAAATACTGACCATTCCCAACGTATTACCCTGTGGGAAGTCGTACAAGCACGGTTTCACGAAAAAACACGATGGTCATAAACTTTGCGCAAAGTCAAGTTTTGATCAGTTTTTCATGCACCGTCTCAAAAACTCAAAATATTGGCCATTCCCAATGTATTAGCCCATGGAAGTCGTACGAGCACGGTTTCACTAAAAAATGTGATGTTCATAAGCTTTGCGCAAAGTCGCACGCAAAGTGAAGTTTCTATCGATTTTTTATGCACCATCTCGGTAATTCAAAATACTGGTCATTCCCAATGTATTAGCTCATGGGAAGTCGTATGAGCACGGTTTCGCGAAAAAATGTGACTGTCATAAACTTTGCGCAAAGTCACGGGCAAAGTTAAGTTTTGATCGATTTTTTGTGCACCATCTCGAAAATTCAAAATATTGGCCAATCCCAACCTATTAGCCCTTGGGAAGTCGTGCAAGCACGGTTTCGTGAAAAAATATGACGGTCATAAACTTCACGCAAAGTGATGCACAATGTCGAGTTTCGATCGATTTTTCGTGCACCGTCTCAGAAATTGAAAGTAGTGGTCATTCCCAACGTTTTAGCCCATGGGAAGTCGTACGAGCATGATTTCATGAAAAAATATGACGATCATAAACTTCACACAAAGTCGCACGAAAAGTCAAGTTTTGATTGGTTTTTCATGCACCGTCTCGGAAATTCAAAATACGGGCCATTCCCAACGTATTAGCCCATGGGAAATCGTACGAGCTTGGTTTCGTGAAAAAATACGATGGTCATAAACTACGCGCAATGTCACACGCAAAGTCGAGTTTCGATCGATTTTTCATGCACCTTCTCCGAAATTCAAAATACTAGTCATTCCCAACGTATTAGCTCATGGGAAGTCGTACGAGCATGATTTCGCAAAAAAATGTGACTATCATAAACTTTGCACAAAGTAGCGCTCAAAGTCGAGTTTCGATCGGTTTTTCATGCGCCGTCTCGGAAATTCAAAATACTGGCCATTCTGAATGTATTAGCCCATCGGAAGTCGTACGAGCACGATTTCATGAAAAAATGCGACGGTCATAAACTTTGCGCAATGTCGCTGATAGGACTCCAGCAGGGTTGAGTCCTAATCATCTTAGTCCTAGTCAATAAAAACCCTGTTAGATTGTAATAAAGTCACTCCTATCTTATAAAGGAGTATGATTAGGGTTTAGATTAGCCTTTAGGGCTTAGTAGTCGCCTCCCCCCCTTACCGGGTTGGTCGGCTAGGGTTTCCCCCAGCTTAGGTCGGCTATAGAGCCAATTTAGCCGCTTGTTCCTATTAAGGCAGGTCAGCTATAGGAGGGGCAAAGGGGTAATTCTACTTAGGTAAGCACCCCCTTAGGCTAGGGTTTTGATCCCTATTTAAAGATGTAGCTGCCCCCCCCCCCCCCCCCCCCCTTCTTGAATCAAGCAATTATCAATTTTATTTCAGCCTTGTGCCGAATCTAGAAGGGAGGAACCCCTACAGCGTTCCAAGGGTTGATCCCCCTCAAGGGTCAAAATCTATAGAACTCCTTCTGAGGTTCTATCATCTGGTATCAGAATCGTGTTCCTACTATCCTGTAGCCATCTCAGCTGCCTCCACCTTCCCAAGCAATTCCCACAATTGCTTTTGACGTCGCCTCCATCGTCACCCACCAAGCCATAGATCCATCAATCTGCTGCCTTCCTCAACGTCAACATCAAAGATCTGGAAAAAACTCCAAAGCCCACGCCTCTTGCTAGTGTCATTCCTCTATCATATATGTGGGAGAAGTTTTCCAAAATTTTCTTGCTGTAAAATTTTACCGTCGCAAACGTTATCATCGTTGTGAAGGTGAAACACTATAGAAATTTTTAACCGATTGTTGCTTCTTGGAACTGAACTTTTAATCATCCTTTTTGGCTGAAACTTTTATACAATTTCGTAGATCATCTTAGATTTCATCTAAGATTGGTCTCATTAAAAAAATCCTTCTAGATTCGGACTTATAGCACTGTGATTCTTCATCACATAGTGCTGAAATTTTATGATGGAGATTTACCTTCCGTCTATTGGCCTCTTGAAACTGAACTTTTATTCATCCTTTTTGGCCAAAATTTTTATACAATTCCAAAGATTATCTTGGCTTTCATCTAGGATGAATTTCTCAAAAAAATTCCTTCTGGAACTGGGTTTCTTGTGCAATCTTTCAATAGCATGCAGTTCTGAAATTTTTACGACGAAGGATCTACCTTTAGTCTTTTGCCCTATTTCCCTAATGTTATGCTGCCAAAATTTCGCCAAACTTTTTACTGGTATTCCCAACATCAAACCAAGGGTTTCTGCATAATTTTCTTGAACTTTCCTCTGGAAATTATGTCAAGAAGTCATCGTTTCTCCGACGTAAAATCTGTTTGGTAGGACTGCACATTGCAGCACTTATTTTCATCGAATTCTATCAGATTTGAGTGCTATTTTTTGTGGGATTTCGGACTCTTTTTCTCATCACCAAACCCTACCATCCTTATAAAAAAGCCTTCAAAACCCTACCCTAAACTGAAACCAAACAGCCACCCAAATCAGCCCAGCCTTAAATCGTAGCCTACTCCCATCCAAACCGATTCACCTTCCAACCGGCCACCCCCTTCTCCAAAATTCTCATGCCACTAACCCAACAACAAAAGAGAGATCTCAATATTACAAATCTAGAGGCATATGCCATAGCATCAAAGGAGGTCATTAACTCTAAGTTTGAAGCCTTTGAAAGCCGCATGGAGGAGAAGATGCGATCAATTTTCGCCGAATTCAGCATGGGCCGACCATCAAGCCCGAGGAAGTCACACCATGGAGAGACTTCAGATCAGTGAGAAGACCATAAAGATCATGGACACATCACCTCTAATCCCAACAATTCATGCATCAAGGTTGATTTCCCAAGATGGGAAGAAGGAGACCCGATCAGATTGATCTCGTGCGCGGAGCGCTATTTTCGATTCTACTGAACCGCCGATGCTATACGGGTGGAGATTGCTATGATACACCTCGAGGGAGATGCTATTCAGTGGTTCAATTCATTTGAACACACCCATGGAGGACTCTATTGGCAGCGATTCAAGGAAGGACTACTAAACCGCTTCGGACCAACCGATTTCGACAACATCGACAGACAATTGGCAAAGATTCATCAAACCTCTACAATACAAGAATATCAAAAAGGTTTGAGCGTTTATCTAACCATACTGAGAATTGGTCTGAGAAACAACTTTTAGATACTTTTATTGAGGGCCTAAAGTCGGAGATCCGAGGAGAAGTAAAGGCGCGGCAACCGTACACACTTGTGGCGGTGATTTCCTTCGCTCGTATCCAGGAAGAATGATTGAACCACGAGGTACGAAGGACAAGGGTTGCTCCCAGACCAGCCATGCTAAGGCCTACTACGACCTCTACTGTCATCCAAGCCCCAGCACCAAAAAAGATGACAAGAGACGAGCTTCGCGAACGATCGGCCAAGGGGTTGTGTTGGCATTGCGACAAACCATGGAGTTGCGAACATCGCTGCAAAAAAGCCGACTCCTCATGATTGAATCAGCAGAGGATGAGGACAATGAAACATCTAAAGAAGCCCTTGAACCTGAAGAAGAAGCCATGGAGGAAGATTCTCAACCGGCCGACGATACAGTGCACGCATTGGCCAGCTACTCCAACCCGCAGACGATGAAAGTTGGAGGACTTCTAAAATAGCAACCCATCACATTCTCATTGATACGGGCAGCACAAATAACTTCCTCAATAGTAAGGTTGCTGCATGTTTGGTGCTTCAAATAGAAAGTTGCAACAACTTTGATGTAAAGGTCACCGACGGCCAAATCTTTAATTGCAACCAACGGTGCCCACGGGTGAAACTACTCCTCCAAGACCAGGAAGTGGTAGCTGATTTCTTCCTCCTACCCATTGATGATTATGAAGCTGTACTCGAGATCGAATGGCTCACAACAGTAGGTGAAATCTCCTAGAATTTTTCTAAATTAATCATGAAATTTTATTGTAAAGGGGGACAAGTCATATTATGAGGCAAGTGCGGGAGCCAAATTTCCACCTTTCATCACAATGAATGGAGAAAGTTTTGTACAAAGCACATGATGGACTTTTGATGCATATTCAGCAGCCATCTAAGGGGGAGAATATACAAAATTCAGATCCTAAGCTTGCCCTCTTGCTAGACAAAGTCGTGGACGTTTTCACGGAGCCACGTGAGCTGACCCCTAACTGGTCGCATAACCACTGTATTCCTATTCTGCTGAGCAAATCTCCAGCAAATTTACATCCGTACCACTACCCTCACTTACAGAAGGACGAGATCGAGAACATTGTCAAAGAGATGCTTGAAACTGGGGTGATTCGATAGAGTTGCAGCCCTTATTCTTCACCGATGTTGCTAGTGCGTAAGAAGGATGGTACATGGCAAATGTGCATTGATTATTGGGCCTTGAACGCTATCACCGTCAAGGACAAATATCCTATACCAATCGTAGATGAGCTTTTGGATGAATTAAAAGGAGCTCGAGTCTTCTCTAAATTGGATCTCTGTTCTGGTTATCATCATATTCGGGTATGGACTGAAGATGTTATGAAAACTGCATTTCGCACGCATAAAGGCCACTACGAGTTTCTGGTAATGCCTTTCAGACTAACGAATGCTCCTTCTACTTTCCCAAGCCTTATGAATGACATCTTCCAGAGTTTTCTATGTATGTTCGTATTAGTGTTCTTTGATGATATTCTCATTTATAGCCCTACGCTTGATATACATTTTCAACACTTACGAACTGTTCTAACGATTCTTTGGGAGAATACTCTTTATGTTAAATAGTCAAAGTGCAGCTTCTTATAACGTAAAGTGGAGTATCTTGGGCACATTATATTAGAGGATGGAGTGGCGGTGGACTCGACAATGATCGAGGCAATGCAAGGATGGCCGAGACCTACAAACGTAAAATCACTACGCGATTTCCTTGGACTCACGGGCTACTACCAAAATTTCGTGAAAGATTATAGCAATATCAGTGCCCCACTCACATCCTTACTGAAGAAAGACTCCTTGTGGTCGGATAAAGCCTCTGCAGGCTTCGAACAACTCAAGGTAGCCATGACAACGACGTCGGTCCTAGCGCTGCCCGATTTAGTTGCACTTTTGTCATTGAGGCCGATGCATCAGGAGTTGAAATTGGGGCTATTCTTATGCAAGATGGTCGACTCCTAATTTACACTGAGGCTTCCCCCACACTCCACACAAAGTTTTTACAAAGGATACTAATTACTACCAAATTTAAAATATGGCTAGATACAGGTCCATGTCACGAATGAGAAGTAAAACTAGAAGAATTACAATCCATGTTCACACTAGATTGGGCTCTCATCATCCTGAGCCATACTAGAGGGCAGTCACCATTCCAGAAGAAAGGTTGGCTATCACTAAAGACTAACCATATGACATCACATGCAAAGAAGAAACGACCTCCCAACAAACTTAAGAATGAACGAAAAATTGAAGATCAAGTTTTTCTATACCTCCAGCCCGATCGATTTTATGCAAAGTTTATGACCGTCACATTTTTTTGTGAAACCAAGCTCGTACGACTTTCCATGGGCTAATACATTGGGAATGGGCCGTATTTTGAATTTCTGAGACGGTGTACAAAAAATGAATCGAAACTCGACTTTGTGCAAAGTTTATGACCATCGCATTTTTTCGTGAAACCGTGCTCGTATGACTTCCCAAGCGCTAATACGTTTGGAATAGCCAGTATTTTGAATTTCCAAAATGGTGCACGAAAAACCAATCGAAACTCGATTTTGCGCAAAGATTATGACTGTTGCATTTTTTCACGAAACTGTGCTCGTACAACTTCCCAAGGGCTAATACGTTGGGAATGGTCAGTAATTTAAATTTCTGAGATAATAAAAAAAAATCGATCGAAACTTGACTTTGCGTAAAGTTTATGATCATGTTTTTTTACGAAATCGTGCTCGTACGACTTCCCAATAGATAATTTTTTGGGTATAGTCAGTATTTTGAATTTTCGAGACGGTGCACGAAAAACTGATCAAAACACGACTTTGTGCATGACTTTATGCAAATTTTATGACCGTCGCATTTTTTCGAGAAACCGTGCTTGTACGACGTTCCATGGGCTAATACGTTGGGAATGGCCAATATTTTGAATTTTCGAAACAGTGCATGAAAAATCGATCAAAATACGAGTTTGTGCGTGACTTTGTGATCGTCGCATTTTAAAGAGAAATCGTGCTCGTACGACTTCCCATTGGCTAATACGTTGGGAATGGCCAGTATTTTAAATTTTTGAGATGGTGCATGAAAAACCGATCGAAACTTGACTTTCACAAAGTTTATGACCGTCGCATTTTTTTACAAATCCATGCTCGTACGACTTCCCATGGGCTAATAGATTGGGAATGGCTAGTATTTTAAATTTTCGAGATGGAGCACCGAAAAACCAATCGAAACTCGACTTTGCGTAAAGTTTATGACCATGCTCGTATGACTTCCCAAGGGCTAATACGTTGGGAACGACCATTATTTTTAATTTCCGAGAAGGTGTATGAAAAATCGATCAAAACTTGACTTTGTGCGCGACTTTGCACAAAGTTTATGTCAGTCGCATTTTTACGTGAAACCGTGCTCGTACGGGCCAATACGTTGGGAATGGCCACTATTTTGAATTTCTGAGATGGTGCATGAAAAATCGATCGAAACTCGACTTTGCGCAAAGTGTATGACCGTCGTATTTTTTGGCGAATCTGTACTCCTACAACTTCCCATGGTCTAATACGTTGGGAATGGCCAGTATTTTGAATTTTTGAGACGATGCATGAAAAATCAATGGAAACTCGACTTTCGCGTGACTATGCACAAAGTTTATGACTATGGCATTTTTTCGCGAAACCATGCTCGTACGACTTCGCATAGGCTAAACGTTGGGAATGACTAGTATTTTGAATTTCTGAGATGGTGCATGAAAAATCGATCGAAACTCGACTTAATGCAAAGTTTATGACCGTCACATTTTATCGCAAAACCATGCTCATACAACTTCCCATGGGCTAATATACATTGGGAATGGCCAATATTTTAAATTTTCGAGGCGATGCATGAAAAACCTATCGAAACATGACTTTGCGCGTCACTTTTCGTAAAGTTTATGACCATTGCATTTTTTTGCGAAACTGTGCTCGTACGACTTCGCATGGGCTAATACGTTGGGAATGGCTAGTATTTTGAATTTCTGAGACGGTGCACGAAAAATCGATCGAAACTCGACTTTGCGCAAAGTTTATGATCGTAACATTTTTTCGTGAAACCATGCTCGTACGACTTCCCATAGGCTAATACGTTAGGAATGGCTAGTTTTTTTAATTTTTGAGATGGTGCTTGAAAAACCGATCGAAACCTGACCTTTCGCGCGACTTTGTGTAAAGTGTATGACCGTCATGTTTGTTCGCGAAACCGTGCTCGTGTGACTTCGTATGGGCTAGTACGTTGGGAATGGCCAGTATTTTTAATTTCTGAGACAGTGCACGAAAAATCGATCGAAACTCGATTTTGTGCAAAGTTTATGATCGTAGCGTTTTTTTCACGAGACAGTACTCATACGACTTCCCATGGGCTAATACGTCGGGAATGGCCAGTATTTTGAATTTCGGAGACGGTGCACGAAAAACTAATTGAAACTCGACTTTGCACAAAGTTTGTAACCATCGCATTTTTTCATGAAATCGTGCTCGTACGACTTCCCATGGGCTAGCTAATACATTGGGAATGACTATTATTTTAAATTTCTGAGATGGTGCACGAAAAACTGATCAAAACTTGACTTTGCGCGTGACTTTGTGACCATTACGTTTTTTCACGAAACTGTGCTCGTACGACTTCCCTTGGGCTAATACGTTGCGAATGGCTAATATTTTGAATTTCCGAGTTGGTGACGAAAAGCCGATCGAAACTCGACTTTGCACAAATTTTATTCTATTGAGCTTCCGACATTTCTCAGGCTTATTAAGTCCACGAACATTCTAACAGATTATTTTCAGCAATACTAGATAAAAGGAACAGCATGCAACTTTGGATGGACATTACCATCCTTTTTTTTATCCTTTGATTTTGCATGGTCTTCTCGCATAATATCTTTACCCTTTAATCCTTTATTTCTATATTTATCCACCTCATCCACAGCTTGCAAATGTTTAAATTTTTACGTACCTTGAGGCAAGGAGTCCTGAATAGCGGGATGTGTCGAAGCGCGATGAGTTTGGTGAGGTGCAATGTCTTGGTTCACAAGAGGTTGTTGAGATGCAATTTCCTGATTATCTAAAGGAATGATTCGTGACGGTGAGGTCATTTTTGGGGAGTGAGAACCATGAGAAGCTCCTGCAGTGGAAGTCCCTGATATAATAGGAAAAGATGAAAGTCCTGACTTATCTTTCTCCTATTCATGTTGCCGCCCGAACGAGTCAGAGTGTTCATTCATCTTCTTCGCCACTATCACTATTGGCACTGGAGTATCAGTGCTCGAAATAGTGGTAGTGACCTATGTGATTTTTTATGAAGGCTACTGGCAAGCATCATTTGCATGTCCAAAAGATAGACAAACCTTGCATCGTTGTGGCTTTCAAGAATATGAAACTTTCACCTTTCGGGTGCTCCCATCAAGATCATGATAAAAAACTTCATTTGGTATAGTTCCTCATCAGAAGAAACCATTACACAGGCTCTAGCAAAAGTCAATCTCGTTTACGAAGCTGTTGCCTTATAAATATACAATGGTTGTCCCAGGGTGCTGCAAAGCTTTGCAATAAAATGACAATCCCAGAGATGTAACGGAAGTCCATGGAAAGAAACCCCTAATGTAGACTGTCTAACTCCAATCGCATATCAGGTGCCCAACGTCATAGGAATATTGGATGACCACGAATAGTAAAAATCCTTCCAGGACCCGTTGTAAATCTTCTTCAGAGTAGAGCTTGCATATAAAGAATCCGTTCTCCAACACATGAAGATCAAATGTTGATATTCCCCATCGAGTCTTGATGAATGAGGATAATAGAAAAAATGATGTTTTGAGTCCAACCGCGTAGCCCACAATTGTCATGGACCATGTCTCAATCAGTTCATCAGAATCAATAATCTCATACACAGCAATCTTCTGATCAGTCTGTACTTCTGTAGTAAAAAAATCCAGTCGAAGATCCGGACTACCAACTAGAGCTTAAAAGAGGCTATTTCAAGGCCAAGGATCTCAGGATATGGGAGCAGGAAGTCATGATCTAAAGCGTAAATGACCTCTGGCCTGGTTCATTGAAGGAGCATCCCGCCGAGATCAAACCAGTGGTGGAACATCTTGGTGTGAAACCGGCCTAAGCTGCTGGGGGGAAACAAGTGGCTGCAGGACAGGAGCAACCCCCTCCCGCTTTGAAGTAACCAGCAACTACTGGAGAGGAACCAGTGGCTGCTGAAGAGGAGCAACCCCCTCCCGCTGTGAAGGAACCAGCGGTTGCTGGAGAGGGGCGTTCCACTATGAAGCAACCAGTGAAGGAGCATCTCGCTGGAATAGAGGAGCGGTATGCGAAGCAGAGTGCCGTGTCTGGTCGCTCGCATCCATGGCGTCTCTCGCCCTAGAGACTGCCAGCCGTCTAGGGGAGAAGAAGCCACCACCCTTCCCATGCCTGAATCACCGATTGCAGAAGTAGTCGTCGCCCTTTCCATGCCTGATTTGTCGCAGGATCGTAAAGCAGCAGTGAACGCAGCACCAATCACAGCGCAGCCGCCATCGTTTCTCGCCCTAGAGGTCGTCCCGCGTCTAGGGGAGAAGAAGCCGCCGCCCTTCCACGCCTGAAATCACCGATCGCAGAAGTGATTGCCGTCCTTCCACGCTTGGAATCACCGACCGCAGAAGCGACCGCCATCCTTCCACACTTGAATTTGCCGCAGAACGATCATAGAGGAGAAATTGCCCAAGGGAGCAATCGCCCTTCCCTACTCGCTCATTGTTCGGTAAAGAAAGAGCATGAGCGCAAGCAGAGCACGAACACAAGGGAAAGCTGTCACTTTGCCTTGGGAGAAGCGCCCAAGGGAGAAGCCAGCAGCCCTCACAGGAAACCTCTCGACTTTGCACGCGATTTTGCTCAAATTTGGACTTCCCAAGGGCTAGTACGTTGGGAATGATTAGTATTTTCAATTTCTAAGACGGTGCATAAAAAATCGATCGAAACATAACTTTGCATAAAGTTTATCACCGTCGTATTTTTTTGTGAAACTATGCTCGTAGGACTTCCCTAGGGGTGTTATGTTGGGAATGGTCTGTATTTTTTCGAGACAGTGGACGAAAAATCGATCAAAACATGACTTTGCTCAAATTTTATGACCATCATGTTTTTTCATGAAACCATGCTCGGACGACTTCCCATGGGCTAATATGTTGGGAATGACCAGTATTTTGAATTTCTGAGACGGAACACGAAAAACTAAATGAAACTCGACTTTGCGTGCGACTTTATGACTGTCGTGTATTTTCGTGAAATCATGCTCGTACAACTTCCAATGGGCAGATACCTTGGGAATGGCTAGTATTTTGAATTTCCGAGATGGTGCACAAAAAACCAATCGAAACTGGATTTTACGCATAGTTTATGACCGTCGTATTTTTTTGCAAAATCGTGCTCATATGACTTCTCATGGGCTAATACGTTTGGAATGGCCAGTATTTTGAATTTCTGAGATGGAGTACGAAAAACTGATCGAAACTCGACTTTGCGTAAAGTTTATTATCGTCGTATTTTTTGGTGAAACTGTGCTCGTTCGACTTCCCTAGGGCTATTACGTTGGGAATGGTCTGTATTTTTTTGAGACGGTGCATAAAAAATCGATCAAAACATGACTTTGCATGCAACTTTGCTCAAATTTTATGACCGTCACGTTTTTTCATGAAACCGTGCTCGTACGACTTCCCATGGGCTAATATGTTGGGAATGACCTGTATTTTGAATTTATGAGACGGAATAGGAAAAACCGAACGAAACTTGACTTTACGTGCGACTTTATGACTGGCATGTTTTTTCGCAAAATCGTGCTCGTACAACTTCCAATTGGCTGATACGTTGGGAATGGCCAGTATTTTGAATTTTCGATATGGTGCACAAAAAACCAATTAAAACTGGATTTTGCGTAAAGTTTATGACTGTCATGTTTTTTCGTGAAATCATGCTCGTATGACTTCCCATGGGCTAATACGTTTGGAATGACCAGTATTTTGAATTTCTGAGATGGAGCACGAAAAACCAATCGGAACTCGACTTTGTGCAAAGTTTATGACCGTCGTTATTTTTCGCGAAACCATGCTCATATGACTTCCCATGGGCTAATACGTTCGGAATGGCCAGTATTTTGAATTTATGAGATGATGCACGAAAAATCGATCAAAACTCAACTTTACGCGAAGTTTATGACCGTCACGTTTTTTCATGAAACCATGCTCATACACTTCCCATTGGCTAATACGTTGAGAATGGTCATTATTTTGAATTTCCAAGAGGGAGCATGAAAAATCGATCAAAACTTGACATTGTGTGCAACTTTATGTAAAGTTTATAACCATCATGTTTTTTTCTTGAAACTGTGCTCGTACGACTTCCCATGGGCTAATACGTTGGGAATGGCTAGTATTTTGAATTTCTGAGACGGTGCATGAAAAATCGATTGAAACTCGTCTTTGCACAAAGTTTTTGATCATTGCATTTTGTCACGAAACCATGCTCGTACACCTTCCCATTGGCTAATACATTTGGAATGACCAGTATTTTGAATTTTTAAGATAGTGCATGAAAAATCGATCGAAACTCGACTTTGTACGGGACTTTATGACCGTCGTATTTTTTCGTGAAAACTTGCTCGTGCAAATTCCCATGGGCTAATATGGTGGGAATGGCTAGTATTTTGAATTTCCAAAATGGTGCATGAAAAATCGATCGAAACTCAACTTTGAGCACGACTTTGAGCAAAGTTTTTGATTGTTGCATTTTTTCGTGAAACCGTGCTCGTAGCACTTCACATGGGCTAAAATGTTGGGAATGACCAGTATTTTGAATTTCTGAGATGGTGCACAAAAAATTGATCAAAACTTGACTTTGCGTAAAGTTTATGACCGTCACATTTTGTCGCGAAACTGTGCTCGTACGACTTCCCATGGGCTAATACATTGGGAATGGCCAGTATTTTAAATTTTTAAGATGGTGCTTGAAAAACCGATCGAAACTTGACTTTGCGTGTAACTTTGTATAATTTTAGACCGTCACATTTTTTCATGAAACCGTGCTTGTACGACTTCCCATGGTTAATACGTTGGGAATGAATGGCCAGTATTTTAAATTTCTGAGACGGTGCATGAAAAATCGATCGAAACTCGACTTTGCACAAAGTTTATGACCGTCGCATTTTTTCACGAGACCATACTTGTACGACTTCCCATGGGCTAATACGTTGGGAATGGCCAGTATTCTGAATTTCCGAGACGGTGCATGAAAAATCGATCGAAACTCAACTTTAAGCGCGACTTTGAGCAACGTTTATGATCATCATATTTTTTGACGAAATCGTGCTTGTACCACTTCCCAAGGGCTAATACGTTAGGAATGACCAGTATTTTGAATTTCCGAGACGGTGCATGAAAAATCGATCGAAACTCGACTTTGTGTTTGACTTTGTGCAAAATTTATGTTCGTCAAGTTCTTTCATGAAATCGTGCTCCTATGACTTTCCATTGGCTAATTCGTTGGGAATGGTTAGTATTTTCAATTTCTGAGATAGTGCATGAAAAATCGATCGAAACTTAACTTTGCGTGCGACATTATGCAAAGTATATGAAGATCACATTTTTTTATGAAATCGTGCTCGTACGACTTTTCATGAGCTAATACGTTGGGAATGGCCAGTATTTTGAATTTTTGACATGGTGCTCCAAAAATCGATCGAAACTCGACTTTGAGCAAAGTTTATGACTGTCGCATTTTTTTGCGAAATCGTGCTCGTACGGCTTCCCATGGGCTAATACGTTGGGAATGAATGGCCAGTATTTTGAATTTCTGAGATGGTGCATAAAAAATCGATCGAAACTCGACTTTGCGCGTGACTATATGCAAAGTTTATGACAATCATATTTTTTTCGTGAAACCGTACTCGTACGACTTTTCATGGGCTAATACGTTTGGAATGGATAGTGTTTTGAATTTATGAGACGGTGCACGAAAAATCGAAAGAAACTCGACTTTGTGCAAAGTTTATGACCGTCACGTTTTTTCATGAGATTATGCTCATACAACTGCCCATGGGCTAATACGTTTGGAGTGGCCAGTATTTTAAAATTTTGAGATGGTGCACGAAAAATCGATCAAAACTCAACTTTGTGCAATGTTTATGATTGTCGCGTTTTTTAGTGAAACCATGCACGTACGGCTTCCCAAGGCCTAATATGTTTGGAATGGCAAGTATTTTGAATCTCCGAGATGGTGCACAAAAAATCGATCGAAACTCTACTTTATGCGCGACATTGTAACCGTCATATTTTTTTGTGAAACCGTGCTTGTACGACTTTCCATGGGCTAATACGTTGGGAATGACTAGTATTTTGAATTTTTGAGATGGTGCACAAAAAATCGATCAAAACTCGACTTTATGCGCAACTTTGTGACCGTCGTGTTTTTTCATGAATATGCTCGTACGACTTCCCATGGGATAATACATTGGGAATGGCCAGTATTTTGAATTTTCGAGATGGTGCACGAAAAATTGATTGAAACTCGACTTTACGTGTACTTTGTGACCGTCGCATTTTTTTACGAAAACGTGCTCGTACGACTTCCTATGGGCTAATACATTGGGAATGGCAAGTATTTTTTATTTCCAAAATGGTACACGAAAAATCAATCGAAACTCAATTTTAAGCTTCATATGTTGGAGAACGGATTCTTTATATGCAAGCTCTACTCTGAAGAAGATTTACAATGGGTCCTGGAAGGATTTTGGACTATCCGTAGTCATCCAATGATCCTACAACGTTAGGCACCTGATGTGCGATTGGAGTGATACAGTCTATAGTCTATCCCAATATGGGTTTCTTTCCATGGACTTCTGCTACATCGCTGGGGTCGTCATTGTATTGCAAAGCTTTGCAGCACCCTGGGACAGCCATTGTATATTGGTATGGCAACAGCTTCGCAAACGAGATTGACTTTTGCCCGAGCATGTGTAATGGTTTCTTCTGATGAGGAGCTACAGAATGAAGTTTTTTTTTTTTACTATGATCTTGATGGGAGCACCTGAAACGTGAAAGTTTCATATTCTTGGAAGCCACAACGATGCAAGGTTTGTCTATCTTTTAGACATTCAAATGGTGCTTGCCAGCAGCCTTCACAAAAAATCACACAGGTCTACTGACCACGTCAAGAGCCTCAGCATGGGGTCACTACCACTATTCCGAGCACTGATACTCAAGTGCCAACAGTGACGGTGGCAGAGAAGATGAATGAGCACTCTGACTCGTTGGGGCAGTGACACGAATAGGAGAAAAATAAGTCAGAACTTTCGTCTTTTCCTATTATATCAGAGACTTCCACTGCAGGAGCTTCCCATGGTTCTCACTCCCTAATAACGACCTCGCCTTCATGAATCATTCCTTCAGATAATCAGGAAATTACAACTCAACAACCTCTTGTGAACTAAGACATTGCACCTCACCTACCTTATCGCGCTTCGACACACCCCGCTATTCAGGACTCATTGCCTAAAGGTACATAAAAATTTAAACATTTGTAAGCTGTGGATGAGGTGGATAAATATATAAATAAAGGATTAAAGGGTAAAGATATTATGCGAGAGGACGATGCGAAATCAAAGAATAAAAAAAAAGATGGTAATGTCCTCCCAAAGTCGCATGCTCTTCCTTCAATCTAGTATTGATGAAAATAATCTGTTGGAATGTTCGTGGACTTAATAAGCCTGAGAAGTGTCGGGAGCTCAATAGAATAATCCGATCTACTGCATGTGATATTGTTATTCTTGTGGAAACAAAAATTAAAACTCATCGTGTTCGAGTTCAGAAGAATTTAATATTACCTGAGACAGAACTTTTTACTGATGATTCTCAGGATACTTATGGTCGAGTTTGGGTCTTATGGCATTCTAACCTTGTTAATGCTTGGTTTATTTCTACTACTAATCAATTCATTCATCTTAAGGTAGAGGATAAACAGACTGGATGTTAATTCAATATTACCGGTATTTATGCTTCTAATAGTATGTCTGACAGGAATGCTCTATGGCGTGATCTGGTTAGCATTGCAAATAGTTATCCTACAGTACCTTGGATTGTTATCGGTGACTTTAATACTATTAAATACACAAATGAGAAAGTGGGGGGTAGAGTGCTTTCCGAATGTCAGCTTCAAAGTTTTAATGATTGTATAGATACTACTGCATTGACTGATATGAAATATGTAGGTGATTGGTTCTCATGGAATAATCAAAGTACTGCTGATAAAAAAATTATGACTCGATTTGACAGATGTTTGATTAATCAGCAATGGTTAGCAGTTTTCCCATATTCACTTCTTGAGCACGGTGTTAAGTTATTTTTGGATCACTATATTATGCATATACACACAGATAAAGCAATACCTAGAGACAATAAACCTTTTAGATTTTTTAATATGTGGAGTACTCACCCTCAGTTCCTCGAAGTTATCAAGTCAGCTTAGAACATTAATGTGTTTGGTTCTCCCCCTTACTATGTCAAAAACTAAAAGCATGCAAAGTAGCACTTAAGGAGTGCAATTCAATTACATTTGGAAATATCACCAACAGGGTTCAGTTATGCAAGAAAGAACTTATGACAGTGCAAAGCGAGCTAAATCTTCAACCTCTAAATGCAAATCTTATATACAAAGAGGCTATCGCTAGAAATAACTTTATGCAAGCTTTGAAGCAGGAGGAATGCTTTTTGAAACAGAAGTCTCGACAATATTATCTTACTCTAGGAGATTCCAATACTAAGATTTTCTATGCTGCTATTGCTACTAGAAGGGCTACTAATCGCATCAAAAAATGCTAAGGTATAGATGGTAATCTTATTGAGGATTTGGATGAAGTAAAAAATTACACCAAGCAATTTTTATGCCTTACTCAATCAGGAGGAGCAGCATAATAGTATTCATGTTTGGCCCACAAGACGACTTGATTCTGAAGCACTCTCTCTTCTTAATGCCCCAATAACAGATGATGAAATTGGGAGAGTTGTTTTTAAGTCTCTGAACTACAAAAGCCCTGGTCTAGATGGATTTTCAGCTGAGTTTTCTCAAATTGCATGGTCTATTGTAGGCAACGATGTCATAAAAGCTTGTCGACATTTTTTCTCCTCAGGTCATATCCTTAAATAGATGAATTATAATTTTATTTCTTTAGTGCCGTAAAGAGATGGAGCTAATTCATTGGAGAATTATCGTCCTATTTCACTGTGTAACTTTATTTATAAGGTTATCTTTAAGGTGTTGACAGATAGACTACAAAAGGTTATGAAAAAGGTCATTAGTCCTAATCAGACTGCTTTTCTTAAAGGGAGGAGTATTCATCATAATGTCCTTCTTGCTAATAATTTGGTTAAGAATCTACACTCAAAAATAAGAAGGAAAAAGATATGTTTTAAAGCTGATTTACGAAAGGCCTTTGACTCAGTCAATAGGTATTTTATTTACAAGATGCTCCATAATATGGGCTTCCCTCAGCATTGGGTTAAATGAATTCAATGTTGCTTGGAAACTCCAAAATTTTTTATTCTCTTCAATGCTTCACCTATTGGCTTCTTCGGGAGTAAGAATGACATTCGGCAAGGCGATCCACTATCTCTTTATCTTTTTACCATTGCAATGGACGGGCTCAGTTGTATGTTGGAAGAGGCAGTTTCCAATGGCAAAATTAAGGTACCATATTATGGTTCTGTTCATATCTCTCACATAACATTTGCTGATGACCTTATTATCTTCCTTCGGGATGATCCAGTTTCTGTGAGTAATCTAGTAGTTATTCTTAATAAATTTAGTGTAGTTTCTAGTATGAAGCTAAACCATGCAAAGAGCAAAGTATATGTGAGTGCTTGCATTGACGATAAAGACTATATTGCTCAAACTTTGGGAGTTGCTGAAGGAAGTTTACTGGTTCCTTACTTGGGTCTCCCACTTATATCTACTAGAATCAACAAAGTCTCTTGTATGCGTATCCTACAAATAATTAAGAATAGAATTTCCTCTAGGAAAAATAGTCTCCTGTCTGCCTATCAACAAAGTTTATGACCGTTACGTTTTTCACGCTCGTAAAGCCGTGGGCTAATATGTTGGGAATGGCCAGTATTTTAAAATTCCAAGATGGTGCATGAAAAATTGATCGAAACTAGAATTTACGCGCGACTTTGCGCAAAGTTTATGACCGTCGGGTTTTTTCGTGAAACCGTGCTCGGACAACTTCCCATAGGCTAAGACATTTGGAATGGCCAGTATTTTGAATTTTTGAGAGGGTGCACAAAACATGACTCTGTGTGCGACTTTGCGTAAATTTATGACCATCACATCTTTTCGCAAAATTGTGCTCGTACGACTTCCCTTAGGCTAATACGTTGGGAATGGCTAGTATTTTAAATTTCTGAGACGGTGCATAAAAAATTGATCGAAACTCGACTTTACGTGCGACTTTGCGTAGAGTTTATAACTGTCATATTTTTCACAAATCCGTGCTCGTACGACTTCCCTTCGGCTAATACGTTGGGAATGGCCAGTATTTTGAATTTTTGAGACGGTGCACGAAAAATCAATCGAAACTCGACTTTGTCGCGACTTTGCACAAAGTTTATTACCGTCGCATTTTTTCGCAAAACCATGCTCGTATGATTTCCCATGCACTAACACATTGGGAATAACCAATATTTTGAATTTTTGAGTCGGTGCACGAAAAATCGATCGGAACTCGAATTTGCACAAAGTTTCTAACTAACGCGTTTTTTTATGAAATCGTGCTTGTATGACTTCCCATGGGCTAATACGTTGGGAATGACCAATAATTTGAATTCCCGAGATGGTGCAGGAAAAACCGATCGAAACTCGACTTTGCGCGCGACTTTGCTCGAAGTTTATGGCCATCGTGTTTATTCACGAAACTATGCTCGTACGACTTCCCATGGGCTAATACGTTGGGAATGGCCAGTATTTTGAATTTTCGAGATGGTGCACCAAAAACTGATCGAAACTCTTCTTTGGGCACGACTTTGTGCAAAGTTTATGATCGTCATATTTTTTCATGAAACCGTGCTCGTACGGCTAATACATTGGGAATGGCCACTATTTTGAATTTATGAGACGGTGCACAAAAAATCGATCAAAACTCGACTTTACGCGTGACTTGACGCAAAGTTTATGACCGTCATGTTTTTTCATGAAACCATGCTTGTATGACTTTCCACGGTCTAATACGTTTGTAATAGCCAGTATTTTGAATATCTAAGACGGTGCACGAAAGACCGTTCGAAACTCGACTTTGTGAAAAGTTCATGACGTCATTTTTTTTTGCGAAACCGTGCTCGTACTACTTCCCATGGACTAATACGTTGGGAATGGCCAGCATTTTGAATTTTTGAGACGGTGCACAAAAAATCAATCGAAACTCGACTTGTCATGACTTTGCACAAAGTTTATGACCGTCGCATATTTTTACAAAATCATGCTCATATGACTTCCCATTGGCTAACACATTGGGAATAGCCAATATTTTGAATTTTTGAGACGGTGCACGAAAAACCAATTGAAACTCGAATTTGCACAAAGTTTATGAGCGTCATATTTTTTCATGAAATCGTGCTCATATGACTTCCCATGGGCTAATAGGTTGGGAATGGCCAATAATTTGAATTCCCGAGACGGTGCACGAAAAACCGATCGAAACCCGACTTTGCGAGCGACTTTGCGCAAAGTTTATGACCATCATGTTTTTTCGTGAAACCATGCTCGTACGACTTCCCATGGGCTAATACATTGGGAATGGCCACTATTTTAAATTTCTGAGATGGTGCATAAAAAATCGATCGAAAATCGACTTTACGCGTCACTTTGCGTAAATTTTATGACCGTCACATTTTTCGTGAAACCATGCTTGTACGACTTCCACGGTCTAATACATTGGGAATGGCTAGTATTTTGAATTTTCGAGATGGTGCACGAAAGACCGTTCAAAACTCGACTTTGCATGCGACTTATGCAATGTTTATGATCGTTGCATTTTTTCATAAAACGGTGCTCGTATGACTTCCCATTGGCTAATACATAGGGAATGGCCAGCATTTTGAATTTTCGAGATGGTGCACGAAAAACCGATCGAAACTCGACTTTGCGTAAAGTTTATGATCGTCACATTTTTTCGTGAAATCATACTCGTACGACTTTCCATGGGCTAATATGTTGAGAATGGCTAGTATTTTGATATTCGAAGATGGTGCACGAACAATCGATCGAAACTCGAATTACGCGCGACTTTGCGCCAAGTTTATGACCATCGGGTTTTTTCGTGAAACCGTGCTCATACAACTTTCCATGGGCTAATATGTTTGGAATGGCCAGTATTTTGAATATTCGAGAGGGTGCACCAAAAACCGTTCGAAACTCGACTTTACGCGTGACTTTGTTTAAAGTTTATGACCATCACGTTTTTTTGTGAAACCCTGCACGTACAACTTCCCATGGGCTAATACGTTGGGAATTGCTAGTATTTTGAGTTTCCGAGACGGTGCATAAAAAATCGATCGAAACTCAACTTCGTGTGCGACTTTGTGCAACATTTTTGACAGTCACGTTTTTTCATGAAACCATGCTCGTACGACTTTCCATGGGCTAAAACGTTGGGAATTGCTAGGATTTTGAATTTCTAAAATGGTGCATGAAAAACCGATCGATACTCGACTTTCCACAGGACTTTGCGTAATGTTTATGACCATCGTGTTTTCTCATAAAAACTGTGCTCGTATGACTTCCTACGGGCTAATGCATTGGTAATGGCCAATATTTTGAATTTTCGAGATGGTGCATGAAAAACTGATCGATACTCAACATTGCGCATGACTTTGTGCAAAATTTATGATCGTCACGTTTTTTCGTGAAACCGTGCTCGTACAACTTCCCATGGGCTAATACGTTGGGAATGGCTAGTATTTTGAATTTCCAAGACGGTGCATGAAAAATCGATCGAAACTCGACTTTGCGCGACTTTGCGTAAAGTTTATGACCATCGTATTTTTTTGTGAAACCATGCTCGTACAACTTTCCATGGGCTTAATATTGCGAATGGCCAGTATTTTGAAATTTCAAGACAATGCACAAAAAATCGATCGAAACTCAACCTTGCACGTGACTTTGGGTAAAGTTTATGACCGTCACATTTTTACGAGAAATCATGCGCGTACAACCTCCCAAGGGCTAATATGTTGGGATTGACTAGTATTTTTAATTTCTGAGACAGTGTACGAAAAGTCGATTGAAACTCGACTTTGCGTGCAACTTTGTACAAAGTTTATGACTATCATGTTTTTTCGTGAAACCATGCTTGTACGACTTTCCACGGTCTAATAATTGGGAATGACCAGTATTTTAAATTTCCGAGATGGTGTACGAAAGACCGTTCGAAACTCGACTTTGTGCAAAGTTTATAACCGTTGTATTTTTTTGTGAAACCGTGCTCGTACGACTTCCCATGGACTAATACATTGGGAATGGCCAGTATTTTAAATTTTTTAGACGGCGCACGAAAAATCAATCGAAACTCGACTTTGGCGTGACTTTCCGCTCAGTTTATGACCATCGTATTTTTTTGCAAAATCGTGCTCGTATGACTTGCCATGGGCTAACACATTGGGAATAGCCAGTATTTTGAATTTTTAAGACGGGACATGAAAAACCGATTGAAACTCGAAATTGCATAAAGTTTATTACCGTCACACTTTTTCGTGACACAATAAGGACTATATTGCTCAAACTTTGGGAGTTGCTGAAGGATGTATACCAGTTCCTTACTTGGGTCTCCCACTTATATCCACTGGAATCAACAAAGTCTCATGTCAGCCTATCCTACAAAAAATTAAGAATAGAATTTCCTCTTGGAAAAATAGGCTTCTTTCTAATGCTGGACGACTTGAACTTATTCGATCTGTGTTGATCTCTTATTCTATTTTTTGGTCTCATGCATTCCTTCTACCTGCCGGGCTTCTCCATGATATTGATAAATTACTTATGAACTTCTTCTCGAATGACACAGATGGTAAGACAATGCACATGGTGAATTGGGGTAACATTTGCAAACCAAAGGATGAAGGGGAGCTGAATCTACGACATATTAGAGATTGGAATAAAGCTTGTTTTGTAAAACAATTGTGGGATATTTTACAAAACAAGTCTTCCTTATGGTCATAATGGGTTTTTGCTAGGTACCTAACCAAGGAATCAATCTAGGAAGCATTCGCAAAAACATCTCATTCTACTGCTTCGAAAGGAATTCTGAAGGCAAGGAGGTGGCTAAGTAATAACATTTCATATGTGATATCTTCGGGAACCAATATTAATATGTGGTATGACCCTTGGGTGATTGGGAAAAGTATATTTCAGTTATTTGGTGATAGAGTACGATAGGATCTGGTGGCTCCCAAAGATTGAAAGGTTTCTGAATTCATTGACAATGGTATATGGTGTCTTCCCAACCCTACCTCCCCTGACATGTTATCACTTTGGCCGACTATTAGGGCTATTCCGATCAAGAACAACTCTTCAGATATGCTTATTTGGCTTTATGATAATGACAAATTTAGTGCTACATCTGCATAAAACCAAATTAGACAACGAAACAAGTGGATCCCAAGTAGTTGGACATGGGATAGACCATGCTCACAGCAACATTCCTTATATACATAGCAGGCCCTTCTTGGCAAACTTCCTACGATGGACAATATGCAGCGAAGAGGTATTTATATTGTAAATCAGTGCTCTTTGTGCATGCAAAAGGAAGAAAGTGTTGACCATCTCTATTTTGCTTGTGATTATTCTTCGTGGATATGGAAGGAGATCTTGAAGTGATTTGATCTTCAAAGGCTACCACGGCCAAACTTGCATCATGAATTAGAAATGCTTATGCAAAACTTCTCAAGAAAGGGGCCTCATACACAACTGGCAATAATTACATTCAGATGTGCTATTTGGTGGATTTGGAAGGAGAGGTGTGGCAGAATTTTTGAGTGTCACAACACGAACAAAGCTCAAATTAGACAACGAAACCATGCTCGTACGATTTCCCATGGGATAATATGTTGGGAATGGCCAGTATTTTGAATTTTCAAGATGGTGCACAAAATACCAATCGAAACTCGACTTTACGTACGACTTTGCGCAAAGTTTATGACTATCATATTTTTTTGCAAAACAGTGCTCGTACGACTTCCTTCCCATGGGCTAATACGTTGGGAATGGCCAGTATTTTAAATTTTTGATATGGTGCATGAAAAATCAATTGAAACTCGACTTTGCGTGTGACTTTGTGCAAAGATTATGACCATCGCATTTATTCATCAAATCGTGCTCGTACGTTTTCCCAAGGGCTAATACATTGGGAATGGCCAGTATTTTAAATTTTCGAGACGATGCACGAAAAACTGATCAAAACTCGACTTTACGCAAAGTTTGACTGTCACGTTTTTTCATGAAATCATTCTCATACGACTTCCTATGGGCTAATACATTGGGAATGACTAGTATTTTAAATTTTTGAGATGGTGCACGAAAAACCGATCGAAACTTAACTTTGCGCTTGACTTTATGTAAATTTTATTACCATAGCATGACTTCCCATGGGCTAATACATTGGGAATGGCCATATTTTGAATTTCTGAGATGGTGTACGAAAAATCGATCGAAACTTGACTTTGCACGTGACTTTGCTCAAAGTTTATGACCGTCGCATTTTTTCATGAAACCATGCTGTAATATCCCTCATTTTGAAATATTTGTAATGATATATTTTAAATTATTTATGAGGACCCATTTGTATATTCGAGGATTTATTTATTTATTATCTTAATTAAATAATTTTATATTGAATGTTGATTGGTAGGGATCTAAGTGTGAATCTTAAAAATATGAAATTAATTATAAAAAATTCACATTAAGTTAAAAAAATAACATGGTGATGACATGTGTCACTACCTTGTTTAAAATAGTGCCACTTGTGCATGTGCACAGGTGACACATAAGCACATTGCATGTATGTTTGCCACCTATCAACCAATATGTTAGCTTAAACAATTAATAATTAGAGAAAAAAAAGGGTTTTCGCTGCAACGTAAACTTGAGGAGAAGAAGAAGAAGAAGAAGAAATTTAGGGATTTTGAGATAGTGATCTAATCCACACCTTTGGGATCAAAATATTCAAATGCAGGTATTCTATCTTCCTCCTACTGAAATTTATCTTTGTTTTTGCCTTGATTTATGAAGAAAATTCTGAACAAATCCGAAATCTTTTGTTGGCTACCTAAGTATGAATGTGTAATATTGTCAAGATTATGACCTGCATGCCTTGTTCTTTTCGTAACTTTTAGTACAGACCTCTGATTTGGATAAAACTTAGTTTTTTAAAAAATAGATTCACATATCTTTCTTTTGAATATAAGTTTGAAATCTATAAAATAGAATTTGTAGCTCCTGACTTTTCATCACTATATTGCTTATATCTTCCTATTGGAGTTCCTGATTTATGTAAACCTTGATTCGTTGGAAAACAAGCTCATAGATCTTTCATTTGATACCAGAATTGAAATATTTAGAGTCTAAATCACTATAGAAATTTCTATTTTATTGGATTATGTAAAACAGGGATCATAACTCCTGACCTTTGGTTGTGAAATCATCAATAACTCTTTGTAGAGATCTTCAATTTATATGAAACTTATTTTATTTGAAACTAGATTGATTTATCTTTCCAACAATACCTTTTTGAATAATTTGGAGTATGTTTGATTATCTGAAAAACTTTGAATTTTCCTTTAGAATTCTACCAGAATATGGATTGTATCAATTATGCCTATACTTGCTTCATCCATTTCAAAACATAAATCTCTAATGCTCTTGTCCTTGACTTCCTTATATATCAGAATATGTTATGTATTAATTGATGTTATATTATATTATTTTCTTTAGGTGCATGTATGATTTATTGTTCCGTATGTGCTTCCGATATATGCCAAATTTCTTGCTCATGTCCTTTTGTACTCCGGTGTTTGTGGGACAATGTGAACCTTTGCCAGAAATGATAAAGGGAGTTATGCTCATAGCTCGCATGCTCTATCGGCCCCCTATGACTTCACTCAGATGTGGGTGGATGGAGCTCCTAGACGTGGGAGACTTATGTTTGGTGGTCATTTAGCGATGGATGTTCCACATTATGCTTATGGTCTCACTTCGCCCTCTATGTCTTGATATGATATCCAAAGCATTGCTTATGAGTTTGTTCATGCGCTTTAGATAAGAATGAAATGAATGTTATGTCTGAATGATGTTTCAGCTTCTGTTTGTTACTTATTCATTTGATAAGCTTTTGAGATTATGATATAACCCCAGAAAGAACACTGTAGATTTTGACCTTTGAGAGGGATCAACCCATGGAACGCTGTAGAGGTTCCTCCCTCCTAGATTTGGCGAGACCAAATTAAAGAACCCTAGAAAGAGCTCTATAGATTTTGACCCTTGAGGGGTATCAACCCTTGGAACGCTGTAGGGGTTCCTCCCTCCTAGATTTGGCACAAGGCTGAAATAAAATTGATAATTGCTTGATAAAAGAGAGGGGGCAGCTACATCATTATATAGGGTTGCAAACCTTAGCCCATGGGGTGCTTGCTTAACTAAAATTATCTTTTTGCCCCTTCGATACTATATAGCCTACCAGCCTTAGAGGGAACAGGTGGTGGCTAGGTTGCCTCTCTAGCCGACCTAAGCAGGGGGAAACCCTAGCCGACTAGCCCAATAAAGAGGGCGACGGCCACTAAGCCCTAAGGCCCCAAAACTAGTCGACTAGCCACACTTCTTTATAGGATAGAAGTGATTAGGTGGGGTTTTATTATAATCTCACGGGGTTCTTATTGATTACTTCTAAGTGATTATGACTCAACCATACTGGAGTCCTATTAGAGTATTTATACACCATTGATATGCTTTCGAAATATGTCCTATGCATTTTTGATATCTTTCGAAATATTTTATTTGCTATTGATATATTCTGAAACATTTCACACATCATTGATATGTTTTGAAATGTCCTACACCTCCTTGATATGCTCCGAAATGTTTCATATTCTCATTGATATGCTACGAAATATTTCGTTTACCATTGATATATTACTTGACATACTTACACCTATGATATTCATCCAACTTCAAATGTGACATATGTATGAGCTTAAGTTTGATATTTGTTCCCTTAACATATTAAGAAGTATTTCATGTGTTATTGATATGCTCCTAAAACTTCATATGTCATTGATATATACCAAAATGCTTCTGATTGTCATATATGCTCCATTTACCTTTCCAAATTGTTATGGATTTAAGTATGCTTCAAATGAGATGAACCTTGTGGTTGTGAATCGGATTGATGCTATATGTGAAAACTTTTGTATTCCCTACCTTGCACTCTTATATCAGGTTCAATTTGTAAACACTTTTCCTTGCCTTGAACCTGTTTGATACTTGTTGGGCTTCTTAGCTCACTCTGTTGCTATCTAATCTTCTTCAGGTTAGCTTGGCATTTATTGAAATACTTGATACGGGTCTAAAGCAATGGGAAAGCAAGAAGTTCTTGAGCTAAACCTTTATTTGATAATATGTTATCATTGTATGTGTACACCTTGTGTCTAATGTAAAGTTGTAGACATATTTTGAAGTGGGGTAACTATGTAATAGTCTTAAGATTACCCCTTTGTTTGGGATATCGAATGTTAAACTTGCTATATAACATATGAAGTGGTAGTATATGGTTGTTTTCAAAGTTATATAAATTTTATCGCATTGGTGGACTTTATGAATGTAGATTATATTTAGCTGTGTTGGTTTTGGATTGGTTTTATGATTCATTGGGAGAATGTGAAGATATTATAATCTACACAGGTTTCTATGAAAGTGATTGAATGACGGACTCTACATGTTATTCTAAGTATCCTCAAATGATTGTTTGACTCCCGGATAGATCATGTTGTTGATAATATTATTAATCTTTTTAGATTAGAGTTATACCACTCGAATGTGATATAATTCAAGGGGGGGTGGGGGTGGAGGGGGTGGCATGACACGTGCTCGTACGACTTCCCATGGACTAATAGATTGGGAATGGCTATTATTTTAAATTTCTGAGACGGTGCACGTAAAACCGTTCGAAACTCGACTATGTGCGTGACATTGCGCAAAGTATAAGACTGTCGTATTTTTTCATGAAACCATGCTCGTATGACTTCCCATGGACTAATACGAAGGGGAATGGATAGTATTTTGAATTTCCGAGACGGTGCCCGAAAAATCGATCGAAACTCGACTTAGCGCGCGACTTTATGTAAAGTTTATGACCGTCATATTTTTTCACGAAACCGTGCACATATGACTTCCCATGGGCTAATACATTAGGAATGACCAGTATTTTGAATTTTTGAGATGGTGCAAGAAAAACCGATCGAAACTCGACTTTGCGTGTGACTTTGCACAAAGTTTATAACCATCGCATTTTTTCTGAAACCATGCTCGTATAACTTCCCATGGGCTAATATGCTGGGAATGGCTAGTATTTTGAATTTCCGAGGTGATGCACAAAAAACTGATCGAAACTTGACTTTACGCAAAGTATACGACCGTTACGTTTTTTCAGAAATCGTGCTCGTATGACATCCCTACGCTAGTATGTTGGGAATGGCCAGTATCTTGAATTTCTGAGACAGTGCACGAAAAATCGATCGAAGCTCGACTTTACGCGCGACTTTGCGTAAAGTTTATGACCGTCGTATTTTTTCGTGAAACCATGCTCGTACGACTTCCCATGGGCTAATATATTGGGAACGATCAGTATGTTGAATTTTTGAGACAGTGCACGAAAAACCGATTGAAACTTAACTTTTCGCGAAACCGTGCTCGTACGACTTCCCATCGGCTAATAAGTTGGGAATGGCCAGTATTTTGAATATCTGAGATGGTGCATAAAAAATCGATCTAAACTCGACTTTGCACAAAGTTTATGACCATCATGTTTTTTCATGAAATTGTGCTCATACGACTTTCCATGCTCTAATACATTGGGAATGACCAATATTTTGAATTTTCGAGATGGTGCATGAAAAATCGATGGAAACTCGACTTTTCACGCATCTTTACACAAAGTTTATGACTATCGCGTTTGCTCGTACGACCTCCCATTGGCTAATACATTGGGAATGGCTAGTATTTTGAATTTTTGAGAGAGTGCACGAAAAACTTATCGAAACTCGACTTTGCACGTGACTTTCGCAAAGTTTATGACTGTCACATTTTTTGGCGAAACCATGCTCGTACGACTTCCCATGGGCTAATACGTTGGGAATGGCCAATATTTTGAATTTTTGAGATAGTGCACAAAAACCGATCGAAACTTGACTTTACGTGCAACTTTGCGTGAAGTTTATGACTGTCACATTTTTTCTCGAAGCCATGCACGTACGTCTTCCCATGGGCTAATACGTTGAGAATGGCTAGTATTTTGAATTTTCGATACGTTGCATGAAAAATCGACCGAAACTCGACTTTGTGTAATGTTTCTGATCGTCACATTTTTTCATGAAACCATCCTCGTATGACTTCCCATAGGCTAATAGTTAGGAATGGCCAGTATTTTGAATTTCCAAGATGGTGCATGAAAAATCGATCGAAACTCGACTTTGTGCGTGACTTTGCATATAGTTTATGAATGTTACATTTTTTCGTGAAACATTGCTCATACGACTTCCCATGAACCAATACGTTGGGAATGGCCAGTATTTTGAATTTTCAAGATGGTGCATGAAAAACCTACCGAAACTCGACTTTGTGCGCGACTTAACTCAAGATTATGATTGTCGCATTTTTTCGTGAAACCGTGCTCGTACGACTTTCCATGTGCCAATACGTTGCGAATGGTCAGTATTTTGAATTTTCGAGATGGTGCAAGAAAAATCGATCAAAACTCGACTTTGCGCTCGACTTTGTGCAAAGTTTATTACCATCACGTTTTTTCGTATACGACTTCCTATGGGCTAATACATTGGGAATGACCAGTATTGTGAATTTCTGAGATGGTGCACAACAAATAGTTTGAAACTCCACCTTGCGCATGATTTATTCTTGTGGAAACAAAAATTAAAACTCCTCATATTGGTGTTCAGAAGAATTTAATATGGTGATTTAATCAAGTATCGAATCTATACGAGGGCAAAAGTACTAAAATAGTTTAGATGTCTAAAAGCATGTTTGAAGGATATTTTATTATTGGGCTTATGTAGACAAAGCTATTTTGTAAACCTTATACATAATACATTATCTTTACTTACCAAATTTTCTCTTTTAGAATTTAATATGGTCTGAGGTAGAACTTTTTACTAATGATTATCATGATACTTATGGTCGAGTTTGAGTCTTACGACATCCTAACTTTGTTAATGCTTGGTTTATTTCTGCTACTGATCAATTCATTCATCTTAAGGCACAGAACAAATAGACTCGATGTCAATTTAATATTACTGGTATTTACGCTTCTAACAGTATGTCTGATAGGAATGCTCTATGGCGTGATCTGGTTAGCATTGCAAATAGTTATCCTACAGTGCCCTGGATTATTCTTGGTGACTTTAATATTTTTTTTTGGTAAGTAAAGATAATGTATTATGTATAAGATTTGTACAAAATAGCTTTGTTTACAAAAGCCCTAGATTAAAGCTTCAAGTCTCTTAGAGCAGCCGAGGAGATTGCACCCCACTTGAAAAAGGTGGAATGGGCTCACTTCATCGAACTCGTCTCCAAGAGTCGCCAAACTAGAATGTTGACATGCCTACCTACACACACTGTAGTCAATGACACCACATTGTAGTCAATAAATAATAAAATGTAATATCCAGACCATCCTGGACTACTTGTGAACACATCACAAAATGAAAGCTTTGCACCACATAATACATTACAATCTTCATCATCATTCTATAGATTATTAACTAATGAAAAATTTGAATCTTTTAAAAATCTCTTTATCTCTTCTTGTTAGTGCTCCATATTCAGTTCCTGCTCCACACATGATCGTGAGTCCTTAAGAATCTCTATCAGAATGTGACATTTGTTTGTGTTGTGACACTGAAAAATTCTGCCAAACCTCTCTTCCAAATCCACCAAATAGCACATCTGAATGTAATATTTGCCAGTGGTGTAAGATGCCCCTTTCTTGAGAAGTTTTAAATAAGCATTTCTAATTCATGATGCAAGTTTGGCCGTGGTAGCCTATGAAGATCAAATCGATTCAAGATCTCCTTCCATATCCAAGAAATATAATGACAAGCAAAATAGAGATGGTCAACACTTTCTTCATTTTGCATACATAGAGAGCACCGATTTACAATATAAATACATCTTCGCTACATATTATCCATCGTAGGAAGTTTGACAAGAAGGGCCTGCCATGCACATAAAGAATGTCTCTGTGAGCATGGTCTATCCCATGTCTAACTACTTGAAATCCACTTGTTATTCCGTTGTCTAATTTGATTCCATGCAGATGTAGCACTAAATTTACCATTATCATGAAGCCAAATAAGCATATCTGAAGAATTATTCTTGATTGGAATAGCCATAATAGTCGGCCAAAGTGGACTTTAATACTATCAGATTCCCAAATGAGAAAGTGGGGGATAGAGTGCTTTCAGAATTTGAGCTTCAAAGTTGTAATGATTATATAGATACTGCTGCATTGATTGACATGAAATATGTAGGTGATTGGTTCTCATGGAATAATCAAAGTGCTACCGACAGAAAAATTATGGCTCAACTTGATAGATATTTGATTAATCAGGAATGGTTAGTAGTTTACAAAGATTCACTTCTTGAGTACGGTGCTAAGATATTTTTGGATCACTTTATTATGCAAATACATGCAGATAAAGCAATACCCACCGGTAAGAAACCTTTTAGATTTTTTAATATGTGGAGTACTCACCCTCAATTCCTCGA
Source organism: Ensete ventricosum (assembly GCA_029747655.1). Lineage (NCBI taxonomy): Eukaryota > Viridiplantae > Streptophyta > Magnoliopsida > Zingiberales > Musaceae > Ensete > Ensete ventricosum. The sequence goes on along the minus strand of JAQQAF010000001.1, from coordinate 33,676,435 downwards.
AGTTATCAGGTCAGCTTGGAACATTAACGTGTTTAGTTCTCCCCCTTACATCTTATGTCAAACGCTAAAAGCATGCAAAGCAGCACTTAAGGAGTGGAATACAACTACCTTTGGAAATATCACCAACAGGGTTCAGTTATGCAAGAAAGAACTTATAGCAGTGCATCACGAGCTAAATCTTCAGCCTCTTGAAGCGAATCTTATATGCAAAGAGGTTGATGCTAGATATAACTTTATGCAAGCTTTAAAGTAGGAGGAATGCTTTTTGAAACATAAGTCTCGACAGCATTGGCTTACTCAAGGGGATTCCAATACTAAGTTTTTCTATACTGCTATTGCTACCAGAAGAACTATTAATCGCATCAAAAAATGCAGACACATATGGTAATCTTATTGAGGATATGGATGAGGTTAAAAAATACACTAAGTAAATTTTTTATTCCCTACTCAATCAGGAGGAGCAACCTAATAGTATTCATGTGGAGCCCACTAAACGACTTGATTCTGAAGCTATCTCTCTTCTTAATGCCCTAGTAACAGATGATGAAATTGTGAGAGTTGTTTTAAGTCCTCGAAGCACAAAAGCCCTGGTCCAGATAGATTTCTAGATGAGTTTTATCAAATTGCATGGTCTATCGTAGGCAATAATGTCATTAAAGCTTGTCGACATTTTTTCTCCTCAGGTCATATCCTTAAAGGATTGAATTACACTTTTATTTCTTTAGTGCCCAAGAATGATGGAGCTAATTCATTGAAGAACTATCGACCTATTCCATTATGCAACTTTATTTATAAGGTCATCTCCAAGGTGCTAGCAGATATATTATAAAAGGTTATAAACAAGGTCATTAGTCCTAATCAGGTTGCTTTTCTTAAAGGGAGGAGTATTCACCACAATGTCCTTCTTGTTAATGATTTGATAAAGGATTTGAACTCAAAAATAAGATGGAAGAAAATCTGCCAACAATCGCCATGGACCATGTCTCAATCAATTCCTCGGAATCAACAGTCTCATACACAGCAATCGTTTGATCAGCCTGCACTTTTGGAGCAAAGAAATCTAAACGAAGGTCTGGATTGCCAACCAGAGCTTTAAAGAGACTATCCCAAGGCCGAGGATCTCAAAAAATGAGAGAGAGAGGTCGTGATCTAGAGCGTGAGTGACCTCTGGGCTGGTTCATTGGAGGAGCATCCTGCTGAGAAGAAAAACCAGCGGAGGGGCATCCTGCAGGGAAGAAACCAGCATAGGGGCATCTCGCTGGGAAGGAACCAGCGAAGGAACCAGCAGAGGGGCATCCCGTTTGGAAGGAACCAGCGGAGAGGCATCCCGTTTGGAAGGAACAAGTGGAGAGGCATCCCGTTGGGGAGGAACCGAAAGCCACTAGGAACAAACCAGTGGGGAAGGAACCGGAGGCCGCTGGGGAGTAGCCCCGTTGGAATCGTGGAGCGACTGCGAGTGCCGCACACACCCCCCCCGTTCGCTTGCTTCCATGGTGAGGAGAGCTTGCCACCACCATCTATTGCCCTAGAAGTTGTCAGTTGTGCCTAGGGTAGGAGCAGCCGCCACCCATCCACGCCTAAAATCGCTAATCGCAGAAGCCAGAATCAGCCATCGTCCTTCCAATCAATCTACCGATCGCTGAAGCAGCCATCCCCTCACCACGGATCCAACATTGATCGTAGCCGCCCTAAGATGAGGCAGTTGCTGCCCTTCATTCGGGAAACAGAATGCCTTCGTCCCCGGCGCCGATCGCAGTCGCGAGCGCAGGGAATGCCCAAAGGAAGAAGCTTGAGGCAATGGGGGAATTGTCACACTCCCCGAATTATATCACATTCGAGAGGTGTGACTCTGATCTAAATAGATCGATAATATTATCAACAACATAATTCATCCAAGATCCAAACAATCATTTGAGATACTAAGAATAACATGCGGTCATTCAATCACTTTCATAGAAACCTGTGCAGATTATAATCTCTTCACATTCTCTTAATGAATCACAAAATTGATCCAAAACCAATGCAGTTAAATATAATCCACATTCATAAGGTCCACTAATGTGATAAAATCCTTATAACTTTGGAAAACAACCATACACCATCACTTCATATATTATATAACAAGTTTAACATTCAAGATCCCAAACAAGAGGGTAGTTTTAAAACCATTACATAGTTATCCCTCTTCCAAATATATCTACAACTTTACTTTAGACCCAAGGTGTACACATACAATGATAACATATTGTCAAATAAACATTTAGCCCAAGAACTTCTTGCTTTCCCATTGCTTTAGCCCCGTATCAAGTATTTCAATAAATGCCAAGCTAACATGAAGAAGATTATATAGCAACAGAGTGAGCTAAGAAGCCCAACAAGTATCAAATAGGTTCAGACCAAGGAAATGTGTTTCCAAATTGAACCTGATATAAGAGTGTAAGGTAGGGAATACAATAGTCTCCACATATAGCATCAAATCAGATTCATAATCACAAGGTTCATCTCATTCTAAGCATACTTAAATCCATAACAATTTGGAAGGTAATTGGAGCATATATGGCAATCAAAAGTATTTTGGTATATATCAATGACATTTAAAGTTTTAGGAGCATATCAATAATACATGAAATACTTCGAAACATGTCAAAGGAATAAATATCAAACTTAAGCTCGTATATCACATTTGAAGTTGGATAAATATCATAGGCATAAGTATGTCAAGCAGCATATCAATGGCAAACGAAATATTTTGGAGCCTATCAATGAGAATACAAAACATTTTGGAGCATATCAAGGAGGTATATGACATTTTTGAAAGTATATCAATGGTGTATGAATATTCTCAAAAGCATATCAAATGAACAAGTAACGAACAAAAGCTCAAATATCATTCAGACATAACATTCATTTCATTCTTATCCAAAGTGCACAAACAACTCAAAAGTAATTCTTTGGATATCATATCAAAAACATAGAGGGCGAAGTGGGACCATAAAAATAATATGGAATATCCATCGCTGAATGATAACTAAACATAAGTCTCCTACGTCTAGGAGCTCCATCCACCCACGTCTGAGTGAAGTGATAGGGGGTCAGCAGAGCACGTGGGCTCTAAGCATAACTCCCTTTACCATTTCTGGGAAAGGTTCACATTGTCCCACAAATACCAGAGTACAAAAGGACATGAGCAATGAATTTGGCTTATATCGGAAGAACATGCAAAACAATAAATCATACATGCCCCTAAATAGAATAATATAATGTAACATTGACTAATACATAATATATTATGATATGTAAGGGAGTTAAGGACAAGAGCATTAGAGATTTCAGTTTTGAAATGGATGGAGTATGTATAGGCAGAATTGATACAATCCGTATTCTAGCAGAATTCTAAAGGTAAAATATAAAGTTATTTAGATGGTCAAACATACTCTAAATTACTCAAGAAAGGTGTTGTTGAAAATATAAATCAATCTAGTTTCATACGGAATAAGTTTTATATAAATTGAATGTCTCTACAAAGAGTTATTGATGATTTTGCAACCAAAGGTCCGGAATCACAGTCTGTGTTTTGCAGAATTCATATGGTCCATCAACATAGGGATTTTGATAGTCATTTGGACTCCATATCTTTCAATCTTGGGTTCAACAGAAATGTCTAAAAGACTATTTTTTAACAAATCAAGTTTTACATAAATCAGGAACTCCAACAGGAAGATATAAACAATATAGTGATAAAAGGTCTTGAGCTACCAATTCTGTTTTATAGATTTCGTATACTCAATTGAAATAAACATTTGGGCTAGCAAATGAACTCCAAATTCTTCAAACATAGGTTCAAAAGTAAGATATATGAATCTATATTTGAAAAAACTAAGTTTTGTCTAAATCATGATTTGTACTAAAAGTTACAAAAAGGATAAGACAGATAGGTCATAATCTTGATAATAATACATATTCATACTTAGGCAGCCAACAAAAGATTTCAGATTTGTTCAGAATTTTCTTCATAAATCAAGGTAAAAACAAAGATAAATTTCAGTAGGAGAAAGATAGAACACTTGCCTTTGAATATTTTAGTCCCAAAGGTGTGGATTAGATCACAATATCAAAATCCCTAAATTTCTTCTTCTTCTTTCCTTCTCTTCTTCTTCTTCTTCTTCTTTCTTCTTCTTCCTCTCCTCAAGTTCACGTTGTAGCCAAAATAGCCCCCTTTTTTTTCTGTAATTATTAATTATTCAAGCTAACATATGTGTTAATAGGTGACAAACATGCATGCAATGTACTTATATGTCACCCATGCACATGCACAAGTAGCACTACTTTAAACAAGGTAGTGACACATGTCCTCATCATGTTTCTTTTTTTTAACTTAATGTGAATCTTATTTTTAAGATTCACACTTAGGTCCCTAGCAATCAACTTTTAATATAAAATTATTTAACAAAGAGAATTAATAAACAAATCCTTAAATTTTTACAAATGAGTCCTCATAAATAATTTAAAATATTTTATTATAAATATTTCAGAAATGAGGGATATTACACTCTCCCCCCCTTAAAATAAAATTTTAGTCCTCTAAATTTATCATACCTTCATCGACGAAAAGGTGAGGATAGATTTTCTTTATTTCTTTCTCTAGTTCCCAAGTTGTTTCATCAATAGAATGATGCCTTCATATCACTTTTACTAGAGAAATGACTCGATTCCTTAGTATCTTTTCTTTCTTATCAATAATTTGTATAGGTTCTTCCACATAAGATAAGTTGTGATCGATTACAATCGGCTCATACTGAATGATATGAGAAGGGTCATGTATATACTTTTTGAGCATTGAAATATGAAATATGTCATGGATACGATCCAAGGATGGTGGTAAGGCAATCCTGTAAGCGACAAAACCAATCCTCTCAAGGACCTCAAATGGTCCAATAAATCTAGGGCTTAACTTTCCTTTCTTCCCAAATCTTACCATGCCCTTGGAAGGAGAGACATTCAAGAATACAAAATCCCCCACTCGAAACTCAATTTCTCGTCTTCTATTGTCAACACAGCTCTTTTGACGACTCTGAGTAGTCTTTAGTTTTTCTCTTATAACTTGAATCTTTTCGGTAGTCTCCTACACTTTATCGGGTGCTAACAATTTTCTATCGCCAACTTCCTCCCAACATATAGGCGTTCTGCACTTTCGCCCATACAAAGCTTCATAAGGGGCCATCTAAATACAAGACTGGTAACTATTATTATAGGTGAACTCAACAAGAGAAATATTTTTATCCCACTCACCTTTCCAATCCATGATATATGCTCTAAGCAAATCCTCTAGTGTTTGAATTGTTCTTTCTGATTGCCCATCGATTTGAGGGTGATAAGCAATGCTAAACTTGACTTTAGTGCCCATAGATTCCTGTAATCTTCTCCATAATCTAGAAAGGAATCTGGAGTCCCTACCAGAGATGATCTCCTTTGGAACACCATGAAGCCTTATTATTTCGCTGATATATAATTCAACAAGTCTATCCATAGAATATGTCATATTGATTGGTAGGAAATGTGTCGATTTGGTAAATCTATCAATAATCACCCATATAGCTTCATGCTTTCTAGATGTTCTGGGTAGACCTAAAACAAAATCCATGGTGATACTTTCTCATTTCCTTTCATGAATATCTAAAGGTTGTAACAAACCTCCAGGTCTTTGGTGTTCAACTTTGATTTGCTGGCAAGTTATACATTTTGATATATATATTACAATCTCCTTTTTCATGCCTTCCCACCAGTAATGACTTTTAAGATCTTTATACATTTTTGTGCTATCCGGGTGCAAGGTGAATTTGGAACTATGACCTTCCTTTAGGATTTGATCCTTGATATCTGGGTCATCTGGAACACATACTCTATTCCCCATTCTCAACAGGCCATCCTCAAAAACATGAAAACCAGGCTTTGATCCTTTTTCTACTTCTTTCCTCAAGTGGATTAAACGTGGATCTCGTAGCTGTCTTTCTTTAATTTATTGAATGAAATCAGATTGAACTTGGATAGAGGCCATCAATATCATTGAGTTTTGCTCATTCCTAATAGATTTCTCATCACCATTTTCTTCGAATAATTCTCATTGTTTTACAACCAAACTAGCCATAAAATTTGTAGATTTTCTACTAAGTGCATCAGCTACAACATTGACTTTACCCGGATGATATCAAATGGTGTAATCATAATCCTTTAAAAGCTTTATCCATCTTCATTGCCTCATATTTAATTCCTTTTAAGTGAAGATATTCTTTAGACTCCTGTGATCAGTAAATATTTCAAACGTCCGCCCATATAAATAATGTCTCCAAATCTTTAGTGCAAAAATAATTGCTGCAAACTCCAAACCATGGGTTGGATCATTTTGTTCATAACTCTTCAGTTGTCTAGAAGCATAAGCAATTACTTTCCCTTCTTGCATCAAAACACATCCAAGGCCCTTCCTTGAAGCATCGGTGTAAACTACAAATCAATCCTTCATTACCATTGGGCATTGTGAGAATAGGAGCACTAGTCAATCTTTTTTTTAACTCCTGAAAACTTTGTTCACATTCATCAACCCATTTGAATCTCACATTCTTTCGAGTTAACTTGGTGAGGGGGTTAGCAATTTGAGAAAATCCCTCCACCGATCTCCTATAATAACCTGCCATGCCCAAGAAACTTCTAACTTCAGTTACATTTGTTGGTGCTTCCCACTTAACTACTGCTTCAACTTTCTTTAGATCAACAGAGATGCCCTTACCTGAAATCACATGGCCTAAGAAGGTAACTTCATTTAACCAAAACTCACATTTACTTAACTTTGCATACAACTTTTTTTCTCTTAGTATTGACAATACATTTCTCAAGTGCTCCTCATGCTCTAGGTCATTCCTTAAATACACTAATATATCATCAATGAATACGATAACATAGTTATCCAAGAGTGGATGAAATATCCTATTCATTAATTCCATGAAAGCTGCAGGGGCATTAGTCAAACCAAAAGGCATTACTACGAATTCATAGTGACCATACCGAGTTCTGAAAATAGTTTTAGGGATATCTTCTTTCTTGATATTCAATTGATAATAACTTGAACTCAAGTCAATCTTAGAGAATACTTATGCACCCTGTAATTTATCAAACAAATAATCAATTCTCGGTAGAGGATACTTATTTTTTATCATCACTTGGTCCCGTCCTTCTTCTTAACTAACTGTACTGGAGCACCCCATGTCCCGTCCATGTCCCGTCCTTCTTCTTAACTAACTGTACTGGAGCACCCCATGGTGAAACACTGAGTCGAATAAAACCTTTATCTAATAGTTCTTGTAGTTGCTTTCTCAATTCTTCTAGCTCGAATGGTGCCATTCTATAGGGAGGCTTGGATATTGGTGTTGTTCCAGGGACAATATCAATAGTAAATTCACTCTGTCTATCTGGAGGTAACCCAGGCAAGTCATTTGGAAAAATATCAGAGAACTCCTTGACTACCGAAATTTCATTTAGATGAGCTGCTCGATTTAAATTCTCCTTTACACATATAACATAGCAAGAACAACCCTTCTGCATAAATCGATGAGCTTGAAATGTCGATATTAAACAAGGAAGTGAGTCATGCCTAATACCCTTAAAAGAGAAGATGGGCTGATTTGGTATGCAAAAATTGATTATTTTTGTATAGCAATCAATACTAGCATGATAGAAAGAGAGCCAATCTATGCTAAGTATAATATCAAAGCCTTGAATCTCTAGGAGAATTAAATCAGCAAGGAGTTCATGTTCTTCGATAAAAATCAAACAAGACGGATAAAGCAAGTTTGATGTCAAAGTATCCCCAATTGCATTAGTTACATGCAACTCATAATCCAATGGTTTAGGTTGAATACCCAAGTGACATGGAAAAGTTTGTGAAACAAAAGATAGATTGGACCCGGGATCAAATAAAAACCTTTGCATTCTTATGAGAAACATGAATAATACCTTCGACTACTGATTTAGAGCTCGGGAATCCTATTTAATGATAGCATAAACTCTAGTATGGGCTGTCATTCTGGGTGGCAGTGGCTCCTTTTTCTTATTCAGTGGACAATCCTTTACTTTATGATCTAGTTTCCCACAAGCAAAACAGGCTCCAGTCACCCGAAAACATTTACTTGTTTCATGATTATATCCACATTTTGCACATGTCTGAGTTCTCTGAGGTGGCTTTCCCTTCTCTAATCCTGACATCTTGACCCTCTTTTTACTATTTTCATATTCATTCATTCTCTTACTTTTGCTTGTAAACTTGTCCTTGTAGTTCTTATCCATAATTTCTTGTATCTCCTTCAAGTCTCATTCAATTATTAAGGCCCCTTTCTACTACATTAACATATGAAAGAAGTTTTAAGGTTGATATTCGACTCCTTATCACCGATCTTAGACCTCTTTCAAATCTTTTTGTTTGTCAATCACTAAAAAGAAATCACTAAACCTCAACGTATATTTCAAATATGATATAATTATCAGTATGTCTTAGTGATCCTCAAATCATGCTCTAATACCATCCCTGACACGCCCCCCGAATTACATCACATTCTAGAGGTGTGACTCTGATCTAAATAGATTGATAATATTATCAACAACGTAATCTATCTAGGATCCAAACAATCATTCGAGTATACTAAGAATAACATGCAGTCATTCAATCACTTTCTTAGAAACCTGTGCAGATTATAATCTCTTCATATACTCTTAATGAATCACAAAACTGATCCAAAACCAATGCAGCTAAATATAATCCACATTCACAAGGTCCACTAATGCGATAAAATCCATATGACTTTGGAAAACAACTATACACCACCACATCATATATTATATAGCAAGTTTAACATTCAAAATCCCAAACAAGAGGATAGTTTTAAAATTATTACATAGTTATCCCTCTTCAAAATATGTCTACAACTTTACTTTAGACCCAAGGTGTACACATACAATGATAACATATTGTCAAATGAACATTTAGCCCAAGAACTTCTTGCTTTCCCATTGCTTTAGCCCCGTATCAAGTATTTTAATAAATGACAAGATAACCTGAAGAAGATTGGATAGCAACATAGTGAGCTAAGAAGCCTAGCAAGTATCAAACATGTTCAAAGCAAGGAAAGGTGTTTTCAAATTGAACCTAATATAAGAGTACAAGGTAGGGAATACAATAGTCTTCACATATAGCATCAAATCATATTCACAACCACAAGGTTCATCTAGTTCGAAGCATACTTAAATCAATAACAATTTGATAAGGTAATTGGAACATATATGGCAATCAAAAGTATTTTGGTATATATCAATGACATTTAAAGTTTTAGGAGCATATCAATAATACATTTATTACTTCGGAACAAGTCAAAGGAACAAATATCAAACTTAAGCTCGTATGTCACATTTGAAGTTGGATGAATATCATAGGCATAAGTATGTCAAGCAGCATATCAATGACAAATGAATATTTTGGAGCCTATCAATGAGAATACAAAATATTTTGGAGCATATCAAGGAGGTATAGGATATTTTTGAAATTATATCAATGGTGTATGAATATTCTCAAAAGCATATCAAATGAACAAGTAATGAACAAAAGCTCAAATATCATTTAGACATAACATTCATTTCATTCTTATCCAAAGTGCACAAATAACTCAAAAGCAATGCTTTGGATATCAAATCAAAAATATAGAGGGCTAAGTGGGACCATAAACATAATATAGAACATCCATTGCTGAATGACACCACCAAACATAAGTCTCCTACGTCTAGGAGCTCCATCCACCCACGTTTAAGTGAACTCATAAGGGGGTCGGCAAAGCACGCTAGCTCTAAGCAAAACTCCCTTTACCATTTATGGTAAAGGTTCACATTATCTCACAAACATCGGAGTACAAAAGGACATGAGCAATGAATTTGGCTTATATCGAAAGCACATGCGAAACAATAAATTATACATATGCCTAAACGTAATAATATAATGTAACATTGATTAATACATAACATATTCTGAGATGTAAGGGATTCAAGGACAAGTGCATTAGAGATTTCAGTTTTGAAATGGATGAAGCAAGTATAGGCAGAATTGAACCAATCCCTATTCTAGCAGAATTCTATGGCAAAATACAAAGTTATTTAGATGATCAAGTATGCTCCAAATTACTCAAGAAAGGTGTTGTTAAAAAGATAAATCAATCTAGTTTCATACAGAATAAGTTTCATACAAATTAAAGTTCTCTACAAAGAGTAATTGATGATTTTGCAACCAAAGGTCCGGAATCACAGTCTCTATTTTGTAGAATTCATATAGTCCATCAACAAATGGGTTTTGATAGTCACTTGGACTCCAAATATTTAATTCTTGGGTTCAACAGAAAGGCCTGAAAGCCTATTTTCTAACAAATTATGTTTTACATAAATCAGGAACTCCAATAGGAAGATATAAGCAATTGGGCTAGCAACGATTCTGTTTTATAGATTTTGTATACTCATTTGAAATAAACAATTGGGCTAGCAAAGAACTCCAAATTCTTCAAACTTAGGTTCAAAAGTAAGATATTTGAATTTATATTTGAAAAAACTAAGTTTTATCTAAATCAGATGTCTGTACTAAAAGTTATTGAAAGGACAAGACAGATAGGTCATAATCTTGATAATATTACAAATTCATACTTAGGTAGCCAACAAAATATTTCAGATTTGTTCAGAATTTTCTTCATAAATCAAGGTAAAAATATAGATAAATTTCAGTAGGAGAAAGATAGTACACTTGCCTATGAATATTTCAGTCCCAAAGGTGTGGATTAGATCACAATCTCAAAATCCCCAAATTTCTTCTTCTTTCCTTATCTTCTTCTTCTTTTTCTTCTTCTTCTTTCTTCTTCTTCTCCTCCTCAAGTTCATGTTGTAGCCAAAACACCCCCCTTTTTTTTATCTAATTGTTAATTGTTTAAGCTAATATATGTGTTGATAGGTGGTAAACATGCATGCAATGTACTTATATGTCACCCATGCACATGCACAAGTGGCACTACTTTAAACAAGGTAGTGACACATGTCCTCACCATGTTTCCTTTTTTTTTAACTTAATGTGAATCTTTTATAATTTATTTTATATTTTTTTTAAAATTAACACTTAGGTCCCTAGCAATCAACTTTTAATATAAAATTATTTAATTAAGAGAATTAATAAACAAATCCTTAAATTTTATAAATGAGTCTCATAAATAATTTAAAATATTTCAGAAATAAGGGATATTATAGGAATTATCCACGGGAGAAATCATCCTTTGCTCCCCGCTCGTCGTTTGGTATAGAGAAGAGGCTGCCGTCCCCAGCATCGATCGCAATCATGAGCAGTGCGAGCACAAGCAGAGCATGAGCGTAAGAGCTAGGGAGTTCACCAGGAAGACTCTTCACCTTAACACCTTGGGAGAAGCACCCAAGGGAGAAGCCTTGGGAGAAGCGCCCAAGGGAGAAGCCGTGCTCGTGCGATGCAGCCCTCTCCTCAGTTCCTCGAACCCACCCTTGAAAGCACAGTCATAAACTTTGCGGACCAGTATTTTTAATTTCCGAGATGGTGCATGAAAAACCGATCGAAACTCGACTTTGCATGTGATTTTGTGCAAAGTGAAGCATTTTTTCATGAATCTATGCTCGTATGGCTTCCCATGGGCTAATACGTTGCGAATGGCTAGTAATTTGAATTTTTGAGAGGGTGCACGAAAAACCGATCGAAACTCGACTTTGCGTGCGACTTTACGTGCGACTTTACGCAAAGTTTATGATCGTTGCATTTTTTCACCAAACCATGCTCGTACTACTTCCCATAGACTAATACGTTGGAAATGGCTAGTATTTTGAATTTCTGAGACGGTGCACGAAAAACTGATCGAAACTCGAATTGTGTGCGACAATGTGCAAAGTTTATGACCGTCGTGTTTTTTTATGAAACCGTACTCGTAAGACTTCTCATGGGCTAATACATTGGGAATGGCTAGTATTTTGAATTTTTGAAATGGTGCATGAAAAATCGATCGGAACTTGACTTTGCGTGCAACTTTACGCAAAATTTACGACCATCATAATATTTCGTGAAACCGTGCTCGTACGACTTCCTATGGTCTAATACGTTGGAAATGACTAATATTTTGAATTTCCGAGATGGTGCAACACAAAAATAGATCGAAACTCGACTTTGCATAAAGTTTATGACCATCATGTTTTTTAACGAAACTGTGCTCGTACAACTTCTCATGGGCTAATATGTTGGGAATGGCCAGTATGTTGAATTTTTGAGATGGTGCACGAAAAATTGATCGAAACTCGACATTGCATGCGACTTTGCGTAAAGTTTATGATCGTTGCATTTTTCGTGAAATCGTGCTCGCACGACTTCCCATGCGCTAATAATTTACGAATGGCCAGTATTTTGAATCTCTGAGATGGAGCATGAAAAACCGATCGAAACTCAACTTTGCACGTGACTTTGCACAAAGTTTATGTCCTTTGTTTCTTTTTGCGATACCATGCTCGTATGACTTCCCGTGGGCCAATACATTGCGATTGACCAGTATTTTGATTTTTCGAGATGGTGCATGAAAAACCGATCGATATTTGACTTTGCGCGGGACTTTGTGCAAAGTTTATGACTGTCGCGTTTGTTCACGAAACTGTGCTTGTATGACTTCCAATGGGCTAATACGTTGGGAATGGCAAGTATTTTGAATTTTAGAGATGGTGCATGATAATCTGATCGAAACTCGTCTTCGCATAAAGTTTTTGACCATCGCGTGTTTTCATAAAACGGTGCTCATACAACTTTCGATGGGCTAATATGTTGGGAATTGCCAGTATTTTGAATTTATGAGATGGTGCATAAAAAACCGAATGAAACTCGCCTTTGCGTGCGACTTTACGCAAAGTTTATGACCGTCACATTTTTCACGAAATCGTGGTCGTACGACTTCCCATGGGCTAATATATTGGTAATGGCCAGTATTTTAAGTTTATGACCATCACATTTTTTTATGAAACCGTGCTCATACGACATCCCATGGGCTAATACGTTGGGAATGGCTAGTATTTTGAATTTCCAAGATAGTGCATGAAAAATCGATCAAAACCCGGCTTTAGGTGTGATGGAAAGTTTATGGCCATCGCATTTTTTCATAAAACCGTACTCATACGACTTCCCATCGGCAAATACATTGGGAATGGTTAGTATTTTGAATTTTCGAGACGGTGTATGAAAAACTGATCGAAACTCGACTTTGCGCGTGACTTTGTGCAAAGTTTATGATCATCGCATTTTTTCATGAAACCATGCGTGTACGACTTCCCATGCACTAATACGTTAGGAATGACCAGTATTTTCAATTTTCGAGATAGTGCTCAAAAAAATTGATCGAAACTCGACTTTGCGCGCATCTTTGCACATAGTTTATGACCGTCATATTTTTTCATGAAACCGTGCTTGTACGACTTCCCATGGGCTAATACGTTGGTAATGGATAGTATTTTGAATTTTTTCGAGACTGATACCGGAAAGGGAGAAAGAGGAATGGAATTCGGAGAGAAACAAGAAACCGAAAGATGATTTGTAGAAAATGAACAAACTTAGAACAGAACTTGCGTAAAATGGGAAACAAGTTCCCCACCAAGTTTAAAGTCACAAGAGGATACAGAAAATTCACCACCTCAAGGAAATTAAACAAGGATACAGAACTAAATCAAAAGAGTCAAATTAGGACATTGCACCTCATCAACCTCATCGCACTTCAACACAACTCGCTATTCAAGACTTCTCGATTCAAGGTACTCAAAAGTTTAAACATTTGCAAGCTGTGGATAAGGTGGATAAATATAGAAATAAAGGTTTAAAAGGTAAAGACATTATGCGGGATGAACATGCAAAATCAAAGGATAAAGAAAAGGATGGTAATGTCATCATGAAGTCACATGCTCTTCCTTCTATCTAGTTTTGACGAAAATAATCTGCTGGAATGTTCATGGACTTAATAAGCCTAAGAAATTTTGGAAGCTCAATAGATAATCTGATCTGTTGTATGTAATATTGTTATTCTTATGGAAAGAAAAATTAAAACTCCTCGTGTTCATGTTTAGAATTTAATATGGCCTGAGGTCGAACTTTTTACTAATGATTATCATGATAATGGTCGAGTTTGGGTCTTATAGCATCCTAACTTTGTTAGTGCTTGGTTTATTTCTGCTCAAGATCAATTCATTCATCGTAAGGCAGAGGACAAATAAACTAGATGTTAATTCAATATTACAGGTATTTACGCTTCTAACAGTATGTCTTACAGGAATGCTCTATGGCGTGATCTAGTTAGCATTGCAAATAGTTATCATACAGTGCCTTGGATTATTTTCGGTGACATTAATACTGTCAGATACACAAATGAGAAAGTGGGGGATAGAGTGCTTTCATAATGTCAGCTTCAAAGTTTTAATGATTGTATAGATACTACTGCATTGATTGACATGAAATCTATAGGTGATTGGTTCTCATGGAATAATCAAAGTGCTCAAGATAGAAAAATTATGGCTTGACTTGATATATATTTGAATAATCAGGAATGGTTAGTAGTTTACCCAGATTCAATTCTTGAGTATGGTGCTAAGCTATTTTTGGATCGCTCTATTATGCAAATACATGCAGATAAAGCAATACCCAATGGCAAGAAAACTTTTAGATTTTTTAATATGTGGAGTACCTCACCCTTAGTTCCTCGAAGTTATCAGGTCAGCTTGGAACATTAACGTGTTTGGTTCTCCCCCTTACATCTTATGTCAAAAGCTAAAACATGCAAAGCATCACTTAAGGAGTGGAATATAACTACCTTTGGAAATATCACCAACAAGGTTTAATTATGCAAGAAAGAACTTATGGTAGTGCAACGCGAGCTAAATCTTTAGCATCTTGATGCGAATCTTATATGCAAAGAGGCTGACGCTAGATATAAATTTATGCAAGCTTTAAAGTAGGAGGAATGCTTTTTGAAACAAAAGTCTCGACAGCATTGGCTTACTCTAGGGGATTCCGATACTAAGTTTTTTTATGCTGCTATTGCTACCAAAAGGGCTGTTAATCACATCAAAAAATACAAAGACATAAATGGTAATTCTATTGAGGATCTAGATGAGGTTAAAAAATATACTAAGTAATTTTTTTATTTCCTACTCAATTAGGAGGAGTAGCCTAATAGTATTCATGTAGAGCACAATAGACAGCTTGATTCTGAAGCTATCTCTCTTCTTAATGACCCAGTAACGGATGATGAAATTGTTAGAGTTGTTTTTAAGTCCCCGAAGCACAAAGGCCCTAGTCCAGATGGATTTCCAACTGAGTTTTATCAAATTGCATGGTCTATTGTAGGCAACGATATCATTAAAGCTTGTCGACATTTTTTCTCCTCGGGTCATATCCTTAAAGAATTGAATTGCACTTTTATTTCTTTAGTGCCCAAGAATGATGGAGTTGATTCATTGGAGAACTATCGACCTATTTCACTATGTAACTTATTTATAAGGTCATCTCTAAGGAGCTGGCAAATAGATTACAAAAGGTTATGAATAAGGTCATCAGTCCTAATAATGCTGCTTTTCTTAAAGGGAGGAGTATTCACCATAATGTCCTTCTTGCTAACGATTTGGTAAAGGATCTGAACTCAAAAATAAGAAGGAAGAAAATTTATTTTAAAGTTGATTTACAAAAGGCCTTTGACTCAGTTAATAGACATTTTATTTACAAGATGCTCCATAATATGGTCATCCCTCAGCACTTGGTTAAGTGGATTCAATGTTACTTAGAAACTCTAAAATTTTTGGTTCTCTTTAATGGTTCACCTATTGGTTTTTTTGAGAGTAAGAATGGCATCCGGCAAGGTGATCCACTATCTCTTTATCTTTTTACCATTGTAATGGAAGGGCTCAGTTGTATGTTGGATGAGGTAGTTTCCAATGGCAAAATTACGGTACCATATTAAGGTTCTGTTTATATCTCTCACATAACATTTGTTGATGACCTGACCTTATTATCTTCCTTTGAGATGATCTGGTTTCTGGGAGTAATCTGGCAGTTATTCTTAATGAATTTGGTATAGTTTCTGGTCTTAAGCTAAACCATGCAAAGAGCAAAGTATATGTGAGTGCTTGCATTGATGATAAGGACTATATTGCTCAAACTTTGGAGGTTGCTGAAGAAAGTTTACCAGTTCCTTACTTGGGTCTCCCACTCATATCCACTGGAATCAACAAAGTCTACTGTCAGCCTATCCTACAAAAAATTAAAAATAGAATTTCCTCTTTGAAAAATTGACTTATTTCTAAAGCAGGACGACTTGAACTTCTTTGATCTGTATTGATCTCTTATTCTATTTGTCGGTCTCATGCATTTCTTCTACCGGTCGGGCTTCTCCGTGATATTGATAAATTACTTATAAACTTCTTCTGGAATGGCACAGATGGTAAGGCAAATACACATGGTCAATTGGGATAATATTTACAAACTGAAAGATGAAGGGGGGTTGAATCTATGAAATATTAGAGATTGGAATAAAGTTTGTCTGTAAAACAACTATGAGATATTTTACAAAACAAATCTTCTTTATGGTCACAATGGGTTTCTGCTAGGTACCTAACCAAGGAATCAATCTGGAAAGCATATGCAAAAGCATCTCATTCTGCTGCTTGAAAAGAAATTCTAAAGGCAAGGAGTTGGCAAAGTAACAACATTTCGTATGTGATCTCTTTTGGAACCATATTAATATGTGGTATGACTATTGGGTGAATGGAAAAAGTATATTTCAGTTATTTGGTGATAGAGTACGATAGGATCTGGGGGCTCCCAATGATTATAAGGTTTTTGAATTAATTAATAATGGTACATGGTGTCTTCCCAACCCTACCTCCCCTGACATGTTATCACTTTGGCCGACTATTATGGCTATTCCATTCAAGAATAACTCTTCAGATATGCTTATTTGGCTTCATGATAATGGTAAATTTAGTGCTACATCTGCATGGAATCAAATTAGACAATGGAATAACAAGTGGATTCCAAGCAACTGGACATGAGATAGACCATGCTCACAGAGACATTCTTTATGCACATGGTAGGCCCTTCTTCGCAAACTTTCTACGATGGCCAATATGCAACAAAGAGATATTTATATTGTAAATCGGTGCTCTCTATGTTTGCAAAATGAAGAAAGTGTTGACCATCTCTATTTTGCTTGTGATTATACTTATTGGATATGGAAGGAGATCTTGAAGCGATTTGATCTTCATAGGCTACCACGACCAAATTTGCATCATGAATTAGAAATGCTTATGCAAAACTTCTCAAGAAAGGGGCCTCTTACACAATTGGCAATGATTACATTCATATGTGCTATTTGGTGGATTTGGAATGAGAGGTGTGGTAGAATGTTTCAATGTCACAACACAAACAAAGCTCACATTCCGATACAGATTCTTCAAGACTCACGACATGTGTGGAGCAGGAACAGAATATGGAGCACTTAACAAGAAGAGAGAGGGATCTTCACAAGATTCAATTTTTCCATTAGCTAATAATCTCTAGAATGATGATAATATGTTGGGAATTTTTCCATTTGCACGACTTTGCGCAATGTTTATGACTGTCATATTTTTTCATGAAACCATGCTCATACGACTTCCCATGGGCTAATACATTGGGAATGCCAGTATTCTAAATTTCTGAGACGGTGCACGAAAAATCGATCGAAACTTGAGTTTACGAGCGACTTTGTGCATAGTTTATGACCGTCATATTTTTTCATGAAACTTTACTGGTATGACTTCCCATGGGCTCATACGTTGGGAATGGTCAGTATTTTAAATTTTTAAGATGATGCACGAAAAACCGATCGAAACTCGACTTTGCGCACGACTTTGTACAAAGTTTACGAACGTCACATTTTTCACAAAATCGTGCTCCTACGACTTCCCATGGGCGAATATGTTGGGAATGGACAGTATTTTGAATTTCCAAGATGGTGCATGAAAAATCGATTATAACTCGACTTTATGTGCGACTTTGCACAAAGTTTATGACCGCTGCATTTTTTTTTTTGCAAAACTGTACTTGTATGACTTCCTATGGGCTGATACGATGGGAATGGCCAGTATTTTGAATTTTTGAGATAGTGCACGAAAAACCGATTGAAACTCGACTTTGCACGCAACTTTGCTTAAAGTTTATGACCGTCATATTTTTTTCACAAAATCATGCTCATACAACTTCCCATGGGCTAAAATGTTGGGAATGGCCAGTATTTTGAATTTCTGAGAGGGTGCATGAAAAACCGATCGAAACTCGACCTTACTCGTAACTTTGCACAATGTTTATGACCGTCACATTTTTTTATAAAATCGTGCTCGTACGACTTCCCATTATGTTGGGAATGGCCAGTATTTTGAATTTTTGAGATGGTACATGAAAACCGATATAAACTTGACTTTGCGCAAAGTTTATGACCGTCGTATTTTTTTGTAAAACAGTTCTCGAACGATTTTCTATGGGTTCATACGTTGGGAATGGGTGCACGAAAAACTGATCGAAACTCGACTTTGCGCAAAGTTTATGACCATCACATTTTTTCATGAAATTGTGCTTGTACGACTTCCCATGGGCTAATATGTTAGGGATGGACAGTATTTTGAATTTCTGAGATGGTGCACGAAAAATAGATCGAAACTCGACTTTGTGCAAAGTTTATAACCGTCATATTTTTTCGTTAAACTGTGCTCGTACGATTGCCCATGGGCTAATACGTTTGGAATGGCTAGTTTTTTAAATTTCTGAGATGGTGCATGAAAAATCGATCGAAGCTCGACTTTACATGGGACTTTGTGCATAGTTTATGACCGTCACATTTTTTCGTAAAACTGTGCTTGTATGACTATCCATGGGCTAATACGTTGGGAGTACCAATATTTTGAATTTTCGAGATGGTTCACGACAAATCGATCGAAACATGACTTTATGAGCG
Source organism: Ensete ventricosum (assembly GCA_029747655.1). Classification (NCBI taxonomy): domain Eukaryota; kingdom Viridiplantae; phylum Streptophyta; class Magnoliopsida; order Zingiberales; family Musaceae; genus Ensete; species Ensete ventricosum. The sequence goes on along the minus strand of JAQQAF010000001.1, from coordinate 33,657,344 downwards.
TCTCTGCATAAAGTTTATGACCGTCATATTTTTTCACGAAACCATGCTGGTATGACTTCCCATGGGCTAATACATTGGAAATGGCCAATATTTTAAATTTTTGAGACAGTGCATGAAAAATTGATCGAAACTCGACTTTGTGCGCGACTTTGTACAAAGATTATGAGCGTCGTGTTTCTTTGCGAAACCATGCTCGTACGACTTCCCATTGGCTAATACGTTGGGAATGGTCAGTATTTTAAATTTCCGAGATGGTGCATGAAACATCAATCGAAACCTGACTTTGCGCAAAGTATATGACCGTCACGTTTTTTCGTGAAACCGTGCTCCTATGACTTCCCATCCCATCGACTATGTTGGGAATTACCAATATTTTGAATTTCCAAGATGGTCCATGAAAAACCGATCAAAACTCGAGTTTATGTGCGACTTTACGCAAAGTTTATGACTGTTGTGTTTTTTCGCAAAACTATGCTTATACGACTTCCTATGGGCAAATACGATGGGAATGGCCAGTATTTTGAATTTTTGAGATAGTGCACGAAAAATCGATCAAAACTCGAATTTGCACGTGACTTTGCTTAAGGTTTATGACTGTCATGTTTTTTCATGAAATCGTGCTTGTACAACTTCCCATGGGTAATAATACGTTGGGAATGGCTAGTATTTTGAATTTCTAAGACGGTGCATAAAAAACCGATCGAAACTCGACTTTACTCACGACTTTGCGCAATGTTTATGACCATTGCTTTTTCACAAAATCGTGCTCGTACGACCTTCTAATGGGCTAATACTTTGGGAATAGCTAGTATTTTGAATTTCTGAGACGGTGCATGAAAATCTGATCAAAACTTGACTTTGCGTAAAGTTTATAACTATCATGTTTTTTCGTGAAATTTTACTCGTACGACTTCCCATGGGCAATACGCTTGGAATTGTTAGTATTTTGAATTTCTGAGATGGTGCACGAGAAACCGATCGAAGCTTGACTTTATGCGCGACATTACGTAATGTTTATGACTGTCGTATTTTTTCACGAAACCAAGCTCGTCCGGCTTCCCATTGGCTAATACCTTGAGAATGGCCAGTATTTTAAATTTTCGAGATGGTGCACGAAAAATCAATCGAAACTCAACTTTGCCCGTGACTTTACGCAAAGATTATGATCATCGTATTTTTTCGTGAAATCATGCTCGTATGACTTCCCATGGGCTAATACGTTGGGAATGGCTAGTATTTTGTATTTCTGAGATGTTGCATGAAAAACGAGCGAAACTCGACTTTGCACAAAGTTTATAACCGCCATGTTTTTTCGTGAAACCATACTCGTACACCTTTCCATGGCTAATACGTTGGGAATGGCTAGTATTTTGAATTTTCGAGATGGTGCATGAAAAACTGATCAAAGCTTGACTTTGAGAGCGACTTTACGCAAAGTTTATGACCGTCGCATTTTTTTCGCGAAACCGTGCTAGCATGACTTCTCATGGGCTAGTATGTTGGGAATGGCTAGTATTTTTAATTTCCGAGATGGTGCATGAAAAATCGATCGAAACTCGACTTTGCATGCGACTTTTCGCAAAGTTTATGAACGTCATATTTTTTCACGAAATCGTGCTCGTATGACTTCCCATGGGTAACACATTGGGAATGGCTAGTATATTGAAATTCCGAGACGATGCACGAAAAATCGATCGAAACTCAACTTTGCGAGCGACTTTGCTCAAAATTTATGACCATCGCATTTTTTCATGAAACTAAGCTCGTACGACTTCCCATGGGCTAATACATTAGGAATGGCCTGTACTTTGAATTTCCGGGACGGTGCATGAAAATCAATCAAAACTCGACTTTGAGCGTGACTTTGCATAATGTTTATGACCATCACATTTTTTCGTGAAATCGTGCTCGTATGACTTCCCTTGGGCTACGTTGGCAATGGCCAGTATTTTGTATTTCTTAGACGTTGCATGAAAACCCGATCGAAACTCGACTTTGCACGCAACTTTTTACAATGTTTTCGATCGTCAGATTTTTTCACGAGACCATGCTCGTACGACTTCCCATGGCTCATACGTTGGGTATGTCTATTATTTTGAATTTCTGGGACACTGCATGAAAAATAGATCGAAACTAGACTTTGTGCGCGACGTCGCGCAATGTTTATGACCGTCATATTTTTATTTAAAATCGTCTCGTACGACTGTGCACGAAAAATCGATACTCGACTTCACACGCGACTCTGTGCATAGTTTATGACCATCACATTTTTATTTAAAATCGTCTCGTACGACATCCCATGGGCTAATACATTGGGAATGGCCAGTGTTTTAAATTTTCAATACGGTGCATGAGAAACCGATTGAAACTCAACTTTCCACACGACTTTGCGCAAAGTTTATGATCGTTGCATTTTTTCATGAAACCATGCTCGTACGACTTCCCATGGGCTAATACGTTAGGAATGACCAATATTTTGATTTTTGAGACGGTGCATGAAATACCGATTAAAACTCGACTTTACGAGCGACTTTGCGCGAACTTTACGATCGTCATGTTTTTTCACAAAATCGTGCACGTACGACTTCCCATGGGCTAATACATTGGGAATGGCCAGTATTTTGAATTTCTAAGATGGTGCATAAAAATCGATCGAAACTTGACTTTGCGTAATATTTTTATTATCGTATTTTTTTGTGAAATCGTGCTCGTACGACTTCCCATAGGCTAATACATTTGGAATGACCAGTATTTTGATTTTCCAAAACAGTGCATGAAAAATCAATTGAAACTCGACTTTGCTTAGCTCAAAGTTTATGATCGTCACATTTTCTCATGAAATAGTGCTTGTACGACTCTGAATGGGCAAATACGTTGGGAATAGCCAGTATTTTGAATTTTCGAGACGGTGCATGATAATTCGATCGAAACATGACTTTGGGTGCGACTTTGCGTAAAATTTATGATCGTTGCATTTTTTCATGAAATCTCGCATGACTTCCCATGGGCTAATACGTTGGGAATGGAAAGTATTTTACATTTTCGAGATGGAGCACAAAAAATTGATCGAAACTCGACTTTACGTGCGACTTTATGAAAAATTTATGATCATCACATTTTTTCGCGAAACCATGCTCGTACAACTTCACATGGGCTAATACATTAGGAATGGCCAGTATTTTGAATTTCCGAGAAGGTGTATGAAAAATCGATCGAAACTCAACTTTGCGGACGACATTGTGCAAAGTTTATGACTGTCACATTTTTTGTGAAACTATACTCGTACGACTTCCTAAGGGCTAATACGTTGGGAATGGCCAGTATTTTGAATTTTTGAGACGGTGCATGAAAAATCGATCGAAACTTGACTTTCCACGCGACTTTACATAAAGTTTATGATTGTCGCATTTTTTTCGTGAAACCATGCTCGTACGACTTTCCATGGGCTAATATGTTGGGAATGGCCAGTATTTTGAATATCCAAGATGTTGCAGGAAAAACCGATCAAAACTGGACTTTGCGTGCGACTTTGCACAAAGTTTATAACCATCGCATTTTTTCATGAAACGGTGCTCGTATGACTTTATATGGGCTAATACGTTAGGAATGGCCAGTATTTTAAATTTCTGAGTGGTGCATGAAAAATTGATCGAAACTCGACGTTGCGCGCGACTTTGCGTAAAGTTTATGACTGTCATATTTTTTCGTGAAATTATGCTCGTATGACTTCCCATAGGCTAATACGTTGGGAATGGCCAGTATTTTAAATTTCCAAGACGATGCACAGAAATCCGATCGAAACTCGACTTTGCATGTGTGACTGTGCACAAAGTTTATGTCCGTCACATTTTTTTGCGAAACCGTGCTTGACATCCCAAGGGATAATACGTTGGGATTGGCCAGTATTTTAAATTTCTGAGACGGTGCATGAAAAATCGATCGAAACTCGACTTTGCACATGACTTTGCGCAAAGTTTATAATCGTTGTGTTTTTTCGGAAACCATGCTCATACGATTTTGCATGGGCTAACACGTTAGGAATGACTAGTATTTTGAATTTCTGAGATGACGGTGCACGATAAACTGATCGAAACTCAACTTTGCAAGCGACTTTGCGCAATGTTTATGACTGTCACATTTTTTCACGAAATCATGCTCGTACAACTTCCCATGGGCTAATGCGTTGGGAATGGCCAGTATTTTAAATTTTTGAGATGTTGCATGAAAAATCGATCGAAACTCAACTTTGTGCGTGACTTTATGCAAAGTTTATGTCCGTCATATTTTTTTGCGAAACCGTGCTCGTACGACTTCCCATGGGCTAATACATTGGGAATGACTATTATTTTGATTTTTAAGACGATGCACGAAAAACCGATCGAAACTCGACTTTACGCACGACTTTACCCAAAGTTTATGAATGTCACATTTTTTTCGCTAAATTGTGCTCGTACGACTTCCCACGGGATAATACGTTGGGAATAACCAGTATTTTGAATTTCCGTGATGGTGCACGAAAAATCGATCGAAACTCGACTTTGCGCGTGACTTTGCATAAAGTTTATGACCGTCGCGTTGTTTCACGAAACTGTGCTCGAACGACTACCCTTGGGCCAATACATTAGGAATGGCTAATATTTTGAATTTCTGAGACAGAGCATGAAAAACCAATCGAAACTCAACTTTACGAGCGACTTTGCATAAAGTTTATGCCTGTCGTATTTTTTCACGAAACTGTGGTCGTACAACTTCCCATGGGCATTGGGAATGGCCTGTATTTTAAATTTCCGAGACGGTGCATGAAAAATCGATCGAATCTCGACATTGCACGTGACTTTGCACAAAGTTTATGACCGTCGCATTTTTTCGCGTAACCGTGCTCGTACAACTTTGAATGTGCTAATACATTGGGAATGGCTAGTAATATGAATTTCTGAGACATTGCATGAAAAACCGATCGAAACTCGACTTTGCGTTCGACTTTGCGCAAAGTTTATGACCGCCATATTTTTTCGCTAAACCGCGCTCGTATGACTTCTATGGGCTAATACGTTGGGAAAGGCCAATATTTTGAACTTCTGAGACGGTGCATGAAAAACTGATCGAAACAGACTTTGCATAAGACTTTGCATAAAGTTTATGACCGTCGTATTTTTTCACGAAACCACGCTCGAACGACTACCCATGGGCAAATAAGTTGGGAATGGCCAGTATTTTAAATTTCTGAGACAGTGCACGAAAAATTGATCGAAACTCGACTTTGCGAGCGACTTTCCGCGAAGTTTATGACCGTCACAATTTTTCACAAAACTGTGCCCGTACAACTTCCCATAGGCTAATACGTTGGGAATAGCTAGTATTTTGAATTTTTGAGATGGTGCATGAAAAATCGATCAAAACTCAACTTGCGTAAAGTTTACAACCATCATATTTTTTCACGAAACCGTGCCCGTACGACTTCGCATGGGCTAATACATTGGGAACGGCCAGTATTTTGAATTTTCAAGACGTTACACAAAAAATCGATCGAAGCTTGACTTTGTGTGCGACTTTGCGTAAAGTTTTTTTCCATCATGTTTTTTTGTGAAATCGGGCTCGTACGACTTCCCATGGGCTAATCCGTTGGGAATGACTAGTATTTATAATTTTTGAGACGGTGCATGAAAAACTGATTGAAACTCGACTTTGCGCGTGACTTTACGTAAAGTTTAAACCGTCGTATTTTTTCACGAAACCATGCTCGAACGACTACCCTTAGGCTAATACGTTGGGAATGGCTAGTATTTTGAATTTCTGAGACAGTGCATGAAAAATCGATTGAAACTCAACTTTGCGTTCGACTTTGCGCAAAGTTTATGATCGTCACATTTTTTTACTAAACTGTGCTCGTATGACTTCCCATGGGCTAATACGTTGGGAATGGCTAGTATTTTCAATTTCCAAGACGATGTACAAAAAATAGATCGAAACTCGACTTTGCGCGTGACTTTACGTATACTTTATGACCGTCACATTTTTTATGAAACCGTGCTCGAATGACTACCCTTGGGCTAATACGTTGTTTGAATTTCTGAGACAGTGCATGAAAAACCGATCGAAACTCAACTTTATGAGCGACTATGCTTGTACAACTTCCCGTGGGCTAATACGTTGGGAATGGCCAGTATTTTGAATTTTTGAGATGGAGCATGAAAAATTGAATCGAAACACGACATTACACGTGATTTTGCATAAAATTTATCACCGTCGTGTTTTTTCTTGAAACCGTGCTTGAACGACTTCCCATGGGCTAATACGTCTGGAATGGCTAGTAGTTTGAATTTTCGAGACGGTGCACAAAAAAAATCGATCGAAACTCGAAGTGCAAAGTTTATGTTCAACATGTTTTTTTAGCGAAACTGTGTTTGTACGACTTCCCATGGGCTAATATGTTGGGAATAGCTAGTATTTTGAATTTCCGACATGGTGCATAAAAAACTGATCGAAACTCGACTTTGCGCATGACTTTGCGCAATGTTTCTGACCATCACTTTTTTTCGTGAAACCGTGCTTGTACGACTTCCGATGGGCTATTATGTTGGGAATGGCCAGTATTTTGAATTTTCGAGACGATGCAGGAAAAATCGATTGAAACTCGACTTTACGTGCAAATTGGCACAAAGTTTATAACCGTCAAATTTTTTCGCGAAACCATGCTTGTACAACTTCCTATGGGCTACTACGTTAGGAATGTCTAGTATTTTGAATTTCTAAGAAGGTGAACAAAAAATCGTTCGAAACTTAACTTTGTACAAAGTTTATAATCGTCGCGTGTTTTCGCAGAATCGTGCTCTATGACTTCCCATAGGCTAATACTTTGGGAACGGCCAGTATTTTGAATTTCCACGATGGTGCACAAAAAATCGATCGAAACTCGACTTTACGCCCGTAAAGTTTATGACCGACGTCTTTTTTTACGAAACCATGCACGTACGACTTCCCATGGGCTAAACATTGGGAATGGACAGTATTTTGAATTTCAGAGATGGTGCATGAAAAATCGATCGAAACTCGACTTTGCACATGCATGACTTTGCGTAAAGTTTATGATCGTCACGTTTTTTTGTGAAACTATGCTCGTATGACTTCCCATGAGCTAATACGTTGGCAATGGCCAATATTTTAAATTTATGAGATGATGCATGAAAGACTGATCGAAACTCGACTTTGCGCCCGACTGTTCGCATAGTTTATGACTGTCACATTTTTTTACGAAACCGTGCTTGTATGACTTCCCATCGGATAATACGTTGGTAATGGCTAGTATTTTGAATTTCTGAGATGGTGCATGAAAAATCGATCAAAACTCAACTTTACGTACGACTTTTCGCAAAGTTTATAATATCATGTTTTTTCATGAAATCGTGCTCGTATGACTTCCCATGGGCTAATACGTTAGGAATGGTCATTATTTTAAATTTCTGAGACAGTACACAAAAAATCGATCGAAACTCGACTTTGCGCGCGACTTTGTGCAAAGTTTATGACCATCAAATTTTTTCACGAAACCGTGCTCGTACAACTTCCCATAGGCTAATGCGTTGGGAATGGCCAGTATTTTAAATTTTTGAGATGGTACACGAAAAATCGATCGAAACTCGACTTTGTGCGCAACTTGCGTAAAGTTTATGACCGTCATATTTTTTCGTGAAACCGTGCTCATACGACTTCCCATGGGCAAATACAGTCAGTGGGCACAGCCAGTATTTTGATTTTTGAGATAGTGCACGAAAAAACGATCGAAACTCGACTATGCCACAACTTTGTGCAAAGTTTATAATCGTCACATTGTTTCACAAAATTGTGCTCGTACGACTTCCCATGGGCTAATACGTTGGGAATGGCCAGTATTTTGAATTTCCAAGATAGTGCATGAAAAACCGATCGAAATTCGACTTTACGCGCAACTTTGTGAAATGTGTTTGACCATCGCATTTTTTCGTGAAACCGTGCTCGTATGACTTCCCAATGGGCTAATACGTTTGGAATGGCCAGTATTTTGAATTTTTGTGATGGTGCACGAAAAATCGATCGAAACTCGACTTCGCGTGTGACTCTATGCATAGTTTATGATCATCATATTTTTACGTGAAATCGTGCTCATACGACTTCCCATGGGTTAATACGTTGGGAATGACCAGTATTTTAAATTTTCAAGATGGTGCACGAGAAACTGATCGACGCTCGACTTTGCGCAAAATTTATTACCATCACGTTTTTTCGTTAAACCGTGCTCGTACGACTTCTCATGGGCTAATATGTTGGGAATGGCCAGTATTTTGATTTTCGAGATGGTGCACAAAATACTAATCGAAACTCGGCTTTGCACGCGATTGTGCGTAAAGTTTATGATTGTCATGTTTTTTCCTGAAATCATGCACATACAACTTCCAATGGGCTAATACGTTAGGAATGGCCAATATTTTGAATTTACGAGACGGTTGAGAAAAAACTGATCGAAACTCGACTTTATGCTTAACTGTGCGTCTAGTTTATGATCGTCACATTTTTTTTTGTGAAACCTTGCTCGTACGACATCCAATGGGATAATACGTAGGTAATGGCCAGTATTTTAAATTTATGAGACAGTGCATGAAAAATCGATCAAAACTCTACTTTATGCACAACTTTGCGTAAAGTTTATAACCGTCAAATTTTTTCATAAAACTATGCTCATACGACTTCCCATGGGCTAATATGGTAGGAATGGCCAGTATTTTTAATTTCCGAGATGGTGCACGAAAAACCGATCGAAACTCGACTTTGTGCGCGACTTTACGCAAAGTTTATGACCGTCACATTTTTTCACGAAACTATGCTCATACAACTTCCTATGGACTAATGCATTGGGAATGGCCAGTATTTAAATTTTTGAGATGGTGCATGAAAAATCGATCAAAACTCGACTTTGTGCATAACTCGCACAATGTTTATGACCGTTAATTTTTTTGTGAAACCGCGCTCGTAGACTATAGTGGGAATGGCTAGTATTTTGATTTTCGAGACGGTGCACGAAAAAATGATCGAAACTCGACTTTGCGCGTTACTTTGTGCGAAGTTTATGACCGTCACATTTTTCATAAAATCATGCTCGTACGACTTCTCATGGGCTAATACGTTGGGAATGGCCAGTATTTTGAATTTCCAAGATGGTGCACGAAAAATGGATCGAAACTCGACTTTGCGCGCAACTTTGTGAAATGTATCTGACCCTCGCATTTTTTCATGAAATCGTGCTCGTACGACTTCCCAATGGGCTAATACGTTTGGAATGGCTAGTATTTTGAATTTTTGAGATGGTGCACGAAAAATCGATTGAAACTCGACTTGGCGTGTGACTCTATGCATAGTTTATGACCATCATATTTTTACAAGAAAATGTGCCCATACGACTTCCCATGGGTTAATACGTTGGGAATGACCAGTATTTTAAATTTTCAAGACGGTGCACGAGAAACCGATCGACACTCGACTTTGCGCAAAGTTTATGACTGTCATATTTTTTCATGAAACCGTGCTCGTACGACTTCCCATGGGCTAATACGTTAGGAATGGCTAGTATTTTCATTTTCGAGATGGTGCACAAAATACTAATCGAAACTCGACTTTGCACGTGATTGTGCGCAAAGTTTATGATTGTTATGTTTTTTCGTGAAATCGTGCACGTATGACTTCCCATGAGATGGTGCCCGAAAAACTGATCGAAGCTCGACTTTGTGTGCGACTGTGCACATAGTTTATGATCGTCATGTTTTTTTATGAAACCGTGCTCGTACACTTCACATGGGATAATACGGTGGTAATGGCCAGTATTTTAAATTTTTGAGATAGTGCATGAAAAATCGATCAAAACTCTCCTTTACGCACGACTTTGTGCAAAGTTTATAACCATCGTGTTTTTTCGCAAAACTGTGCTCGTACGACTTCCCATGGGATAATACTTTAGGAATGGCTAGTATTTTGAATTTCCGAGACGGTACATGAAAAATTGATCGAAACTCGACTTTGTGCGTGACTTTGCGCAAAGTTTATGACCGTCACATTTTTTCACGAAACCGTGCTCGTACAACTTCCCATGGGCAAATATTTTTATTTTCGAGATGGTGCACGAAAAAATGATCGAAACTCGACTTATCGCGCGACTTTGCGCGAAGTATATGATCGTCACATTTTTTCGCAAAATCGTGCTCGTACGACTTCCCATGGGCTAATACGTTGGGAATGGCCAGTATTTTGAATTACCAAGATGGTGCACGAAAAATCGATCGAAACTCAACTTTGCGTGTAACTTTGTGAAATGTATCTGACCATCACATCTTTTCATAAAACCGTGCTCATACGACTTCCCAATGGGCTAATACGTTCTGAATGACCAGTATTTTGAATTTTCGAGATGGTGCATGAAAAATCGATCGAAACTCGACTTCACGCGTGACTCTACGGATAGTTTATGACCGTCACATTTTTACGTGAAACCGTGCTCGTACGACTTCCCATGGGCTAATACGTTGGGAATGGCTAGTATTTTAAATTTTCAAGACGGTGCACGAGAGACCGATCGAAACTCGACTTTGCGCAAAATTTATGACCATCGCATTTTTTCGTGAAATAGTGGTCGTACGACTTCCCATGGGCTAATACGTTGGGAATGGCCAACATTTTGATTTTTGAGATGGTGCACAAAATACTGATCGAAACTCGACTTTGCGAGCAACTTGGCACAAAGTTTATGATTGTCACATTTTTTCGTGAAATCATAAATGTACGACTTCCCATGGGCTAATACGTTGGGAATGACTAATATTTTAAATTTATGAGACGATACACGAAAAACTGATTTAACTCGACTTTGCACGCGACTGTGCACATAGTTTATGACCGTCACATTTTTTGCGAAATCGTGCTCGTATGACTTCCCATGAGCTAATACATTTGGCATGACCAGTATTTTGAATTTCTGAGACGGTGCACGAAAAACCAATCGAAACTCGACTTTGCGTGCGACTTTGCCCAAAGTTTATGACCATTGCATTTTTTCACGAAATAGTGCTCGTACGACTTCGAATGAGCTAATACGTTTGGAATGGCCAGTATTTTGAATTTCCGAGATGGTGCATGATAATTCAATTGAAACTCGACTTTGTGGAAAGTTTATCATCATCGTCTTTTTTCGTGAAAACGTGCTCGCACGAGTTCCCATGGGCTAATACGTTGGGAATGGCCAGTATTTTGAATTTCCATACTGGAGCACAAAAAATCGATCGAAACTCGACTTTATGCACGACTTTGTGAAAAGTTTATGACCGTCATATTTTTTCACGAAACCGTGCTCGTACGATTTTCCATAGGCTAATACATTGGGAATGACCAGTATTTTGAATTTCTGAAATGGTGCATAAAAAATCGATCGAAACTCGACTTTGCGCGCGACTTTGCGCAAAGTTTATGACCGTTATATTTTTTTACAAAACCGTGCTTGTACGACTTCCTATGGGCTAATACGATGCGAATGGCCAGTATTTTGAATTTTAGATACAGTGCACGAAAAACCAATCGAAACTCAACTTTGTGCAAAGTTTATGACCGTCATGTTTTTTCATGAAATCGTGCTCATACAACTTCTCATGGGCTAATACGTTGGGAATTGCTAGTTTTTGAATTTTTGAGATGGTGCATGAAAAACCGATCAAAACTCGACTTTACTCGTGACCTTGCACAAAGTTTATGACCATCTTATTTGTTCACGAAACCATACTCATATGACATCACATGAGTTGATACGTTGGGAATGGCCAGTATTTTGAATTTTTGAGATGGTGGACAAAAAATCGATCAAAACTCGACTTTGCACGTGACTTTGCGCAAAGTTTTTGACCGTCGTATTTTTTCGTGAACCATGCTCGTACGACTTCCCTTGGGCTAATACGTTGGGAATGGATAATATTTTGAATTTCCGAGACAGTGCATGAAAAATCGATCGAAACTCAACTTTACGCGCGACTTTACGCAAAGTTTATGACCATTGCATTTTTTCATGAAATCATGCTCGTACGACTTCCCATAGGATAATACGTTGGGAATGACCATCATTTTGATTTTTGAGATGGTGCACAAAATGCTAATCGAAACTCGACTTTACGCAAAGTTTATGATCGTCACGTTTTTTCTTGAAATCTTGCACGTACGACTTCCCATGGGCTAATACATTAGGAATGGCCAGTATTTTGAATTTCTCAAGTGGTGCATGAAAAACTGATCGAAACTGAACTTTGCTCGCGATATTGTGCAATGTATATGACCGTCGTATTTTTTTATGAAAATATGCTCGTACGACTTCCCATGGGCTAATACATTGGGAATGACCAGTATTTTGAATTTTCGAGACGATGCACGAAAAACCAATCGACACTCGATTTTGCGTGTGACTTTGTGAAAAGTTTAACCGTCGCATTTTTTCTTGAAATAGTGCTCGTACGACTTCCAATGGGCTAATACGTTCAGTATGGCCAGTATTTTAAATTTTCGAGACGGTGCATGATAATTCGATCAAAACTCGACTTTGCGTAAAGTTTATAACCATCGCATTTTTTTGTGAAACTATGCTCGTATGACTTCCCATGGGCTAATACATTAGGAATCACAAGTATTTTGAATTTCCGAGATAGTGCACGAAAAACTAATCGAAACTTGACTTTGCATACGACTTTGCCCCAAGTTTATGACCGTCTCGAAACTATGCTCGTACGACTTCCCATGGGCTAATACGTTGGGAATGGCCAGTATTTTGAATTTCTGAGACGGTGCATGAAAAATCGATTGAAACTCGACTTTGCGCAAGGTTTATGACCATCATTTTTTTTCACGAAATCGTGCTCGTATAACTTCCCATGGGCTAATACGTTGGTAATGTCTAGTATTTAGAATTTCTGAGACGGTGCATGAAAAACCGATCGAAACTTGACTTTATTCGTGACTTTGCACAATGTTTATGACGATCACATTTTTTCACGAAACTGTGCTCTTAAGACTTCACATGGGCTAATATGTTGGGAATGGTCAGTATTTTGAATTTTCGAGACGATGGACGAAAAACTGATCGAATCTCAACTTTGCGCGTGACTTTGCGTAAAGTTTTTGACCATTGTGTTTTTTCATGAATCGTGCTTGTACAACTTCCCATGGGCTAATACGTTGGGAATGGCCAATATTTTGAATTTCCAAGATGGTGCATGAAAAATCGATCGAAACTCGACTTGGCACAAAGTTTATGACCGTTGCATTTTTTCGTGAAACTGTGCTCGTACGACTTCCCATGGGCTAATACGTTAGGAATGACCAGTATTTTCATTTTCGAGATGGTGCACGAAATACGAATAGAAACTCGACTTTGCACGCGACTTTGTGCAAAGTTGATGATCATCACGTTTTTTCGTGAAATCTTGCACGTACGACTTTCCATGGGTTAATACATTACGAATGACCAGTATTTGAATTTCTGAGTTGGTGCATGAAAACTAATCGAAACAGGACTTTGTGCGCGACGTTGCGCAATGTTTATGACCATCGTATTTTTTTGTGAAACCGTGCACATATGACTTTCCATAGGCTAATACTTTGGGAATGACCAGTATTTTGAATTTCTAAGATGGTACACGAAAAACCAATCGAAACACGACTTTGCATGTGACTTTGCTAAAAGTTTATGACTGTTGCATTTTTTCACGAAATAGTGCTCGTATGATTTCCAATGGGCTAATACGTTGGGTATGGTCAGTATTTTGAATTTCCGAGACAGTGCATGATAATTCGATCAAAACTTGACTTTACGTTCGACTTTGCGTAAAGTTTATAACCATCGCATTTTTTTCACATAACCGTGCTCGTATGACTTCCCATGGGCTAATACGTTGGGAATGACCAGTATTTTGAATATCCAAGATAGTGCACGAAAAATTGATCCAAATTAGACTTTGCGCGTGACTTTGCACAAAGTTTATAACCATCGTATTTTTTCACAAAACCATGCTCGTATGACTTCCCATGGGCTAATATGTTGGGAATGGCTAGTATTTTGAATTTCTAAGACAATGCAGGAAAAACTGGTTGAAACTCGACTTTGCGCGCAACTTTGCGCAAAGTTTATAACTGTCGTATTTTTTTATGAAATTATGCTCGTACGACTTCCCATGGGCTGATTCGTTGGGAATGGCCAGTATTTTAAATTTCTAAGACGGTGCATGGAAAATCGATCGAAACTCAACTTTACGCGCGACTTTGCATAAAATTTATGACCATCACATTTTTTTGCGAAACCCATGAAAAACCGATTGAAACTCGACTTTGCGCAGAGTTTATGACCATCGTGTTTTTTTACGAAACCGTGCTCATAAGACTTCCCATGGGCTAATACGTTGGAATGGCCATTATTTTAAATTTTTGAGATGGTGCACGAAAAACCGATCGAAACTCGACTTTCCATATGACAAATCGTAAGTTTTTTACCATCGTATTTTTTCGTGAAACCCCGCTCGTATGACTTTCCATGGGCTAATACGTTGGGAATGGCCAGTATTTTAAATTTTCGAGATGGTGCATGAAAAGTTGATCGAAACTGCTCAGTTTATAAAAAATCTGAGTAGTTCATAAACATACATCGATCGCATCACTCAAACATCTATGAAACCCAAAGCTAACGTAACAGATATTAACCACACTTATAATTCATCAGTGAAGGAATCTATACAATAACCAAACCAATCATTTATCATAAATTCACTTTATCATAGGCAAAATTCAGCATTTCAAAATAACTCCAAACATAAGAGGTCATTTAAAATTTTACATGATACATCAATAAATTTCATTGACCACATATCATTACATACAAAATATACTTATCTGTATAGCTCTCCACTGCCTTAGCTCAATCATTACATACAAAATATACTTACAAAATATACTTACATGATACATCAATAACTATGATATATCATCTGATAATACTTGCCCATAGTTTGTATAGCTCTCTACTGCCTTAGCTCAATCTTAACATTTAATGAGTGTCAAGCTGACCTGAAAGGTTTGATAACAAAGGAGTGAGCTAAAAAGCTCAGCAAGCGTTTAACAAATCCAAGGCAAGAGCAGATGGTTTCAAATAAGCTAGTATCAAGATACAAAGCAGAGATACAAGAATTCATGGATATCAACTTATTAGAAACAAAAGTTTAAACGTCGTTTCATTCAAAACATATTTGGTTCATAACAAACGAAATACAGAGAATTGGAGCATATTAATGACGTAAACATATTTTGGAGCATATCAAGGCACATAGGACATTTCGGAACATATCAATGACAAATGAAACATTTCAAAACATATCAATAGCAATTGAAATCATTTCAGAACATAACAATGACGTAAGGAAATATTTCAGAGCATGTCAAAAACGTAAACATATTTCGTTGCATATCAATGGTGAATGGATAATCTCAAAGCGTATTAAGTGAACAATTGAGAAACATAAGATTAATATCATATCATATACGAAACTCGACTTTGCACGTGACGTTATGTAAAGTTTATGACTGTCACATTTTTTCGTGAAACCATACTCATACGACTTCCCATGGGCTAATACGTTGAGAATGGTCAGTCAATATATTGAATTTCCGAGATGGTGCATGAAAAATCGATCAAAACTCAACTTTGCGCGCGTTTGCACAAAGTTCATGACCATCGCATTTTTTCGCACCTATGATTTCCCATATTTTGAATTTTCGAGATAGTGCACGAAAAATCGATCGAAACTCGACTTTGCATGCGATTTTTTGTAAAGTTTATGACCGTCATATTGTTTCATAAAATCGTGCTCGTATGACTTCCCTTGGGCACAACGTATGACCGTCATACGTTGGGAATGGCCAGTATTATGAATTTCCGAGAAGGTGCATGAAAAATGGATTAAAACTTGACTTTGCACGTGACTTTGCGCAAAGTTTATGACCGTCGTGTTTTTTGTGAAACTGTGCTCCTACGAGTTCCCATGGGCTAAATATATTGGGAATGGCCAGTATTTTGAATTTCTAAGACGGTGTAGGAAAAATTGATCGAAACTCGACTTTGCGCGTGACTTTGCCCATGTTTATGACCATCATATTTTTTCACAAACCCATGCTCGTACGACTTCCCATGGGCTAATACGTTGGGAATGGCCAGTATTTTGAATTTTCGATACGGTGCACGAAAAATCGATCGAAACTTGACTTTGCATAAAGTTTATGACCATTGCATTTTTTCGTGAAACTATGCTTGTACGACTTCCAATGGGTTAATACGTTGGGAATGGTTAGTATTTTGAATTTTCGATACGGTGCACAAAAAATCGATCGAAACTTGACTTTGCGTAAAGTTTATGACCGTTGCATTTTTTCGTGAAACTATGCTTGTATGACTTCCCATGGGTTAATACGTTGGGAATGGCTAGTATTTTGAATTTCTGAGATGATGCACGAAAAATCGATCGAAACTCGACTTTGCGCATGACTTTGTGCAAAGTTTATGACCGTCGCATTTTTTCGTGAAACAGTGCTTTTACAACTTCCCATGGACTAATACATTGGGAATGATCAATATTTTGAATTTATGAGATGGTGCACGAAAAACCAATCGAAACTCGACTTTGCGCGCGTAAAGTTATGACCGTCATATTTTTTCATGAAACCGTGCTCGTACGACTTCCCATGGGCTAAATACATTGGTAGTGGCTAGTATTTTGAATTTTTGAGATGGTGCATGAAGAACCGATCGAAACTTGACTTTGCGCGTGACTTTGCGCGAAGTTAAAATTCAATCCGTTGCGATTTGGAGAATTGAGGGCGACGGTGCTTCTCCCTTGGCCGCTTCTCCTGAGGCATCAAGGTGAAGTCTTCTTAGTGAACTCCCTAGCGCTTGTGCTCTACTTGCGCTTGCGCTGCTCTGATTGCAATCGACAATGGGGATGGCAGCCTCTTCTTCTTACCGAACAAGGAGCAGGCAGAAAGGATGATTTCTCCCATAGATGATTCCCCTTGCCTCAAGCTTCTTCCTTTGGGCATTCCCTGGAGCTCGCGACTGCGATCGACGCTGGGCACGGAGGCATTCTACTTCCCGAAGGAAGGGCAGTGATTGCCTCCTCCTAGGGCAGCTGCAATCAGATCCACGACAAGGGGGCAGTTGCTTCAACGATCGAGCTCACCTACCCTAGGCGCGACTGATGACTTCTAGGGCAATAGATGGTGGCGGCAAGCTCTCCTCACCATGGATGTGAGCGAACAGGGGGCGTGACACTCTGCTTCACAAGCCGCCCCTCTGTTCTAGCAGGATACTCCTCGATTGGTTTCTTCCCAACAGCGTCCGGTTCCTTCTCAACGGGATGCCTCTCCGCTGGTTCCTTCCAAACGGGATGCCCCTCCGCTGGTTCCTTCCTAGTGGCCTTCGCTGGTTCCTTCCCAGTGAGATGCCCCTTTGCTGGTTTCTTCTCTGCAGGATGCTCCTCCAATGAACCAGCCCAGAGGTCACTTATGCTCTAGATCACGACCTCCTGCTCCTATTTCCTGAGATTCTCGACCTTGGAATAGTCTCTTTAAGGCTCCGGTTGGCAGTCCGGACCCTCATTTGGATTTTTTTGCTCCAAAAGTGCAGGCTGATCAGAAGATTACTATGTATGAGACTGTTGATTCTGAGGAATTGATTGAGACATGGTCCATGGCGATTGTTGGCTATGTGGTCGGACTCAACATCTTTTTTTTCGCTATCCTCTTTCATCAAGACTCGATGGGGAACATCGACATTTGATCTTCATATGTTGGAGAATGATTTCTTTGTGTGTAAGCTCTACTCTGAAGAAGATTTACAACGGATACTTGAAGGATTTTGGACTATTCGTGGCCATCCAATGATCCTATGACATTGGGCTCCTGATGTACGACTGGAGTTAGACAGTCTATAGTCTATTCCCTTATGGGTATCATTTCATGGCCTTCCATTACATCCCTGGAGTCATCATTTTATTACAAAGCTATACAATACTATATATTGATAAGGCAACAGCTGCACAAATGAGATTAGCTTTTGCAAGAGCCTCCATAATAGTTTCTTCTGATAGGGATCTACCTGATGAGGTTTTTTATCGTGATCTTACTGGGAGTATTCGAAAGGTGCATGATTCATATTCTTGGAAGCAATAGCGATACAAGGTTTGTCTATCTTTTGGTTATGCAAATTGTGCTTGCCAACAACCTTTAAAAAAAATCACACAAGTATACCAAACAATGTCAAGAGTCTCAGCATGGGGCCGCTACGAGCATTGATACTCAAGGCAAGTCTCTTACAGTGCCAACAGTGACGATGGTGGAGAAGATGAGTGTACACTCTGACTCGTTGGGGCAGCGACACGAATAGGAGAAGGACAAGTCAGAAGTTTCATCTCTTCCTATTATATCAGAGCCTTCCACAGTAGAAGTTTCTCATGGTACTTGTACCCCAACAACAACCTCGCCTTTAAGAACCATTCCTTCACCGAATAAGGAAATTGCATCTCAACAACCTCTTCTGAACCAGGACATTGCACCTCATCGCACATCAACACAACTCGCTATTGAGGACTTCTCGATTCAAGGTACTCAAAAGTTTAAACATTTGCAAGCTGCGGATGAGGTGGATAAATATAGAAATAAAGGTTTAAAAGGTAATGACAATATGCGGGAAGAACATGCAAAATCATAGGATAAAGAAAAGGATGGTAATGTCCTCCTTAAGTCACATGCTCTTCTTTCTATTTTGTTTTGATGAAAATAATCTGTTGGAATGCTCATGTTAATAATCTTGAGAAATGTCGGGAGCTCAATAGAATAATCCAATCTGCTGCATGTGATATTATTATTCTTGTGGAAAGGAAAATTAAAACTCCTCGTGTTCGTGTTCAGAAGAATTTAATATGGCCTGAGGCAGAACTTCTTGCTAATGATTCTCATGATATTTATGGTCGAATTTGGGTCTTATGACATCCTAACTTTGTTAGTGCTTGGTTTATTTCTGCTATAGATCAATTCATTCATCTTAAGGCAGAGGACATATAAATTGGATGTCAATTCAATATTACTGGTATTTATGCTTCTAACATTATGTCTTATAGGAATGCTCTATGGCATGATCTGGTTAGCATTGCAAATAGTTATCCTAAAGCACCTTGGATTGTTCTCGATGACTTTAATACTATCATATACACAAATGAGAAATTGGGGGGTAGAGTGCTTTCAGAATGTCAGCTTCAAAGTTTAATGATTGTATAGATACTACTTCATTGATTGACATGAAATCTGTAGGTGATTGGTTCTCATGAAATAATCAAAGTGCTACAGACATAAAAATTATGGCTCGACTTCACAGATGTTTGATTAATCAAGAACGGTTAGCAGTTTACCTAGATTCACTTCTTGAGTACAGTGCTAAGCTATTTTCGGATCACTCTATTATGCAAATGCAAGTAGATAAAGCAATACCTAGTGAAAATAAACCTTTTAGATTTATTAATATGTGGAGTACTCACTCTCAGTTCCTCGAGGTTATCAGGTCAGCTTGGAACATTAACATGTTTGGTTCTCCCCCTTACATCTTATGTCAAAAGCTAAAAGCATGCGTAGCAGCACTTAAGGAGTGGAATACAATAACTACCTTTGGAAATATCACCAATAGGGTTCAGTTATGCAAGAAAGAACTTATGGCATTGCAATGTGAGCTAAATCTTCAACCTTTAGATCCGAATCTTATATACAAAGAGGCTGCCGCTAGAAATAACTTTATGCAAGCTTTGAAGCAGGAGGAATGCTTTTTGAAATAGAAGTCTCGACACCATTGGCTTAGTCTAGGGGATTCCAATACTAAGTTTTTCTATATGCTATTGCTACCAGAAGGGTTGTTAATCATATCAAAAAATGCAAAGACACAAATGGTAATCTTATTGACGATCTGGATGAGGTTAAAAACTACACTAAGCAATTTTTTTATTCCCTACTCAATGAGGAGGAGCAGCCTAATAGTATTCATATGGAGCCCACTAGACTACTTGATTTTGAAGCTATCTCTCTTCATAATGCCTCAGTAACAGATGATAAAATTGTGAGAGTTGTTTTTCAGTCCCCGAAGAACAAAAGCCCTAGTCCAGATGGATTTCCAACTAAGTTTTATCAAATTACATTGTTTATCGTAGGCAATGATGTCATTAAAGCTTGTCGACCTTTTTTTCTCATCAGGTCATATCCTTTAAGAATTGAATTGCACTTTTATTTCTTTAGTGCCCAAGAATGATGGAGCTGATTTATTGGAGAACTATCGACCTATTTCACTATGCAACTTTATTTATAAGGTCATCTCCAAGGTGTTGGCAAATAGATTACAAAAGGTTATGAACAAGATCATTAGTCCTAATCAGGCTTCTTTTATTAAAGGGAGGAGTATTCACCATAATGTCCTTGGTAATGATTTGGAAAAGGATATGCACTCAAAAATAAAAGGAAAGAAAATATATTTTAAAGCTGATTTATGGAAGGCCTTTAAATCAGTTAATAGATATTTTATTTACAAGATGCTCCACAATATGGGCTTCCCTCAGCACTAGGTTAAGTGGATTCAATGTTACTTGGAAACTCCAAAATTTTTGTTCCTCTTCAATGGTTCACCTATTGGTTTCTTTGAGAGTAAGAATAGAATCTGGTAAGGCAATCCACTATCTCCTTATCTTTTTACCATTGCAACTAAAGGGCTCAGTTATATATTTGGAGAGGCAGTTTCCAATAGAAAAATAAAGGTACCATATTATGGTTTTGTTCATATCTCTCACATAACATTTGCTGACGACCTTATTATCTTCTTTCTATGAATAATCTGGCAGTTATTCTTAATGAATTTGGTATAGTTTCTGGTCTTAAGCTAAATTATACAAAGAGCAAAGCATATGTGGGTGCTTGCATTGAAGATAAGGACTCTATTGCTCAAACTTTGGGGGTTGCTGAAGGGAGTTTACTAGTTCCTTACTTGGGTCTCTCACTCATATCCACTGGAATCAACAAAGTCTACTGTCAACCTATCCTATAAAAAATTAAGAATAGAATTTCCTCTTGGAGAAATAGGCTTCTTTCTAAAGCAGGACGACTTGAACTTATTCGATCTATGTTGATCTCTTATTATATTTATTGGTCTCATGCATTTCTTCTACCGGTCGGGCTTCTCCATGATATTAATAAATTACTTATGAACTTCTTCTAGAATGGCACAGATGGTAAGGATATGCACATGGTAAATTGGGGCAACAATTGCAAATTGAAGGATGAAGAGGGGCTGAATCTATGAAATATTAGAGATTCGAATAAAGCTTATGTGGTAAAACAATTGTGAGATATTTTATAAAACAAATCTTCCTTTTGGTCACAATGGGTTTTTGCTAGGTACCTAACCAAGGAAATAATCTTGGAAGCATCAACTAAAATATCTCATTATGCTGCTTAGAAAGGAATTCTGAAGGCAAGGAGGTGGCTAAGTAATAACATTTCTTATGTGATCTCATCTGGAACCAATATTAATATATGGTATGACCCTTGGGTGAATGAAAAAAGTATATTTCATTATTTGGTGATAAAGTACGACATGATCTGGGGGCTCATAAAGATTGGAAGGTTTCTGAATTCATTGACAATGGTACATGGTGTCTTCCCAACCCTACCTCCCCTAACATGTTATAACTTTGACCGACTATTATGGCTATTTCGATCAAGAATAACTCTTCAGATATGCTTACTTGGCTTCATGATGATGGTAAACTTAGTGCTACATCTGCATGGAATCAAATTAGACAACGGAATAACAAGTAGATTCCAAGCAGTTGGACATGCGATAGACCATGGTCAAAGAGATATTCTTTATGCACATGGCAGGCCTTTCTTTGCAAACTACCTACGATAGATAATAGGCAGTGAAGAGGTATTTATATTATAAATCGGTGCTCTCTGTTTATGAAAAATGAAGAAAGTGTTGACCATCTCTATTTTGCTTGTGATTATACTTATTGGATGTGGAAGTAGATCTTGAAGCGATTTGATCTTCATAGGCAACCACGGCCAAACTTGCATCATGAATTATGAATGCTAATATAAAACTTCTCAAGAAGGGGGCTTTTACACAACTGGCAATGATTACATTCAGATGTGCTATTTGGTGGATTTGGAAGGGAGAGGTGTGGTAGAATTTTTCAGTGTCAAACATAAACAAAGATCACATTCTGATAGAGATTCTTCAGGACTCACAATCATGTGTGGAGCAGGAACTGAACATGGAGCAGCACTAAACAAGAAGAGAGAAAGGGATTTTCACAAGATTCAATTTTTCCATTAGTTAATAATCATAGAATGATGATGAAGATTGTAATGTATTTATTATGTGGTCAGAAGCTTTCGTTTTGTCATGCGTTCACGAGTAGTCCGGATGGTCTATATATTGCATTTTATAATTCATTGACTATAGTATAGTGTCATTGACTACAGTATGTGTCGGCATGTCTACAATTTAGTTTGGCTACCCTTGGAGAAGAGTTTGATGAAGTGAGCCCATTCCACCTTTTTCAGGTGGGGTGCAATATTCTCGGTTGCTCTAAGAGGCTTGAAGCTTTAGTCTACGGCTTGTGTAGACAAAAGCTATTTTGTACAAAACTTATATATAATACATTATCTTTACTTACAAAAAAAAAGACTTTGCGTAAAGTTTATGAGCGTAATATTTTTTCGTAAAACCGTGCTCGTACGATTTTCCATGGGCTAATACGTCGGGAATGACTAGTATTTTAAATTTTTGAGACGGTGCACAAAAACCGATCGGAACTCAACTTTGCGCATGACTTTACGCAAAGTTTATGACCGTCACATTTTTTCATGAAACCATGCTCGTATGGCTTCTCATAGGCTAATACGTTTGGAATGGCTAGTATTTTGAATTTCTGAGACAGTGCATGAAAAATCGATCGAAACTCGACTTTGCTTGTGACTTTGCGCAAAGTTTATGACCATCATGTTTTTTCGTGAAACTATGCTCGTATGACTTCCCATGGGCAAATACGTTGGGAATGGCCAATATTTTAAATTTCCAAGATGGTACACGAAAAACAGATCAAAACTCGACCTTGCATACGACATTGCGCAAAGTTTATGTCTATCGTATTTTTTTACGGAACCGTGCACAGAAACTCGATCGAAACTCGACTTTGCATGTGGCTTTGCGCAAAGTTTATGACCGTCATGTTTTTTTATGAAACTGTGCTCGTACGACTTCCCATGGGCTAATACATTGGGAATGACCAATATTTTAAATTTTCGAGACGGTCCATAAAAAACCGATCGAAACTCGACTTTACACGCAACTTTGTGCAAAGTTTATGACCATCATATTTTTTCACGAAACCATGCTCGTATGACTTCCCATGGGCTAATACGTTGGGAATGCCTAGTTTTTTGAATTTCCAATACGATGCACGAAAATTGATCAAAACTCGACTTTGCACGCAACTTTATGCAATATTTATGACCATCATATTTTATCATGAAACTGCGCTCGTCAACTTCCAATAGGCTAATACGTTGGGAATGGCCAGTATTTTTAATTTCTGAAACAGTGCATAAAAAACTAATCGAAACTCGACTTTGCGCGTGACTTTGAGAAAAGTTATGACCGTCACATTTTTTTGTGAAACCGTGCTCGTACGACTTCCCATGGGCTAATACATAAAGAATGGCCAGTATTTTGAATTTTTGAGACAGTGCATGAAATACTGATCGAAACTTGACTTTTCATGCGACCTTGCATAATGTTTATGACCATCTTGTTTTTTCACGAAACCGTGCTCGTACGACTTCCCATTGGCTAATACCAGTATTTTTAATTTCCGAGATGGTGCCCGAAAAACCGATCAAAACTTGACTTTGCGCGAAGTTTATGCCATCATAGTTTTTCATGAAACCATGCTCTTACACTTCCCTTGGGCTAGTACATTGGGAATGTCCAGTATTTTGAATTTCCGAGATGGTACAAGAAAAATCGATCAAAACTCGACTTTGCACGCGACTTTGCGCAAAGTTTATGACCGTCATATTTTCTGTGAAACCATGCTCGTATGACTTCCCATGGGCTAATACGTTGGGAATGACTACTATTTTGAATTTCTGAGATGGTGCATGAAAAACTGATCGAAACTCGACTTTGCACGCGAGTTAGCGCAAAGTTTATGACCGTCGCATTTTTTCACAAAACCGTGCTCGTACGACTTCCCATGGCTATGCTTTGGTAATGGCCAGTATTTTGAATTTCCAAGATGGTGGATGAAAAACTGATCAAAACTTGACTTCGCGTGAATTTGCACAATGTTTATGACCAACATGTTTTTTCACGAAACCGTGCTTGTACGACTTCCTATGGGCTAAAATGTTGGGAATGGCTAGTATTTTGAATTTCCAAGACGGTGCACTAAAAATCGATCAAAACTTGAAATTGTATTTTTTTACGAAACCGTATGACTTTCCATGGGCTAATACGTTAGGAATGCTAGTATTTTGAATTTCTAAGATGGTGCACGAAAAATCGATCGAAACTCGACTTTGCGTGCGACTTTGCGCAATGTTTATGACCATTGTACTTTTTCATGAAACCAGGCTTGTATGACTTCCCTTGGTCTAATACATTGGGAATTGCCAGTATTTTGAATTTCTGAGACTGTGCATGAAAAACCGATCGAAACACGACTTACGCGTGACTTTGCGCAAAGTTTATGACCATTGTATTTTTTCAGAAAATCATGCTCGTATGACTTCCCATGGGCTAATACGTTGCGAATGGCTAGTATTTTGAATTTCCGAGACAGCACATGAAAAATCGATCAAAACTTGACTTTATGCGTGACATTACATAAAGTTTATTATCGCCACATATTTTCGTAAAACCGTGCTCATACGACTTCCTATGGGCTAATACATTGGGAATGGCTAGTATTTTGAATTTTCGAGATGGTGCACGAAAAATCGATCAAGACTCGACTTTGCGTGCGACTTTGTGCACCGTCGTATTTTTCATGAAACCATGCTCATACAACTTCTCATGGGCTAATACGTTGGGAATAGCCAGTATTTTGATTTTTCGAGACGGAGCACAAAAAGTCGATCGAAACTCGACTTTATAAAGTTTATGACCGTCACGTTTTTTCATGAAACCGTGCTCGTACGACTTCCCATGGACTAATACGTTGGAATGGCAAGTATTTTAAATTTCCGAAACGTGTATGAAAAACCGATCGAAAATCAACTTTGCGCGCGACTTTGCGCAAAGTTTATGACCATTATATTTTATCGTGAAACCGTGCTCATATGACTTCCCATAGGCTAATACATTGGGAATGGCCAGTATTTTGAATTTTCGAGATGGTGCATGATAAATCGATCGAAACTCGTCTTAGCGTAAAGTTTTTGACCATCGCATTTTTTCATAAAATGGTGCTCATACAACTTTCGATGGGCTAATACGTTGGGAATTGCCAGTATGTAGAATTTCTGAGATGGTGCACAAAAAACTGAATGAAACTCGACTTTGTGCGCGACTTCACGTAAAGTTTATGACCATCATGTTTTTCGTGAAACCGTGGTCGTACGACTTCCCATGGCTAATACGTTGGTAATGAAAAGTATTTTGAATTTCCGAGATGATGCTCAAAAAATCGATCAAAACTTGACTTTCGGCGCAACTGTGAGCAAAGTTTATGACCATCACATTTTTTTTCGAAACCGTGCTCGTATGACTTCCCATGGGCCAATACGTTGGGAATGGCTAGTATTTTGAATTTCTGAGATGGTGCATGAAAAACTGATCGAAACCCGACTTTGGACGCGATGCAAAGTTTATGACCATCACATTTTTTCATGAAACCGTGCTTATATGACTTCCTATTGGCTAATACGTTGGGAATGATTAGTATTTTGAATTTTTGAGACGGTGCATGAAAAACCGATCGAAACTTGACTTTGCGCATCACTTTGTGCAATGTTTATGATCATCACGTTTTTTCACGAAATTATGCGCGTACGATTTCCAATGGGCTAATACGTTGGGAATGGCTAGCTAGTATTTTGAATTTTTGAGATGGTGCATGAAAAACCGATCGAAACCCGACTTTGGGCATGATGCAAAGTTTATGACCATCATATTTTTTCATGAAACCGTGCTCATACAACTTCCCATCGGCTAATACGTTGGGAATGGTTAGTATTTTAAATTTTTGAGATTGTGCATGAAAAATTGATCGAAACTCGACTTTGCGTGTGACTTTGTGTAAAGTTTATGATCATCACGTTTTTTCACGAAATCGTGCGCGTACGACTTCCCATGAACTAATATGTTGGGAATGGCCAGTATTTTCAATTTCTGAGATGGTGCTAAAAAAATCGATTGAAACTCGACTTTGCGCGCGTCTTGGCACATAGTTTATAACCGTCATATTTTTTCATGAAACCGTGCTCGTACGACTTCCTATGGGCTAATACATTGGGAATGGCCAGTATTTTGAATTTTCGAGACTGATACCGGAAAGGGAGAAAGAGGAATGGAATTCTGAGAGAAACGAGAAACCGGATGATGATTTGTAGAAAATGAACAAACTTAGAACAGAACATGCGTAAAATGGGTAAAAAGTTCCTCACCAAGTTTAAAGTCACAAGAGGATACAGAAAATTCACCACCTCAAGAAAATTATACAAGGATACAGAACTAAATCAAAAGAGTTGAATTAGGACATTGCACCTCATCAACCTCATCGCACTTCAACACAACTCCTCGCTATTCAGGACTTCTCGATTCAAGGTACTCAAAAGTTTAAACATTTGCAAGCTGTGGATGAGGTGGATAAATATAGAAATAAAGGTTTAAAAGGTAAAGATATTATGAGGGATGAACATGCAAAATCAAAGGATAAAGAAAAGGATGGTAATGTCATCATGAAGTCACATGCTCTTCCTTCTATCTAGTTTTGATGAAAATAATCTGCTGGAATGTTCATGGACTTAATAAGCCTGAGAAATGTTGGAAGCTCAATAGAATAATCTGATCTGCTGCATGTAATATTGTTATTCTTGTGGAAAGAAAAATTAAAACTCCTCGTGTTCGTGTTTAGAAGAATTTAATATTGCTTGAGGCATAACTTTTTACTAATGATTATCATGATAATGGTCGAGTTTGGGTCTTATGGCATCCTAACTTTGTTAGTGCTTGGTTTATTTCTGCTAAAGATCAATTCATTCATCTTAAGGCAGAGGACAAATAAACTAGATGTCAATTCAATATTACAAGTATTTACTCTTCTAACAGTATGTCTTATAGGAATGCTCTATGGCGTGATCTAGTTAGCATTGCAAATAGTTATCATACAGTGCCTTGGATTATTTTCGGTGACTTTAATACTGTCAGATACACAAATGAGAAAGTAAGGGATAGAGTGCTTTCAGAATGTTAGCTTCAAAGTTTTAATGATTGTATAGATACTACTGCATTGATTGACATGAAATATGTACGTGATTGGTTCTCATGGAATAATCAAAGTGCTCTAGACAGAAAAATTATGGGTTGACTTGACAGATGTTTGAATAATCAGGAATTGTTAGCAGTTTACCTAGATTCAATTCTTGAGTATGGTGCTAAGCTATTTTTTATTGCTCTATTATGCAAATACATGCAGATAAAGCAATACCCAGTGGCAAGAAAACTTTTAGATTTTTTAATATGTGGAGTACTCACCCTTAGTTCCTCGAAGTTATCAGGTTAGCTTAGAACATTAACGTGTTTGGTTCTCCCCCTTACATCTTATGTCAAAAGCTAAAACATGCAAAGCAACACTTAAGGAGTGGAATATAACTAACTACCTTTGGAAATATCACCAACAAGGTTCAGCTATGCAAGAAAGAACATATGGTAGTGCAACGCGAGCTAAATCTTTAGCCTCTTAATGTGAATCTTATATCAAAAGAAGCTGACGCTAGATATAAATTTATGCAAGCTTTAAATTTGGAGGAATGTTTTTTGAAACAGTAGTCTCGACAACATTAGCTTACTCTAGAGGATTCGATACTAAGTTTTTCTATGCTGCTATTGCTACCAAAGGGGCTGTTAATCACATCAAAAAATGCAAAGACACAGATGGTAATTTTATTGAGGATCTATATGAGGTTAAAAAATACACTAAGCAATTTTTTTATTTCCTGCTCAATTAGGAGTAGCAGCCTAATAGTATTCATGTAGAGCACAATAGACGACTTGATTCTGAAGCTATCTCTCTTCTTAATGACCCAGTAACAGATGATGAAATTGTGAGAGTTGTTTTTAAGTCCTCGAAGCACAAAAGCCCTGGTCCAGATAGATTTCCAACTGAGTTTTATCAAATTGCATGGTCTATTGTAGGCAACGATTTCATTAAAGCTTGTCGATATTTTTTCTCATCAGGTCATATCCTTAAAGAATTGAATTGCACTTTTATTTCTTTAGTGCCCAAGAATAATGGAGTTGATTCATTAGAGAACTATTGACCTATTTCACTATATAACTTATTTCTAAGGTCATCTCTAAGGAGCTGGCAAATAGATTACAAATGTTATGAACAAGGTCATCAGTCCTAATCAGGCTGCTTTTCTTAAAGGGAGGTGTATTCACCATAATGTCCTTCTTGCTAACGATTTGGTAAAGGATCTGAACTCAAAAACAAGAGGGACGAAAATTTGTTTTAAAGCTGATTTACGAAAGGCCTTTGACTCAGTTAATAGGCATTTTATTTACAAGATACTCCACAATATGGGCTTCCCTCAGCACTTGGTTAAGTGGATTCAATGTTGCTTGGAAACTCCAAAATTTTTGGTTCTCTTCAATGGTTCATCTGTTGGTTTCTTTGAGAGTAAGAATCGCATCCGGTAAGGCGATCCGCTATCTTCTTATATTTTTACCATTATAATGGAAGGGCTCAGTTGTATGTTGGAAGAGGTAGCTTCCAATGGCAAAATTAAGGTACCATATTAAGGTTCTGTTTATATCTCTCACATAACATTTGCTTACGACCTTATTATCTTCCTTCGAGATGATCTGGTTTCTGTGAGTAATCTGGCAGTTATTCTTAATGAATTTGGCATAGTTTCTGGTCTTAAGCTAAACCATGCATTGAGCAAAGTATATGTTAGTGCTTGCATTGAAGATAAGGACTATATTGCTCAAACTTTAGGGGTTGCTGAAGGAAGTTTACCAGTTCCTTACTTGGGTCTCCCACTCATATCCACTGGAATGAACAAAGTCTACTGTCAGCCTATCCTACAAAAAATTAAGAACATAATTTCCTCTTGGAAAAATTGACTTATTTCTAAAGCACGACTTGAACTTATTCGATCTGTGTTGATCTCTTATTCTATTTATTGGTTTCATGCATTTCTTCTACCGGTCGGGCTTCTCCGCGATATTGATAAATTACTTATAAACTTCTTCTAGAATGACATAGATGGTAAGACAAATGCACATGGTAAATTAGGACAACATTTGCAAACCAAAAGATGAAAGGGGGTTGAATCTATGAAATATTAGAGATTGGAATAAAGCTTGTCTAGTAAAACAACTGTGGGATATTTTACAAAACAAATCTTCTTTATGGTCACAATGGGTTTCTGCTAGGTACCTAACCAAGGAATTAATCTGGGAAGCATATGCAAAAGCATCTCATTACGCTGCTTGGAAAGGAATTCTGAAGGCAACGAGGTGGCAAAGTAACAACATTTCTTATGTGATCTCTTTTGGAACCAATATTAATATGTGGTATGACCATTGGGTGAATGAAAAAAGTATATTTCAGTTATTTGGTGATAGAGTACAATAGGATCTGGGGGCTCCCAAAGATTAGAAGGTTTTTGAATTAATTAACAATGGTACATTGTGTCTTCCCAACCCTACCTCCCCTGACATGTTATCACTTTGGCCGACTATTATAGCTATTCCGATCAAGAATAACTCTTCAGATATGCTTATTTGGCTTTATGATAATGGTAAATTTAGTGCTACATCTATATGGAATCAAATTAGACAACAAAATAACCAGTGGATTCCAAGCAGCTGGACATGGGATAGACCATGCTTACAGAGACATTCTTTATTCACATGGTAGGCCCTTCTTGGCAAACTTTCTACGATGGACAATATGCAACAAAGAGATATTTATATTGTAAATCGGTGCTCTCTATGTATGCAAAATGAAGAAAGTGTTGACCATCTCTATTTTGCTTGTGATTATACTTATTGGATATGGAAGGAGATCTTGAAGCGATTTGATCTTCATAGGCTACCATGGCCAAATTTGCATTATGAATTAGAAATGCTTATGCAAAACTTCTCAAGAAAGGGGCCTCTTATACAACTGGCAATGATTACATTCAGATATGCTATTTGGTGGATTTAGAATGAGAGGTGTGGTAGAATTTTTCAGTGTCACAACATAAACAAAGCTCACATTCCAATACAGATTCTTCAGGACTCACGATCATGTGTGGAGCAGAAACAGAACATGGAGCACTTAACAAGAAGAGAGAGGGATCTTCACAAGATTCAATTTTTCCATTAGCAAATAATCTCTAGAATGATGATAATATGTTGGGAATTTTTCCATTTGCATGACTTTGCGCAACCATCATCTTTTTTCTTAACACCGTGCTCGTATGACTTTCCATGGGCTAATACGTTAGGAATGGCTAGTATTTTGAATTTCTGAGATGGTGCATAAAAAATCGATCGAAACTCGACTTTGTGCGTGACTTTAAGCAAAGTTCATGACCATGGAATTTTTCGTTATACCATGCTCGTAGGACTTCCCATGGGCTAATACGTTGGGAATGACCAGTATTTTAAATTTTTGAGATGGTGCATGAAAAACCAATCGAAACTCGACTTTGCGTAAAGTTTATGACCATTACATTTTTTCACAAACCCGTGCTCGAATGACTTCCCATAGGCTAATACGTTGGCAATGGCCAGTATTTTGAATTTTCATGACAGTGCATGAAAAATCGATCGAAACTGGACTTTTCGTGCGACTTTACGCAATGTTTATGACCATCATATTTTTTTGTAAAACCATGCTCATATGACTTCCCATAGGCTAATATGTTGGGAATGGATAGTATTTTGAATTTTTGAGATGGTGCATGAAAAACTGATCGAAACTCGACTTTGCACAAAGTTCATGACCATCGCGTTTGTTTGCGAAACTGTGCTTGTACGATTTCCTATGGGATAATATGTTGGGAATGGCCAATATTTTAAATTTTTGAGGCGGTGCATAAAAAATCGATCGAAACTTGACTTTACGCGTGACATTGCGTAAAGTTTATAACCATCATATTTTTTCGTCAAACCGTGCTCATGCGACTTCCAATGGGCTAATACATTGGGAACGGCCAGTATTTTAAATTTTTGAGATGGTGCACGAAAAATCGATCGATGGTCGAGTGACTTTACATGCGACTTTGCATAAAGTTTTTAACTATCATGTTTTTTCATGAAACCATACTCATACGACTTCCCCTGGGCTAATACGTTGGGAATGGCCAGTATTTTAGATTTCATATATGATGCATGAAAAACCGATCGAAACTCAACTTTACGTGTGACTTTACACAAAGTTTATGACTGTCTCATTTTTTCGTGAAACCATGCTTGTACGACTTCACATGGGCTAATACGTTGGGAATGGCCAATATTTAGAAATTTCGAGATGGTACACAAAAAACTGATCGAAAATTGACTTTGCGCATGACTTTTCATAAAGTTTTTGACCGTCATATTTTTTGCGAAACCGTGCTCGTATGACTTTCTCTTGGCTAGTACGTTCGGAATGGCCAATATTTTCAATTTTTGAGATGGTGCATGAAAAACCGATCGAAACTCAACTTTGCACGCGACTTTGGACAAAGTTTATGACCGTCACATTTTTTCCTGAAATCATGCTCGTACGACTTCCCATGGGCTAATATGTTTGGGAATGGCCAGTATTTTGAATTTTCAAAATTGTGCACAAAAAATCGATCAAAACTCGACTATGTGCATGACTTTGCGCAAAGTTTATGAATGTCGTATTCTTTCACGAAACCGTGCTCGTATGACTTCCCATGGGCTAATACGTTGGGAATGGCCAGTATTTTGAATTTCCAAGACGATGGATGAAAACCAATCGAAACTCAACTTTGCGCATGACTTTGTGCAAAGTTTATGACTGTCTTATTTTTTCGTGAAACCATGCTCGTACGACTTCCCATGGGCTAATATGTTAGGAATGGCTAGTATTTTAAATTTCTGAGATGGTGCTTGAAAACCTGATTGAACTCGACTTTGCGCGTGACTTTGCGCAATGTTTATAATCGCCATGTTTTTTCGTTAAACCGTGCTCGTCTGACTTCCCATTGGCTAATGCGTTCGATATGGCCAGTATTTTAAATTTTCGAGACGGTGCATGAAAAACCGTTTGAAACTCGACTTTGTGCGCGACTTTGCACAAAGTTTATGACCGTCACATTTTTTGTAAAATCGTGCTCATACGACTTCCCATGGGCAAATATGTTGGGAATGGCCAGTATTTTGAATTTCCGAGATGGTGCACGAAAAACCGATTAAAACTCGACTTTGCACGTGACTTTGTGGGAAGTTAAAGACCTTTATATTTTTTTGTGAAACCGTGCTCGTACGACTTCCCATATGCTAATTTGTTGGGAATGGCTAGTATTTTGAATTTCTAAGACAGTGCATGAAAAACTGATCGAAACTTGACTTCACACGCGATTATGCGTAAAGTTTATGATTGTCATGTTTTTTCGTAAAACCGTGCTCGTACTACTTCCCATGAATGGCCTATCTTT
This sequence comes from Ensete ventricosum, assembly GCA_029747655.1. NCBI lineage: Eukaryota > Viridiplantae > Streptophyta > Magnoliopsida > Zingiberales > Musaceae > Ensete > Ensete ventricosum. The sequence goes on along the minus strand of JAQQAF010000001.1, from coordinate 33,624,320 downwards.
TGAATTTTCGAAACAGTGCACAAAAAATCGATCGAAAATCAACTTTGCACGCGACTTTGTGTAAAGTTTATGATCATCGCATATTTTTATGAAACAGTATTCATATGAATTCCCATGAGCTAATATGTTGGGAATGACTAGTATTTTGAATTTTTGAGACGGTGCATGAAAAATCAATCGAAACTCGACTTCGCGTGCGATTGTGTGTAAAGTTTATGACTGTCATATTTTTCATAAAACCATGCTCGTACTACTTCCCATGGGCTAATACATTGGGAATGGCCAGTATTTTAAATTTTCGAGACGGTTGACGAAAAACCGATCAAGACTCTACTTTACACGTGACTTGGCACAAAGTTTATGACCGTCGCATTTGACACGGGAGTGCCTAACTTGCTAAAATCAGATCGTATGGAAATTGTGATCCTATGGTATTCCCACAGTCTACTATAATATTTCAAAGTTTTTAACCCAGCACACTAAAAAATGATAGCTAATGAGTACATTCCTTGGACAAAATTTAAGCTATTTCAAGACACCTTTCTTCATGACCAAGGAATGCATTAAATGAGTTAGTTGGTAGATGGAAAGCACTTAATTTTGTAATTCCCTATACATGAAGGGTAGTTTCATGCAATAATACTTATTTTGATGTTTCAGGATTAGAAAAAAAAAGTTTAACACCTTTGTATTTGCAGAAGCTCCTTGAAGCGTCTCTAAAACTCTGTATCTCTTGGATGCGTCCTTGAGTGGTGAGTTTTTTGATTTAGTTTTGTATCCTTGTTTAATTTCCTTAAGGTGATAAATTTTTCGTATACTCTTGTGACTTTTAAATCTGGTGGTGAACTTTTTATCCATTTTACGCATGTTTTGTTTTGAGTTTATGCATTTTCTACAAATCGTCTATCAGTCTTTCTTTCTTCTCGAATTTCATTCCTCTTTCTCCCTTTCGAGTATCAGTTTGGTATCAGAGCTGAAGGCTAGAGATCATGGCAAGGCGGAATGGAAAAGTAGTGGGTGAAGGTAGTGACAATGAAGATGATGTTGAATCCTTAAGATTGCAGCTACAAAGAGTGCTACACAGTATACATGAAAAAAAATAAAATCATTGAAGAACTTCAGAGGCAAAACAATCAGCATGAACATGATACCCAAAAGTTTGGTTTTGTTATTGATACATCTCATTACCCAAGGGAGTTGGGAGTTAGGAAGAATTCAGTCAAAGCGTAAAGATGAGTGGCAGAATAAATACAACCCGAAGTTGGACATTCAGGAGTCCGAAGGTAGTATAATGTTGGTGACTTTATCGATTGGCTTGATACGGTGAAAAGAATATTCGATTTTTATGAACCACCAGAACAAAATAAGGTAAAGCTTGTGGCACTGAAACTCAAATGAAATGCATTCTTCTGGTGGGAAAACATGAAGAAGCAAAGAGAACGTGATGGGAAGAGCAAGATCATGACATGGGAGAAAATGAAAAGAAAATACTTACCTGATAACTATAGGCAAGAAATATTTCTAAAAAACTCTGACAAAGAGATCTTAATGTGAAGATGCAGCAAAAGTTTGAAAGGGCTTCTCAATATGGTGCGAAATATTGTTATATGAGAAGAGAAAATTTCAAGTCTACTCTCAAAGCAAAATAGTGTTTAAGATGCAAGATAAGGGAGAGGGATCATATGGTTTTAGGCATATTGCTTCATATAGTCTAAATAGGAGGATCGTTACATTTGTTGAATAACATAGTGATGGAGAAGGAAATGAGGATAGTGATGAACCAAAATATGATGATTATGAGGAAGAGGTTACTTATGCTTATCATTGTTTGTCTTTTATTTCCTATAGTGAATGCAAGGATGAATTAGAAAGGGAAGATCATGTTTTGGCTCTTATAGAGGTGAATGAACAACAACACAAGGAGCCACTAACAATGATGAAACCAATCATGGAGGAGTTCCAAGATGTTGTGCCAAAAGATATCCCACATAGCCTTCCACCTTTGAAAGATGTCCGACATCACGATGATCTTATTCCTAAGGCATATCCAACAACTCATTTGACTTTAGTTATTCGTTCTGTAACTATGCAAATTAGTGTAGATGTTGATAAGGGGGCTAAACAAATAAAGATGTTGCAAAAGAAAGTTAAAGCAACCATTAAAATGCATAATAAGAGATACATAATAGCTACCAACAAATACAGAAAGCATATGGAGTTTAATACGTGTGATTTGATCTGAATTTATCCAAGAAAGGAGAGGTTACCGCCAGACAAATTTAGAAAAAAGAAACCAAGGACTCAAGATCCAATCAATAAACTTAAAAAAATTCATAAAAATATTTATGGGATCAAGCTACTTGAGGATTATGGTTTATCATCAATATTCAAAATGGCTGATTTAAGTTCTTATCATGGTGACGGAACAGATGAAGACTTGACGATAAGTCTTTTTCACCCATGGGAGATTGACATGGGAGTGCCTAAGTTGCTAAAATCAGATCGTATGGAAATTGCTGATCCTATGGTATTCCCCACAGTCTACTATAATATTTCAGAGTTTTTAACCTAGCCCACTCAAAAATAACAGTTCATGAGCATATTCCTTGGATAAAATTAAAGCTATTTCAAGATATCTTTCTTCATGACCAAGGAATGCATTACATGGGCTAGTTGGTAGATGGAAAGTACTTAATTTTGTAGTTCCCTATACATGAAGGGTTATTTCATACAATAATACTTATTTTGGTGTTTCAGGATTATTAAGAAAAAGTTTAGCACCTTTGTATTTGTATAAGCTCCTTGGAGTGTCTTTAAAACTCTGTATCTCTTGGATGCATCCTTGAGTTGTGAGTCTTTTGAATTAGTTCTGTATCCTTGTTTAATTTCTGTATGAAGGGGACTTGATGGTCCCCAAGTTGGGGGACAGAATAGCTGGGGTAAACTTTTTGCTCTTTTCGGGTAAAACTTCTTGCATTCCAAAAGTTCAATGGCAGTGGGAAGGTGACTCACAATAGCTAACTCAATGTATGGAGTGTAAACATTTCGAGTGCTTCAGAAGTGTGAGCAAAGGGCGAACGAATGTTAGTAACCAGCTCAATACATGAAGTACAAACTCGATGAGTCAGGCGAAATCGAGTAACCTTTACCTTCTCCACTCAAGAGAATGGGCCAAACTGAGTACTCCAATTCTCTTAACTCGAGGAGGCGAGCGAAGCCAAGTAACCTTGCCTTCTCAACTCCTCAGAGAATAGGTGAAGTCGAGGATTCCAATTCTTTTACTTATCTAGTAGAGGAGCTCTGCATAAGTTTAATGACCTTTCGAAGAAAGCTTATGGAAGACAATAGTTGTTAAATCCTCACGATTGGTGATCATTACTACTGAGAGTAGATTGTCCACTTCATTTCCCAATTGAATGCCAATCGAAAGCGGGAGTGATGCGAACCTATTTGGAAGTGACAACTAAAAGTGGAAGAATGATCAATGGGCAAATATTATGGAGGAAGGACCTCAAAAACTTCAAAATTTACGAGGTGATGCTCGTTAAAGTTCCAACAAGCATTCATTCAATTCAAGCAACATGAGTATACTGCGATACTAGCGTATAATAAGATAGGTCTTTTTCTTCATCAGAAGGATTCGTGAGAGTCAACAAGGATCAACACAACTCAGCCAGCCCCGCACCAGAGTCAGTCATTGGTGAGTTGAAGCAACATGACGGATCAGAGTTTGACTACTCAACAAAAGTGACGGAGAGCAACTAGGAGCCAAAGGGGCATGTTGCAGACAAAGTAGAAGTTTGAAGATTCAGCCAAAATACGAGGATATGCAGCATCTACAGTGGCTTCGATAAGGACGTCGAAGGAATAAGTGGGGGAGAATATCACGGACGAAAATATAAATAAGGTGTTCGATAAAATGCTCATGTTTGTCTGTGTCCTTCAGTTTGTGTATATACCTTGTACAACAAGTAGCGGGCTTGCAGTAAGCTTGGCAGCCCTAGTTTAGTTTGCTTTGTGGTTGATTTTGGCTTGTAAATACGAGTGTGTCTTTTAAGCACTTGTGAGGAATTCGGTCTGTAATGGACCATTATGCTTTGTGTGTAATCTTTTTGAGTTTTTAATGTCCATGGGTGTAATTTGTTTGGCTTTATAAAGTGTTTATTTGAGCAATTGCTTATGGATCCCATTAGAATTGCTTCTTCTGGCTCGTTTTCTCTATTGTAAGTCCTAAGGGACTCTAGGAGATCTAGGGGAAGGCTGACCTTTGCGGACAGACACATATGGCTGGCCTCAGCTAACCCCGTGACACCATGGGAAGTCATACAAGCACGGTTTTACGAAAAAATGTGACGGCCATAAACTTTTCGCAAAGTCACACGCAAAGTCAAGTTTTAATTGGTTTTTCATGCAACATCTCGAAAATTCAAAATACTGGTCATTCCCAACGTATTAGCCAATGGGAAATCATACGAGCATGGTTTCATGAAAAAATGTATGGTTATAAACATTGCGCAAAGTCGAGTTTCGATCGATTTTTCGTGCACCGTCTCAAAAATTCAAAATATTGGTCGTTCCCAATGTATTAGCCCACGGGAAGTCGTATGAGCACGGTTTCATGAAAAAATGTGACGGTCATAAACATTGCGCAAAGTCTAGTTTCGATTGGTTTTTTGTGCACTATCTCAGAAATTTAAAATACTGGCCATTCCCAATGTATTAGCCCATAGGTAATTATACGAACATGGTTTCATGGAAAAACGTGACGATCATAAACTTCACGTAAAGTCACGCGTAATATCAAGTTTCAATCGATTTTTTGTGCAACGTCTTAAAAATTCAAAATAGTGGTCATTCCCAACGTATTAGCCTATGCGAAGTCATAAGAGCATGGTGTCGCGAAAAAACACGACGGTCATAAACTTTGCGCAAAGTCCAGTTTCGATCGATTTTTCGTGCACCATCTTGAAATTCAAAATACTAGCCATTCCCAATGTATTAGCCTATGAGAAGTCATACGAGCATGGTTTCGCGAAAAAAATATGATGGTCATAAACTTTGTGCAAAATCACATGCAAAAGTCAGATTACGATCGGTTTTTTTCTTGCACCATCTCGAAAATTCAAAATACTAGCCATTCCCAACGTATTAGCCCATGGGAAGTCGTACGAGCATAGTTTCATGAAAAAATATGACGGTTATAAACTTTGTGTAAAGTCACGCGCAAAGTCGAGTTTCGATCGGTTTTTCGTGCACCGTCTCGGAAATTCAAAACACTGGCCATTCCCAACGTATTATTTTTTTGGTAAGTAAAGATAATGTATTATGTATAAGGTTTGTATAAAATAGCTTTGTCTCCGTAAGCCATAAAATAAAGCTTCAAGCCTCTTAGAGCAACCGAGAAGATTACATCCCACATGAAAAAGTTAGAATAGGCTCACTTCGTCGAACTCATCTCCAAGAGTAGCCAAACTAAAACGTAGACATACCTACACATACTGTATGTAGTCAATGACACCACACTGTAGTCAATAAATAATAAAATGTAATATCTAGACCATCCTAGACTACTTGTGAACACATCACAAAATGAAAGCTTTGCACCACATAATACATTACAATCTTCATCATCAATCTTGAGATTATTAACTAATGGAAAAATTGAATCTTGTGAAGATCCCTTTCTCTCTTCTTGTTAAGTGCTCCATGTTCAGTTCATGCTCCACACGTGATCGTGAGTCCTGAAGAATCTCTATCAGAATGTGAGCTTTGTTTGTTTTGCGACAATGAAAAATTCTGCCACACCTCACCTTCCAAATCCACCAAATAGCACATCAGAATGTAATCATTGCCAGTTGTGTAAGAGGCCCCATTCTTGAGATATTTTACATAAGCATTTCTAATTCATGATGCAAGTTTGGCCATAGTAGCCTATGAAGTTCAAATCGCTTCAAGATCTCCTTCCATATTCAAGAAGTATAATCACAAGCAAAATAGAGATGGTCAACACTTTCTTCATTTTGCATACACAGAGAGCCCCAATTTATGATATAAAAACCTCTTCACTGCATATTGTCCATCGTAGAAAGTTTACCAAGAAGGGCCTACCATGTCATAAAGAATGACTCTGTGAGCATGGTTTATCCCATGTCGAACTGCTTGGAATCCACTTGTTATTCCATTGTCTAATTTGATTCCATGTAGATGTAGAATTAAATTTACCACTATCATGAAGCCAAATAAGCATATATGAAGAGTTATTCTTGATCGGAATAGCCATAATAGTCGGCCAAAGTGATAACATGTCAGGGGAGGTAGGGTTGGGAAGACACCATGTACCATTGTCAATCAATTTAGAAACCTTCCAATCTTTGGGAGCCCCCAGATCCTATCGTACTATATCACCAAATAACTGAAATATACTTTTTCCATTCACCCAAGAGTTATACCACATATTAATATTGGTTCTAGAAGAGATCACATAAGAAATGTTATGGAGAAGATGACATGAGAAATGTTCTTAATTTGCCACCTCCTTGCCTTCATAATTCGTTTCCAAGCAACAAAATAAGATATTTTTGCAGATGCTTCCCAGATTGATCCTTGGTTAAGTATCTAGCAGAAACCCATTGTGACCATAAGGAAGATTGTTTTATAAAATATCCCACAATTATTTTACCAGACAATCTTTATTTCAATCTCTAATATTTCGTAGATTCACCCCCCCTTCCTCCTTCGATTTGCAAATGTTGTCGTAATTTATCATATGCATTGCCTTACCATCTATGCCATTCCCAACGTATTTGCCCATGGGAAGTCGTATGAGCATGATTTCGTAAAAAAAATGCGATGGTCATAATCTTTGCGCAAACACGAGTTTCGCTCGATTTTTCGTGCACCGTCTCGAAAATTCAAAATACTAGCCATTCCCAATGTATTAGCCCATGGGAAGTCATAAAAGCACGGTTTCACAAAAAAACATGATGTTCATAAACTTTGTGTAAAGTCACGCGCAAAGTCGAGTTTCGATTGGTTTTTCGTGCACTATCTTATAAATTCAAAATACTGGACATTCCCAACGTATTAGCCTATGGGAAGTTGAACGAACATGATTTCACGAAAAAATGTGACGATCATAAACTTTGCGCAAAGTTGAGCTTAGATCGGTTTTTCGTGCACCGTCTCAGAAATTCAAAATATTGGTTATTCCCAACGTATTAGCCCATGGAAAGTCATACAAGCACAGTTTCACGAAAAAATATGATGGTCATAAACTTTGTGCGAAGTCGCGCGCAAAGTGGAGTTTCGATCGGGTTTTCATGCACCATCTCATAAATTCAAAATACTAGTCATTCCCAATGTATTAGCCAATGGGAAGTCATACGAGCATGGTTTCATGAAAAAATGTGACGGTCATAAACTTTATGCAAAGTCATGTGTAAAGTTGAGTTTCGATCGGTTTTTCATGCACCGTCTCAAAAAAAATTTAAAATACTGGTCATTCCCAATGTATTAGTCTATGGGAAGTCGTACAAGCATGGTTTCATGAAAAAAATGTGATGGTCATAAACTTTGTTCAAAGTCGCGTGCAAAAGTCGGATTTCGATCTATTTTTCATGCACCATCTCAAAAATTAAAAATACTGCCATTCCCAATGTTTTAGCCCATGGGAAGTCATACGAGCATGGTTTTATGAAAAAATACGATGGTTATAAACTTTGCGCAAAGTCGAGTTTCGATCGATTTTTCGTGCATGATCTCAAAAATTCAAAATACTGGTCATTCCCAACATATTAGCCCATGGGAAGTCGTACGAGCATGGTTTCGTAAAAAACAACGCTGATATCGGGAAGGGAGAAAGAGGAATGGAATTTGAGAAGAAAGAAAGACCAATAGATGATTTGTAGAAAATGCACAAACTCATAACAGAACTTGCACAAAATGGATAAAAAGTTCACCACTAGGTTTAAAAGTCACAAGAGGATACAGAAAATTAACCACCAAGGAGTTTATGCAAATACAAAGGTGCTAAATCAAAATAAGTATTATTGCCTAAGCTCAAGGATGCGCTAAGTTTCTGACCATCATATTTTTTTGCAAAATCATGTTCGTACGACTTCCCATGGGCTAATATGTTGGGAATTGTCAGTATTTTGAATTTCCAAGATGGTGCATGAAAAATCGATCGAAACTTGACTTTGTGCGCGATAAGTTTATACAAAAAGGCTTTGTCTATACAAGCCATAGACTAAAGCTAGAATCCTCTTTGAGCAGTCGAGAATATTGCACCCCCCCACCCTAAACAGGTAGTCATCTCCCTCCATCTAACTCATCTCCTAGAGTAGCCAAACTAAAATGTAGTCATGCCTACATATGCTATAGACTATGACACCATACTGTAGTCAAAAAATAATAAAATGCAATATCGAGATAGTCCTAACCACTTATAAATATAGCAATAATGAAAGCTAGATAGGACTTCAGTAGGGTTGAGTCCTAATCTCCCTAGAAGTAGTCAATAAACCTGCTAGATTGTAATAAAGCTACTCTTATCTTATAAAGGAGTATAGCTAGGGTTTAGATTAGCCCTTAGGGTATAGTGGCTACTGCCCCCCTACTGGGTTGGTCAGCCAAGATTTCCCCCTGCTAGAGTTGGCTATAGAGCCAACCTAGCCGCCACTTGTTCCCAATAAGACAGTAGGCTATAGAAGGGGCAAAATGGTAATTTTAGTTAGGTAAGCACCCCATGGGTAAGGGTTTAGAACCCTATATAACGATATAGTCGTGCCCTTCTTGAATCAAGCAATCATCAATTTTATTGTAGCCTTGTGCCGAGTCTACGATGGAGGAACCCCTACAATGTTCCAAGGGTTGATCCCTATCAAGGGTCAAAATCTATAGAGCTCATTCTGGGGTTCTATCATCTGGTATTAGAGTGGTGTTCCTGCTACCTTGTAGCCATCTCAGCCATCTCCACCTTCCCAAGCAATTCCCACAATTGCTTTTGACGTCGCCTTCATCCACCATCACCCACTAAGCCGCAGATCCATCTATCTGCTGCCGCCCCCTGCGTAATCTGGAAGTATGGTATATTTTTATCATCCACGCATCTTCAATACTGTAAGATTCCTTACTTTACATGTTGAAGATTTTTTCCAAATTTTATCCGCTGTAAATTTCATTCGTCACAAACATTATCATTATTGCGAAGGTGAAACGCTGCAGAAATTTTTAGCCGCCTTTTTGCCTCTTGAAACCAATTTATTTCTTCTCCTTTCTAGCCAAAATTTTTATTCTAAGGATCAACTTGGCTTTCATCTGGGATTGATTTCTAGAAAAAACTCCTTCTGGAACTGGTTTTCTTGTGCAATCTTTTAACATCATGCAGTACTGAAATTTTTACGATGAAGAATCTGCCCTCCTCCTAGTGGCATCTTGAAACTGAACTTTTGTTCATCCTTTTTGGTCAAAATTTTTATACAAATTCATATATCATCTTAGCTTTCATCTAAGACTGATTTCTGAAAAAAACTCCTTATGGATCTGGCCGGACTTATAGCGCTGCAATCTTTCGTCACGTAGTGCTAAAATTTTATGACGAGAATTCTGTGATCTTGTTTGCAATAATTTTTCTACCATTATGCTGCTTAAATTTTCTTGATCCATATTACTACTAAAGTCACCATATGAACCTTGATTTTGATATTGAAATTCTCCATAAATTTCTCAGATTTTTGATGGAATTAATGTCAAGAAACTGCTGCCTCTTCGACGGGAATTCTGTTTGGTAGTACAGCGTATACCGCAGCGATCTTTCATCAAAATTTTATCGGATGTTGCTGCCATCTTTTCCAGATTTGAGACTCCCCCTCTCATCTTCAATTCCTACTATTACTCCCCAAAAAACCCTAATAAAACCACAGCCAAACAGCCATCCCAATCAGCCCTAACCACAACCTACTTCCTTATTGATCCACTTACCTTTTCAGCCAGCTTTCCTTACCGATACACCTACCTTTGCTGTCATCTATCCCAGATCTAAAAATCATTTTCCTAACCTTCATCTACTGCTATCATAGCCCTAAAATCACACCAATTTGTAGCCTAAACTCCACAAAACCGCAACCCCAAATCGCACCCAAAACAGCCATAAATCGCACCCAAAAACCACAGCCTTCGGTCCTCCAACCTTTCAGCTGCCCAATCTCCCTTATCCCTTCAACCGCAGCACACATCTTTCACCCCAACGCTGCTAATAGTGACCTCTTGCTGCCATCCTCCTTGATCGCAACCAGTAGCGATCCTTGCGGAAAAATGCTACTAGCAACGATCTTTCGCTGCAATCTGTTTACATCGCAGCCCACAACAATCCTTCGCTGCTAACTGTCTTGATCGCAGCCAGCAACAAATTGAACACAATAGCAACCTTCTCTCACTCCATACCACTACTGCCCTCCTCTGCAATAGCCCGTGTATATTACTGCCTCGTCTTCCTCGTATTGTAGTCGCACCCTTGCTGCAACTGATGCCACCTACAGCCACGAAGTCGCACCGCAGCCGCAGCCGACGTTGCTGCTGCCCTCTTCTTCCTCCATCATCGCTGCTGTCTTCGGACTTAGATCTCTTGGCTGCCATCTTCCGACATATATCAGCCACCTAAAAAATCGTAGCCTCGACGACATTGCAGCATCAACATTGTAGAATCACCGAAGGACCACAACCGACATTGCTGCTACCATCTTCTTTCTCCACCGTCGCTGCTACTCTTGGTTACCATCCTCCACTTGGAGACTTCACCCCCATAGTCCCGACATTGCTGCCATTCACTGCCTTCAGCTTGAAAAATGCAGCTACACTCTTCAATCGGTTTGTTTGACAGGTTGGAGATCCTTATGTCATGACATCGGTGGGCTTATTCGAAGCCAAATTGGAGGCTTCCGAGACACGTATGGATGCCAAATTATATGCTCTCTTCGAGGAGTTTAGATTGGGCCAATCACCAAGCCCAAGAAGATCACAACATGGAGTAAATTCTGATTGCAAAAAGAGCCCAACAAATATAAGAAGCAAGGATAAGACATGGCAGCGCTATACCTCGATGACGTCGATCTCCTTTATACAAATTCAAGAAGGGCACCTCAATCAAGATGCTCAGAGCATGAGAGCCACATCCCAACCAAAAGCATATAAACCTTCAGCACTAATCAATTATAAGAACTTTGACAAAGAACTAACGAAGATCTGTCAAACCTCTACAATCCAAGAGTACCAGAATAGGTTTGAAAGGTTAACTAATCAAACTCATGATTGGCCTGAAAAATAGATATTGCAGACTTTTGTTGAGGGCTTGAAGTCTACGATTCAAGAAGATGTTAAAGCGCGACAATCATACACACTTAAGGCAACCATCTCCTCCACACGACTACACGAAGACAAGTTGAACCAAGATGCTCGGAGGACCGAAGCTGTCGCACAACCAGCAGCACAGAGACTCTTTGCCCCATCTACCATCACTCGATCATATCAGCCAAAAAAGTTAACAAGAGAAGAGCTTCGTGACAGATCGACAAAGGGCCTATTTGGCATTGTAATAAACTATGGAGTCGAGACCACCATTATAAAAAAAAGAGACCTCTATTGATTGAGCCCACTGAAGAACCCAAACTTGAAAATACGACTCTCGAGTCCAAGGAGAAGGATACACCACAACCGGCCACCCGCACGGTCCCCACCTTAGTTGGCTACACCAACCTGCAAAAATTAAAGATCGAAGGGTTTCTCGAGCAGCAATCCGTCATCATCCTCATCGACGCCAGGAGCATACACAATTTCATGAGCAGTAAGGTTGTTGCCCACTTAATGCTCCAAAAAGAATATTACAACGGGTTCGAAGTTAAGGTAGCTAACGACCAAATTTTAGAGTCCAACCATAAGTGCCCGTAGGTAAAACTAATCCTATAGGAGCAATACGTAGTTACTGATTTTTTTCTCCTCCCTCCTAATGGTGTTGATATAGTGCTCGGTGTTGATATAGTGCTCGGTATTGATTTTTTTCTTTCTAATTCATGATGCAAGTTTGTTTGTGGTAGCCTATGAAGATTAAATCGCTTTAAGATTTCCTTCCATATCCAAGAAGTGTAGTCACAAGCAAAATAGAGATGATCAACGCTTTCTTCCTTTTACATACATAGAGAGCACCAATTTATAATGTAAATACCTCTTCGCTTCATATTATCCATTATAGTAAGTTTGCCAAGAAGGGCCTGTCACATACATAAAGAATGTCAAATACCTCTATCCATGGCTAACTGCTTGGGATTCATTTGTTGTTCCGTTATCTAATTTGGTTCCCTGTAAATGTAGCACTAAATTAACCATTATCATGAAGCCAAATAAGCATATCTGAAGAGTTGTTCCTGATCGGAATAGCCATAATAGTCGGCCAAAGTGATAACATTTCAGGGGAGGTAGGGTTCGGAAGACACCAGCTACCATTGTCAATAAATTTAAAAACCTTCTGATCTTTAGGAGCCCCCTGATCCTGTCGTACTCTGTTACTAAATAATTGAAATATACTTTTCTCATTCACCCAAGGGTCATACCACATATTGGTGTTTGTCCCCGACGAGATCACATAAGAAATATTATTACTTAACCACCTTCTTGCCTTCAAAATTTCTTTCCAAGCAGTAGAATGATATGTTTTTGCTGAACCTTCCCGGATCGATTCCTTGGATAAGTACCTAGCAGAAAACCATTGTGACCATAATGAAGATTTGTTTTACAAAATATCCCATAATTATTTTACCAAACAAGCTTTATTCCAATCTCTAATATTTCGTAGATTCAGCCTCACTTCATCCTTCGGTTTATAAATGTTACCCCCATTTACCATGTGCATTGTCTTTCCATCCATGTCATTCCAGAAAAAGTTCATCAGTAATCTATCAATATCCTAAAGAAGCCCAACAGGTAAAAGAAATGTATGAGACCAATAAATAGAGTAAGAAAATAATGCAGATCGAATAAGTTCAAGTCGTCCTGCTTTAGAAAGAAGCCTATTTTTCCAACAGAAAATTATGCTCTTAATATTTTGCAAGATAGGTTGACAGTAGACTTTGTTGAACACAATGGATATGAGTGGGAGACCCAGGTAAGGAACTAGTAAACATCCCTTAGTAACCCCCAAAGTTTGAGCAATATAGTCCTTATCTGTAATGCGAGCACCCACATATACTTTACTCTTTGCGTGGTTTAGCTTAAGACCTGAAACTATACCAAATTCATCGAGAACAACTACCAGATTACTCACAAAAATTGGATCATCTCGAACGAAGATAATAAGATCATCAGCACATGTTATGTGAGAGATATGAACGGAACCAAAATGTGGTACCATAATTTTACCATTTAAAACTGTCGTCTCCAACATACAACTGGGCCCTTCCATTGCAATGGTAAAAAGATAAGGTGATAGTGGATCTCCTTGCCATATGTCATTCTTACTCCCAATGAAATCAATAGGTGAACCATTAAAAAGAACAAAAAATTTTAGAGTTTCCAAGCAGCATTAAATCCAATTAACCCAGTGATGGGGGAAGCCTATACGTTGGAGCATCTGGTAAATAAAATGCCGATTAACTGAATCAAAGGATTTTCATAGATCAACTTTAAAATATATTTTTGTCCCTCTTATGTTTGAGTGCAAATCCTTAACCAAATCATTAGCAAGAAGGATATTATGATTAAATACTCCTCCCTTTAAGAAAAATAGCTTGATTAGGACTAATGACTTTCTTTATAATCTTTTGCATTCTATCTGCTAGCACCTTGAAAATAACTTTATAAATAAAGTTGCATAGTGAAATGGGTCGATAGTTCTCCAATGAATCAACTCCAGCATACTTGGGCACTAAAGAAATAAATGTACAATTCAGTTCTTTAAGGATATAACCTTAAGAGAAAAAATATCGACAAACTTTTAATCACATCGTTGCCCATAATAAACCATATAATTTGGTAAAACTCAATTGGAAATCCGTTTGGAATAGAGTTCTTGTGCTTCGGGGACTTAAAGACAACTCTCACTATTTCTTCATCTATAATTGGGGCATTAAGGTTTTTTTTTTAGTAAGTAAAGATAATGTATTATGTATAAGGTTTGTACAAAATAGCTTTGTCTACACAAGCCATAGACTAAAGCTTCAAGCCTCTTAGAGCAGACGAGAAGATTGCACCCCACCTGAAAAAGGTGGAATGAGCTCACTTCATCAAACTCATTTGTAAAAGTAGCCAAACTAAAATATAGACATGCCTACACATATTGTAGTCAATAACACCATACTATAGTCAATAAATAATAAAATACAATATCTAGATTGTCCTGGACTACTTGTGAACACATCATAAAATGAAAGCTTTGCACCACATAATACATTACAATCTTCATCATCATTCTAGAGATTATTAACTAATGGAAAAATTGAATCATGTGAAGATCCGTTTCTCTCTTCTTGTTAAGTGCTCCATATTCAGTTCCTGCTCCACACATGATTGTGAGTCCTGAAGAATCTCTATCCGAATGTGAGCTTTGTTTGTGTTATGACACTAAAAAATTCTGCCACACTCTCATTCCAAATCCACCAAATAGCACATCTGAATGTAATCATTGCCAGTTGTGTAAGAGGCACCTTTCTTGAGAAGTTTTGCATAAGCATTTCTAATTCATGATGTAAATTTTGGTCATGGTAGCCTATGAAGATCAAATCGCTTAAAGATCTCAATCCATATCCAAGAAGTATAATCACAAGCAAAATATCGATGGTCAACACTTTCTTCATTTTGCATACACAAAGAGCACCGATTTATAATATAAATACCACTTCATTGCATATTGTCCATTGCAGGAAGTTTGCTAAGAAGGGTCTGCCATGTGCATAAAAAATATCTCTGTGAGCATGGTCTATCCCATGACCAGCTACTTGGAATCCAGTAGTTATTCCGTTGTCTAATTTGATTCCATACAGATGTAGTAGTACTAAATTTACCATTATCATAAAGCCAAATAAGCATATCTGAAGAGTTATTCTTGATCGGAATAGCCATAATAGTCAGCCAAAATGATAACACGTAAGGGAAAATAGGGTTGGGAAGACACCATATATCATTATCAATGAATTCATAAACCTTTCAATCTTTGGGAGCCCCCAGATCCTGTCATACTATATCACCAAATAACTAAAATATATTTTTTCTATTCACCCAAGGATTATACCATATATTAATATTGATTCTAGAAGAGATCACATAAGAAATGTTATGAAGAAGATGAAATTAAGGAAAGAGATAGCTTCAAGCTTCTAGTGGGTTCCACGTTAATACTATTAGGGAGAGACGTTTCTTGTGAGAGCTGGTGGGAAGGATTCTCCCTTGGGTGCTTCTCCCAAGGCATCAAGGTGAAGGCTTTCCCTAGCTACTCCCTAGCGCTTGTGCTTGCGCTCACACTCGTGCTGCTCGCAATTGTGATCGGCGCAAGGTGATAACAACTTCTTCTCTTTACCGAATGATGAGTGGGCAGTAGAGGATGATTTCCCTCAGACGATTCTCCCGCTGCCTCTAGCTTCTCCCTTCAGCAATTCAAGCATGGAAGGGCAACGGTCGCTTCTTCGATCGGTGATTTTAGGCGTGGAATTGTGGTGGCTCCTTCTCCCCTAGGCACGGGACAGCCTCTAGGGTGAGAAACGATGGCGGCTGCGCTGTGATTGTGCTAGGGCTCTGCGATCCTGTAGCAATTTCAGGCGATTCAGGCATGGAAAGGGCGGCAGCTGCTTCTACGATTGGCAATTCAGGCATGGAAAGGGCGGAGAATGCTTTTGCAATATGCGATCAAGCGTGGAAAGTGAGGCGGCTGCTTCTGCGATAGGCGATTCAGACATAGGAAGGGTGGTGGCTTCTTCTCCCGTAGGCGCGGCTAAGAGTCTCTAGGGTGAGAGAAGATTCCTCACCATGGATTCGAGTGGCCAGATGCGGCTCGTAAGCCGCTCCTCTGTTCCAGCGGGATCTCCTCCGCTCACTTCTTCCCAGCAACCTCTGTTGGTTGCTTCACAGCGGGATGCTCCTCTCCAGTAGTCGCTAGTTTCTTCATCAGGAACATTCACAGTGGGAGAGGGATGCTCCTCTCCAGCAGCTGCTGGTTTCTTCATAGCGGGAGAGTTCACAGTGGGAGAGGCATACTCCTCTCCCCTAGTGGCCTCTGTTGGTTTCTTCACAGCAGGATGTTCCTCCGCTAGTTTCTTCATAGTGGGATGCTCCTTCGACGAACCAGCCCAAAGGTTGCTCACGCTCTATATCATCACCTCCCGCTCCCATTTCCCGAGATCCTCAGCCTTGGAGTAGCCTCTTAAAGGCTCCAGTTAGTAGTCTGGATCTTCTTTTATATTTCTTTGCTCTAGAAATAAAGGCTGATCGAAAGATTGTTGTGTATGAGACTGCTTATTCCAAAGAACTGATTGAGACATGGTCCATGGCGATTGTTGGCTATATGGTTGGACTCAGAGCATCTTTTTTTCCATTAACCTCATTCATTATGACTCGATGGGGAATATCAGCATTTGATCTTCATATGTTGGAGAACAGATTCTTTGTGTGTAAGCTCTACTCTGAAGAAGATTTACAACAGGTCCTGAAGGATTTTGGACTATCCGTGGTCATCCAATGATCCTACGACGATGGGTACCTGACGTGCGATTGGTGTTAGACAATCTACAGTCTATCCCAATATGGGTATCTTTCTGTGGACTTCCGTTATATCTCTAGGGTCGTCGTTTTATTACAAAACTATGCAACACCCTGGGATAGCCATTGTATATTGATAAGGCAACAGCTGCGCAAACGAGATTAGCTTTTGCTAGACCTGATGAAGTTTTTTATTGTGATCTTGATGGGAGCACCCAAAAGGTGAAAGTTTTATATTCTTGGAAGCCACAATGATGTAGGGTTTGTCTGTCTTTTGGTCATGCAAATGGTGCTTGCCAATAGCCTTCACAAAAAATCACACAGGTCTACAGACCATGTTAAGAGCCACAGCATGGGGTTGCTACGACTATTACGAGCACTGATACCCAAGGCAAGTCTCCTCCATTGCCAATAGTGACAGTTGTGGAGAAGATGAACGAGCACTCCGACTCATTGGGGCAACGGCACGAACAGGAGAAGGACAAGTCAGGACTTTCATATTTTCCTCTTATTCAGAGCCTTCCATAGCAGGAGCTTCCAATGGTATCCACTCCCCAATAATGACCTCATCTTCAAGAACCATTCCTTAAGATAATCAGAAAATTTCTCAACAACCTCCTGTGAACCAAGACATTGCACCTCACCAAACTCAACGTGCTTCGACACATTCCACTATTCATGACTTCTTAACTCAAGCTACGTAAAAATTTAAACATTTGCAAGCTGTGTATAAGGTGGATAAATATAGAAATAAAGGTTTAAAAGGAAAAGATATTGTGCGGGAGGAACATGCAAAATCAAAGGATAAAAAAAAGGATGGTAATGTCCTCCTAAAGTCGCATGCTCTTCCTTCTATCTAGTCTTGATGAAGATAATGTGTTGGAATGTTCGGAGACTTAATAAGCCTGGGAAATATTGAGAGCTTAATAAAATAATCTGATCTGCCTCATATGATATTATTATTCTTATGGAAACAAAAATTAAAACTCCTCGTCTTTATGTTCAGAAAAATTTAATATGGCTTGATGCAGAACTTTTTACTAATAATTCTCATGACACTTATGGTCGAGTTTGGGTTTTATGGCATCTTAACTTTGTTAGTGCTTGGTTCATTTCTATTACTGATTAATTCATCTACCTTAAGGCAGAGGACAAACAGACTGGATGTCAATTCAATATTATTAGAATTTATACCTCTAACAGTATATCTAACAGAAATGTTCTTTGGCATGATCCGATTAGCATTGAAAATGATTATCCTATAGTGCCTTGGATTATTCTTGGTGACTTTAATATTGTCAGATACACAAATGAGAAAGTGGGGGGTAGAGTGCTTTCAGAATGCCAGCTTCAAAGTTTTAATGATTACATAGATATTACTACATTGATTGACATGAAATCTATAGGTGATTGGCTCTCATGGAGTAATCAAAGCACTGCCCACAGAAAAATTATAGCTCGACTTGATAGATGTTTAATTAATCAAGAACGGTTAGCAGTTTATCTAGTATCACTTCTTGAGTATGGTGCTCAGTTATTTTCTAATCACTTTATTATGCATATACACATAGACAAAGCAATACCCAGTGGCAAGAAACCTTTTCAATTCTTTAATACGTGGAGTACTCACACTCAGTTCCTTGAGGTTATCAAGTTAGCTTGGAACGTTAACGTATTTGGCTCTCCCCCGTACATCTTATGTTAAAAGCTAAAAGCATGTAAAGTAGCACTTAAGGAGTGGAATACAACTACCTTTGGAAATGTCACTAACCGGGTCCAGTTATGCAATAAAGAACTTATGGCAGTGTAACACGAGCTAAATCTTCAACCCCTTGATGAAAATCTAATATGCAAAGAGGCCGACGCTAGATATAACTTTATGCAAGCTTTAAAGTAGGAGGAATGCTTTCCGAAATAGAAATCTCAACAACATTGATTACCTTAGGGGATTCTAATACTAAGTTTTTCTATATAGCTATTGCTACTAGAAGGGCTATTAATCGCATCAATATTTTGAATTTCCGAGATGGTGCATGAAAAACCGATCGAAACTCAACTTTGCATGTGACATTGCAAAAAGTTTATGACCATTGCATTTTTTTACAAAACAATGCTCGAATGACTTCCAATGAGCTAGTATGTTGGGAATGGCCAGTATCTTGAATTTTTTAGACGGTGCATGAAAAATTGAACGAAACTCGACTTTACACGCGACTTTGCGTAAAGTTTATAATTGTCACATTTTTTCATGAAACCGTGCTCGTACGACTTCCCATGGGCTAATACGTTGGGAATGGTCAGTATTTTGAATTTTCGAGACTGCACACAAAAAATCGATCGAAACTTGATTTTTCGCACGATTTTGCGTTAAGTTTATGATCGTCGTATTTTTTCATGAAACCATGCTCATATGACTTCCCATTGGCTAATACGTTACGAATGGCCAGTATTTTGAATTTCCAAGATGATGTACAAAAAATTGATTGAAACTCCACTTTGTGCCGACTTTGCGTAAAGTTTATGATCGTCGCATTTTTCACAAAATCGTGCTCGTACTACTTCCCATGGGTTAATACGTTGGGCCAGTATTTTAAATTTTCAAGATGGAGCACAAAAAATTGATCGAAACTCGACTTTGCATGCGACTTGTGTAAAGTTTATGACCATCGTGTTTTTTCACAAAATCGTGCTTGTACAACTTCCAATTGGCTTAGACGTTGGGAATGGTCAGTATTTTAAATTTTTGTGATGGTGCATGAAAAATCGTTCGAACTCGACCTTGTGCAAAGTTTATGACCGTCACATTTTTTCGTGAAATCATGCTCGTACGACTTCCCATAGGCTAATATGTTGGGAATGACTAGTATTTTGAATTTTCGACATGGTGCATGAAAAATCGATCGAAACTCGACTTTATGCGTGACTTTGTGCAAAGTTTATGACCGTCATATTTTTTCATAAACCATACTCATACGACTTCCCATGGGCTAATAAGTTAGGCATGGCCAGTATTTTGAATTTCTGAGTTGGTGCAAAAAAATCGATCGAAACTCGACTGTCCACGTGACTTTGCTCAAAGTTTATGACCATCGTGTCTTTTATGAAACCGTGCTTGTACGACTTCTCATTGGCTAATACTTTGGGAATAGCTAGTATTTTGAATTTTTGAGATGGTGCATGAAAAACCGATTGAAACTTGACTTTACGTGCAACTTCGTGCAAAGTTTATGACCCTCGTATTTTTTTGCAAAATTGTGCTCGTACGACTTCCCATGAGCTAATACATTAGGAATGGCTAGTATTTTGAATTTTTCGAGACGGTGCATAAAAACCGATCGAAACTTGACTTTGTGCGTGACTTTGCGTAAAGTATGTGATCATCTCATTTTTTCGTGAAACCATACTCGTACGACTTCTCATGGGCTAATACATTGGGAATGGCCAGTATTTTTAATTTCTGAGATGGTGCACGAAAAATTGATTGAAACTCGACATCGTGACTTTGCGCAAAGTTTATGACCATCATGTTTTTTCGTGAAACCATGCTTGTGCGACTTCCCATGAGCAAATATGTTAGGAATGTCCAGTATTTTGAATTTGCGAGATGGTGCACGAAAAATCGATCGAAACTCGACTTTGCGCAAAGTTTATGACCATTGCATTTTGACACGGGAGTGTCTAATTTGCTATAGTCAACACTTATGCATCTTGCTGATCCGATGATATTCCTCACAGTCCACTACAATATTTCAGAATTTTTAACCCAACCCACTAAAAAATGACAACTCATGAGCATATTCCATGGACAATGTTAAAGCTATTTCAAGATGTCTTTCTTCATGACCAAGGAATGCATTAAATGAGTTAGTTGGTAGATGGAAAGCACTTAATTTTGTTGTTTGCTATGCATGAAGGGTTGTTTCATGCACTAGTACTTATTTTGGTATTTTAGGATTAGAAAAAAAAGTTTAGCACCTTTGTATTTGTAAAAGCTCCTTGGAGTGTCTCTAAAACTCTGTATCTCTTGGATACGTCCTTGAGTGGTGAGTCTTTTGATTTAGTTCTATATTTTTGTTTAATTTCCTTGAGGTGGTGATTTTTTTGTATCCTCTTGTTACTTTAAACCTGGTGGTGAGCTATATTAATCGATTTTACACATGTTTTGTTATGAGTTTATTCATTTTCTATAAATCATCTTTCGGTTTCTCATTTCTCTCTGAATTCCATTCATCTTTCTCCCTTCCTGGTATCAGTTTGGTATTAGAGCTGAAGGCTAGAGATCATGGCAAGGCGGAACGAAAAAGTAGTGGGTGAAAGTAGTGATAATGAAGATGATGTTGAATCCTTAAGGTTGCAGCTACAAAGAGTGCTATATAGTATACATGAGAAAAAAGAAATTAATGAAGAACTTTGGAGTAAAAACAATCAGCATTAACATGATACGCAAAAATTTGGTTATATTAATGATACACATCATTACCCAAGGGAGTTGGAAAGAATTCAGTCAAGGCATAGAGATGAGTGGCGGAACAAATACAACCCAAAGTTGGATATTCCGGAGTTTGAAGGTAGTATCAATGTTGATGACTTTATTGATTGGCTTAATATAGTGGAAAGAATATTCGATTTTGTTGAACCACTAGAACAAAAGAAGGTAAAGCTTATGGCACTAACACTCATAAGGAATGCATTATTTTGGTGGGAAAATATGAAGAAGCAAAGAGAACGTGATGGGAAGAGCAAGATAGTGACATGGGAGAAAATGAAAAGGGAATTGAAAAAAAAATACTTACCTGATAACTATAAGCAAGAAATCTTTCTGAAAAGCTCTAATATTAAACAAAGAGATCTTAATGTGAAGAGGCAGCAAAAGTTTGAAAGGAGTTCTCAATATGGTGCGAAAGATTGTTATAAGAGATGAGTAAATTTCAAGTC
Organism: Ensete ventricosum; assembly: GCA_029747655.1. Taxonomy (NCBI): domain Eukaryota; kingdom Viridiplantae; phylum Streptophyta; class Magnoliopsida; order Zingiberales; family Musaceae; genus Ensete; species Ensete ventricosum. The sequence goes on along the minus strand of JAQQAF010000001.1, from coordinate 33,602,651 downwards.
TACTCTCCAAAGCAAAGTAGTGTTGAAGATACAAGACAAGTGTGAGGGATCATATGGTTTTGGGCATATTACTTCAGATAGTCCAAATAGGAGGATCGTTATATTTATTGAAGAACATAGTGATGGAGAAGGAAATGAGATCAGTGACAAACCAAAATATGATGATTATGAAGAAGAGGTTACTTATGCTGATCATTATTTATCTTTTATTTCCTATAGTGAATGCAAGGATGAATTAGAAAGGGATGATAATGTTTTGGCTCTGATACAGGTGAATGAACAACAACATAAGGAGCCACCAGCAATGATGAAACCAATCATGGAGGAGTTCCAAGAGGTTGTAACAAAAGAGATCTCACATAACCTTCCACCTTTGAGAGATGTCCGGCATCACAATGATCTTATTCATAAGGCAGATCCAACAACTATTTTGACTTTAGCTACTCCTTTTGTAACTATGCAAATTAATAGAGATATTGATAAGGGGGCTAAACAGATAAAGACATTGCATGAGAAAGTTAAAGCAACCATTGAAATGCAAAATGAGAGATAGATAAAAGTTGTCAACAAATACAAAAACCATATGAATTTTAATATGTGTGATTTGATCTGGATTTCTCTAAGAAAAGAGAGGTTACCGCCAAACAAATTTAGAAAAATGAACCAAAGACTGAAGATCCGATCAATAAACTTAAAAGAATTCACAAAAATGCTTATGGGATCAAGCTACCAGAAGATTATGTTTTGTCATCAATATTCAAAATGGCTAATTTAAGTCCTTATTATGGTGACGGGACAAATGAAGACTCTAGGACAAGTCTTTTTCAACTAGGGGAGATTGACACGGAAGTGTCTAATTTAATACAATCAACACTTATGCATCTTATGGCTATTCCGATCAAGAATAACTCTTTAGATATGCTTCTTTGGCTTCATGATAATGGTAAATTTAGTGCTATATTTATATGGAATCAAATTAGACAATGGAATAACAAGTGGATTCCAAGCAGTTAGACATCGGATAGATCATGCTCACAGAGACATTCTTTATGCATATGGCAGGCCCTTCTTAGCAAACTTCATACAATGGATAATATACAACGAAGAGATATTTATATTGTAAATCGGTGCTCTCTGTGTATTCAAAATAAAGAAAGTGTTGACCATCTCTATTTTGCTTATGATTATATTTCTTGGATATGGAAGGAGATCTTGAGGCGATTTGATCTTCATAAGCTACGATGGCCAAACTTGCATCATAAATTAGAAATGCTTATGCAAAACTTCTCAAGAAAGGAGCCTCTTACACAACTGGCGATGATTACATTTAGATGTGCTATTTGGTGGATTTGGAAGGAGAGATGTAGTAGAATTTTTCAGTGTCACAAGACAAACAAAGCTCACATTCTGATAGAGACTCTTCAGGACTTATGATCATGTGTGGACCAGGAACTGAACATGGAGCACTTAACAAGAAGAGAGAAAGCGATCTTCACAAGATTCAATTTTTTCATTACTTAATAATCTCTAGAATGATGATGAAGATTGTAATGTATTATGTGGTGCAAAGCTTTCATTTTGTGATGTGTTCACAAATAGTCCAGGATGGTCTAGATATTACATTTTATTATTTATTAATTACAATATAGTGTCATTGACTACAATATGTGTAGGCATGTCTATACTTTAGTTTGGCTACTCTTGGAGATGAGTTCGGTGAAGTGAGCCCATTCCACCTTTTTCAGGTAGGGTGCAATCTTCTCGGCTACTTTAAGAGGCTTAAAGCTTTAGTCTACGGCTTGTGTAACAAAGTTATTTTGTACAAACCTTATATATAATATATTATCTTTACTTACAAAAAAAAAAACACTTATGCATCTTGTTGTTCCTATGATATTCCTCACGGTCCACTATAACATTTTAGAGCTTTTGACTCAGCCCACTAAAAAATGACAACTTATGAGCATATTCGTTAGATAAAGTTAAAACTATTTTAAGATGTCTTTCTTCGTGACCAAGAAATATATTAAATATATTAATTGGTAGATGAAATACAGTATTATTAGCAATTCCTTTCCTACTTGATAGAACATCCAGTTCATCAATTTTTGTTTGAGTTGCACCAGGGCTCGGTGAGTTCCTGTCTTCATTAGCTAACGGAGTTACTGGTTGACTTGATGCAATAAAGATGAAATAAAAGGTTGACTGAGCTAAACAAAAGGGAGTTTCTTTTTTGGTGAGATGAGCTTCTCGCGTTAGTTTACTGTTAGGGTCAGTGAGCTCCTCAATTCATGATTTATAGGCAGGTGAGTTCAATTCATTATTTTTAGAATTTATTTACTCAGTTAAAGGAAAGGTAGTTGTTGAAAAGTCTTACCTTAGATGCTCTGTGCAAGAAAGATGAAATGAAGTAGTTAATCTATTGAAGCAACAAGATAGGGAATTAGACATAATTAAGGAGTTTAGGTGTTACAATGAGAATTGCCATATTTGTCTTTCTTTCTATTTGAAGGAAGTCATAGAGATCATACTCTGCAGCTACTCATGAACTTGTTAAAGATGCAAATGCTACTATAAGGTATAGGTATAGATATTAGCAAGATTGCATTTCTATATACTTTAGCAAGAAAGATGGTTCAAATCGAGATCATGTAAGAAGATAGTCGATGATAGAATGAATCAGTGGCTAAATAAGATGAAGGATCATTAACTGTAGAATTGCTAGTTCAGGAGAGGTAAAAAATTCAAGTTGAGTTATTGTGTCGGCAACAAGATCAGGAACTAAGGCTAAAGCAAGATCTAGAGCTGGACTAGTTAGGTATCTAGTTGTTGGCAATGAAAGAGAATCAACATGAGATTTGAAGCAAGACAAAGAAGGGGTTATTTCAATTCCTTCCTGTTTGAGAAGGAAATATGGGGGTTCAGTTCTATTTTATATGTAGCGGTGTTTATAGCTTGAGGAGAGTGATGTTAAAAATAATTCAAGTAGTTAAGATCAATTTAAGTAGTTAAGATTAGATAAAGATTTAAATCTAAATCTAGTTTAGATGAGGATGAGATTAATTTAGATGAAGGCGAGATTTATTAAGATGTGATAGATTTTTTAATATTTTGAAAAAGTATGTATTCTATCTTTTAATCAATATAAATAAGTGCTCTTGGATCATTCCAAGTCACTGCACACTGTGCAATGTAGATTGAAAGTACTCCTGGTGTCTTCTACTATTCTCTTTCCCTTCTCCCTGAAGTTCTGTAGAAAAGCCAACAGAGGTATTAGAGCCTGGTTCAAAGAAAATCAATATGAGTACATCAGTCAAAAAGAAGAGAAGACTAGTAAATCCAAAAAAAAGGAAAAAAAGATAAGATGGCAGGCCTTGGAGTAATGTTCCTTATCAACTTCTTCTTATCTTCAAAGGTGATAATTGTCAATTTTGGTTGTTAAGATGAAAACCCTATTTATTTCATATGGATTGTGGAATTTTGGTAGAAGATGGTTTTATTCAGTATGATCTGCAGGATCCTAGTATTACAAAAGATCAAAAAAATCAGATGAAAGCAAATATACAGAAGGATGCAAAAACCCTTTACATGCTACAAGCAATAGATGATTCCCTATTTTCCGGAATCATGATGGCATCAACATCTATAAAAATTTGGAAGATACTAAAAAGTGTGTTTAGAGGCACAGAAAAGGTACAAATTTCAAAGCTTCAAAATTTTTCGTGGTGAATTGAAAACTCATATGATGAAAGATTCTGAATCTATTATTGTTTTCTTCTTAAAAGTTTCTTTTATTGTGAATCAAATGAGATCTTATGGTGAAAATCTAAAAGATCAAATTGTAGTAGAAAAATTTTTACTAAATTTATCTCCAAAATTTGATATGATCTATGCTGCTATAGTAGAAGCTAAATATACCAGTATATTATTTATTGATGAATTAATGAATTCTCTTTTAGTTCATGAACAAAAGGTAAATAGATCTTCAAATGAAACTTTAGAACATGTTCTTCAAATGAAGATAGATCAAAAGAAGGATCAGAAGAATTTAGAATTCAGATCTCAAGGGAGAGATGAAAAGGACAAAGGACAAGGCCGATCAAATGAAAATAACAAAGAAACTCAAAAATATTTTTGTTATAAAAAAATTAGACATATTGAAAAAGATTACTGGTACAAAAATAAAAATTCAAATGTTCCTCTATGTTCTTACCGTAAAAAATATGGTCATCTTAAAAAAGATTATTGGAACAAAAATCAAACTACCTATCATGAGAGAAAGATGATGTCAAAAAAGATGAAGATAATATTTTCTTTATAGTATATGATGAAGAATATTCTTTTTTTTTTTAAGTAAAGATAATACATTATGTATAAGGTTTGTACAAAAAAAATTTTGTGTACACAAGCCGTAGACTAAAGCTTCAAGCCTCTTAGAGCAGCCGAGAAGATTGCACCCCACCTAAGAAAGGTCGAATGGGCTCACTTCATCGAACTCATCTCCTAGAGTAGCCAAACTAAAATGTAGACAGGCCTACACATACTGTACTCAATGACACCATACTGTAGTTAATAAATAATAAAATATAATATCTAGATCGTCCTGGATTACTTGTGAACACATCACAAAATGAAAGCTTTACACGACACAATACATTACAATATTCATCATCATTCTAGAGATTATTAACTAATGAAAAAATTGAATCTTGTAAGATCCCTTTATCTCTTCTTGTTAAGTGCTCTATGTTCAGTTCATGCTCCACACATGATCGTGAGTCCTGAAGAATCTCTGTGAGAATGTGAACTGATACAGATAGCACCGATTTATAATATAAATATCTCTTCACTACATATTGTCCATCGTAGGAAGTTTACCAAGAAGGGCCTACCATGTGCATAAAGAATGTCTCTGTGAGCATGGTCTATCCCATGTTCAACTGCTTGGAATCCACTTGTTATTTCGTTGTCTAATTTGATTTCATATAGATGTAGCACTAAATTTACCATTATCATGAAGCCAAATAAGCATATTTGAAGAGTTATTCTTGATCAGAATAGCCATAATAGTCGGCTAAAGTGATAACATGTCAAGGGAGGTAGGGTTGGAAAGACACCCACCATGTACCATTGTCAATGAATTCAGAAACCTTCCAATCTTTAGGAGCCCTCAGATCTTGTCATACTCTATCACCAAATACCTGAAATATATTTTTTTCATTTACCCAAGGGTCATACCACATATTAATATTGGTTCAAGAAGAGATCACATAAGAAACGTTGTTACTTAGCCACCTCCTTGCCTTCATAATTCCTTTCCAAGTAATAGAATGAGATATTTTTGTAGATGCTTCCCAGATTGATTCCTTGGTTAGGTATGTAGCAAAAACCCATTGTGATCATAAGGAAGATTATTTTGTAAAATATCCCACAATTGTTTTACCGTACAAGCTTTATTCCAATCTCTAATATTTCGTAGATTCAACCCTCCATCCTTCGGTTTACAAATGTTGCCCCAATTTACCATTTGTGCTATTCTAGAAGAAGTTCATAAGTAATTTTATCAATATCGTGGAGAAGCCCGACTGGTAGAAGAAATGCATGAGACCAAAAAATAAAATAAGAGATCAACACAGATTGAACAAGTTTAAGTCGTCCTACTTCATAAAAAAACCTATTTTTCCAAGAGGAAATTCTATTCTTAATTTTTTATAGGATAGGCTGATAGTAGACTTTACTAATTCCAGTGGATATGAGTGGGAGACCCAAGGAACTGGTAAACTTCCTACAGCAACCCCTAAAGTTTGAGCAATTTAGTCCATATCTTCAATACAAGCACCTACATATACTTCGCTCTTTGTATGGTTTAGCTTAAGACTAGAAAATATACCAAATTCATTAAGAATAACTGTCAAATTACTCACAGAAACTAGATCATCTCAAAGAAAGATAATAAGGTCATTAGCAAATGTTATGTGTGAGATATGAATAGAACCATAATATGATATCTTAATTTTGCTATTGGAAACTGCCTCTTCCAACATATAACTGAGCCTTTCCATTGCAATGGTAAAAAGATAAGGAGATAGTGGATCACCTTGTTGGATGCCATTCTTGCTCCCAAAGAAACCAACAGGTGAACCATTAAAGAGAACCGAAAATTTTAGAGTTTCCAAGCAATATTGAATCCACTTAAGCCAGTGCTGAGGGAAGCCCATATTTTGGAGCATCTTGAAATAAAATTCTTATTAACCAAGTCAAAGGCCTTCTGTAAATCAGCTTTAAAATATATTTTCTTCCCTCTTATTTTTTAGTGCAGATCCTTTATCAAAACATTAGCAAGAAGGACATTATGGTGAATACTCCTCCCTTTAAGAAAAGCAGCCTGATTAGGATTAATGACCTTGTTCATAACCTTTTATAATATATCTGTCAGCACCTTAGAGATGACCTTATAAATAAAGTTGCACAGTGAAATAGGTCGATAGTTCTCTAATGAATCAGCTCCATCATTCTTGGGCACTAAAGAAATAAAAGTGTAATTCAATTCTTTAAGGATATGACCTGAGACAAGCTTTAATGACATTGTTGCCTATGATAGACCATACAATTTGATAAAACTCAGCTAGAAATCCATCTGGACCAAGTTTTTGTGCTTCGTGGACTTAAAAATAACTCTCACAATTTCACTATCTGTTATTGGGGCATTAAGAAGAGAGATAGCTTCATAATCAAGTCATCTAGTGGGCTCCACATGAATATTATTATGTTGCTCCTCCTGATTGATTAGGGAATAAAAAAATTAGTTAATGTATTTTTTAACCTCATCGAGATCCTCAATAAGATTACCATCTGTGTCTTTGTATTTTTTTGATGCAATTAACAGCCCTTTTGGTAGCAATAGCAGCATAAAAGAACTTAGCATTGGAATCCTCTAGAGTAAGCCAATACTATCGAGACTTCTATTTCAAAAAGCATTCCTCCTGCTTTAAAGCTTGTATAAATTTATATCTACCTTCAGCCTCTTTGCATATAAGATTCGCATCAAGCGGCTGAAGTTTAGCTCACATTGCATTACCATAAGTTCTTTCTTGCATAACTGAACCCTGTTGGTGATATTTCCAAAGGTAGTTGTATTCCACTCCTTAAGTGCTGCTTTGCATGCTTTTAGCTTTTGACATAAGATGTATGGGGGAGAACTAAACACGTTAATGTTCCAAGTTGAACTGATAACTTCGAGGAACTGAGGGTGAGTACTCTACATATTAAAAAATCTAAAAGTTTGCTTGCCACTGGGTATTGCATCTCTGCATGTATTTGCATAATAGAGTGATCCGAAAATAGCTTAGCACCATACTCTAGAAGTGAATCTAGGTAAACTGCTAATCATTCCTAATTAATTAAACATCTATCAAGTTGAGCCATAATTTTTCTGTCGACATCACTTTGGTTATTCCATGAGAACCAATCACCTACCAATTTCATGTCAATCAATGCAGTAGTATCTATACAATCATTAAAACTTTGAAGCTGACATTCTGAAAGCACTCTACCCCCCACTTTCACATTTGTGTATCTGATAGTATTAAAGTCACCGAGAACAATCCAAGGCACTGTAGGATAACTATTTGTAATGCTAACCAGATCACACAATAGAGCATTCTTATCAAATATACTGTTAGAAGCGTAAATACCGATAATATTGAATTGACATCTCGTTGTTTGTCCTCTACCTTAAGATGAATGAATTGATCAATAGTAGAAATAAATCAAGCACTAACAAAGTTAGGATGTCATAAGACCCAAACTCGATCATAAGTATTATGATAATCATTAGTAAAAAGTTCTGCCTCAGGCTATAATAAATTCTTCTAAACACAAACACGAGGAGTTTTAATTTTTATTTTCACAAGAATAACAATATCACATGCAGTAGATCGGATTATTCTATTGAGCTCCAGACATTTCTCAGGCTTATTAAGTCCATGAATATTCTAATAGATTATTTTTATCAAAACTAGATAGAAGGAAGAGCATGTGATTTCAGGAGGACATTACCATCCTTTTTTTTATCCTTTGATTTTGCATGTTCCTCCTGCATAATGTCTTTACCTTTTAAACATTTATTTCTATATTTATCAACCTCATCCATAGCTTGTAAATGTTTAAACTTTTGAGTACCATAAATCGAGAAGTCCTGAATAGCTAGTTGTGTTGAAGTGCGATAAGGTTGATGAGGTGCAATGTCCTAGTTCATAAGAGGTTGTTGAGATGTAATTTTCTTATTAGCTGAAGGAATGGTTCTTGAAGATGAGGTTGTTGTTGGGGTACAAGTATCATGAGAAACTCCTACTATGGAAGGTTCTGACATAATAGGAAGAGATGAAACTTCTGACTTGTCCTTCTCTTGTTCGTGTCGCTGCTCCAACGAGTCAGAGTGTACACTCATCTTCTCTACCACCATTACTGTTGGCATTGTAGGATACATGCCTTGAGTATCAGTGCTCGGAGCGACCCCATGCTGAGGCTCTAGACGTGGTTGGTGGACCTGTGTGATTTTTTTTAAAGGTTGCTAGCAAGCACCATTTGCATGACCAAAAGATAGACAAACCTTGCATTGTTGTGATTTCCAAGAATATGAAACATGCACCTTTCAAATACTGCTAGTAATATGATAAAAAACCTCATTAGGTAGATCCCCATCAAAAGAAACTATTACGCAGGCTCTTGCAAAAGCTAATCTCGTTTGCGCAGTTGTTGTCTTATCGATATATAATGGCTGTCCTAGATACTGCTGCATAGCTTTGCAATAAAATGATGACTCCAGAGATGTAACAGAAGGCCATGAAATGATACCCATAAGGGAATAGGCTGTAGACTATTTAACTCCAATCGTACGTCAGGAGCCCAATGTCGTAGGATCATTAGATGACCATAAATAGTCCAAAATCCTTCAAGTATCCGTTGTAAATCTTCATTAGAGTAGAGCTTACACATAAAGAAACCAATCTCCAACATATGAAGATCAAATGCCGATGTTTCCCATCGAGTCATGGTGAAAGAGAATAGTGGAAAAAAAGATGTTCTGAGTCCGACCACATAGCCAACAATCGCCATGGACCATGTCTCAATCATTTTCTTGGAATCAACAGTCTCATACATAACAATCTTCTTATCAGCCAACACTTCTAGAGCAAAGAAATCCAAACGAAGGTATGGACTATCAATCGAAGCCTTAAAGAGACTATTCCAAGACTAAGAACTTTGACTTACTTGCTTACGTGGATGCCGATTTTGGAGAGTGTAGAATTGGTAGAAAAAGTACTACCGGGACATGTCAATTTTTATGGCATGCTCTTATTTCTTAGTCTTCCAAGAAACAAAATTTGGTTACTTTATCTACCGCTGAAGCCGAATATATTGCAGCTAGTGCTAGTTGTGCTCAAGTCATTTGGATGAAAAATACATTAGAAGATTACAAAATTTATCTAAAAAATATCCCTATAAAATGTGACAATACAAGTGCAATATGCTTAACCAAAAATCTCATTAAACACTCAAGAACTAAACATATTAATATTAGACATCATTTTATTAGAGATCATGTGAATAATCATGACATATCTTTGAAATTTATTGATATTAAGCATTAATTAGCAGACATTTTTACTAAACCATTAAATGAAGAGCAATTTGATTTTATCGTAAGAGAGTTAGGAATGCTAAACCATCAAAATGTATGATTTGCTATTTTTCTTATTTCTTGATTTGCTACTTACATTTAAATGCATGAGTAGCTCTTAATTCTTCTTGGATTTCTTAGATTTTTTAGCTTACTTTCGATTATTCTCGTTAAAATAGACATAAGAAGGGCATTCAAATTTTTGTGATGAGATATTTTTAAAGATTATTCTTGTTTCATGAATCTTAATGAATGTTTACAAAAGAAGAATATATGACATGAACTTTTATGATGCTTGATATGAGCTCTCTTTTGTATCATCTCTCAAAAATTATTTTGATTAATGGATTTTTTATCTTGATGAATACTTTCGAATGTATTCCTCCCTACTTAATATTTGTTCTTTTGGATACTAAATTTTTAGATCTTTTACATCCCCTCCCCTTTATTTCTTTTCTTTCTTATTCACAAAAGGGGAAGAAAAATTTTCATGAGAAAATTATGTTTTACTAAAGGGGATTAATGAAGCACTAAACATCTAATCAATATTTATTTTGTACAAATATGAAAATTTTGGCACATGATGAATTTATGTATCTCGTTGCTCATTATTTCATCTCTTTTTGTTCATGACAAAGGGGGAGAAATAGTGTATTGATGACACATATTTGAAAAATGATACATATGTGAGAAAGGGGGAGAAATAGCACATTTGATGAATTTTAAAATTCTTGGTATATCATTTCAAAATTTGATAAATGGATGAATTTGATAAAATTTAAATTGATTATATGACTAATGCACGAATTTTGAAATTCTTGGAATATTCTTGAAAATTGAATGATTCATAATTTGTTGGTTGAAATTAATGTTATATCATGTATCATTGATAAATGGATGTTATGACACTTGAATTAAAGAGTGTTTGGTTCTCTTGAATTTAAGTTTTCCTTATTTAGATTATGGCATAGATTTAGGGGGAGTTAAGGTTAACTCTTGTCATCACTTGGTTGTCATCATTAAAAAGGGAGAGATTGTTGAATCTCACAATCAATTGATGGGCATCTGCGTTAGAGATGATTGATACAGGATTAACTACGATAGAGAAAGAAAATTACAATCAGATGTGGACCAGAGTTAAGTCTGGGCATCGGGCCAGGGTTCGGACGATGTAGTGGGAACTCGCTGAAAGCTTACTGGAGGTATCGAGGGCTTGTCGGGAGCTCGCCGTAAGTGATCCAAAGCTTGCCAAAAAAGCATCGAGAGTTCGCTGGAAGAAGACCAAAAGACTTGTTGGAAGATCATCGTGGGTTGCCGAAAAGCTTGTCGGGAGTTAGGAGGATCTTATTGGACTTGTTGAATCTCAGATTTTGATGATCAAATCAATTGATGGGTTTTATGATCTAACTTGTGTGTTAAAGAAAATGATGCAGGATTAAGTGCTACAGTAAAAGGCAGTACAATCAGATGTTGGGCCGGAGTCAAGTTTGAGCATTGGGCCGAGGTTCAAACGATGCAATAGGAGCTCGCCAGAGGTTGGTCGAAGTTCGGATGATATTGTGGGAGCTCATCGAGAACTCACCAGAAGTTTGCCAGGAAATTCGTCGGGAGTTCACCGACAGGTTGTCTGGAGCTTGCCGAGTGTTCGTCGGAAGAATGCTGGAAGTTCGTTAGGAGTTTGCCGAAGGAAATCGGGAGCTCGTTGAGAACTCAACAGAAGTTTACCGGGAAGTTCGTCGGGAGTTCACCGACAAGTTGTCGAGTGATGGTCACGTTGGTTGTAATTGATTAGTTGTAGTTAGCATCAGTTTGGATTTGAGTCCAACTTGAGTTAGATATGGAAGGAATCCAAATTAACTCAAGTGAGGCAAACCAAGTCCATATTTGGGTTTGGATTGAGCTCAGGTTCAGCTCAATTGGTTGACTTAAAAAAGGGTCAATTGAATGTACAAGTCGGGATTGGAAAAGTGGAGAGAATCACTTTTCCAGGATTTTCGATGGTTGTACAGCCTGTGGACGGCGGTTGTACCACCCAAGTCAGCAGTCATACCACCCAGGTTAATAGTTGTAACATCGTCGCCCTATTTTTTGGGTAGCTTTCAGTGGCAGTACTATTAACGTCGACGGTGATACCACTTGTACCTGAATTTTTGGATATGTTTGAATTTTTGTTTCATTTCTGAAGCCAATTTGGGTCTATAAATATCACAAGATTTCTTACATTTAGCACAACACTTTGGGCTAGAAATTCTATGAAAACCAGTGAGCTAAAATTGTGCAAGAAAAAAAAGGGACAAGGAAGTGAGAAAAAGAGTTGTAATTCTTGTAAAGCCTCCCTTGTAAGTAAGTTTGTAAGGTTTCTCTCCTGAGCCTATGAAAAGGAGAGTGGAAAGTGTAAGGGTTTGGTCTTCACCCAAAGAAGATTGATAGTAGACATCGGTGGACCTCGGAGAAGAGGACTCAAGGAGTGAACGTAGGCCAAGTTATAACCGAACCACTATAAATCTGTGAGCTCTATACTCTTATCTTAATTACTGCTCTTAACTAGTTTAAAGAAAGACATCTGAGATTCATAACGAATGCCTAATTTGACTCCATATAAAAATAACTTATACCTAGTCTGTTATTCACTTGCTGATGAAGCACTAGAGATCTTTTATTTCTGCTTTAAGAAAGGTGCTAAGGATGGTCACTACTAACCACCTCTGGTCCCAATCAGGCTTGCTATTTCCATTGGTTACATCTTTTATTTGTGCCAGTGACCAATTTATGGATGAGTACTCTTGGAGTAGTCGATCTAGCTCAAAACCAACATGCTTTTGGCTTCGTTTCCCAGGAAAGACTCCATAGCTTTGGGCCTTTATTTAAGACATCTTCCATTCCTCTTTTCTTAAATGAAGGTATTCGTGCTTGGATGGTGGCTCAAGATCAACCTAATGAAAACCCACTATTCCTAGCAAATTCATAGTATGGGTTATCCCTATGAGATGGAGGCTAGTGTTAGAACGAGGAACTTTGTGCTTGTATCACCATTGGCCTATCCTTTAGCACTATCTAAGTAGCTGTCAAAGTGGAAATTGTGTATATAATACATGCCCATTTCCTGAGATCCTCAGCCTTGGAATAGCCTCTTTAAGGCTTCGGTTGGAAGTCTAGATCTTTGCTTGGATTTCTTTGCTCTAGAAGTCCAGGCTGATTAGAAGATTACTATGTATAAGACTACTTATTCTAAAGAATTAATTAAGACGTGGTCCACGATGCTTGTTGGCTGCGTGGTCAATCTCAAAATATCATTTTTTTCACTATCCTCATTCATCAAGACTCGATGGGGAACATCGACATTTGATCTTCATATGTTGGAGAATAGGTTTTTTGTGTGTAAGCTCTACTCTAAAGAAGATTTACAATTGGTACTTAAAGATTTGGGACTATCCGTGACCATCCAATGATCTTACGACATTGGGCCCCTAATGTATGATTGGAGTTGGACAATCTACACTTTATTCCTTTATGGGTTTCCTTCTATGGACTTTCGCTACATCTCTGGAGTCACTGTTTTATTGCAAAGCTATGCAGCACCCTAGGACAGTCATTATATATCGATAAGGCAACGACTGCACAAATAAGATTAGCTTTTGTAAGAGCTTCTGTAATGATTTCTTCTGATGGGGATTACTTAAAAGGAATGTTAATGAAACTAGAAGTTTGCCTTATCGATTTCTTGAGTTATAATGACTGTCCTAAGCTAATCTCATTTGTGCAGTCGTTGCATTTCTTAGTCATGCAAATGGTGCTTGCCAGCAACCTTCAGAAAAAATCACACAAGTCTACCGACCACGTTAAGAGTCTTAGCATGGGGTTGCTACTACTAATTCGACCACTGACGCCCAAGGCAAGTCTCCTCCAGTGCCAACAATGTTGGTGGTGGATAAGACGAGTGAGCACTTTGACTCGCCAGGGAAATAACATGAACAGGAGAAGGATAAGTCAGGACTTTCATCTCTTCCTATTATGTTGGAGTCTTCCACAACTGGAGTTTCCCATGGTACTTGCACCCCAATAACAACCTTGCTCTTAAGGAACCACTCCTCTAGCTATCTAGAAAATTACCAACCAGGACATAGCACCTCACTAAACTCGCGCTTCAACACATCCAGCTATCTAGGACTTTTTGACAAAAGGTACTCTAAAATGTAAACATTTGCAAGCTATGGATGAAGAAGATAAATTTAGAAATAAAGGTTTAAAAGGTAAGGATATTGTGCGGGAGAAATCAAAAGATAAAAAAGGATGGTAATATCCTCCCAAAGTCACATGCTCTTCCTTCTATCTAAGACTTTTTAATGAAGATAATCTGTTAGAATGTTCATGGACTTAATAAACCTGAGATATGTCGGGAGCTCAATAAAATAATCTGGTCTATTGCATGTGATATTATTATTCTTATCGAAACAAAAATTAAAACTCATTGTATTCGTGTTCAAAAGAATTTAATATGACTTGAAGTAGAACTTTTAACTAATAATTCTCATGACACATATGGTAGAGTATCGGCCTTATGGCATCCTAACTTTATTAATGCTTGGTTTAAATAATTCATCCACCTTAATGCAGATGACAAACAAAATGGGTGTCAATTCAATATTACTGGTATTTATTCTTCTAACAGTATGCAGAATAGAAATACTCTATGGAGTGACCTGAATAGCATTGCAAATGGTTATCCTAAAGTGCCTTGGATTGTTCTTGGAGACTTTAATACTATCTGGTACATAAATAAAAAAGTGGGGGACTTACCAAAAAAAAAATAAAAAAGTGGGGGGGGGGGATGCTTCCAGAAAGCCAACTTCAAAATTTTAATGATTGCATGGATACTACTGCATTTATTGATATGAAATATGTAGGTGATTGGCTCTCACGGAGTAATCAAAGTGCTGCCCATGGAAAATTATGGATCGACTTAACATATGTTTGATTAATCAGGAATGGTTAATAGTTTACCCATATTCACTTGTTGACTATGGTTCTCTACTATTTTTAGATCACTCTATAATGCATATACATGTAGACAAAGCAATACCTGACGACGAACCTTTTTATTTTTTTTAATATGTGGAGTACTCGCCCTCAGTTCCACGAGGTTATCAGATCAACTTAGAATATTAATGTGCTTGGTTCTCTCTCTTACATTTTATGTCAAAAGCTAAAAGCATATAAAGCAGCACTTAAGGAGTGGAATATAATATCTTTGGAAATGTTACCACTCGGGTCCAATTATGCAAGAATGAACTTATGGCAGTCTAACATAAGCTACATCTTCGACCCCTTGATAAGAATCTTATATGTAAAAAGGTCGACACTAGGTATAACTTTATGTAAGCACTAAAGCAGGAGGAATGCTTTCTGAAACAGAAGTCTCGACAACATTAGCTTAATCTTAAGGACTCTAACATGGAAGTGCCTAATTTTCTACATTAGCTCATGTGAATCTTACTAATCCTATGGTATTCTCTACAACCCACAATATTTGTTTGATAGCTTTAATCTAACCCACTCAAATATGATAGCTCATAAGCGTATTCCTTAGTCAAATTTAAAGGTGCTTTTGTTCATGACTAAGGAATGCATTAAAGGGGTTTCCAACTGTAAGGTACTTAATTTCATAGTTCCCTATGCATGAAGGGTTATTTTATGCACTATAATTATTGTGATGTTTTAGGGTTAGAAGGAACTTTAGAATTAAATTATATTAGCAGAAGCTCTTTGAGTTCTCTCTTAAACGTTATATCTCTTGGATGCTTCCTTGAGTGGTGAGTCTTTTGTTATAGTTCTGTATCCTTGTTTAATATTCTTTAGATGATGAATTTTTTGTATCCCTTTGTGATTTTAAACTTGACGGTGAACTATTTATCGATTTTATGCAAGTTCTATCTTGAGTTTATTTCTTTTCAATCCGAAAGATATTCCAATAAATACAACTTGACTATTGGTTTTTATTTTTCAAAATTTATTCCTCTTTCTCCCTTCCCCTGTATTAGTTTGGTATTAGAGCTAAAGGCTAGAGATCATGGCTAGACAGAATGGAAAAGAGGTAGTTGGTGAAGGTAGTGGGTATGAAGATGATGTTGAGTCCTTGAGGTTGCAACTACAAAGATTGCTACACAGCCTACAAGAACAAAATGAAATCATTGAAGAACATCTGAGTAGAAACAATCAGCATGAAAATGATGCCCAAATGTTTGGTTCTGATGATGATACACCAACTTACCTAAAGGAGTTTGAAAGATTTCAGACAAGGCGTAGAGACCAAGACGAGTGGCAGAATAAATACAACTCTAAATTGGATATTTTAGAGTTTGAAGTTAAAATCAATGTTGATGACTTTATCGATTGGCTTAATACGATGAAAAAAATATTCAACTTTTATGAACCACTATAACAAAAGAAGGTAAAGCTTGTGAAACTCAAGCTCAGAAGAAATGCATTTTTTTGTGGCAAAATTTGAAGAAGCAAAGAGAACATGAGGCGAAGAGTAAGATCGTGACATGGGAAAAAATGAAAAGGTAATTGAAAAGAAAATACTTACTTGACAACTATAGGTAATAGATCTTTCTCAAAATCTATTATTTCAAACAAAAAGATCTTAGTGTGGAGGAGTACGTAGTGGAGTTCAATAATCTTATGTTAAAAGGAGAGCTTGTGGAACTAGAAGAACAAACCATTGCAATATACTTAGGAGGTCTAAAATATGAGATTGTCAAAGTGGTTCAACTCCAGCCATATTGGTCTTTGAATGATATGAGCAATGTGACTTTAAAAGTGGAGATGTAGTAAAAGTTTAAAAGGGATTCTCAATATAGGGTGAAAGATGGTTATACGAGAGGGAAAATTCCAAGCCTACTATCCAAAGCAAAGTAGTATCGAAGGTGCAAGACAAGGGTGAAGGATCAGTTGGCAGCAAACAACCACCTATTTCTTTACACCAAGTGATAAAAAATGCTTCAAATGTTAAGGTTTTGGGCATATTGCTTCAGATTATCCAAATAAGAGGGTTGTCATATTGGTTGAAGAACATAATAATTAAGAAGGAAATGAAACTGATGACAAACCAAAATATGATGATGATAAGGAAGATGTTACTTATGTTGATCATGATTTATCTATTGTGTTACAATGTAGCTTACAAGTATCATATGTAGCTGAGGATGAAAGTTGGGTGAGAAAGAACGTATTTCATACCAAATGCACTTCTCATGGCAAGGTGTGCCTAGTGATCATTGATAGTGGCAGCTTTAAGAATGTGGTATCTATGGAGATGGTGCAGAAGCTAAAGTTGGACATAATCTCTCATCCACATCTTTACTGATCATGCTGGCTGCAAAAAGAAAATGATATCAAGGTAACTGAAAGATGTTTAGTTTCATTTTTTATTGGCAAGTATTATAAAGATGAAGTCTGGTGTGATAATACTCCTTCCTATGGATAATTGTCATTGTTGATGGGTAGACCTTGGCATTATGATATGAGGGTATTGTATGATGGCTACAAACATATTTATTCTTTTAAGATGAATGAAAAAAAGATTATTTTAGCTCTATTACAACCTTTTGAAATTAGTGTACTACATAAGAAAGTTAGTGCTTTTATGTCATATGATGAATGTAAAGGTGAATTATAAAGGGTTAGTCATGTTTTAGCTCTAGTAGTAGTAAGGAGAATGAATATCACAAGGAGCCACCAGCAAATATAAAACCAATCATGGAGGGATTTCAAGACATTGTACCAGAAGATATTCCACATGGCCTTCCACCTTTGATAGACATTCAACATCACGTTGATCTTATTCTAGGGGGTTATCCTACCTAACAAGGCATCCTACAAAATGAGTCTCAAGGAACTTGGAAAACTTTAAAGACAAGTAGGTGAGTTGGTGAAAAATGGGTTGATTCAGGAGAGCATGAGTCCTTGTGCAGTTCCAGCCTTCTTGGTGCCTACGAAGGGTAATTCTTAGAGAATGTGTGTAGATAGTTGCATCATCAATAAAATCACAATCGATTATCATTTTTTCATTCCAAGATTAGATAATTTACTTGATAAATTGTATGGTACTTTAATTTTCTCCATAATTGATTTGAGGAGTAGCTATCACCAAATAAGAATGAGGCCTAGAGATGAGTGAAAAATAACATTTAAAACTAGAGATTGCTTATATGAATGATTGGTTATGTCATTTGGGCTATCTAATGCTCCTAGCACTTTCATGAGATTTATGAATCACATACATGCATTGAGATTTTTATTATAGTTTACTTTGATGACATCTTGGTGTATAACAAGAATGAGGAAGAGTATATGAATCATCTAAAGAGGATCTTTCTTATTTTGAGGCAACAAAAGCTTTATTATAATCTAAAGAATATGTGGTGCAAAGCTTTCATTTTGTGATATGTTCACAAGTAGTCTAGGACGATCTAGATATTGTATTTTATTATTTATTGACTATAGTATGGTGTCCTTGACTACAGTATATGTAGGCATGTCTATATTTTAGTTTGGCTACTCTTGGAGATGAGTTCGATGAAGTGAGCTCATTTCACCTTTATCAAGTCGGGTGCAATCTTCTCGGCTGCTCTAAGAGGCTTGAAGCTTTAGTCTATGGCTTGTGTAGACAAAGCTATTATGTACAAACCTTATACATAATACATTATCTTTACTTACCAAAAAAAAGAAAAGTGATCGAAGTCCTATTTTGGTACTACCCAATTTTGACATGGTGTTTGAGGCCAAATGTGATACCTTTAATGTGGGAATTGGTGCTATTTTGAGCCAAGAAGCAAAGCCCATTACCTCTTTTAGTAAGAAGCTGAATGATACAAGAATGAGATATTCCACCTATGATAAGGAGTTCTATGTCATTTATCGAGCTTTATCTCATTGGAGTCAATATCTTCTTGCCAAGCCATTTGTCCTATATTCTGATCATGAGGCATTAAAGTTTATTAATCACTAATAGAAACTAAACAAAAGGCATGCAGCCTGGGTGGAGTTCTTGCAATCTTATAACTTTACAATTAAATATAAATCTCGTGTTCAAAACATAGTTGCTGATGCATTGAGCAGAAGATATTCTTTGTTAACGGTTATGGAAGTCAAGATGCTTGGATTTGAGACATTCAAAGATCTCTATGAGAATTATATAGATTTTATCTCAATATGGCAGAATTATAAATCAGGTTTTTTCAATAATTTTCTCTCTTTGATGGTTTTTTTTTTCGAGCTAATGCCTTATGAGTTTCATCTTGTTCTTTGAGACATAATTCTGGTTGAAGCTCATGGTGGTGTTTTGGGAGGATATTTTGGTAGGACAAGCCTCTAGCTCTTGTTCAATCAAATTTCTATTAGCCTAAGATGTTCAGAGATATGGAGAGACTTGTAAAGCAATGTCGAGTATGTCATTTGGCAAAAACAAGAAGCCAAAATTCAGGTTTGTACACTCCATTGCCAGTGCCTAATGCTCCATGGGAGGATTTTAGTCTTGATTTTGTCTTAGGATTACTAAGAACTCAAAGAAACAAAGATTCTATCATGGTTGTTATTGATAGATTCTCGAAGATGTCTCACTTTGTTCCCTACAATAAATCAAATAATGCATCTCATATTGTTGCTTTGTACTTCAAGGATATTGTATGGCATTCCAAGAACTATGGTGTCTGATCGAGACTCAAAATTTCTTAGCCATTTTTGGGGAACTCTCTAGAGGAAGCTGGGTACATCTTTGAATTTTAGTAGCTCTTATCATCTACAAACTGATGGACAAACATAGGTAACAAATAGAAACTTGGGAAACTTGCTTAGAAGCTATGTTGGCAAGAACATTAAGCTTGGAATAAACCTTGTCTGGTAAAATAATTTTGGGATATATTAAAAAACAAATCTTCCTTATGGTCACAATGGGGTTCTGTTAGGTACCTAACCAAGGAATCAATCTAGGAAGCATCTATAAAAACATCTTATTATGCTGCTTTGAAAAGAATTATGAAGGCAAGGAGGTGGCTAAGTAACAATATTTCTTATGTGATCTCTTTTGGAACCAATATTAATATGTAGTATGACCCTTGGGTGAATGAAAAAAGTATACTTTAGTTATTTGGTGATAGAGTATGACAAGATCTGGGGGATCCCAAAGATTGGAAGGTTTCTGAATTCATTGACAATGAATGGTACATGGTGTCTTCCCAACCCTACCTCCCCAGACATGTTATCACTTTGGCTGACTATTATGGCTATTCCGATCAAGAATAACTCTTTAGATATGCTTATTTGGCTTCATGATAATAGTAAATTTAGTGCTACATCTGCATGTAATTAAATTAGACAATGGAATAACAAGTAGATTCCAAGTAGTTGGACATGGGATAGACCATGCTCACAGAGACATTCTTTATGCACATGACAAGCCCTTCTTGGCAAACTTCCTATGATGGACAATATGCAGTGAATATGTATTTATATTATAAATTGGTGCTCTCTGTGTATGCAAAATGAAGAAAATGTTGGCCATCTCTATTTTGCTTATGATTATACTTCTTAGATATGGAAGGAGATCTTGAAAAGATCTTCGATCTTCATAGGCTACCACGGCCAAACTTGCATCATGAATTAGAAATGCTTATACAAAACTTCTCAAGAAATGGGCCTCTTACATAACTGGCAATGATTACATTCAAATGTGCTATTTGGTGGATTTGGAAGGAGAGGTGTGGCAGAATTTTTCAGTGTCACACCACAAACAAAGCTCACATTCTGATAAAGATTCTTCAGGACTCACAATCATGTGTCGAGCAGGAACTGAACAAGGAGCACTTAACAAGAAGAGAGAAAGGTATCTTCACAAGATTCAATTTTTTCATTAGTTAATAATCTCTAGAATGATGATGAAGATTGTAATGTATTATTGGTGCAAATCTTTCATTTTGTGATGCGTTCACAGGTGGTCCAGGATGGTCTAGATATTACATTTTATTATTTATTAACGATAGTATAGTGTCATTGACTACAGTAAGTGTAGGCATGTCTATATTTTAGTTAAAATTAGGCTACTATTGGAGATGAGTTCGATGAAGTGAGCCCATTCCACCTTTTCAGGTGGGGTGTAATCTTTTCGGCTGCTCTAAGAGGCTTGAAGCTTTAGTCTACGGCTTGTGTAGACAAAGCTATTTTGTACAAACGTTATACATAATATATTATCTTTACTTATCAAGAAAAAAGTTAATCCTACTAGTCCTTTAAACTTAATCCCTCATTATACAACTATGTAATTTAGTAGAGATATTGATGAGCGGACTAAACAGATAAAGAAATTACATGAGAGTGTTAAAGCAATCATTGATAAGCAAAACGAGAGTTACATATAAGATGTCACTAAACACAAAAAGCATATAGAGTTTAATACGGGTGATTTGGTCTGGATTCATTTAAAGGAGAGGTTTTCACCAAGCAAATTTAGAAAATTAGAACCTAAGGCTGATGGTCCATTCAAGGTGCTTAAGAGAATTGGCAAGAATGCTTACAAGATTGAGCTATCTAAAGATTATGGGGTGTCCTCAAAATTCAATGTGGTTGATTTAAGTCCATATTGTAGTGATAGTTCAAATGAGAACTTGAGGACAAGTCCTTTTTAACTATGGGAGATTGACATAAGAGTGTCTTTGCTATAATTAGCTCATGTGAATCTTACTGGTCCTATAGTATTCTCTACGACCCACAATGTTTGTCTAATAGCCTTTAATCCAGCCCACTCAAATATAACAACTCATAAGCACAAAGTTAAAGATGCTTTTCGTCATGACCAAGGAACATATTAAAGGGGGGTAGTTTCCAATTGTAAGGCACTTAATTTTATAGTTAGCTGTGCATGAAGGGTTGTTTCATGCACTAGTACTTATTTTGGTGTTTTAGGATTAATAGGAACTAAGAATCTTTTCTTTCCCGCGGCAAGTGATCCTCGAGGAGATAGGACAGTAAGAAGAAGCACATTAGGCACCCTATTTGAGATTGGTTGACGAACTCTCCCTTTAGGCCTTCTTAACACCGATCTTACCCTAACGCGACTAGATCCAATGGATTATGTGGTTCAGCGCTCAAAATAATGTATTTTGCCATAGTTCCTCACTATACCGTAGAATGAGTCTCTTTGCTAATGAACTATACACCACATGCAATTGACTCACCTACATTCTATTTTCATCCTTTTTTTTAGTCTAAGACTCTAGGAAGTGCTTACATCAACTAGAATTTGTATGGTGGAGCTTCTCGATGGGTTAGAGCGTGGCAGAAGCTCGTTGAGTTCTTTTTTAACTCTGTATCTCTTGAATACTTCATTGAGTGGTGAGTTTTTTGTTATAGTTTTGTATCCTTGTTTAATATCCTTAGGGTGGTGAATTTTCTGTATCCCTTTGTGATTTTAAGCTTGGTGGTGAACTATTTATCGATTTTATGCAAGGTCTACCTTGAGTTTGTGTTTTTCTTTCAATCCGAAAGATATTCTCATAAATACAACTCGACTATCAGTTTCTTTTTTTTTCAAATTTTAGTCTCTCTTCCCCAGTATCAGACTCTAATACTAAGTTTTTCTATGCTACTATTGCTACCAAACGAGCCATCAACCACATAAAAAAATATAACGACACAGCTTATTGAGTATATGGATAAGGTTAAAAAATACACTAAGTAATTTTTTTATTCCTTACTCAATCAGGAGGAGCAACCTAATAGTATTCATATGGCACCCTCTGGAAGGCTTAATTCAGAATCTATCTTTCTCCTTAATGCCCCAATTACAGATGATGAAATTGTGAGAGTTGTCTTTAAGTCATCGAAGCACAAAAGCCCTGGTCCCGATGGATTTTTAGTTGAGTTTTATCAAATTGTGTGGTCTATCTTAGGCAACAATGTGATTAAAGCTTGTTGACACTTTTTCACTTCAGGTCATATCCTTAAAAAAATGAATTACACTTTTATTTCTTTAGTTCCCAAGAATGCAAGAGCTGGTTCATTGGAGAACTATCAACCCACCCATTTTATTGTTTAACTTTATTTATAAGGTCATCTCTAAGGTGCTGGTAGATATAATGCAAAAGATTATGAGTAAGATTATTAGTCCTAATTAAGCTAGTTTCAACAAAGGGAGGAGTATACACTATAATATTCTTTTTGCTAATGATCTGGTAAAGGATCTGCACTCGAAAATAAGAGGAAAGAAGTCTATTTTAAAGCTGATTTATGAAAAGCCTTTGATTTAGTTAATAGGCATTTTATTTATAAGATGCTTCTTCATATGGGCTTCCCTCAGTACTAGGTTAATTGGATTCAATGCTGCTTGGAAACTCTAAATTTTTTTATTCTTTTTAATGGTTCACCTATTTGGTTCTTCTGAGAGTACGAATGGCATCCGATAGGGAGATCCACTATATCCTTATCTCTTTATGATTGCAATGGAATGACTCAGTTGTATGTTGGAAGAGATATTCTAATGACAGGATTAAGCTACCCCATACCAGTTCCGTTCATATATCTCACAAAACATTTGCTGATGACCTTATTATCTTCTTTTAGGATGATCTTGCTTCTGTGAGAAATCTGGTAGTTGTCCTCAATGATTTTGGCATAGTTTCTAGTCTTAAGCTAAATCATGCAAAGAGCAAAGTCTATGTTGGTGCTTGCATTAAAGATAAGGATTATATTACTCAGACTTTGGGGGTTAATAAGAAAAGTTAACTAGTTCCTTACCTAGATCTCCCACTCATATCCAATAACATCAACAAAATCCATTATTGATATATCCTGCAAAAATTAAGAACAAAATTTTCTCTTGAAAAAATAGACTTCTTTCAAAAGCAGGACGACTTAAACTTATTCGATCTGTATTGATATCTTACTCTATCTATTGGTCTCATGCATTTCTTCTACTTATTGGACTTCTCTAGGATATTAAAAGATTACTTATAAACTTCTTCAAGAATGATATGGATAGTAAGGCAATGCATATGGTAAATTGAGGCAGCATCTCCAGACCGAAGGATGAAGGGAGGTTGAATCTAAGAAATATTAAAGATTAGAATAAAGCTTATTTAGTAAAACAATTATGGGATATTTTGTAAGACAAATCTTCCTTATGGTCACAATGGGTTTTTGCTAGGTACCTATCAAAGGACTCAATTTGGGTAGCCTCTACAAAAACATATCATTCTGCTACTTGGAAAAGTATTTTGAAGGCAAGGAAGTGGCTAATCAACAACATTTCTTTTATGATCTCTTTTGAGACTAGCACAAATATGTGGTATGACCCTTGGTTCAATGGAAAAAAGTATATTTCAACTATTTGGTGATAGAGTGCAATAGGATCTAGGGGCTCCTAAAGATTGGAAAGTTTCTAAATTCATTGATAATGGTACCTGATGTCTTCCCAACCCTACCTCCCCTGAAATGTTATCACTTTGACCCACTATTATGGCTATTCTAATTAGGAACAACTCTTCATATATGCTCATTTGGCTTCATGATAATGGTAATTTTAGTATTACATCTGTATGGAACCAAATTAGGCAATGGAACAGTAAGCGGATCCCAAGTAATTGGACATGGGATAGATCATTCTCACAGAGACATTCCATATGCACGTGGCTATTGGTTATAGGTGCCCTGCAAGCCAATCACATGAGTGACGGCACGTGAGACACGCTGCGTGATCTTTTTTACTTATGATTATTATTGATATATTCTCACATTATATTATCTATTACATATATATATTGTGATGCCCTTGGTTCTATGCAATGGGAATTAGATTGTGATAAAATCACGATAATGAGATCGATTCACCTTTAAACACAGATCCCAAATAATCCCAACCATAGGTTACTCAGAGAGGGACATCGAGATAATAGGACAGACTGGTGTACTATATACCCATCCATATGATAGAGGTGATTGATCCCTAGCCATTTGTGTGGAGACACTAAGGATATAGTACAGGTGTTCATTGGAGAATGAATTTACTGATTGATCCGCTTATAGAATGTTATATGGTTAATGATACCTAATGTCATATAGTGATTCCATAGTCCTAGTTGTGTATCTAGTTCTTAGACTTGAGACACCAACGATGTCTTGTTTGAGTACTCCTTTCTTTGACGCCAGAATTACATGTTTAGAAAATTCTAAATCTGGCACAACTGGTTATCGGGATTGGTAACCAACCTTACGAAGGCAATGAGTGGATCATCCGCTCTCGATATCACAAAAGGAATATCCCATATATGCTTGCTCAAACAAATCTCTGGCCAAGGTCATTCGGATTGAGAGAGAAAGAGTTCTCTCGGAGAATACGATAATACGATTAGAACAAGACTCGGATGGATTTCGTATGTGACCTGACAATATCATGTCCAATATACGGTCTCTGGGATATTAGTTGGATGAGGGATTATAGATACACGGTAACTGTGACAGATAGGCCTGATGGATTTGATCGCCCTGTACTGTCTGGGGACTATGGCATAGTGGCCTAGTACTCCATATTCAATTAGTCGAGTGAATTATTATGGAGATAATAATTCACTATATCATAAGGAGTTCTGATTGGAGCAACTTATGGTCAGCTCGGTATCGGGCCTAGAGGGTTATACATATATGGTGGATGCTATAATAAATAGAGGATTGGATAGAGATCTAATTAGTCCCTATTCTTATTTAATACCTACCAGAGTCCTTTTCTCACTTCAACATGAATTTTAACATGTGCAAGTTTGAGGTGACTCTCTCTGAGCTCCTCAATATGTTGAGGGAAGCTGAGAGTACCATCAAGAAAGAGAAGACAGTTCTCTATATTAGTGAGACCAAGAAGAAAAAGAAGGCTAGTAAGACCCTTGAGAAGGGCAAAGGTGATGAAAGACCGAGTAAGGCAAAGGTTGCCAAGAAAGACCTGGCAAAGGACAAAAGACATGGTATTGTCTTTTTTCTGATTTTCCCTTTGTAAAGAAAAAGAAATTTGCTTTCACTACGGCCAAGATGGGCACTGGAAGAGAAACTGTAAGGACTACTAGTGGAAATCATACCATACACCCCAATAGCTAAAGAGCTATGATACATATGGAATACAAATTGACACCCATCAACAAATTGAAACAAGACGAATCATTCAAGATTAAAGTAAGAGGAACTATTCTAATCACTTTATCAAAGAGAAAAAAATGATAAAAGATTCGAACAACACTTTGATTCCCATAAACGTCACAAACTAAAAAGTTTGATAAGTTATAAAGGAAAGCAAAGATTTATGGTTTTTGAACGCCACAAGCAGAAAAGCTTGATAAGTTCCAAAGTTCATGCAAGAACTTAAAAACAAACACTCACTGGTGTTGGAAGATGATTATATTTCTCTAAGTTGTTCTTTACAAAGGGAGTAAGCCTTGTGTATATATAGCAAGGCAAAGTATAAAGAGAATGGCCTTTATTTTTTAAAAAATCGATTAAATTTCCTAATTCCCTCAAGGTTGAACTTTCTCTTCATGGTATAGACTTATCTAAATCATATTGACATTTTTGGCTCTTCTTGCATCCATAGAACTTTCATCAAATCTCGACCCAAATGTCTTCCAATAAATAAGTTATGGCTTCTTTAATCCTTTTAGCTTTAGCTCTTATTATTGATCATTCATGAATAACAAAAGGATCTTTGGTAGATTTATAATCAACTAATTGGTTCATATCATTCCTCCTTTCCTCGAATGGATTCGTCCTCGAATCAATGCCTTCATTGCCTACATCAAATAAAGATAAACAGAAACATTAAATATTGCACTGATATTACCATACTCACCTAGTAGTTCTAGTTTGTATGCATTGTCATTGATTCTTTGAAGGACTCTAAATGGACCATCTCCTATTGGCATTAGTTTAGACTTCCTTCGGCTAGAAAATCTTTCTTTTCCTCAAGTATAGCTAAACCCAATCATCGAGTTCAAATACTACTTATTTTCAGCCTGTGATGTGTTGTTTCTCATATTATAGAGTTTTCTTTTCAATTTGTGTCTGGACTCTTTCTTGCAATGCTTTGATAAAATCAGCTTTTTGCTTACCATCCAAATTAGCCTTTTCCAAAGGTAATAGTAGCAAATCCATAGGAGTTAATGGATTAAACCCGTACACAACTTCAAATGGGGAATGATTTGTTGTAGCATGCACACTTCTGTTATTAATAAACTCGACATGTGGCAAACATTCCTCCCAATTCTTCAAATTCCTTTGAATTATGGCCCTCAAAAGTGTAGATAAAGTTCTATTTATTACCTCCATTTGTCCATCTGTTTGTGGATAACAAGTGGTTGAATACAACAACCTTTACCCAACTTGCTCTAAATTATTTTCCAAAAGTGGCTAAGGAATTTCACATGTCTATCACTCACAATTGTCCTTGAAATTCCATGTAATCTTATAATTTCTTTGAAGAATAACCCTGCAACATGTGTTGCATCATCTATTTTGTAGCAAGGAATGAAATATGCCATCTTGTTAAACCTATCAACAACAACAAAAATAGAATCTCTCCCTACTTTTGACCTAGGTAAACCCAAAATGAAGTCCATGGATAAATCAACCCCAGGCTCACTAGGTATAGAAAGAGGAGTATACAACTCATGAGGCATTACTTTAGATTTAGCTTGTTTACAAGTAATGCATGTCTCACACAATCTCTCAACATCCTTTTTATGTGTGGCAAAAAAAAAGATCATTTAACACATCTAAAGTTTTTCTGATCCCAAAATGCCCGATTAAACCTCCATTATGTTCCTCTCTCATAAGTAATTCTCTCATTAAACATTGAGGAATACATAACTTGTTTTCTTTGAAAAGAAAACCATCATGCTTGAAAAAAATTGTCAAAACCCCCTTTCTCACATGCCCCATAAATATTAGCAAAATCATAGTCAGAATTATATAAATCTTTAATATACTCAAAACCCAATAATTTTGCAACAAGTTTAGAAATTAGAGTATACCTTCTAGAAAGAGTATCGGCAACTACATTTTCCTTACCTTGTTCGTACTTGATGATGTATGGAAAAGATTCAATAAACTCTACCCATTTTGCATGCCTATGACTTAGCTTTCCTTGTCCTTTGAGATATTTCAAGGACTCATGATCGATATGTATAATGAATTCCTTGTACCAAAGACAGTGTTGTCATGTCTCTAACACTCTTACCAAAGCGTAAAACTCCTTATCATATGTCGGGTAGTTAAGACTTGCTTCACTTAGCTTCTCACTAAAGAATACAATAGGTCTGCCTTCTTGCATTAAGACTCCTCCAATACCTATCCCACTCGCATCACACTCAATCTCAAAAGTTTTAGCAAAGTTAGTAGGTAAAGCAAGCAAAGATGTTGAACTAAGTTTATCTTTAAGCAAATTAAAAGCATCATCTTGTTCTTTACCCCACCTAAATCCCACATTCTTTTTAATGCATTCAGTTAATGGTGCAGCAATTGTAGAAAAATCCTTAATGAATCTTCTATAAAAGCAACTTCTAACATTACTAACACTAGTGGGTTTTGGCCATTCCCTAATTAATTTTACTTTTTCTTAATCAACATGTATTCCTTTATCATTAACAACATAACCAAGAAAAGTAATTTCCTAAGATGGTGTGCGAAAAATCAATTGAAACTTGACTTTGCGCAAGCGCAAAGTTCCGAGGAGAGGAAGGTTGCATCGCATGAGCACGGCTTCTCCCTTGGGCGCTTCACCCAAGGCTTCTTCCTTGAGCGCTTCTCTCGAGGCATCAAGGTGAAGTCTTCCCGGTGAACTCCCTAGCGCTTGCGCTCGTGCTCTGCTTGCGCTTATACTGCTCGTGATTGCGATTGGCGTTGGGGACAGCAGCTTCTTCTCCTTACCGAACGACGAGCGGGTAGTAGAGGATGATTTCTCCCTTGGATAATTCCCCCGCTGCCTGAAGATTCTTCCTTCAGGCATTCCCTAGCACTCGCGACTGCAATCGGCGCTGGGGACTGAGGCATTCTGCTTCCCGAAGGAAGGGCAGCGACTGCCTCATCCTAGGGCGGCTACGATCAGTGTTGGAACCGCCGTGAGGGGGAAACTACTTCAGCGATCGGGCGATTGGAAGGACGGTGGCTGGTTCTAGCTTCTGCGATTGGCAATTTCATGCGTGGATAGGTGGCGGCTGCTCCTACCCTAGGCACGGATGACGACTTCTAGGGCAATAGATGGTGGTGGCAGCCTCTCCTTACCATGGATGCGAGCGAATAGGAGGCGCAACACTCACAAGCCGCTCCTCTATTCCAACGGGATACTCCCCCGCTAATTTCTTCCCAACGGCCTCCAACTCCTTCCCCGTTGGTTTCTTCCCAACGGCTTCTGGTTCCTTCCTAGTGGGATGCCTCTCCGTTGGTTCCTTCCCAGCAGGATGCCCCTCCGCTAGTTCCTTCCTAGTCGCCTTTGCTGGTTCCTTCCCAGCGAGATGCCCCTATGCTGGTTTCTTCCCGGCAGGATCCCCTCCGCTGATTTCTTCTTAGCGGGATGCCCCTCCGATGAACCAGCCCAGAGGTCGCTCACGCTGTAGATCATGACCTCCTGCTCCCATTTCCCGAGATCCTCGATCTTAGAATAGTCTCTTTAAGGTTCTGTTTGGCAGTCCGGACCTTTGTTTGGATTTCTTTGCTCCAGAAGTGCAGGCCGATCAAAAGATTGATGTGTATAAAGACTATTGATTCTAAGGAATTGATTGAGACATGGTCCATGACGATTGTTGGCTTTGTGGTCAGACTCATAATATCTTTTTTTCTGCTATCTTCTTTCATTAAAACTCGATGGGGAACATCAGCATTTGATCTTCATATGTTTGAAAATGATTTCTTTGTGTGTACGCTCTACTCAGAAGAAGATTTACAATAAATACTTGAAGGATTTTGGACTATTCGTGGCCATCCAATGATCCTACGACATTGGGCTCTTGACGTACGACTAGAGTTAGACAGTCTATAGTCTATTCCCTTATGGGTATCGTTTTATGACTTCTGTTACATCTATGGAGTCGTCATTTTCTTACAAAGCTATATAGTACTCTGGGACATCCATTATATATTGATAAGGCAACAGCTGCATAAACTAGATTAGCTTTTGCTAGAGCCTGTGTAATGGTTTCTTCTGATAGGGATCTACCTGATTAGGTTTTTCATCATGATCTTACTGGGAGTATTCAAAAGGTGCATGTTTCATATTCTTGGAAGCCACAACGATGCAAGGTTTCTCAATCTTTTGGTCATGTAAATGGTGCTTGCCAGCAACCTTCAAAAAAGATCACACAGGTCTACTGACCACGTCAAGAGCCTCAGCATGGGACCGCTATGAGCACTGATACTCAAGGCAAGTCTCTTATAGTGCCAATAGTGACGGTGGTGGAGAAGATGAGTGTACACTTTGACTCGTTGGGGCAGCGACACGAACAGGAGAAGGACAAGTCAGAAATTTCAGCTCTTCCTATTATATCAGAGCCTTCCACAATAGGAGTTTCTCATGGTACTTGTACCCTAACAATAACCTAGCCTTCAAGAACCATTCTTTTGGCTAATATGGAAATTGCATCTTAACAACCTCTTTTGAACCAGGACATTGTGCCTCATCAACCTTGTCGCACTTCAACACGACTTGCTATTCAGGACTTCTCGATTCAAGGTACTCAAAAGTTTAAACATTTACAAGCTATGGATGAGGTGGATAAATATAGAAATAAAGCTTTAAAAGGTAAAGACATTGTGTCGGAGGAACATGCAAAATTAAAGGATAAAAAAGGATGGTAATGTCCTCCTGAAGTCATATGTCCTTCCTTCTATCTAGTTTTGATGAAAATAATCTGTTGGAATATTCGTGGACTTAATAAGCCTGAGAAATGTCGGGAGCTCAATAGAATAATCTGATTTGCTACATGTGATATTGTTATTCTTGGGAAACAAAAATTAAAACTCCTCGTGTTCTTGTTCAGAAGAATTTAATATGGCCTGAGGTAAAACTTTTTACTAATGATTCTCATGATACTTATGGTCGAGTTTGGGTCTTATGGCATCCTAACTTTGTTAGTGCTTGGTTTATTTTTGCTACTGATCAATTCATTCATCTTAAGGCAGAGGACAAACAGACTGGATGTCAATTCAATATTACTGGTATTTATGCTTCTAACAGTATGTCTAACAGGAATACTCTATGGCGTAATCTAGTTAGCATTGCAAATAGTTATCTTACAATGTCTTGGATTGTTCTCCGTGATTTTAATACTGTCAGATACACAAATGAGAAAGTGGGGGGTAGAGTATGTTCAGAATGTCAGCTTCAAAGTTTTAATGATTATATAGGTACTGCTGCATTGATTGACATGAAATATGTAGGTGATTGGTTCTCATGAAATAATCAAAGTGCTACCGACAGAAAAATTATGGCTCGACTTGACAGATGTTTGATTAATCAGGAATTGTTAGTAGTTTACCCAAAATCACTTCTTGAGTACGATGCTAAGCTATTTTCATATCACTCTATTATGCAAATACATGCAGATAAGCAATACCTAGCGGTAAGAAACCTTTTAGATTTCTTAATATGTAGAATACCCACCCTCAGTTCCTCGAAGTTATCAGGTCAGCTTGGAACATTAACGTGTTTAGTTCTCCCCCTTACATCTTATGTCAAAAGCTAAAAGCATGCAAAGCAGCACTTAAGAAGTGAAATATAACTCTACCTTTGGAAATATCACCAACGGGGTTCAGTTATGCAAGAAAGAACTTATGGTAGTGCAACTCGAGCTAAATCTTCAACCTCTTGATGTGAATCTTATATGCAAAGAGGCTGACGCTAGATATAACTTTGTTCAAGCTTTAAAGCAAGAGGAATGCTTTTTGAAATAGAAGTCTTGATGCTGGCTTACTCTAGCGGATTCCAATACTAAGTTTTTCTATGCTGCTATGGCTACTAAAAGGGTTGTTATCACATAAAAAAATGCAAAGACACAGATGGTAATCTTAGTGAGGATTTGGATGAGGTTAAAAAATTCACTAACCAATTTTTTTATTCCCTACTCAATCAGGAGGAGCAGCCTAATAGTATTAATGTGGAGCCCACTAGATGACTTGATCTGAAGCTATCCCTCTTCTTAATACCCCAATAACAGATGATGAAATTGTGAGAGTTGTTTTTAAGTCTCAGAAGCACAAAAGCTTTGGTCCAGATGGATTTCCAACTGAGTTTTATCAAATTGCTTGGCCTATTATAGGCAACGATGTCATTAAAGCTTGTCGACATTTTTTTCTCCTCAGGTCATATCCTTAAACAATTGAATTGCACTTAAATTTCTTTAGTACCCAAGAATGATGGAGCCAATTCATTGGAGAACTATCGACCTATTTCACTGTGTAACTTTATTTATAAGGTCATCTCCAAGGTGCTGGCAGATATATTACAAAAGATTATGAACAAGGTCATTGGTCCTAATCAGGCTGCTTTTCTTAAATGGAGGAGTATTCACCATGATGTCCTTCTTGCTAATGATTTGGAAAAGGATCTGCACTCAAAAATAAGATGAAAGAAAATCTATTTTAAAACTGATTTACGGAAGGTCTTTGACTCAGTTAATAGGCATTTTATTTACAAGATGCTCCACAATATGAGCTTCCCTCAGCATTGGGTTAAGCGGATTCAATGTTGCTTGAAAACTCCAAAATTTTGATTCTCTTTAATGGTTCACCTATTGGTTTCTTTGGGAGTAAGAATTGTATCTGGCAAGGTGATCCACTCTCTCCTTATCTTTTTACCATTGCAATAGAAGGGCTCAGTTGTATGTTAGAAGAGGCAGTTTCTAATGGCACAATTAAGGTACCATATTATGGTTCTACTCATATCTCTCACATAACATTTGTTGACGATTTTATTATCTTCCTTTAAGATGATTCGATTTTTGTGAGTAATCTGGCAGTTATTCTTAATGAATTTGGTATAGTTTCTGGTATTAAGCTAAACCATACAAAGAGCAAAGTATATGTGGGTGCTTGCATTAAAGATAAGGACTATATTACTCAAACTTTTGGGGTTGCTGAAGGAAGTTTACCAGTTCCTTACTTGGGTCTCCCACTTATATCCACTGGAATCAACAAAATCTACTGTCAGCTGATCTTACAAAAAATTAAGAATAGAATTTTCTCTTGGAAAATAGGCTTCTTTCTAAAGTAAGACGACTTAAACTTATTCGATCTGTGTTGATCTCTTATTCTATTTATCAGTCTCATGCATTTCTTCTACCGGTCGGGCTTCTCCATGATATTGATAAATTACTTATGAACTTCTTTTGGAATGGGACAGATGGTAAGACAATGCACATGGTAAATTGGGATAATATTTACAAACCGAATGATGAAAGGGGGCTGAATCTATGAAATATTAGAGATTAGAATAAAGCTTATCTAGTAAAATAATTATGGGATATTTTACAAAACAAATCTTCCTTATGGTCACAATGGGTTTCTGCTAGGTACCTAACAGAAGAATCAATCTGAGAAGCATCTGCAAAAACATCTCTTTCTGTTGCTTGGAAAGGAATTCTGAAGGTAAGGAGGTGGCTAAGTGTCAACATTTCTTATGTGATCTCTTCTGGAACCAATATTAACATGTGGTATGACCCTTGGGTGAATGAAAAAAGTATATTTCAGTATTTGGTGATAAAGTACAATAGGATCTGGGGGCTCCCCAAGATTGGAAGGTTTTTGAATTCATTGACAATAATGGTACATGGTGTCTTCCTAACCCTACCTCCCCTGACATGTTATCACTTTGGCCGACTATTATAGCTATTCTGATCAAGAATAACTCTTCAGATATGCTTATTTGGCTTCATGATAATGGTAAATTTAGTGCTATATCTGTATGGAATCAAATTAGACAATGGAATAATTCTGTCTATCAGTGATCAAAGAATAACGATTCTTGAACCCATCATGTATTATACCCTTCGATCATATTGCCATGGTCTCCCCAACAACAAGTGACCAGCATACATAGGTATCACATCACACCAAACTTCATCCTTATATCTACTAATTGAGAAAGAAACTAACGCTTGTCAATTTACCTTCACCACACCACTATCATTCAACCATTTGTAACTTATAAGGTTTTGGATGTTTAATAGTAGGTAATTTCAGTTTCTCCATGAGCGAGGTACTTGCCACATTTGTATAACTTCCACTATCAACAATCATATTACACAACTTGTTAGCAATCAAACAATAAGTGTGAAACAAATTATCATGTTGTTCACCATGTTCAACATTTTTATTTTGCAAACTAAGTGTGCGTTAAACAACTAAAATTTTACCTTTAGCATACTCTACATCACTAGCATCCTCTAATAATGGAGGGTCATTATCATCATCTCTCTCACTTTTATATTCCACAATCACATCCTTCATGATCATAACCCTCTTATTAGGATATTCATGTGCCATATGCCCATGCCCAAGGCACTTAAAACACTTAATGCCTCTAGTTTGATTAAGTTGATTCTCACCTTTACCATTGATGCCTAATTCATTTTTTTCCTTTAGTTTCACTAATTTTAGGCTTAACAATGGGTTTATCATCCTTTTTACGCCAATTCAATTTTCGAGAAGAAGAAGAAACCGAATAAGACTTTGAATCATACCTTGTGCCTTTTCTTTTGAGTTGCCTCTCAATCTTCATGGCCACATGTACTATGTCCTCAATCTCCACATATTGTTGCAACTCCACAAGATCAGCAATGTTCTTATTTAATCCACTAAAAAATCGAGCCATGGTGGCCTCACGGTCTTCCTCCAAATTAGCCCTTATCATGGTTATCTCTATCTCCTTATGATATTCCTCAACACTCATGGAACCTTGTGTCAAGTTTACAGCCGTTGATACAAATCCCTATAATAATGGCTAGGGACAAATCTCCTCCTCAAGATTTGTTTCATCTCCAACCAAGTCTCCATAGTTCTTTTATCATTTCTACGCTTGTCGTTACACACTTGATCCCACGAAACAATAACATAATCACAAAATTCAACAGTGGCTAATTTTACCTTTTTTTTTCTTCGGAGTAATTGTGGCATTCAATGATCAGCTCCACTTTTTGTTCCCACTCCAAATAAGCATCTGGATTATTCTTCCCTTGAAAAGAAGGAATTTTCATTTTTGATGCTGCTAATTTTGTCCACACCATCAAAACGTCCTCTCCTAGTTTGTCTCCTAGGATTAACTTCTTGAGTAGTTAGAGTAACTTAGTCATCATTCGTGTCTTCTACTCCATCATATTCATCATTGACAAAGGTTGGTTGTCTCCCACGTTGTGATCTTCCTTGTAATCTATTAATTGCATCATCATATTTTTCAAGATGATCTCTTACATTTTCCATTATTTTGAACATACGTTCAAATTATTACTACATTGCTTGAACCAAAAGATCATTTGTTGTAGAACTCGTTTCTTTTTCTTTAGACATGTTAAAACCTGAAAAATAATATTAGAATAACCTTACTAATACTCTCTCAAGTATCTCACTCAAGATTTGACTTTTTTTTATACTGGTCTCACCACTCTTGCCTTTTACCTCTCTTATTTTTTTTCTTTATGTTCTTAGATGAATTAAGGTACCTAAACAAACAATTCAAATTATGATAATTCAAGGATAGTGAAATTAGGTAGGTATGAAAGCAAAAAAAAAGAGGCCAAATTTAAAGGTGTACGTATTACACTTCGATCATTCAAGAATTAGAATTGAAATATCAAATGAACAGAAAAAAAATTGGAATGAAGAGAGATTTTCAAACTGGAACAAGAATTAAATGAACAAGATTGAATTTTGTAATTTGTAATAATTTCTTGAATCCACAATTCTGATCTTTCACTTACTAAAAAAATCTTTTCTTTTTTATCTTTTATTTTATCTCTTTTTTTTCTTTTATCCTTTGTTTTTCTCTCTTTTTTTACTGATTTTATTTTATTCTCTTTCCTTTTCTTTTTTTTTTTATATTATAAATTATGAATAAACAAAGAAGAAGATTAGAACAGCACTTTGACACCTCCTATCCTGCTTGAACATCATCTTTCCTGCTAAAGTATATCAGTAGTATGCAATCTTACCGCTCTATCTATACCTTATAGCATTTGCATCTTTGACTTTACTTGCACTAATGGAGCTAAGTCTGCTTGCTGATTCTCTTGTCGATGTAGACTTATAGCCAATAACAAAACTCTCCCTTCCGAGGCACCTAAGGAGAATATCGTCTCCTTTGCTAGGCACCTAACGATAATATATATAGTAATCTTTCCTCAAATTGCTTCTTATTCAGCTTCGTATAAATATATCTTAATAGTATTTTGATACCATATGGATTCTATTACTAACTAACTAACCATACTATTACTAACCATATAGATTCTATTACTATTAAGTAACTATATAAGTAATATAGAGTAGAGTAACGACTAGGATAAAATGATATAAGTAATATAGAGTAGAGTAACGACTAGGATAAAATGGTATAAGTAATATAGAGTAGAGTAACGACTAGAGGATATAATGCAAAGTATCAGTGGAAGTTGGAAAGCAAGTAATGGAAACTGACAAGCAAGGCCTAGAGTCAAGGGAGGCAGACTAACAGAGGGTAATAAAGGATTTCAAGGTGTGGGTCGGTGCTATAGTTTCTAGTTCAATTCCATCTTGTTGGCTCGGAGGGGTATACTGAAACGAGAGCCAGGGTAGGTAGGGAGCAAAACTCATAAGTATAAGATCACCCGTCAAAGAGAAGAATGTCATGAATGAGTCTAAGAGGAATGCCGGGTACAAATAAAGATGTGAGATCACGAGTGGCAAGGTTAAGAGTTCGCAGTGACATACTCATAATAGAGTAGTAAATCCATTCGGGTAATGAGTGACATTTAACCCAGTATAGTATCCATTTTGATTAGTCGTAGTGTGATTACTAGTTGATAGATAAATTATGTTAGTAGTATAATAGTAGTATAGTTGGATGTGCCCTACATCATACTTATTCCTATGCTAGGATTCTATTCTTATAGTTAGAGTGGTTAAAGAATACAAGTAAAGACAGATTGATAGATGAGAAGGGCAGGCTAACAAGTGAGAGGATAGGATCTATCGGTAGTTAAGGAGTCAAAGGTAGGCCGGTAAGATTAATAGGTTCAAATCAGAATTAAAAAAAGGGCAGGGCGGCCCTAAAGAGTGGGTACGTACGAGGTTAAAGTCAAGTAAGTGGATCGTTGGTTAAAGGATAGCAGTAAAGAAGAGCAGATTAATAGTCAGTAGTAGCTTGGTGACTTCGCTAGAACATATAAGAATCCAAGTCAGCAGCTAAAGAATAGAGGTAAGATTTCAAGTTGATAGTGAAAGCCCAAGAAGAGAGATACACGGAATGAAAGGCATGAGCCTCAGTTTGTAAGTGATAAGTAAATACGAGAGGTGAAGTTTACATTGGAGACTTGATCTTAGATACAGGAACTACAAACTCAGGACGAGTGTAATAGAAGAATCTCGGGTGAGCTAAAGAATGAGAGCAAGGGTGGGTCTCTAGAAAGCATAGTTTAAGGATGAAAACAAGTCAAGTAAGCCTAATATTCAGTAGCTCCAGTCTTGTTGGCCTTAGTTCGACTCTAACTGTAGTAGTTGCTTGGCGAATTGGATCAATGAGAACAAGGACCAATCAGGCGTTATGATAGAATCAAATAAGTGCCGGAAGAAATGAAACCTGTGCTTATAAGAATTGAATCAGTACTAACAGCCTTGAGCCACTAACTATGAGACTAAAACCACTTACTCAGATCCGACTAATGCTTTTAAGACCAAGGCACTATTCATATGAGAATGAAAACACTGCAACCAAGGCTATAGCTCTACAAACCTGGTAGGGGCAAACAAAATAATCAAAGTTTTGTTTGCAATACTTGTAGTTATGATCGACAGACTTGCTTAGTTGTCAGTAGAAGAATAAGATAGCATCAAGTAAGGCTTAGGGATAGATTAGTTTCAAACAAACAAGTGAGAGTCTGTATCAGTAGCTAACAGACCCAAGGTGGGTAGTTAAAGGATGTTAGTTAGGGTTGGAGCAAGCAATGATGGGCTTTGAGTCAGTAGTCAAAGTCTATTTGCCAGTAGTCCTATTCTTTAGTTTAGTTAGTAAAATCCTAGAAGCACTACTGGTTTAATTCCAAGTTTTAAAAGACAAAGAGGGAGTTGTTGACAAAAGATCAACTATTGATGCTGCCGATGCTGTTGATGCTGACTCTAAATTCCAAGTACAGGTAATGTTACTTTCTTATATTTCTATATATAGAAGTCGATTTTGAGTCCACTACTTCGCTTGAAAACTAACGATAGGGAGTTGGGGTAATAAGATCTTCAACGCTGGCTGGGGAAACAGTAGAATCAATTCCTTCTTTAAGTGATAAGTCCTGATTGTCTTTCTGCAGAAGCTGGATTTAGCTAGGAATACAGATCCGATGGAGCTGCAAGCGTTGGTGTTGAACAAAACAAGTTGTTAGACTAAAAGCCGGATCCGAAGCTTATTGGATAAGGATAAGACTCGATAAACTTTCATACCCGACAAGCCAATTACCCTCACTAGACAATACTCGCACTGCTGCATTCGTATAATCCTGCTTCCTTACCTGAACCACTTCTAAGTACCCCGCTGATGATCCTGTATCTTATCTAATTACAAATAGTGAGTAATCTAACCAAATGCTATACCTTATTGCTTACTCACGCCTAAGCATTATTCAATTCCAACTTAACTGAATTGCTAAATAGATTTGAGCAAACCAAATCTAATACTTGATAGAAGATAGGATTAAGTTATGATTTAGATATGATTTCCCCAACTGAACGAGAAAATCACGTAGGTTAGTTGAGAGAAATCTCCTATCTTCACCTATATAAATTGATGATGAATCAATAGACTCAATAGACATTTCTTTACTTCTTCCTATTTCCAATATGGTATCAAAGCCCCTCTCTCTATAAGAGAGATTATCCTTCTTTTATTCACTATCCAATGACAGTTTATATCTTTTCTTATTGTCAAATGACAGTCTCTTGCTAACGCTCTATCAGTGGTAGCCCTCTGAGGTCCAACGACAAGGAAGACCATCATCACCGTTTGTCCACAACAATCCTTCTTCTCCATCGGCTTCCTCTTTCCCCGCTGGACCTCATCGGCTTTCTCATTTCTTGGCCGAGGCGTCCTTCTGCATGATATCATCTTCTTTGTGCACCATCACTGTCGCATCAACTCCAACGAGCAGCGACACATTCCCTACCACATCTATAGTAGACGAATGTTTCTATCTCTTTTTGCTGTCAAATGACAGCCTCTCGCTGACGTCAAGGCCATTCTACAAGACTTCTAGTGCGTCGGCTTCCTCTACCCCTGTCGGATCCACCATCATCGGCTTCCTCACTCCTCTGACGAGGCATCTTCCTCATGCACCACCACTACTGCTAGTGCCTGTCGTTGCCTCCTCTAATGCTACCTCCTCTGTCGAGAGCACCTGTAAGGGTAGCAAGCTATTTTTTTTCGATGTCCAACGACAGCAAATCCTCTTCTCTCGGTGAAGAGAAGAAGCATCTCCCATTTGTGAAGTCTGTGGCACAACTGCCGCCGTTGCAATCTCTTCTTGCCAAGGGCTCCTCTCCCTCATCCTCTTCTCTCAGTGAAAAGAAGAAGTATCTTCCTCTCCTCCTCTGTTGACAGAGTTACCTCCGTTGGGAAATCTCAGCGGGTGCATCACATGCGCAGCAAAAATTAAAATAAAATCAGTTTCCCACGCATATCAAATCGTCGTGCAAAAGATTGGGATCGTGAGAAAAATCACAAAAATTAGAAAACCACGATGTGTGAAAGATTGATTTTACCTAGGGAGATCGTATATCCATGTATTCCAGATCCGGATGGAAAAGATGAAGGAGGTCAAGCGTCCTCCTCTCTAGCGGTATCCACATGATGGATCTCTACAGCGAATCTCCTCCAATCTGATCTCGCAACTCTTACACAGACGGAGGGAGGAGAATAAGAGGTGGTGGCTAAAGCTGCAGCCTATCAACCATGAGTCTCCCCTCCTATTTATAGAGAGCCACCAAAAACCCTAGGGCTCCTGCCTTAGTGGGTATTGGATCTCCATCCAATAACCCACTAACCTTGCATTATTGGATCTCTATCCAATAATCTCCTTAGGCCTCTAGTTGGGCCTTAAGCAAGGAGCCCATCAGTATAGGGTCTCATCTAATGAGAATAGGGGCTAATTGAATCTCCATCCAATCCTCTATTCGCTGAAGCATCCACTATATGTGTGTGACCCTCTATGCCCGATACCAAGCTGGTCGTGAGTCACTCTCATCATAACTCCTTCTAATATAGTGAATTATTACCCCATAATAATTCACTCGACTCATCAACTATGGACGTACTAGGCTACTACGCCATAGTCCTCAGACGGTACATGGGGGTTCAAATCCATCGAACATGTCTGTTCACAGTTACCATGTATCTATAATCCCTCATCTAACTAATATCCCAGAGACCGTATATTGGACATGGTACTATCAGGTCACATACAAAATTTGTCACATTGCTCTAATCGGATTCTCTCGAAGAACTCTTTCTCTCTCAATCCGAATGACCCTGGCTAGGGATTTGTTTGAGCATGCATATATGAGATATTCCTCTCGTGATACCGAGAGTGGATGATCCTCTATTGACACTCAATTGCCTTCGTAAGATTGGCTACCAATACCGATAACCAATTGTACAACATCTGGAACTTTCCAAACCTGTAAGTATGGCATTAAAGAAAGTAGTACTCATACAAGGCATCCTTGGTGTCTCAAGTCTAAGGACCAGATACACAACGGGGACTATGGAACCGCTGTCTGACATTAGGTATCAAATCATTAACCATATATCATTCCATAAGCGGATCAATCAGTGAACTCATTCTCCAATAAGCACATGTACTATATCCTTAGTGTCTCCATACAAGTGGCTGTGAGACTAGCCGCCTCCATCATATGGACGGGTATATAGTACATCGATCTATCTGGTTATCTCAATGTCCCTCTCGAGTAGCCTATGACCGGGATTATTTAGGATCTATGTTTAAAGGTGAATCGATCTCATTATCGTGATCTCATCACGATCCGACTCCTATTACACAGAACCAAGGACATCACAATATATATGTAACAAATAATGTGAGAATATGTCAATATTATTAATCATAAGTAAAAAGATCACACAGCATGTCACACGTGCCATCACTCATGTGATTGGCTTGCAGGGCACCT
The DNA here is from genome assembly GCA_029747655.1 of Ensete ventricosum. Lineage (NCBI taxonomy): Eukaryota > Viridiplantae > Streptophyta > Magnoliopsida > Zingiberales > Musaceae > Ensete > Ensete ventricosum. The sequence goes on along the minus strand of JAQQAF010000001.1, from coordinate 33,561,529 downwards.
ATAACCAGCAATCTCCTACTTTACCAAAAGCTAGTTACTTATGTGTCTAATCCCCATCAGACCCATGTGATACTCAAATACAATCTGAGCCAGCGGCTTCGTCAGTGGATCTACAATGTTATCTTCGGATGGAACTCTTTTCATTGCTATATCTTTTCTGGTCATGATTGCTTTAATCAGATGAAACCTCCTTAGAACAATTCTGTTGAGACCTGAGTTCCTTTGTTTGAGTTATCGCCCTGTCGCTGTCACAATATATGGGAGTCAGCTCCATGCTGCTTGGTATGACTCACAAATCCTTAATGAACTTCTTCATCCAGACCCCCTCATTTGCTGTAGCAATGTATTCCGCTTCTATGGTCGAGTCAGTAGTAGTATCTTGCATGGAACAATTCCATGTTACTGCTCCTCCATTCAGCGTGAAAATAAATCCTGAATTCGACTTGCTATCATCACTATCGGACTAAAAACTCGAGTTCATGTAGCCCTCAACCTGGAGGCTACCTTCTCCATATATCAGTAAAAGATCCTTAGTGCTTCTCACTCAAGTACTTAAGGATACACCTTACTGCCTTCCAACATTCTAAACTTGGATCTGCCTGATACCAGCTCGTGACACTCAAAGCATGTGATATATCAGGTCTGGTACATAGCATCACATACATGATAAACCCTATTGCTGAGGCATAAGGTATCTTATCCATGTCTACCCTTTCTTCAGGAGTCTTTTGGGACATACTCCTAAAAAGTGATATTTCATGTCTCATCGGTATATTACCTCTCTTGAAATTCTCCATGCTAAACCTTTTGACAATGGAGTCTATGTATATAGACTGGAACAAGCCAAGCATCCTTTTGGATCTATCTCTATAGATTCGATCCCCATAATATAGGATGCTTCCCCTAAGTATTTCATGGAGAAGTTTTTGGATAGCCAAGCCTTTAATGTGGAGAGAATTCCTACATCATTCACAATGATTAGGATGCCATCCACATATAGTACCAAGAAGGTGATAGCGCTTCCACTAACCTTCCTGTACACACAAGGCTCATCTTCATTCTTAACGAAGTCATAAGATCTAATCACCTCATCAAATCTTATGTTCCAACTTCGGAAAGCTTGCTTCAATCCATAAATGGATCTAAGCAACTTGGACTCTCTTTGGACACAAATCTCTTTGGTTGTATCATATACGCCTCCTCCTCGAGGTTGCCGTTGAGGAATACCATTTTGACATCCATCTGCCAAATCTCATAGTCATAGTGTGCTGCAATGACCAAAATAATTTTAATGGATTTAAGTATAGCTATAGGTGAAAAGGTTTCGTCATAGTCAACTCCTTGTCTTTGATGATATCCTTTAGCTACTAGCCTTGCTTTATAGGTCTCTTCCTTTCCATCCACTCCGATCTTCTTCTAAAAGATCTATTTGTAGCTGGGTACAATACCCTCAGGTGCATCCACAAGATTTCAGACCTTATTATAGTACATGGAATCCATCTCAGAATTTATGGCTCCTTGCCACTTCCCGAAATCTATACTCATAATAGCCTCCTCATAGGTCTGAGGATCAACATCCTGAGAGTCATCTCTACTGATATGTCCCACATATCTTTCAGGAGGGTGAGATACTCTACTAGACCTACGTAAAGTTGGAATTGGTGTGTTAGGTACCTGAACAGACTCGGGCTTTGGAATGGTGCTTGAGTTAGGTTCTCCAACCTCGCTCAATTATATCTCACTCCCACTGTTTCCACCAAGAATGTGTTCGTTCTCAAGGAACACAGCTCTATTGGCAACAAAGACCTTTTGGTCCTCGAGATGATAGAAATAATACCCCAAAGTCTCGTTAAGGTATCCCATGAATGTGCACTGTTCCGTCCTTGATTCCAACTTGTCGGGGTTGTATCTTCTAACGTGGGCAGGACAGCCCCAAATCTTAACTACCTTAAGATCGGGCTTCTTTTCTTTCCATATCTTATATGGTGTAGACACTACCGACTTTGATAGAACCTTGTTCAGAATGTAAGTTGCGATCTCTAGGGCGTACCCTCAGAATGAGACGGGTAGATCAGCGAAACTCATCATGGACCGCACCATGTCTAACAGCGTGCGATTCCTCCTTTCTGATACACCATTGAGCTGAGGTGTATAAGGAGGTGTCCATTAGGATAGAATCTCATTGTCCCTGAGAAAATGGGTGAACTCTGTACTCAAGTACTCTCCTCCTCGATCTGATTGAAGAGCTTTAATACTCTTTCCAATTTGGTTCTCTATCTCAGTCTTATATTCCCTGAATTTCTTAAAGGCATCAGATTTATACTTTATTAAGTACACGTGTCCATACCTAGAGAAATCATCAGTGAATGTAATGAAGTATGAGTAACCACCTATAGCTTGAGTGAACATGGGACCACATACATCACTATGAATGTAATGAAGTATGAGTAACCACCTATAGCTTGAGTCGATATGGGACCACATACATCATATATATGAGTTCCAATAACTCAGTGACTCTCTCTCCATTTCCACTAAAAGGAGAGTTGGTCATTTTTCCACGAAGGCAATGTTTGCAAGTTGCATATAACTCATAGTCAAATGGATCTAAGTATCCATCTTTCAGCAACTTTTGAATCCTTCCCTTATGTATATGACCTAGCCTACAATGTCATAGGTATGTATTATCCACCTTATCTCTTTTCCTCTTAGACATGTTTATATTCATGATGTGTGGAGAAGTGTCTAACACATATAAGTCATTTGTAAGGGTCCCTCTAGTGATGATCTCATCATCCATAATTATTGAACAACTATTATTCTCAAAAACTAATTTATATCCACTAATTATCAAACAAAAGATAGAAATAATATTTTTAATAATAGAGGGAACAAAATAGCATGCATCTAATGCAATAATAGCTCCACCAGGCAGATGTAGAGTGACCTCTCCAACAGTAACTGTAGCAACTCTTACTCCATTGCCCATCTTGAGGTCCATCTCACCTTTGGTCAATCTCCTAGGTCTTACTAGAACCTGCAACGAATTACATATATGATAAGCACTCCCGGTATCCAATACCTATGTGTTATCATGAAAATTTAACAAGTGGAGACTGATCATGAATATACCTGAAGCTTCTCCAAGCTTTTGTTTCGCATTATCTCCAAGGTAGTCCTTACAGTTCCTCTTTCAATGCCCATCTTGACCGTAGTGGAAGCACTGTCCTTTGTCCTTTACTAGGTCTTTCTTGGCAATCTTTGCCTTACCCGGTCTTTCTTTGCACTTGCCCTTCTTAAGGGTCTTGTTGGTCTTGCTTTTCCTTTTGGTCTCACTAATATAGAGAATTGGCTTCTCCTTCTTGATGGCACTCTCAGCTTCCCTCAACATATTGAGGAGCTCAGAGAGAGTCACCTCAAACTTGTTCATGTTAAAATTCATGATGAAGTGAGAAAAGGAATTTAATAGGGATTGAAGTATAAGATCAACGCACAGGTTATCCTCTAGGACTATTCCTAGACCTGTGAGTTTCTCGATCCACTCTATCATCTTTAGGACATGGTTCTCAACCGATGTCCCTTCTGTCATCCTGACTTGGAAGAGTCTCTTAGATATCTCATATCTTTCTTTGAGTTCTTCCTTATTTCTCAAATAGCTGGTGAAGATGAAGAATGATAGAATCTGTATTCATGCTCTCATGTTGTCTCTGTAACTCAGGAGTCATGGAGGCCAACATATAACATTTTGCTAATATGGAATCATCTATATACTTCACATGGCGAGCGATCTCATCCTCGCTTGCCCCTTCTTCCGACGTGGGCACAATTGTATCAAGGATGTATGCGATTTTCTTAGTCGTGAGAATAATTCTCAAATTACGGAGCCAATCTGTATAGTTTGGACCAGTGAGGCGATTGGCATCAAGTATGCCACGTAGGGGGGTTTGTGAGCAACATGTTTCTGAAAAATAAGATATAGTAAAAAATAAATAACAGCAGACTTTATAGAAAATACTAATTAAGATATGAACTTCTATCTTAATGTACTCCCACTATTTTTCTAGTGAATCACGCGACACCCTCGACGCGTGAGATGAAAGTCTCCGGTAGACTCCTAGTGGGGATCGGGATCCAATTGGCATCTTAGTGCAATCTCAAGGGACTCGACCAACTATACTAAGCTCAAAAGGTAGAGAACTCTTGTCAATCACAACTCCTTGTGATTTCCATCATGTTCGACCTCAGAATCATCATGGTCTCGACTGCTCGACCAACCATAAAGTTCATTAAAGTCATCACCATCGTTACAAGATGAGTTTGATTCGATGGATATGCTCTCGACTGCTTGACCAAGTCATACCAAGTCCTCAGGTCACCAGTGACATATATATGTCATAGGCAAGAACTCGATCACGTAGATAGGTGAGCTTCGAGTGACTCGACTAACTCAACCTATGTCGGGATTCAATTTCTTCCTATAACGATAGAAGGCCACGTGGGTCAATCTTATTGCCTCACGCTTACCGACTTAAGATTATCGTAGGAGGGTTTTTGTTTTCTATCGGTCTCCTAATATGCCGTGTCACACACATACATATTTCATATATATCTACATTGCATGCAAATATATATACATATATCTAGTAGGTGTATAACAACACATCACGCATGCAAGCCACAACGGACGATTATGAGTCGTCACCTAATATGATTAAGCCCGAGCCAATGGGCCTAATCACTCACAATAGGATCTATGTGTACATCAACGCATCTCCATGTCCTGTGATTGTTGATCTCGTCATCATCGATTCCGTCGGATCGTCATATCACCATGCATCGTAATCTCTCGCCATGACATCGTGGGTCCCGCTGTCATCTCCACGCTCCCGATGCGCCTCTTCATGTAATTACAAATAATCACAGGCACGCAGGCCCGACAATAAACGAGAAAAATAGAGGCACGCAGGCTCAATAATAATAATAATAATCATAATTACACACATCACAACACATGGCTCATGATCATCCATCCACATGTACATCACATCATATGTATGATTACTAGATATATATAATAATTAATTAAACTATTTAATTAATTATTTTCTAAAAATCAGAATATGCTCGAAATTTTTAAAATTATCAACGATATTTTTGTAATTCTGGATGAGAGGAAATCCTTTGAATTTTTAGAATTATTGAGGGCATTATGAGAATTATGTACACGAGGACAGTCCTCAGAATTTCCTGAATTCATAGGGGCAGGATCGTCCGTTTCTCCAAAGGATGCCCTAACCCCTCTTTCCCGTTTTGCGTTGTTGCCGTCGTTGTTGCCCCTGCGCAGGCAACTACTGCCCTTGCCCACTAGCAGTCGCCCTGCCAAGGGGCGGCCACCCCTATGGCTGGGACCGCCGCCCTTGCTAGCGGCAGGGCTGATCGCGTGCGGCAGCCCCATGCGGGCACCCTGCAGCCGGCCCCCTTTGCGGGCACCGCGCTGCAAGCGGCTGTCGCCCCTACGGCGGCTGCTACCTTCGTGGGCGGTGCTTCTGCCCGCAGGCTGCTAGCTGCCGCCCCTTGCGGGTGCCGCTGACCTCCCTTTCGGGCTTGCCCTGGCCGTAGCCAGCCGCCCCCTTGCATGGGGCCTTGACTACGGTATGGCCGTGGGTGGCCGGCCCTGCATGGGGGCTGGCCGCCCCTCCTCCTCACTGCCTTCGCTACGAAAATGCAGCAAGAACACATAGAACGATTCTACGCGATACAATCTCATCACATGTAGTTTAAAACCAATCTTTCGTACGAAAACCTTGGCTCTGATACCACTATTGGGAAACCTCAGCGGGTGCATCACATGCGCAGTGAACATCAAAATAAAAATCAGTTTCCCACGCAGATCAAATCATCGTGTAAAAGATTGGGATCACAAGAAAAATCGTAAAAACTGAAAAACCATGATGTGTGAGAGATTGATTTTACCTAGGGATATCGTATATCCCTGTATTCCAAATCTGAATGGAGAAGATGAAGGAGGTCAAGCATCCTCCTCCCTAGCAGTATACACACGATGGATCTCTGCAGTGAATCTCATCCAATCTGATCTCTCAACTCTTGCACAGAGGGAGGGAGGAGAATAGGAGGTGGTGGCTAAAGCTGCAGCCTATCAACCATGAGTCTCCCCTCCTATTTATAGAGAGCCACCAAAAACTCTAGGGCTCCTGCCTTGGTGGGTATTGGATCTCCATCCAATAACCCACTAACCTTGCATTATTGGATCTCTATACAATAATCTCCTTAGGCCTTTAATTGGGCCTTAAGAAAGGAGCCCATCAGCATAGGGTCTCATCTAATGAGAATGGGGCTAATTGGATCTCCATCCAATCCTCTATTCGCTCAAGCATTCACCATATGTGTGTGACCCTCTAGGCCCGATACCGAGCTGGCCGTGAGTCACTCCCATCAGAACTCCTCTGATATAGTGAATTATTATCCCCATAATAATTCAGTCGACTCATCGACTATGGACGTACTAGGCCACTACGCCATAGTCCCCAAACGGTACAACGGGAATCAAATCCATTGAACATGTTTATCCATAATTACCATATATCTATAATCTCTTATCCAACTAATATCTCCAAGACCGTATATTAGATATGGTACTGTCAGGTCACATACGGAATCCATCATAGTCTCGCTCTAATCGGATTCTCTCGGAGAACTCTTTCTCTCTCAATCCGAATGACCCTGGCTAGGGATTTGTCTGAGCAAGCACATATGAGATATTCCTCTCATGATATCGAGAGTGGATGATCCTCTATTGACACTCAATTGTCTTCGTAAGATTGACTACCTACCAATCTCGATAACTAGTTGTACCAGACCTGAAACTTTTCAAACTTATAAGTGTGGCGTCAAAGAAAGGAGTACTCATACAAGACATCCTTGGTGTCTCAAGTTTAAGGACGAGATACACAACTGAGACTATGAAATTGATGTCTGATATTAGATATCATTAACCATACAACATTCCATAAGCGGATCAATCAGTGAACTCATTCTCCAATGAGCACATGTACTATATCCTTAGTGTCTCCACACAAGTGGCTATGAGACCAGCCGCCTCCATCGTATGGATGGGTATATAGTACACCGATTTGTCCGGTTATCTCAATGTCCCTCTTGAGTAACCTATGATCGAAATTATTTAGGATCTATGTATAAAGGTAAATTGATCTCATTATCGTGATCTCATCACGATCCAACTCTCATTAAATAGAACCAAGGACATCACAATATATATGTGACAGATATTGTGAGAATATGCCAATATTAATCATAAGCAAAAAGATCACAGATTGTGTCATATGTGCCATCACTCATGTGATTGGCTTGCAGGGCACCTATAACCAGTAGTCTCGACTGCTAGCCCTCGCTGCAAGCCACTGCTGCACCCTCCATGCCGCCATTGCAACCTCCTCTACCAAGAGCTCCCCTTCATCCCCTGCTCTAACAATTGCAGTAGCCCTCGTCGCCACAATTGCTGCCCTCTCCTTCGGCCACTATCTCCCCTCATGGTCGCAGCCCACCTCCCCAACAACGCCGTTGTCCCCTGCTGTAGTGCACCATGCCTTGTCGCTGCTGCCATCCCATCTCACCATTTGTGGCCTCTGCTTCCTGTTGCTGGCAGCGTCGCCTTGGCTACCAGCGTCGACCTTATTACGACTGCTGCCCTCGTTTCCTCTTCCTCAATAGGGATCAGCGACGTAATTCTTTGTCGCAATCTGTATCTCCCATTCTCAATTGCAGCCGTAATAGCAAGGGCTCCTCTGCCACTACCGCATTTTTCTTTGCCACCACCACCGCTGCATCCTCTGCTTCCTGCATCGCCGTCTCGCTGCTTCCCGCTGCCCAGCCGTGTCGACATCGCCTGCTACCCACTACCGCAGTCGTCGTGCTTCTACCGCAACCGCCACTACCGATGGCTCCAACCGTAGCAACAATTGCTTCCCCTACATCCGCCTCAGTTGTTGCTTGTTCCTTCCGCAGCAGCCGCCCAGCCCTTGATCCTTCGCTGCACCGCTGCCATCAGTGAGCCCCACCTCTACTTTCTGTCGTCGGATCTGCTCTCCGGCCAACCGCTCTTTCCCCTCTGGATCTGGATCTTACTTGTCGCAGCCTCGGCCTCCTCTATCCTTTTCCTCCTCTACTACTGCTGCAGCCGCTCCCCATGTTGCTACCCCACCATTCACAGCCAGCCTTCACAACCACTGCTCTTCCTCTTTCTCCCCTGCTCAATCGCTTCCTGTCAGCCGCCTGACCGCTACCCCTTCTTCCTCCCATGCCACTACTCTTGCCTCTATCACCATTGTAATTCTCTACAGCAATCTTCAAAAGAGAGAGAGAGAGAGAGAGAGAGAGAGAGAGGAGAAGAAGACGAAGGGCATCACTATCTCATCTTTCTCTCCTCGCTTTAAGCCCTTAGTGTTGTCATTTGCTTGCCCAGCGAGATCCTTCTATCAACTGTTGTTGCTCGACAGTACCAATGCCTTCTTCCTCGGCAGTCGACCCCAACTCTATCAGCTCTCCACTCTGTTGTCCAACGACATCTTATGCTCTATCTTTTCTACTGTGCATACCCCGTGTCGAACCTCCTTTTCCTGCCATGCTTATACCCTCCTCATTCAGGCTTACATGGCCACTGAAGTCGACCTTCACCATGGTTGACAACATAGCGGTCTCTTCTCAACCAGGATTACATATCCATTGAAGTCAACTACTGTCAGACTTCATCGTGGTTGATAACATTGCGGTCTCCTTCTTTTAGGTTCATTGGCATCGGTTCAAGATCTACGTCCTTCATCAGAGCTTGATCTTGCGGGGGCATGATAGTTTGATCTAATTGGATTTTTGAACTTGCTCTAGTAGAATCGTCTGTTCTTTCTCAGTCAGGCTGCCATCGTCGTCAAAGTCAATCGCCATCAAGATCTTCATCGCGGTTGACAACACAACGGCTTCCTTCTTAGCTAGGTTGATATAACCATCAAAGTCAACCATCGTCAGATCTTTACCGTGGCTGACAATACAATGGCTTCCTTTTCAGCTAGGCTGACATCGCCATCGAAGTCAGCCACTATCAGATCTTCATCGCGGTTGACAATACAGCAGCTTCCTACAAATTCATTAACATCAGTTCAAGATCGGCATTCTTAGTTCAAGATCGGAATCCTTACAGGAGCTCGATCTTGCGGGGGCATGATAGAAGATAAGATTAAGTTATGATTTAGATATGATTTTTCCAACTGAATAAGGAAATCACGTAGGTTAGTTGAGAGAAATCTCCTATCTTCACCTGTATAAATTGATGATGAATCAATAGACTCAATGGGCAACAATACTATGCTGCTTCCCTAAATAGAGATGGAGCTTCAACTTAAGGACAAGACTCGTTGATTACAATGACATTGGGCTCACTAACTAGAGCTTATAAGTACATTCACAACTCGAAGTCCGGTCCGAAAACATAAGAATCAGCTACTAGGTATGATAGCAGCGTATAACTAAACAACCCAGTATGTGCTCTTCTCTTAATTAAAAACCTAGTATAAGATTTTTTAGTATAATATTTGATAATAATATAATAATATAGTAATATAATAAATGGATTCTTCTCGGTTTGTTGAACCGAACGCGTATACAAGGTCAAGCCAAGCATACATACTCTGGAAGTAAATAGAAAGGAAAGGAAAGCCTACGAGATCATCAGCTGGTGAGGAAGCAGTAGAAAGTTTTGTTGGGTCGGCAACAGGGGAGGCCTATTTCTTTGTTTCACTCTTTCTAGTAGTGGTGTGATTTCCTTGTTATAAGAAAAAGCATGAGGAGCACTGGTTTCAGTTTAATATCCGGGAGAGGTATACTATGAGTTAAGAGCTACAGGGCAGTAAGTCAGACTTCATGGTAGTTTTCTACTGATAGACAGGAGCGGTGGTTTGAGATAATAGATGGGGAATGAATGTAGCTAACGGGCATAGGGCTAAGAGACAGTAGTTGCAGGCCGATAGTTGGTAGTAGGATTCTTATGCCCCAGTCCAATTCTGATTCGTTCCACACCAGGACGAGTCCTCCGTTTTCATTAGTCATTATGTAGTTCCCTAAAGACAACACTGCCGCTACACTCTTTTGCAGTTAAAGCGCGACAGCCTTAGGATAGAGCTGTTGTAACTACAGAATCAGAATGAAATTATAGTAATAGAGCCTATGTGATAATAATAGAACCTATGTACAGTAAATAAGGAATTGCGCTAAGTACCACAAAGAACGATCTAATTACATGAGCAGACAGAGTTAAATAAGTATCAGAATGTGAAGCGTAACTCTAAAGAAGTAAACTAACCGTAAGATATTTATTTATAGTTATTATCGAGTAATGTATTTGTTATCGAGTCATGTATTTGGTATTTATTGGTAGTTAGTCCCGAGTCCTGTATTTGACAAACACAACTGCCGACTATCAGATTGAAACACTACCCAATAAGATAGGAGCTAATACTAATAAGAATAAGAAACCAAATAAGATAGGAATATAGCCAATAAGAAGAAGAAAGTGGATCCAGCCTTACTATATTGTATTACTGGCCAAGCCCCTTATTGTATCTACCAAATGCCACACCTTATTTCTAAGTTTTATGGTACTTAGGCCCCCTGCTGCTTAACCTTCAATATAACGACCCTAGCTATCAGTCTGTCTGTTCATACTTGCTTTCATGCTTTAACCATTGATACAGATCCTTACTCTCCGGCGAAGTTTCTCATACTGATATGATACTAATAAAACTTATATACTAATGTTAATTAGGTTTGAACTAATACTAACAAGAAAGAAACTCAAAACGGGTAATTCAATTGTGAACTAGTAGACTGAACCTCTGACTAGTTCCTGGCATTCCTTATTGAACCTCTTAGTCTTTCTTTCCTTCAGATAATTCTTACTTTCCTTATAGGGCTACCTTTACCGGCTCTAATTATGATATTGTTCCTTCAACGCCTATGTGCAGGAATTAGCCTGCCGCTAACGAATGACATTCTACTAAGTACTCGCCAATCAACGTATAACTAGTATAGTAGCCCGAACCGAACCCCTTGACACTAAGTCTGACTGCCCTCACTCTAAGGTCCTTTCATGCATTCTTGCCTGTTTGTTACAAACCTCCTCCTACGCCGCATATCTCTTGTTTGAGTAATAAACTCAGTATTGCTTGCCCCGACTCAATTCTTTCAAGTAGTGATTTCATCCTTTGACTTACATGTTCAATTCATATGCTTTTGTTTGATCCTATGTTGGTTCCTGTGCTACTTGTCATGGTAGGTGTGTTTGCTTAGGTGCTATGTCCAATGTTGCTTCTTATCTTGGTGCTTGTAATGTTGATTCTATTCTTATCTTAGTGCTCTGTTCCGCCTTATCCGTCTTCTAAGTATTCATAGTAAAGTTCATTGCTACCCATGTGCTACTGACAACAAGGCGCGGACCAGGGCATAAAAGAATGACGGTACCAACCCAAAGAATAGAAATCAGTAGTCACAGTTTGAAACCGAGGAAGAGAAGACTAGCCTCCAGTAGAGCAAGCCAGGAGTGAGAGAGTGAAAGAGTGTTTTCAGTTTCAAAACCAAGAGTGAAAGAATCAAAATGTGGATAGTTAGAATTAGATCGAGGAAGGGTAGACTAAAGCTTAGAAGCAAGGCTAGGGGAAAGGATAGTAAGACCCTAGAGCCAAGAAAGATAGAGTGAAACAATAGCGGAAGCATTAGATGTCGTAAGGGCGAGTAGGCGAACTCCGTTACTACTTAATCTAATTCTATATTTATACCCTACCATGGCTTCAAAGGTAAGGAGACCGGGCCAAGTTACTATATAACAATATGGAATCAACTACCGCTAACGACTACTGCCAATCATAGTCCAACTCCTATCCCACACTTAATACTTTCTATTATAAATAAGGAATCACACCATTGTTAATAGGCCCGAACTCACATTAGAAAGAATTCTACTAGGACATATGAGATTGGCACTGCTGCCTTTAAGGCTATAGAGCTACTTCGGATCTGTACTAAGAATAAGGAGAGGTAGCTTCGAGGTCAACAGTAAAGGTCCAAGTTCCCAGTTAAACTCTTTATTCTTGTACTGATTAATTGAATTCTTGTATTTGTTATTTATATCTTATCATAGTAGGTGTACTTATCCATTCTCATAGTAATAGCAAGTTACTTATCTATCTAGTCTCTTATAATAATAGTAATATCCAAGTTGAGGTTTAGGCCAATAGCTAGCGAATTGAGATCCATAGCGATATTCTTATTAGCATTAGTCCAATCTCTATTATTAGTTAGTTTAGTCCCCAGTTACCAGTGAGAGCCTTGTTAGCAACAGCTCAACCGATAGCTTTAGTAGAAAAAGTCCTAGTTTATAGCTAATTTCTTATTTTGCGGGTGAATCAGGGTAAGCAGTAAATTACCAAACGAATCAAAGACAAAATACAGGGTTTAGAGCGAGGAGGGAAAGCCCGAGTCACGTGTTTGCTTCTTATCTATAAGTAAGTGTATTGGTTTGATTCTGCTATTAGTAGGTGGATTCCGGTAGTGGTAGTTTGAATCTAATAGTTAGTAGTAGAATCCTTGTCGGCATCGGTGAAAGTCCTGTTAGTAGTGATTTGGTTCTCGCTCCTAGTAGTAAGGTTGAAAGCAAGGTAGAACAGACTAACAGGTGAAGTAAAAAGGCTTAAAGCAGTCGATGTAAGGGTGAAGCTCGTAGTAGAAGAATAAGAAAATGAAGGGTGAGATCTAGTTTTAAAGAAGAGAAGGTCAGCTTCGGGGTGTCAGCAGCTAAGGAACTAAGGTAAAGAAGGACAGCTTTGAGGGTAGCTAGGGAAGCCTAGTTTCTTTGTTGGCTTATTATCTATATTGGTTCCAGTATTGGTAGCAGTGCAATTCCCCTATCTAGAGTTAAGGTAATAGAAGCACACTAGTTCACATTCTTTTGAGTATTGGTATAAGGCAGAGGAATCATATTTTGGGTGTCCATGGGATCTCAGTTTTAGGGCGAGGAAGAGCAGACCGCCAGGGGCAAAGTCTAAGTTATGTATTTGATTTCTATGGGTACTGATTTCATTCTAACTGGTAGGGGTGCTTGTTTCTTAGTTTCGTTCTGTGTGCGATGCCTTATAGCATTAGTAGTGATATCTTAGTTACATTATTATAAGTAGAGTAGGCGGATTCCCGCTTTAGGGCTATAGTCCTCTTGGTATCAATATGAGATTGGAAGCAGTAAATGCAGGCTAAGAAACGGCAGTAAGAGTCTGATCTATATGAGTGGGATTACTGCTTTCGAGGGAAGGTCCTGTTAGCAGCAGTGGACTAGCGAGAGGGTCAAGTAAGAATTGAGCTAACCCACCTAGTTCTCTCGGACAGGCAATATGGAGTGAAAAGGACAACTACAAGTCCGATAGAGATAGTAAGTTAATATTGATAGGGGCAAGTCAGAACCGAGCGTAAGCCAAAGAATTGAAGTCAATAAATTAAGAATGAAGATTCAATACAGAGTGGAAGGCACGGGAGAGATAGACCGATAAACAAGAGGAGATAAGGCTAGCAATCGATCATGGTAGTGTTAGTTTGGGCATAAGAATTTGGTTGAGGAAAGACAGCTTTGAGTAGTAGGCAGCAGTTTCCTCATGTTAGAGAACATATCTAAGTCTGATGATAAGAGGAATCAAAGCAGCAATACATGATTGCGGTGTAACATTGTAAGAGTGCTGCTATAGAATAGGGCTTAGCAAGAAGCGTGGGAATTGTAGGAACAACACGGGGAATGAGATATAATATAGTAAAGATGTGAGTTATGTAGTGGAAAACGATTTCACATCAAACAAAAGAAGTGGTGTTTTAGTGAATTTATCACTAATCCATTGACCATTCATCACAAATCTATTTACTTTATATGGAAAGCAAGAGAGCCAAGTAACTACTATAAACCTTGCTATCAAACCCCTTCTCGGCTTTTAGTCTTCCTTTCCTAGCTATGGTTCTTGAGTTACTGATCCGAGTTCTCTTACCACTGATTTGGATCTTTATTTATGACAATTTTAGTCTTCCTTTCCTTTATCTCATGCTTGTACTACTTGGTCGAGTACTACCTTCTATAATGGGACTAGTGGCAAACAGACTACATCGCTACTGCTTTCACAAATAAATAAAGAATAAAGAATTGGCTACTTACTCAGCATAGCATATTTCCTAATAAAAATACTATACTGGTCTCCACTACAAGGCTGTTAAGACATATAGGGGCAATTGAATCACTATCAACAGACAAGTAACTGCTACAAGGCAAGCAATAGTGTCAATATAAATATAGAAATAGGGAATAACGCTCTCAAGTCATAATTCAACTACTATATTATAGAGTTAGGATGCATAGGTACATTCTCTTTCTTTCACTGCTTACTTCAAATATGTCCTCCTTTCTTCAAATCTTATATCCCTCGCTTTAGTTCAGAAACTACTATCTTTAAAACGTCTTTGCTTCTTCTACTACTAAAACTATGGGCCTTGTCACTATTGGCTTCAATACTTTATATTATAATAAGGGATTAGACACTATCCGGATAGACCAAACTGAAAAGAGGAATCAAACAACCAATTCTAACTGAGAATGAAATCAACTAGTACTAACAAAGCTCGAATCCATATACCGCTAATACTTATAACTGAGAAGCTCGCATTTGTCTCCTTACTTCAAATCTACTGTTTATGTTTTTGTGTTTTGTAATTGTTATTACTATTGATGTCTTCGTAGAATCAAACCACAGTACCAACAATACCGAAACTCAGGACACAGGCTTAACTCACCTATAATCGGAATTGAAACAACACATCTAATACTTGAAATTGGAACAAATAATCCCACTATCACAAATGAGCCTGCTACTCTTTTCTTGAAGTCTATCATTCCTTATTGCCCCGCTCTCAATGCACAGTTTACAGGACATTCTGTCTTAGTCACTGGATACTCTATTCTTTTCTTTTACTTGTGCCATACAGCCTTTTAATTGAAGTATTCTGCTTAAGATCTCACTGCCAATGCTCCAGGTTGAGTATTCCTTTACTAGCTCCTCAACTGGCATTGCCTACCACTATTATTTAGTTCACCCTTGATTCTTCTACTATGAAATTAACTGTTAGCCTGCCCTGCCCTGCCCTTGCTTAGAGCCTTGCTTCCTTCTTGTCCACGTTCTTATTATTTATGTTAGTATAGTAATAGGAGTGAGTTAGTTTATTTAAAATGTTAGGAGCATGTTGTAATGCTCTTATATTAGATGTGAACTTAATACTTCAATTCAATTCTTTGAAGTACAGGTACATACAGTGTTTCGCCCTTTGCTTTTCTTTGTTTCCATACTCCATCTGGCCCTTTTCCTTTCTTTGTTTCCATACTCTATCTGTCTGATTGACCTTCGATGGCTATACATTCATCTAGCCTTGTTGAACATATGGGCATATACATAATTAAGTTAAGGATTAGTGACTTCCTGCTTACATGATCCATAGTTCTTTCTTTATGGTCTTTCTTTATGATATATAATTCTTTCTTTCCTTTCGCTTCACCTTTGGCCTAACATAACATATCGACACCAATATCTACCTGATAATTGATCGGCACTCTAACCAATAGCAATAGGTACGAGTATCCACGATGAATTATTATTAAAATCTCTATTTCTTCTCTTTCCCTTCCCTGACCCGACCTCCTCTCCTCTCTCAAAGACAACAACTAGTGCTAACAGGACTCTTAACTATACCACTATTTGAATTGAACTCGAGAGGCAACCGCTACTTATCATATTGATACTAGAGATAGTGAACCAACCTCATAATAAAGAAAGAAACCAGTAACTCCAAAGCTGAAATAACTACTAGCAAGGTTCGGGCTACTGCTAATCGGAATGAAATACGTAATACAAGATACTGGTCTCTACTACAAGGTCATTAAGCCCTATAGTAGTAGTAATAGGAATAGTAAGAACTTGCTCCCAAGTAGTAAGAACCCATCAAGACAGTCAGAATTGGACGATTACTTCCAAGAATGAAAAACAACTCTAATTAGGACTCCTAGCTGGCTCTCCCGCTCCCTACTTGCTTTTATTCTACACCTGGCGCTTCTGATCCTTTTGACTTTTAATAAAGAACAGGAACTGAGCTAGTGCTTCTACAAACACAACTGTAATACAAAACTCCACATAATGTATATATTATGAGTTATGTTTGCTGATGTCTTTGTAACTTAGAACTCGAGCTTAACTAACTAATAATAATAATAATAGCCGAATTACTGCTAACAAGCTAGAACTACTGCTCCTCATACTATAGCTCACAGAACTAGGGCTCTAACTAATGCTTCTAATATAGCAATGCAACACCTTTCATTCCCACACTCGAAACTATAAATCAATATATACAAATACAGAACGAAACTAGTGCTTCTATGACTGAAAGAGGAACCAGATTATCCTCGTATGGTTAAGGACAGGGAATTCCACCATTGATAAGAAGAATACACCCACTAATAATAAGGAGTATACCTACCACTAGCAGAATGCAACAACACCCTTTTCTTTTAGATCAAACTAGTGCTACCGGTACTTTAACTAACAACTAGGGATCGGATCACTACACTGCTTCTTAGATCTTAACTCAAAACAAGGAATCCAATGACTACTGATAAGGTTGCTACTCTTCTCTCTTATTATTACTACTTTGATACATCAGTATGACTCTCCTTTCTTCGATTCTTGCTTTACCGCCTATAAGCCTCGCTTTCCTGCCTGTTAGTCTTTACTTTCACCTCTTGTTTCGTTCTATAACACCACCTTCTGTGAACCGAGCTACTGCTAACAGGAATGCAATAGCCCACATAAATAATGAAATACTTGGAAAAGAATATGCCCTTGGGGCACTAAGACAACAACCAATAAATAAGGATACCGATCCGGAACTCACAATACCCGAGGATAGAACCTGTGCCTTTATGAGTTGAGCTACTACTTCTAAGCTTTCACCTAATAATACAAGAATACAACTTACTTATTGCAATAGTGCATATAGGAATCAACCCGAGCAGTAAGTATGCCAGTCTACATTACAATACCAGACAAGTAACTACTAGTATAAGAACAAATCCCGAGCCACCAAGTAACGTGTATATTAGTATCAAACAATATCCACTACGAATGAAACAAGTAAATAGTAAATTCCACTAGTGCCTATGAGCCTACGCGCATATCTTACTCCCCGCTCCAACCCCCCCCCCCCCCCCCCCCCCCCCCCCCCCCCCCGACCCCCTCTCTTCATTTCTTGAGCACGGAACCAAATATCTTACTCCCCGCTCTCACTCTCAAGCCATGTACTACTTCGCTGGCATCCTTGCTTTACTTATTAAGTCTACTTCTCCTTTCTTCAAATATGATATTCCTATCTTTATTGTCTTTACTCACTTCTATTCTTTTATTTGTCATTTCCGAACTATATACCTTGAACAATAGATATACTATGTGTTATTCTTTATTGCTAAAGACATCAGTAGTAATAACTATTAGCCTTATTCAGTGTTCTTATATTAATGGAATGGATTCAGTTTACTTATGTTAATTAATTACTCCATTAGCTCCCTTCTCTCATTATTTTACTCCTTCATCTCAGGTTTACTATCCTATCTTATTCTTATCTCATTCTCTATGTTTCGCTTGGCGTCCTTGTTTGTTAGGTTAAAACTGTGCTACTACTACAAATTATACTCATATTATTACTAATCTGAATTGCACTAAGTAAACCAAGCCCTTACTTATTGACCTCATCCCGGATCTTTGCTTTACTAATCTGAATTGCACTAAGTAAACCAAGCCATTAATCTGAATTATACTCATATCCTTCTTATCTTGTACCTGGGGCACTCAGTCTATCTTTCCGAGCTAACAAACTCAAACTACCGATCCAAATCTTTTCTTCTTTTATACTAGTACAGTCCACCCTTCCTCTTACTTTACTGACTGACCTATGTTAAAAGCCTTCCACCTGGTCTTGCAATCCATATCTCCTATCTATTAGCCTGGCACTCCCAACTTGGATTCTTTTGTTCATGATCCAGACTTACTTTACTGCCTAGCATCCCCGTGACTAGCTTTCATCATATCTTTTATTATTATATTATATGATATTATTATATTATCTTTATTAGCATCCCCGTGACTATTCAATTTACGTATTATTGTCCTTTCACCCGTATTTCCCTAATAAACCACTAATAAGTATCATATCAATATATTCCGATAAAACATACTATGATAAACTATATTCTAAATCCAAGTAAATAACAAAAGTCAAACAGATAATATAGACAGGGCAACGGGCAAGCAATTGGTCAAGTAGGTACGAGCAACTAATCAAGGAATTACGGACACATGGGTGAGGTAGCACAGGTAGTTGTAGTAGGGTGAAACAGGAGAATGGGGAGGTCGTCCACCTAGGAATAAGATTGAGTTACAAAAGTAAGGCTTGATTTACTGAGTTGAATTATATTCCTCTTGTTGCATTCTATATGTTTTAGAAGGGACTTCTGATGTTCGCTCGTAGACAACTAAGGTTAAGAACTAACACTGGCTGGGCATTCAACGTCAACAAACGGATGGCTACACCTGTACTTTATTCTTATCCTTACTATCCCTTTGCTCGTACTATTCTGGAATCCGGATCGAGCAATGAAAGACTTGCGTAAACCTCAGTAGTTGGAGTGTTTTTTCATAATGATTTGTTTCAAGGATAGAGTGCATATATCTAGATCTATAGCTTACTCTAGGGTCGGTGAAGAATCAAGATGAAGCCCTAGTGCTGAAGCTCTTAGGCTCATTGGCTAGAGAACGTTGGCAGTGTATGGTGGCGATGAAAGAGTTGTCGATGAAAGAGAGAGATCAGGCCTAAGATCAGAGGTAGTTGAAAGAGAGATGGGAGTTCGGGCAAATCATATAATTCAATTGGAAAGTGAGGATATGAGTAGCAAGTAGAGGGCAAACTCCATATTAGACAAATGGAACTGCAAAGTAAGGATGCACGATGATAGGAATGAGTCCTAGAGTAGTGTTCGGGGTCCTAGTTTGAATTGCACTTAGTAGCCAGAGTAGATAGGTGGGCATAATTAATAAAATAGGTTGGTAATAATTAATAGAATAGGTGGGCAATAATTAATAGAGTAATTGTCTTGGTAGTATTAATTTAGAACTTATGTTGTTTGTCTTAGAAGCATTGACTTTTGTTATTACTTGATAGATTTTGTAAATCAGTTAAGTCGATCAGATCATCTGCAGTTCGCGGAAAGTTGACTATATCTGAAACTAGAGAGGATACTGGCTTTGAAGCAAGGTGAAGTAGAAGTGTCGAATTTGTTGTTTCAATAGAAGATGTTGGTTGGATCGGATGGCGAGGAAGTTGTTAGATAAATAAGGTAAAGAATAAGTTTTAAGCAGGGTTCAGTTCCGGACGAGGGCAAGTAGAAATGAAAGGTGCTAGCGAAACTATAGTTCAATTGTCAGCAACAAGACGCTCATAAAAAATAGTTCTATAGCGTTGTTTGCAAAAGAGGCAATTAATCAGTGTTGCGACGAAGTGGGAATAGAATCTAGAGCACTGCATAGAAAGTGTAAGCTAGATCGGAAGAAAGATCATCTACAGTATGCGGTATGGAAGTCAATTCTTTTTCTTTTGTAGAAAGTAGGTAGTAAAAGTTGTTGGAGCAGATACAGCAGTAGATGAAAAGTAAGGGTCAGTAAAGGAATAGCAGACTAACAAATGAAAATACAGGTTAAATGCCCAAGGTATTAGAGTTGGAGCAAAGAGAGGCAGGCTAACACCAACAGGATAGAATGCATGTTCTAGTTCGGTAAGGTCAGTTTTCGGAATACAAGTAATAGTTGGTGTCTACAGGGGTTAGCAGTGGTTTCGTTCTCATAGTAATAGTTCATGCTTAGAAGTATAGTGGCTGGACTCCTTATTACTATTTCAATGTCTTAGAAGTAGTGGCTGGACTCCTTATTACTATTTCAATGTCTTAGAGCTCTGTTCGAAAGATGGAATAAACAATTTCAGGGTAGGGGCAGCTTTGCGGTAGGTAAAGAAAGGATCAGTGTCCCGAGTTAAAGAAACAAAATATTGGGGTTTCATCAAAAGTTGATTTAAATCAGGCTGGCTATGAAGGAAAATACCCTTGCTATGCTTTTTACCGGTTTTGAGCGAGATTCCTATTAGTATAGTAGTAATATTCTAGGTGGTGGCCTGTTGTCTTATACTTATGAGTTGAACTCGGAGTTTGCTACTTGATTCTTTTACTTATGCCAGTTATTCTTATTTTTTAGTTGGATTCCCGGTTATGCATTTGATCTATCAGGTAGTGTTTATTTCCTGTTGCTTGTTTGTTTCTGATGCGTAACTTACGTAGTTACTTGTCTCTTGTTGGTTTGTGTTTGGTTCCTCTGGTAAGTTCAATCTTATATAGTAGGCAGTGTTCCCAGCAGCTGAGTTCCCAGCTAAAGCAATAGAAGCAATAGTTACAGCCTCGCCTTTGCTAATTGAGTTCTCTAGCTCATAGTCGAATTACTGGTTTTGAGTTAACATATTAGAAGTAGTAGTTGGGCCCCCTGTTTGATAGATTCAGTCTTATCGGTACTATCTTTATTCTCTCAATAGCTTATCCCTCCCTAGTTGATAGTGGAGTTCTTACTTCTGTGGTTAATGCCCTCTGCTTAGCCTTAGGTCTCCTACTTGTTTGATTCCTTACTATAAGATAATGTATTGAACTAAGTAGTCAAAGGATGGAGCTAGGGGGCAGGCTTTCTTTACTGTATCTGAGAATAGGGCTAAGGTCCAGCAATACCATAACTACAAAATGGGAGTTACACCAATACTAATCCAAGTGATCTCCTGGGGCACCACATACTATTACTACTGCTCCTAATAATCAAACAGGCAACTTGCTCTCTCGGATAGGAAAGGAAGAATGCACCTCATAATACAGAGTACAATATTTTTCATATAGCGCATTTTGGGGATATAATACAGAGTGACGGTATTTACTTAAGGGAATCAAACAGAGAAGTCAAAGTATAGATATCAGATCTGAGGGAATCAAACTCTGAATAAAAAGAGACAAGTACTAGAGCACAACTGCAAGAATAGAAAACAATAATGTATTCCCCTTGTCTTTTAGGCTTGCTTCCCACCATCAGTATTACTTGACTTTTATCTTATTTTGAAATTGATCACTTTAGTTCTGACTACTATTATTAGTTGACTTAGCTCGGTATCCTTGCTTTTAGTTTCTTTAGTTGACTACTTAGTTAGCATCCCTTGTTGTATTGCCTAGAAAGCTAGGTTAAGGAATTGAGTTATCATCAAGGACCCCATTGCCTAGATCCTAACCATACCAATCCAACTACTATTAATCAGAAGGGGATTACTGCTAATGAGGATGGAACACTGTATACGGGCTTACTCTATTTGTTATTAAACAGGAACTATGATGCCAACAATATACTTGTTCTCATAACTAGGGAACCAGCTCTGGCTTTACTGCTTATGAGTCTATCGCTCTGCCCCCTCATTCTACATATTGTTCTTTGCTTCCGAGATTGAGTCTATCTCTCCTCGCTTCAAATCCTATATTAATGTAAACAGACAAACACAACTGTAATAAAGAGCATGACAAAATGTATTTATTATTTTGTTAGTACCGCTGATGTCTTCGTAGCTCTAAACATGCGATTGAACTCGAACCTTGCTTTCTCACCTATCGATTCTTACTCTCCTGGGATTTTTGCTATCAAATATTCCTTTCCATTATTAGTATTAGTATCCTGGATACTGAGTTGTTTTCTTATTGGCAAGAGCACACCCTCACCTCATTCTTAACGCTTCTACCTTGTAGTCTTCAAACGAACCTTCCCGAACTGAACTACACCTTGCATTCTGAAAAAGCCCATACAAACGGAAAAAACAAAAGAGGAGTTGGACACTGCTCACCTAGCTTCTAATACTTGTTCTTACACCGGAAAGAATGTAACTGATAACTGTAGGTCTACCTTTCTCTTTCTGTCCTTAGAGTATTGCTTGCTAGCTTTAGTATTGTAACGCCTAGCTGCGTTATCGCTTATTAGTTGGAGTAAGGTATGCTATGCTGGTCTACAATACAAGATAAGTAAGATTGATAGAAAAGAATTGAGCTCCTAAGTTATAAAAGAGTTAACAGAGCGCATAACAGAAAAGCCTCATGTATCTATCGCTGCCCATCAATATTATAATGATAAAACATCAATACGTATCAATACTTGTATTTTGTATTACAGTTATTAATGTAAGATAACAGAATCAATGTAGGATAACAGAAGAATCGAAGTAATAAGTAAAAGAAAAAGAACCGTAAAGGCAGACTCAAAAAACAAGTAGATAAAGGTTATAGGTGGTGTTGTTCTCATTGGTAGGTGTGGTGTGCTAGATCTTACCGGTATTCTGTATTCCTTGTTTCGTTTCTTCCATTAGTAGTTACTTGACTCTTTCTTTTCTTTTATCATTATAATATAATAATATGTATTTTCTCATTCTAATTCAACTAATTCAATTCTATCTTTTATCATTATTTCTTTTATCATTTATAGGTAGGCTTACACTCACATAGGCATTGAATTAATAAGTATAGGCATTGGAGCTATAACTGGAGAATCATGAAAGTAAAGAGTAGCGGACCTAAGCTAAAGCAGGGGAATGAAACACATAAGTTAGCCCTAAACTCCTCGCTAGGAATCCAACTCAAAAGTGAAAATACAGCAAGTAAGTCAAAGCATCTAAAATAACCAAGGAACCCAATCCAGTAGTAACTAAATGCTTGCTTAGGCAGCCAGCAACTACACTATCTATTTATTTTAACTCCCAACTCGAACTCTTCGACTAAGACCTAAGATCCCTACTTGTTAGTTGTAGTCCATCTATCTTTAAACTCAATCTTATATTCTTGCCTTTTAGCCTTGTTTGTTAGGCTTAGTAGCCCTACCACTACTTATTTGCATCGTGTATTAATTATTGATGCTTTGATCCTTCCACTCATAAGTACGGTTCGATCCTAACGTATAGGGAGATAGAACCAAACGACTACTTTTGATAATGAGACAGAGAGAAAGGAATTCACAACTCGCCAAGCAACCTACAAGTATGCCTTAACTTTAAGTCTCCCTTCCCGACTATAGTTCTTTGATAATGAGCAATAAGCCTAAAATCTACTACTAATATAATATAGTAGGTAGTATTGTGCAGTGTACGAGGCTGGCATATCTAACAATAGACTAACAGGAGTAAGCATAATAACCAAACAGGTCAGTATAGCTTATAAAGTCATTATACCAAGCTAACAGGCGTAAGTCAATGTATTTCACTCATAAGTAATAGGATGCATTAGTAATAAGGCGTAAGTCAATGGATTTCACTCATAAGTAATAGAAAGCAAAGATCGACAAACTCATATTTAGTAAGCAGAATGAGATAAAGTAATGTAAGGCTAGAAGGCAGGAACGTCATACTTATAGTTAATAGTAGAAGACCAAAGATAGGCATTACAGTTGGAAAGCGAGGATACCCGGATCTGGGAGTTCATTTAAGGTAGTAGAAGCACTGTTTCAAATCTTTTTATTGGTTAGTTAAGTTTGATCCCCAAGTTAAGCTCTTAGAAGCACTAGGGGAATCCCTTGTTGTAGGCACCTGTTCCATTCTATTCCTGTAGGCACTATAGCACTAGTTTGATCTGCCCCAAAAGTAGAAGTAGGGCAGTGCTTGTGTTCTAATAGAATTCTTATGAATGTTAGCTTTATTGCCTTATAGAGAGAGTGGGTAGATGGAAGATCTTTTACCCGTTCTTCATAATACGAAACTTATGGACACTTCTCCCAAGCCGTATTTATTATCGATGAAAAGGCTCTCCGATAGTCTTTCTGTAGAATAGGCTGGCTCTGCTTGTTTGTTTGGATTGGTGAACTATCTATAAGCATATTCCTTGAATTCAATCTATTCTGTCTTATTACTTATGCCCATTTGAACTCTAGTTCCTGCTTCAGAATCAATTCCTTCTTTAGACAATACAGGTATAGGTCCAACTCCCGTTGTTGAAGTTAGTTTGCTATATAGCTGGCCAGGCAGCTCAGCAACTCAGGCGGCTTTACTTATTCTTTATTAAGATTCAGCTACTATAGGTAGACTGTGAGAGAGATTTTCGACATAGCTTTAGAGATAGGAGAGAGTGAAGGCATTGTGTTGATTTGCTTGTTCCCCGAACTTACTTAACTGAGACCTTTGTTTGAACTAAACTGTCTGTTCAAGAATTAATTGATTCTTTTGAGCGCAACTCTAGATCTATAAATAGTAATTCCACAGGTGTACACATCATCAAGTAGGAATGTCACAGGCAACCATGAATTGAATCCTTAGCGATCGGGTCAGGTCAAATCAATATATCACTAGAATACTAGAAATAGAGTATAGATTCAGAAGTAATTGCTTTCTTAAGGATTCTATTTAGCCTCGCTCTTTATGTACTCTATAAAGCAAAGCAATGGAAGGCTGGAGGGACTAAAGCACTGCGCTATCAACTAGCATAATACTAGTCAAAAGTATAGTGTCGGCTTTGTAAATAGGCTTGAAACTAGAAAAATCATAGTAAGGGTTAGGGCTTGCAACCAACAAGCTAACAGACTCTCGCACTAAAGGGAATCATGCTTCCGATGGAAACTTGAACCTGGAACCGAGCATACTATGAACCTGGAACCAAGCATACCATGCTATACTGTAATAAAAAGAAAGCGACAGCTATCCCGTGGGTGTGTAAAACATGGCAATCCCCTTTCTATGACTGGAAAAGAAAAAAGAAAAAAAAAAAAAAATTCTTTGATAACGTCCTTGGACCTAATCCTAGGAGATATAGAAAAGCAGGACACGAAGAACTACAACTTCCTACTACTGTATTGGATATTGGCTTTCATAATTACCAACGATAGAAAATTCCTAACTCGATAGACCCTTTCTTTATCCTTTCCTTAGTTATGCTCCTCACAGTACAAAGGTAAAGATAGCCTTCCCAGTACAAAAAGCCTTTCCTTTATTACGCAGAGAGGATGAATTGATCCACTCGACATGCTCTCCTAATATGATGGTCTGAAGCCACCTTTAATATAATAGGAGTACATCAAATATCTAATAGGGATACAGAAAAGATCGGACTATTGCCCTCACTACCTGCCTTACACCAAATCATTCCTATCACTATACAAACAAGAAAGACAGTGATGATTTGATGCAATTTGAGCTTGGGTAATCCTTCTCTTAGTACATGTGTCCGCTGGCCCTTTTTCGGTACTTGTGTTAGGAGTAAAGGCTATTATGATGTAATATTAATTATTATTTTTAGATTCATTATTTGTTTTAGAGCTAATAGGAGATGAGATCATGTCAGTCTTTTAACAATATTTGCCATAAGCCCCCTCTATCAAGGCTATCTATTTCCTACAGTTCCAAGGCTCTCTATTTCCTACAGAGAAAACAAGTAGAATAGTTTTTAACATCTGCTGTAGCTCTAGTTGTCGGGAGGCTAGCTGGCTTGCGGCTTTTTCTTTCTTTTCTCTCCTTACCGCTCATGCTAGCCTATGTGTGTTTTGATGCTTGTTTAGGATTGGAGGGGGAGCGTTCATTATTTTATATAGAAGCATGTAACAACACATAACAAGCAAAACGAATAATAAGTGGAGTTTGCAAGTTCACCCTTTTGTTGAATCCAACTCAAAAGCCATCCAGTGACATCTTACATGTGACGGCCCTTGAATTGACTCCGCTCTCTTTCCCAGCCAGCATTCATCATAATGAGTGAGCGAGATACTTTTCATTCCTGTGGTCTACTGCTTTAAGGGGGGAGGGAAAGCGTGATATAAATGTGTTTATCTTTGCGAGCAATGATTCTTTCTTCCCTAGATAAGATAGATACCATCGCTGAATAAATGAAATGATGGGTTTCGCATTGATTGAGAATTACCTCCTACCAGATCACATAGAAAGCAAGATGGATCACTTATGTCTCAGTCACCTCGCTCTCACTTTGCTCTCCCCTTTTTGACTTCTGTTATTGGACTACACACACAGGATTGGTTTAAATAATAGATGGATCATTCTGCCGTTGAAAGATCACTTAATCACACACAAGCAAGATGGAAGTTCTATTCTGATAGAAATGAATGAGAAGAACCAAAGTACACATGTTATTTCATTTCAGTACCTATTTATATAGTAATAAAAGGAAGATTTTTCTCAACTGATGAACATGATCTTCTCATTCAGTTAGAGAAATCTATTACAGCTAACATGCCCCTCACAAGATCGAGCTCTTGTCAAGGACATCGATCTTGGATCGATGAAAGGAAAATAGTTGACGGTCTAGAGACTTCGTGAGGGAGTCGACGAGTTGATCAGTTGTGTGGACATGAGAAATACAGAGTTGCTTGCGAGCGACTTGATTGCGCACAAAGTGAAAGTCAATAGCAACGTGATTTATACGGGAGTGAAAAACTGGATTGGCACAGAGGTAAGTGGCACCGATGTTATTACAGTAAATAACAGGCATAGAAACAGAGGGAATTTAAAGTTCCTGAAGCAAGTTGATGATCCAATTAAGTTCAGCAGCAGTAGCCGCAACAACTCGATATTCAGCTTCGGTAGTAGACCTAACAACTGTCTTTTGTTTCTTAGAACTCCAACTTATCGGATTGGCACCAAGAAAAATAATATATCATGACGTAGAGGTTTTGTCATCAACATTGTCGGCCCAATCAGCATCAGCAAAAGCATGAAGCTGAGAGGGAGAGTGTTTGCAAAGAAAGATGTCATGATCAATGGTCCCCTTGAGATAATGTAAGATGCATTTGACAGTAGTCCAGTGCAAAGTAGATGATTGATGCATAAACTGAGACAATTTATTAACCACAAAGGAAACATCTGAACGAGAAAGAGTGAGATAATGTAAAGAGCCAACAACCTGTCGATACTGAGTAGGATCTGTAGCAGGACTACCATCACATAGGTTCAGTGAGACACTTGGAGAAAGAGGTGCGGAGACCTTTTTGGCGTCTTGCATGTTCGCCTTCAACAGTAAATCATGAATATACTTCTGTTGGGAAAGAAAGAGACCAGAAGATGTAAATGAGGCCTCATCACCGAGAAAATAATGGAGGACACCAAGATCTTTAAGAGAGAATTGATCTGCCAATTGCATAATAAACACTTGAACCTCCATAGAGTTATTGCTTGTGACAATAATATTATCTACATAGACTAGGAGATAGATGGTGCACCCATGTTGTTGTTGTAGAAATAAGGAGACATCAGACTTAGAGTTGATGAAGCCGATGGAAGACAAGTATAGACTAAGTTCAGTATACCTAGCTCGTAGAGCCTGACGAAGTCCATAAATAGCCTTATTTTAGTTTACAAATATGCTGTGGATATTGAGGATGTACAAAGCCTAGAGATTGTTCCATAAAAATATCTTCAGTGAGAGTTCCTTGTAAAAAGGTATTGTTAACATCTAATTGATGTAAGCACCAGCCTTTTGATACAGTCAGACTTAGGAGAATCCGAATGGTAGTAGGTTTAACAACATGACTAAATGTCTCAGTATAGTCAACACCAGGCCGTTGTTGAAATCCTTTGGTCACAAGTCAGGCTTTATAGCGAGTAACCGAACCATCAGGATTGCGCTTAATTCTAAAGACCCACTTGGACCCGATAATGTTTTGTTTGGAGTGAGAAGGAGTAAGGGTCCAAGTAGCATTGTGAAGAAGAGCATCATATTCCTCACACATGGCTTTACGCCAGTGTGGATATTTTTAGGCCTAAGTAAAAGATGTTATATTGCATGCATACGTGAAGCAGTATGGTCCCAGGGAGTGGAACCTCGTGTCCCAGCGTATGAATGTAGCGCTTAACCGGGATGCCAAATCCTGCTTGGGGAGGTGGAAGAACTACCTTAGGTCAGGAATCAAGAAAGACTCACTCACCGAGGAGGAGCAGCGATTGGTGATTCGGTTGCAACTTCGTAGCAAAGAAGGGAAGTCGATAGAGAGATGCACGACCAGACACGATGGAGACTCACTGCCGTTTGATAGCAATACAGTAGCTTGCTCTAGGCAAGCAGCTCGGATACCATGATAGAAATGAATGAGAGGAACCAAAGACACATGTTATTTCATTTCAGCACCTATTTATATAGTAGTATAAGGAAGATTTCCCTGATGAATGTGATCTTCTTATTCAGTTAGAAAAATCTGTTACAGCTAACATATTCCACCGGTGAGAAGAGAAGAACTAGGACTTTATGCTAATATTGAAGAAGCGAGAACACACTTGTGATAAGTGCGGAATAAGGGCTTTATTCTTATAACGGAGTGTTTGAATTGTAAGAGTATTTTTTTTTTAGATTTGTTTTTATCCCTTCCAGGGTCGAGTGTAGCAAGTGTAATTATATATATATATATATATATATATATATATATATATATATATAAGTATATTAAGCCGAATCCATTTTCTCATGCCCACTGTAGCTCTTAACGTACTTTTGCTTTCCCTGCTGTGGGCTGGAGGTTTTGCTTTAGCTTGATATACTTAATGTTCATTTTCTTGTCCAGGTTGTTCTATCTTCCCACATAATTTCTTTTTATTCATGCAATTGTTTAGTTTCGGGGCGGAATAAGGGCTTTATTATTATAACGGAGTGTTTGAATTGTAAGAGTATTTTTTGAGGTTTGTTTTTATCCCTTCCAGTGTCGAGTGTAGCAAGTGTATATATATATATATATATATATATATATATATATATATATATATATATATATATATATATATATATATATATATATATATATATATATATATATATATATATATATATATATTACGCTGAATCCATTATCTCATGCCTAGCTCTTAACATACTTTTGCTTTCCCTGCTGTGGGCCGGAGGTTTTGCTTTAGCTTGGTATACTTAATGTTCATTTTCTAGTCTAGGTTGTTCTATCTTCCCATAGACAATTTCTTTTTATTCATGCAATTGTTTAGTTTCAGGGCGGTCTGATCCACGTTGGTTTATGCTAGTGTATTTCTTTGTTCTTACTGCTATTGATTTACATACTTCTTGTTATGATTTACATACTTATTATTATGTAAGGGAACTTCAATTGTGTGTTGCATCCATCTGATAAACTTGGTGGTTCTAACTTTTCTTTTTCTCCTATAGAGAAATTGTTAGGATTTTATTGATAATTCTGGATTTTGAGATCATGATTGTTTTATGAGTATTATATACATATGGTTAATAGTTCTTTTATGGGTGCTATATACACATGGTTAACAATATTACACATGGTTAACAATAGGACTGGTGGGGCTATTATTTTTGTTCGCTTTGACTGTGCCTTCTCAAATGCTACTTGGTTTAATTTGGTCACTCGACTGTTAGACAGCTTACGATACATGCTTCGGATCACAGTCCTATCATCCTCCTA
Source organism: Ensete ventricosum (assembly GCA_029747655.1). Lineage (NCBI taxonomy): Eukaryota > Viridiplantae > Streptophyta > Magnoliopsida > Zingiberales > Musaceae > Ensete > Ensete ventricosum. The sequence continues at coordinate 33,531,854 of JAQQAF010000001.1, read as the reverse complement.
TTGACTTTTTCCCTTAAAACCCTTGAAATCTCTGTTGGTGTTATTATATTACACATACATATGTTAGAGAGTTTATCCATAACATAAATCTAAGACTTTCAACTTGATATCGCACTGTTTCTTCTCTTGTTGAATTCTCGAACAATCATTCTTAGTCAATTTTGGGGGACCTTAGCTTATTGGATGAAGTATGGCCTTGGGAATATTGAAGAGCATCCAAAACCTAATCGCTTTTCTCTTTCTTGAAAATAATAAGGAGTCTTATATTAAGTTAATAAGGAGTCTTATGTCACGTTGAGGATTTGAACATTAGGAAAAAGTTATGTCTCCATAATCCATTTAATACCTTGTTAAGGCCAAGACCCAGTGGATCCATCAAGGAAGGTGATTCCAACTCCCTATGTGAAAATGCCTCCAATCTTCGAAAAAAGAACTTGATCCAGCATATTTGAGTGGGGAACTCGACCTTTTTTGACCAATCTAGTCTACCTGTTTCTATTTCACAATGCCTCGACCTTTTCTGACCAGTCCATATTTCACAATCATATTTACTTGAATTTATATTAATCTCCGATGGTTGATTGTGAAACCAATGGAAAGGAAGAATGGCATCTAATTGGCCTCATTTGGCTGGGTGGGGTATATTTGAACATGATTTCTTTTTCTGCCTTAACCGCTCACTTCAGAGGATTTGTCTGCCTTAACTGCCTCCTTCTATTAGTGAGGTTGTTAAATGGTTGGGTCTAGGAAAAAACCCAGGTCCAGATAGATACACAGTTGAGTTCAATAGAGGATGGATACAAAGCTGACTTCAATAGAGGATATTGGGAGATTTTTGCTCCTTCAACAATGTAGTGAAAGCGCCTTTCATTCATTTCATGAACACGTCATCCTACACCCCTCCTTAATTGTCTAAAACTTGCCTTGTTTTTTTATCCTGAAATGTTAGAATCCTATTTTGTTGAGATTAAGGACTATAAACCTATATCCCTATTTTTTTATGCAAATTAGAGAATCCTCGCTAAGGTAATTGCTAATCATCTTAGGGGTTTCCTGCCTTGACTTATAAATTATGAGCAATCATTTAGCAGGTAGAAAGAGGAATTCTCATTTTATTGCAGGAGCTTGCTCGCCCATCTACAACAACATAATGAAAAAGATATCAAAACTACCAACTATATTGTTATTTATTGTTAATGTGATCTTGAAAAAGAAATCCAAGTAGATCTTGAAAAAGCGTATGACAAGAGATCTTGGGATGCGATTGTATGTATGCTCCCAGTTTTCTTATTTTTCATATTTCTATTTTGTTTGATAAAATGGATTCTTGCTTGCATTTAAACTCCTTTGTTTGCTTGTCTTCTTAATGGGAAATCGGTCTCCTTCTTAAAGAGTAAAAGGGGTATCAGGCAAGGGGATACGTTATCCCCTAAGTAGTGTATATTAGAGAGAGTGGCTCAACTCTTGTCTCATTAGGATGTTTGTAATCGTCGTCTAATCATCGCTTTCTCTTTGACTTATTTTCTTTTGTAAGCTGAGCGCCATTTGTTTTATGTAGATTACTTCCTTCCCTGTTTTAGGACGAATCAAATAATCAATCCTATTTTTGAGGCTTACTACTCACTAAATCAAAGAGCATACGAATTTGGATTCAGAAAATACTTATACTAACCTATGAAGTAAATGTGCATGAATCTTCAATATCCTTTCCTAAGTGTGTCTACTAGTAGAAATGCTAGGAATGAGATTTGTCACAGATTTCCTATTAGAGATGGCTATTTCTTATTTGGAATCTTTGATTACACCTAGACAAATTCCCGTATCCTCTGTGGTTATAGCCCTATTCAAAATGGATTGGGTTAGGGAAATATAGAAGGGAACATATACCTCTAAAGCTGGTAGAGTTGTGCTGATTAACTCATTGCCTTTAAATACTCTTTGTGTCTCTCTTTGCTACCTAATTATATTATGATTAAATACATATTTTGATTATTCTATTTATATATTTCTTAATAAAATCAAGTTTAGGAAAGAGGGAATTAATCGAATGGGCTACAGTTACTTTCTTTGGATCTCTTACTCTTTCCAAATGGGTTGGTGGTTTAGGAATAGCGGCACTTCAATATTACCAAATATGATATTAAAAGTACAAAAGTGTTTTCCAATACCTAAATAAATCTAAAGAGTTTATGGGGTTTGTGTGGTCTTGGCTAAATATATGGGTAGTAAACTCGCTAACTCGCTTTGTAGATCAATCAACCTAATAAACACAGTTATAACTTGCCTTTGTAGATCAATCAATCTAATAAACACAGTTTTTGTTAGAGGCTTTTCTTAAAGGGGGGGTTAAGGGCTATGGTTTCTCTTCATTTTGGTTATTCTCAAATTCTTTCTAAAGGGGATTTGTTCAATAATCAATGATGTTGTCTTCAAAATCTTCCACTAGCTTCACTCAAACCAAACCCACTTCCAAAATATATTAAATGCTTTTTTTATATTAGAATTCTATGATTTCCACTTTGATGGTTCAGCGACTGTGGATGAAAGACCATACGTATTAGTGGGTTACATATGTGTGATCTAATTTGTCGAAATAGATATTCCCTTATAGCCTAACGATAGAACATGGATTTAGAAACCGGATGGCAAAGGGGTTTCCACCATGTCTCCTGATACTAAAACTCCTTTCCCAACTTAGAGGCCCTAGTAGTCTTGGGGATCAATGGCGTTGTTTGTAGAAGCTCACAAGAATTCCTCGTTGTCATGAGGATAGATGCTTTTGCACCGCCGCCTCGCCTCCACCCTTGTCTTACTTTACTGATTGTGGGATAGGATGGATGATGCTTTTGCACCTATTTGACAGGATTGGCTTCTATGGTCATTTTGGATGCTGCTGCATGCCTGATTTATTGAATAACTATTGTATTGCTTGTCTGCCCTATGCTTCATGAGGATAACTTATAGTCTTACTTAAAGTTCTAAGTTATAATGTTCCTTACAAATGAAATGGGAAAACCTTCTGATGTTTTGTTTCAACTTCAAGTCTGCTGGTTGTTTTCAACTTCATTGTGATGGGTCATTTTACTCTATATTGAACGATGTGGTTGCGGGATATGCTCTTAGATCGGACCATACTAGTGAGATTGACTTTCTCTTGGCTGGCTGGTTGCTTGATATGTTCTTAGATCTGTGTTGGGTGATACTTTCTTGGCTAGTTTCAGGTTTCTTCATAGCAAGAGTTGTGTGCATTCAGATTGGAATCAGATTTCGAATGCTTAATACAGCTTTAAAAGAAAGAAATGGTCCTTTGTGGAGAGCCTCTTTATTAAGTAAGGACATTCTAACTATAAGTACTCTTTATTAGGATATCCACTATCTTCTACTAATAATAAAACTACCCATTGGGAAGTCTACTAATAATAATACCTATTGAGAGGGTAAAATACCGATAACGGGTTAGCAACATAAGTTATAAGCACCAAATCTTTTGTGTCGTATGGCTAAGTTGGCTTCATTATCATGCGAAGATATAAGGGGCTTTTACTCGTTTTTGCAATTAATATAGAATAGTGTGCCTTGTTAGTAAAAACAACTTCTAAATGTTAAGTAAGAGGATATAATATCATTTCCTATTGACATAAATACATTAAGATAATAAAGTGGAAGTAAACATAAGCAGTGTTAACGGTTGACCTCAACATTGAGATTTTTACATTAATCATCATATCTTGAAGCGGGTGTAAAAGAGCAACTGTATGGGGGATTCACTACTTTTATTTATTACCATGCCTGACTTAGATCAATCAATAATCTGTGGACGAACACCGAAGTGCACTAAGTAATGGAGAGATAATGTAAGGTAAGGTATAAAGAGAGATTTCTGCCGAATCCAAATAGGGACTTTAAGTTGGTAGACATGATCAAGTTCTCTATGCTGGAGATCGGGAGTATGCTACTATTTACTGATGAAAGAAATATGACTATCCAGAGAATACATCTTTTTCTTTAATCAAAGTAACCTCCCTCCTCTGAGATAGAAAGGTAATTAATAATCGAATGATAACGTTTTTAACCCCATCCATATATATTTCATTTTTCTCACGATTCAGCAACAAATTAATTCCTATTTTTTGCTTTTGTTATTTAACTTATTATTAAAGATATTTCATTAAGGTATATTAGATATGCTTATTAAGGAAATGGTATATTAGATATGCTTATTAAAGAAATAGAAGGGTTTCGTTCTTAACAAACAAATCCAAATCCAAGTTGATTAGTTGGGGGGCGGCCGAAGCACTTATAATTAAGATTCTAGGGCCATTGATGGAATTCGGGACTCCCTTACTTCTATCTACGCCAAACGAAAGTGATAATACATTTCCAGCCCAACCATTTATTTGTGGCTATAGAAGAGCCGTATGAAGCTGATAGTGACTTTTCTGGGGCTTGCCAAGTGGATGCGTCCCGTCTTCAAATGTGCTGAGCAAGCCTTTGCTGGTCCAGGCCCGTGTGCGCTAGGCCGTCCGCTTCGCAATCTCTTCGGCACAGAGTAGAGTTCGTCCGGATGAGTGGCGATTCAGGGCTCGGCGTGGGAGGTCTGATGCTGGAGTGGGGAAGCCCGGGTGAAGAAGGGGTCGTCCCGTTGGGGTCGGCCGCTGGTTCCTGCAAGGAGGTCGGGTCGGGTAGGTTCCCGACGTGATCCCTCCGATGATCAAGTTAGGTTGATAGTTGGTTTTGCGATCCCCTTGCTCCGTGGTGGTGCAGAAGCTTTTATAGTGGGTGCTGTAGATTGTTTGTACCTGATGACCTTACCGCATTTACAACTCACCATGCTGCCGCACCCTTTACCATGTCGTCGCGCGTCTCGCCATGCCTGCCGTCCTGGTGGTGAGGCGTGCGCCTGCAGGTGGGGGATTGCCGACCTTACCTGTGTCAGGTCGGCTGTACGACAACTGGGGTCCTCCGTACAATCGGTCGGCCAGCTACGCCGGGTTGGCCACGTCGGCGGGCCGGATGTCCGAAGGTGCGATGACTTGGCAGCCAGGTCAGCATCTGTCATATCATTCTTCCCCCCCAGGTAGACCTTCTCGAGGCGCCTGATGAGGGTGTCGAAGATGAGGTCTTGCGCTTAACCGCTGGTTAGAGATTGCCCTAAACTAGTCCTGAGTGCGGACTTTTGGGGATTTCGAATGAGGTGATGGTAGATCCAACCGGGCGTGAGCTCGGGAATTTGGTGCAGCGGGAGTAAATCCGACCGAGCGTGAGCTCGGGAATGTAGCGCAGCAAGAGTAGATCCGACCGAGTGTGAGCTCGAGAATGACGATAGTATCATGAGTCGATCCGACCGAGCATGAGCTCGGGAATGTGGTGCAGCGGGAGTAAATCCGACCGAGCGTGAGCTCGGGAATGTAGTGCAGCAAGAGTAGATCCGACCGAGTGTGAGCTCGGGAATGACGATAGTATCATGAGTCGATCCGACCGAGCATGAGCTCGGGAATGTGGTGCAGCGGGAGTAAATCCGACCGAGCGTGAGCTCGGGAATGTAGCGCAGCAAGAGTAGATCCGACCGAGTGTGAGCTCGGGAATGACGATAGTATCATGAGTCGATCCGACCGAGCATGAGCTCGGGAATGTGGTGCAGCGGGAGTAAATCCGACCGAGCGTGAGCTCGGGAATGTAGCGCAGCAAGAGTAGATCCGACCGAGTGTGAGCTCGGGGATGACGATGTAGGGCTTTCGCCATGGATATAGTCGGGCACAAATCTTGAGATTCGGCCGAGGGGGTGACCTCGGGCGCAGATCCGAAGATTTGGCCGAGGGGGAGACCTCGGGCGCAAATCCGGAGATTTGGCCGAGAGGGAGACCTCGGGCGCAAATCCGGAGATTTGGCCGAAAGAGTGAACTCGGGCGCAAATCCGGAGTTTTGGCCGAGAGAATGAACTCGGGCGCAAATCCAGAATTTTGGCTGAGAGAGTGAACTCGGGCGCAAATCCGGAGTTTTGGCCGAGAGAGTGAACTCGGGCGCAAATCCGGAATTTTGGCTGAGAGAGTGAACTCGGGCGCAAATCCGGAGTTTTGGCCGAGAGAGTGGACTCGGGCGCAAATCCGGAGTTTTGGCCGAGAGAGTGAACTCGGGCGCAAGTCCGGAGTTTTGGCCGAGAGAGTGGATTTGGGTGCAAATCTGGAGTTTTTGCCGAGAGAGTGAACTCGGGCGCAAATCCGGAGTTTTGGCCGAGAGAGTGAACTCGGGCGCAAATCCAGAGTTTTGGCCGAGAGTATTAGATCGGGCTAAAAAGTATATAATATTGCGCCACTGCGACAAATTTTTTTTTTTTTTTTTTGCCTATGGTTTCGGTCATAATCATGGCGCATTTGATGCGCTTAGTGCTTTTTCAGGGCGACGACGTTTCCTCTTACCTCGGGAAGCTGAAACGACTCGTTTGGGTGCTATAAATTGGCTGTGGGGTTGCGCAGAGACCTCACTTGCTCATTTTGCCTTATTTCTGCCTCTGCCTCGGACCACAATAGTCACCCTTCGCCCTTTCAGCTCGGAAGCCCCTTTTTAACAGGTCGCGATGACCTCGTCGGACTCCTCGACTAGGGTCAGGGTCGTCTCTCCCTCGGAGTCGGGGGAGTCGAGTCATAGTGGTCCCGGGGTTAGTTCCTCGGGAGCATCTTCCGGGCCCCCGTCGCCTGTCGACGCGCGGGTTCAGAGGGACTTGGAGGTCATGATGTCAGATCATGACCTCGACTCGGCGGTGACCGAGGGGTCACTTGCCGCGATCAGAGCACGGTACAGCATCCCGACTGAATACGGGTTGTATGTTCCAGAGCCGGGGCAACGTCCTTATAGCTTGGACGTCCCTGGCATGTGCATCTCGGTAGATGCCCTGGAAGCCGGCCTTCGGTTTCCTTTGCACCCTCTGATTGAGGAGTGCCTAAAGTGGTGGAGAATTTCTCCTAGCCAGGTAGCGCCCAACTCGTGGCGTTACCTAGTGGTTTTCTTAGGTGAGTGCCGAGGAGCGGGAATTATCCCGACTCGGGACTTGTTCATGGCGTGTTTTCGCCTGTGTAAGAGTCGGGGCGGTTACTACCTCACCGCCCGAGTTAGTTTTAGGGTTAGCGGGGCACCTTCCAGTAACAAAGGGTGGAAGTCCCGCTACATTTATGTCAGTGGTCTGGGTTGGGGATTCGGGTTCAGCTGGTCGGCTCATTCGATTGGCAACGCCCCCCCTTATCTGTCCGAGGAGGAGACCGTCCCGGTCGGTCGACTGAAGGGGATCCTCTCCTCTTCTCGTGCGATCAAGGAGATGTCCGAGCTTTGGCTCACTGAGGCGGGTTTGAGTCCGGCCTCTAAGGGTACTAGCATTTTGTTTTGTTCAAGCTTCACTAATCTTTTACTGACCTGTGAGTTGTGATGCAGACCGGATGGATCTCGGGGAACTTCGCGGGATGCCGAGAGTGGCTGGAGGAAGGGCCCCTCCGAGCCGCCCCACTGCACGTGAGGCTGGTGCATCCCCGGCCAGGGACGCTCCGAGGGCGCCGTCGAAAAGGCCAGCTCCCCCACCGACTGAACAGGCCGACATTACGGGGAAACCGCCCAAGAAGACAAAGGTGCTGTCGAGGAAGCACAAGTCCCAAGTCGGCGAAGGTGGGTCCCGATCCCGCTCCAAGGGTAAGGAGCCCGCCGCATCGCCTGAGAGGCCGGAGGCACTTGCCGAGTCTGAGGAGGGGGCTGCTTCTCCAGTTCATGAGCGCCCGAGGTCAATGAAAGACCTCTTTAAGACGAAGGTCTACAAGGGGGACCAGGGCTATTATGCCCTGCTGATGTCTGACCTGGGGCACCAAGACCCCGAGAAGGAGCTGCAGGCTCGGTGGGCGGGGCTGAAAAACTCGACGAAGGTGTGGCACACTTCGTCGGCCGCCGAGGAATACGAAAGGGGGATTCTCCATCCCCAATTGGCACGGGAGCTGTACACGCTTCCTTCGGAGGTTTTGATGGCCTGAGCCACCAAAGAGATTGTATTGGTAAGTCTGCCGACTTGTGAGTTTGTCTCCCCATTTTCCTCTCTCTTTTTTTTTTTTAAAAGAGTCCTTCCGTGCAGAGCCAGCACCTTCAAATGGCACTAGTAGACTGGGTCCATGATGCTGGTCGACTGATCACCTTCATGGACCACCGGGTCAAACAGCAGCAAGAGGAGCTCGACGTCCTGAAGTCCAAGGGCGGGCCCGAGGCGGTTGCCGAGGCCGAGGAGCGGGCGTCCAGGCTGAAGGAGGAGCTTGAGAGAGTCAAGGCCGAGAAAGCGGAGGAGCTCCTCAGGCATGAGGCCTCGGAAAGAGAGCTGCGGGGCCATCTAGGTGATGCCCAGCATCTGTTGAAGGAGGCCCGTGCCAGGGCCAGGAGGATGGACGACGAGCTGCTGCAGTCCATGAAGGATCTGGAGCATGCCCGAGCTGAGCTGCCAGTAACTGCCGTCACGGAATACAAGGGGTCCCTCGGCTTCAAAGAGGGTTTAAAACGGATGGGGCGGGTCACTTATGAGTATGGGTATCGGGTGGCGCGGGCTCGCTTTCGTGCCCGCCACCCCGATGCCGACGTCGAAGAGGATCCGTTCACCATTTACCCCGAGGATGACTCGGTACCAATGGAGCGTCAGCAGGATTTTGACGACTCGGCGCCTCCCGAGTCTTGATTTTGTTATCCACTTAGTTTTTATCTCTTCTGAAGCTTGTAACTCGGGTCAGGTAGCCCTCAGATCGGCCCTGACCTATTTTGTACTCTTTCTTTTTCTTTTGAAGCTTCTAACTTGGGTCAGGTAGCCCTCAGATCGGCCCTGACCTGTTTTGTACTTGTCACAAGTTAATACAAGCCAAGATGTTTTGGTGCCATCATTGCATTTCAATTCAGTATGGGTTGTAATACATGGTCACACATAAAACCTTCGCAAGTTTGTGATGTGCCAGGTTCTCGGCAATACCCGACCCTCCATGGTCGCCAGTGTATAAGTCCCCTCTCGGGTAGTATCTACAACCCGGTAGGGACCCTCCCAGTTCGGGGCCAGCTTGCCACGGGACCAGGTCGGATCGCTGACCTCAGTTTTCCGGAGCACCAGGTCGCCCGGTCCGACGTGCTGTTGGCGTACTCGTCGGTTGTAGATTTTCGCGATAGCTCTTCTGTAGGCCAATGCTCGGAGATGAGCATCGGCCCGTTTTTCCTCCAATAGGTCGAGGTTTCTACGGAGCTGCTGATCAGACTCCTCCTGATGTTGGGTTTGAATTCGAAGGGTCGGGAAAACCACCTCGGGAGGCAGCACGGCTTCAGTCCCGAATGCCAGGCTGTAAGGTGATTCCCCCGTCGGGGTTTTTGGGGTCGTTCTTAACGCCCATAGAACACTCGAAAGCTCCTCCACCCAAGAGGTCGTGGCGTTGGAGACCCTCTTTTTCAATCCTTCGAGGATGGTTCGGTTTGTTACCTCGGCCAGGCCGTTAGCTTGGGGATGAGCAACCGAGCTGAATTTTAGTTGGATGCGATAGCTCTGGCAGAACGCTTTGAACTTTGCGTTGTTGAACTGCGTGCCGTTGTCGGTGATGATCGCCCTTGGGAGGCCGAACCTGGTTATGATGCTCTTCCATACGAACTCTTCGACCTGTTTCTCGGTGATGGAGGCCAGCAGCTCGGCTTCGAGCCACTTGGTGAAATAGTCAACGCCGACTATGAGGAACCTTCTCTTTCCCGAGGCTGGGGGAAGGGGCCGAGGAGGTCTATTCCCCATTGGGCGAAGGGCCAGGCGCAGTCGGCAGTCGAAAGTGGTACCATCGGTCTATGTTGGAATCGGGCGTGCTTTTGGCATGGCTCACAGTTCCGAACGTAAGCTTGGGCATCCTTTCGTAGTATGGGCCAATAGTAACCTTGCCTGAGGACCATGTGTGCCAAGGTGCGAGCGCCGACATGGTCTCCACATATTCCCTCGTGGATCTCGGCTAAGGTGGTATGTGCCTCGGTCGGGTTCAAACAGCGAAGCAGGGGTCGGCTGAAGCCTCGCCGGTAGAGGCGGCCATCGATGGTGCAGTACCATGATCCCGCCCTTCTAACTCTTCGGGCGGCCGCCTTGTCCTCGGGGAGGACTCCCGCTTGTTTGAAGCGGAGGATCTCGTTGGTCCAGCCTCCGTCTTCTTGACCGACAGCCATGATGGTCGGGCCAATGGATGGCCCGACGGTCCTTACCATTGCTCCGGTTGGTGTGTCAGTCGCGCGGGAGGAAGCCAATCTGGCCAAGGCATCTGCCTGCGTGTTCTCATGGCGGGGCACCTTGGTGATGGTACATCTTTGAAACCGCGCCGCCGCCAGTCGTACCTCGGCAAGGTATTTGATCATCGCTGCTTCCCGGGTCTCAAACGTGCCATTAACTTGGCCGACGACGAGTTGGGAGTCGGTGAACACCTCTATGTCTTCTGCCCCCAGATCGGCTGCGACCTTGAGGCCGAACAGGAGCGCTTCATATTCGGCTTCATTGTTTGTAGCTCTGAACCCCAATCGCAAGACATGTTCGTAAACGTGGCCGGAGGGGTCCTTAAGCACCAAGCCAACTCCTCCTCTTTCCGAGTTAGCTGACCCATCGATATGTAAGGTCCATCCAGGAGTCGGGTTTTGAAGAACTGGTGGCGGCGTGAGTTCCGATAAGATAAGAAATCCGTGAGCACTTGGCCTTTGATTGCCTTTCTTGGCTCATACTCGATATCGAATTCCCCTAATTCTACCGACCACTTCAGCATCCGACCTGCGACATCAAACTTGGAAAGGATCTGGCGCAGGGGTTGGTCGGTTATTACTTTGATGGGGTGTGTCTGGAAATATGGCCTTAGTTTTCTGGAGGCCAGAATTAGCGCCAAAGCTATCCTTTCTATAGGGGCATATCGAAGCTCAGGCCCTGCCAAAACGTGGCTAGTGTAGTAAATCGGCCTTTCTCCGGCTTTGTCAAGTGTTACCAGGACTGAGCTAACTGCCAGATCAGTCGCAGCGAGGTATAAGCCGAGGGGCTCTCCAACTTTCACCGAAGCTAGCTGCGGCAGGTTCTCGATGTGACTTTTGAGTTGGTGGAAGGCCTCCTCGCATTCGGGGGTCCATTTGAAGTCCTTCGCTGACTTCAATGCACGAAAAAAGGTTGAACTCTTGTCTCCGGCCCGGGAAATGAAGCGGCTTAGAGCTGCTATCCTTCCCGTAAGTCATTTTACCTCCTTTATGGTCTTAGGGGACTGCATCTCCTGTATGGCTTTTATTTTGTCGGGGTTGGCATCGATTCCTCGTTGATGCACTATGAAGCCGAGGAACTTCCCGGCCGTGATGCCGAAAGTGCATTTCGCCGGGTTGAGGCGCATCCTGTATTTCCTCAGCGTGCGGAATGTTTCCTCCAGGTCGGAGAGATGGGTCTCGGTATGCCGGCTCTTGACTATCATGTCGTCGACATATATTTCCATGTTCCTCCCGACCTAGTCCTTGAACATTCTATTCACGAGGCGCTGGTAAGTCACGCCGGCATTCTTCAATCTGAACGGCATCACCTTGTAGCAGTATGTCCCATTGTGCGTGATAAATGCCGTGTTTCTTTTGTCCTTTGGGGCCATTTGGATCTGGTTGTATCCAGAGAAGGCATCCATGAAAGAGAGCAGCTGATGCCCAGATGTGGCGTCCACAAGTTGGTCGATGCGGGGAAGCGGGTAGCAGTCCTTCGGGCAAGCCCGATTGAGGTCAGTATAATCAACACACATCCGCCAATTTCCATTTGCCTTTTTGACGAGTACAACATTGGACAACCAGGTCGGGTAGGTTACTTCTTCGACAAGCTGTGCGTCCAACAGGCGAATGACCTCATTCTCTATGGCCTTCTAGCGATCCGGGGCAAATTTTCACGGGCGCTGCTTCACCGGCCGGGCGTCGGGGGAGATGTTTAAGTGGTGTTGGGCAATCTCCGGGTCGACCCCTGGCATGTCGTTCGGGGTCCACGCGAAAATGTCGTCGTTCCTCCTCAGGAAGTGTATCAGCTGAACCTGTTGATTCTCTGTAAGCTCTGACCCGACCTTCACCAGCTTGCCCGTGCGGCTTTGGTCTAGTGGTAGCTCGAGAACTTTCTCCGCGGAGTGGGCGTATCGGGTGCTTTCCTCTGGGTCTGGAGGCGTGGCGTCGATTAGTTCGACTCTTGGTTTCTTGCACAGCGTTGTTGCCGTTAAGTAGCATTGCCTGGACTCCTTCGGGTCGCTTCTGACCTCGCCGACCCCGGCTCGAGTCGGAAACTTCAAGATCCGGTGGTACGTTGAGACGACCGCCCTGAGCCGATTTAGGGTCGGGCGCCCGATGATGGCGTTGTATGCGGATGGGAGCCTGACCACCATGAATGATACCATTAGCGTCTTTGACCTCGGCTCTCCCCCGAACGTGACAGGGATCGTAGTTGTTCCCATGGGGGAAATGAAATCCCCAGTGAACACTGTTAAGGTAGACGTTAGGGGGGTGAGATCTAGGTCGGTCAGTCCCAACCGTTGGAAGGCATCGAAATATAAAATGTCGGCCGAACTTCCCGTGTCGATCATAACCCGCTTGACGTAGGCGTTAGCCATGCGGATTGAGATTACTAGCGCGTCATCGTGCGATGAATGCCCCTCGTCTTGCGACCTGAAAGTGACGTCGAGGTCTTCATGATGTAGCGGCCTCTTCCCGGCCTCGGATCGCGCGTATGCTTTTCGCGCCGATGAGCTGTTGCCGCCTGATACTGGGCCGCCGAAGATGACGTCGATCTATTTTTCGACCGGGCCCTGCGGTCGGGGAGACAGTTCTCGGGGTGGCCGACCGTCCGAGAGAGGGGGCTGCTCGCGGACGTATCGCCGCAGATGACCGCGCCGGATAAGGTCCTCAATCTGGTACTGAAGGTCGCGACATTCCTCGGTGTCGTGACCATACTCTCGATGGAACCAGCAGTACCTCCTCTTGTCACGCCGCTCGGGATGTGACTTCATCGGGCTCGGTGCCTTCAAGAGTCCATTCTCTCGTATCTGAAAAAAGATCTCCGTTCGGGTTGAGTTGAGAGGAATCGGAGGAGGTCTGGCCGGCAGCAGGCCCGACCTGTCCTCCCTTCTCTTGGGAGGCGGGGCTGGATGCCCACGAGACTGTTCGCCCCGAGGGCGCTTCGTCTCGTCCCGCTTGCCAGCTATTAGGGCCTCGGCCGCCACATACTGGTGTGCCCGTTGCAGCATCTCGGGCAGAGTCGTCGGTGGTCGCTCGATCAGCGACCAAAAGAACCTTGACGGCTTCAGCCCCGTCAGAAATACTTGAATGGCCAGGGACGGATGGAGGTCTGGAATGCCCTGTACTTGCGATGTAAACCTTCTTACGAACTGGGAGAGGGGCTCGTCGCTCCCTTGGGCCATCCCGAGGAGCGAGGCTGTGGTGGGCCTTGGGCACGCGCTTGCCAAAAAATTTGACTCGAATTCCTTTTTTAACACGTCAAACGATGGTATGGATGCGGGTTTTAGCCGAGCATACCAGGTTCTGGCCGATCCTCTGAGGGTGGTCGGGAAGGCTCGACACATCAGTGCCTCCGAAGTGTCGTAAAGGGCCATCTGGGCACGGAATGTAGCGACATGCTCTATTGGGTCTCCACCGCCGTCATAGAGCTCGAGGGCTGGTAGCCTGAAGGTTGTCGGCAGGGGCCTTGAGTGTATCTCGGGGGTGAACGGGGAGCCTCCTTTAGAACTTTCCCCGGCCTCGTCTTTCGATCTGAGGACCTCTTTCTGAACCTCGTCAAGTCGCTGATGGACTCGGCGGACCTGCTCCCTCAAAGAGTTGGTGGAGTCGGTCGACAGAATGTCGGGATCAGGCTCAGTCGGTGCTGGGTTATGAGATCGGCTTTGGGATCGGGTTGGTGTCGATGTCGGCGAAGCCGGGACCCGAGGTGATGGGGCCTCGGTCACCCGGGGTGGTGGCACCTCGGTGACTGGCGGGATTCCCCGATCTGGGGCCATTGGTGACTCCGCTCGCGAAGGCGCTGATTGATGCGCCGCCGAATGCAACAGTTGTGACAGGTACGGGATTATAGTCTGCACCATCCCTGCTAGTGCTTGGACTTGGCTGGTGAGGCCGAGGAAAGCCTCTGCAGTGACCATGGGAGGCGCGGGGTTTGACGCGGGTGATGGGAACCCGGGGTCAGTCATCATCCTCCAAAAACGGTTGGGGGTCGGCATGGGGGCCGGGGCTTCCTCCGCCGATCGAGGGTGATCAGATTCCGTCCGGCGCTCTGTGCCCGAGTCAGTGAGTGGGCGTTCTGGCGACATGGGCCCTTCTTCTAGCACCAAAAATGATAGTGACTTTTCTGAGGCTTGCCAAGTGGATGCGTCCCGTCTTCAAATGTGCTGAGCAAGCCTTTGCTGGTCCAGGCCCGTGTGCGCTAGGCCGCCCGCTTCGCAATCTCTTCGGCACAGAGTGGAGTTCGTCCGGATGAGTGGCGATTCAGGGCTCGGCGTGGGAGGTCTGATGCTGGAGTGGGGAAGCCCGGGTGAAGAAGGGGTCATCCCGTTGGGGTCGGCCGCTGGTTCCTGCAAGGAGGTCAGGTCGGGTAGGTTCCCGACGTGACCTCTCCGATGATCAAGTTAGGTTGATAGTTGGTTTTGCGATCCCCTGCTCCGTGGTGGTGCAGGAGCTTTTATAGTGGGTGCTGTAGATTGTTCGTACCTGATGACCTTACCGCATTTACGACTCACCATGCTGCCGCACCCTTTACCATGCCGTCGCGCGTCTTGCCATGCCTGCCGTCCTAGTGGTGAGACGTGCACCTGCAGGTGGGGGGTTGCCGACCTTACCTTTGTCAGGTCGGCTGTACGACAACTGGGGTCCTCCGTACAACCGGTCGGCCAGCTACGCCGGGTTGGCCACATCGGCGGGCCGGATGTCCGAAGGTGCGATGACTTGACAGCCAGGTCGGCATCTGTCATATCAGAAGCTAAGGTCTAATCCACAGGAATAGCGATGAGAAAAGAAACAGTGATTTTATTCTCGCCTATAAATTATAACACAAAGTGAAAGTACAGTTGATATAGTTGAAGCACAGTCCTAATATGGCTGTTATCTAGTTTTCATTCTAGTTTTCATTCTGTTATCTCTAGCTGAATTTGATAGATTTCCCTTTGATTTACCAGAAGCATAGGAGGAATTAGTCACAGGTTATCAAACTGAATATGAAGGTATATCTGATTAGGTTTATTTTCTCTTGCTTCTTATCTTACTTGATTCTTACCTTAAGAGAATCTTTTTCGAATTCTTTGTGAGGGTTCTTTACTTAGGTGGGTGGAATTTATCTATTCCACGGACATATCTATTTATTAGATTTTCGAAATCCCCCTAATATCTGGAGTCTTTCTTTACTTTTGAATTACAATTGGTATCCTTATTATATTAGCTAAAGCTTATTTGCATCTGGTTAATTCCATCATAACAAGATAGACTACTTTACCTAGGATGAGAATGTACCCACTATTTCATCTTGGATGTAAATTGTTGTTATCTATTTTTTTTTTGTAAGATATTATTTATAACTTTTTCACTATACCCTATGAAATATATAATACATATAACACTATATTATATCTTCATAACCTCTTTCTAAAAAGATACAACAATTGATTCATGGATATCCATAACAAGATGTTCCCATGGTTACAGGGTTCATTCATTATGGTCAACAAACAATACTAACTACAAGGGACATTGGTCAAAGAGAATTACCCCCTCCCACACAAACCATTTACCTATGTAACTATTCAATATCCTTATTCAATATCTTTATTCAAAATAAATGACATTAGAGCATGGTCGAATTCACTTATTATTTTAAAGATATATTGCTTGCAAAGTATGTGTTAGTGTATGCCCAATAGATCTACCCTGATTGTATAAACTACTGTATTGAAGTGTCTATCTCTTTTCTATCGGTCATACGGACTAATCATAAGTCGAAACAGGGTTAGAACACTTAACTTATGTTTCTTTTTCTTTTATACTAAATTCAGGGTTAATATCAATCTGGTAACATTGTGATGAAGAGATATTTGATAGTCGCCAACATACATCAAATTAGTCGCCAACATACATAAAAGGAAACATTTGAAAAAAGACTACGATCTTGCCTATCCAATAACAACTAGAAAGCTTTCATCATAGGAAGAGCACGAGTGCAAGGAGCGAGCTACCGAATAGCAAACCCTCAAAGGAGCAGGCGCTGCACTAAACTCAAAAGGTGAACTGCAGACCTAAAGCTCTGTCCCCTCTCCTCCACTGTATCTCTTATGCCAGAACTTTCATAAAGATAGCAGTGAGCATAGTCTTAGGAACGAACCTGGGATTGCTCATGTGGGGAGGTTGCTTGCTTTTCCTTTTTCTTTCTAGCTTTCTTTACTAAGAAGCAGACTTGATTTACCATAGATAGTTTCCAACGACGATAGGGTAAGAGCTGCTTCCTTCGATAGGGTAAGAGCCGCTTCCTTCTTGAGTGGGACCGCTTTCGTAACCTATTTTACTTTTCCTTGGCTATCAGGCTATTCCACCTCTATTCTATATTCTAGATAAGATGTTCCATGTTGTTGGAGTTAATAATTATGCCTTAATCCTATCTCTCTGTCTAAGACATCCTTCTTTTCGCATCAAAAACCCCTTCCCCCTTTCTTTATTTATCACCCTACGAAGGATTGTGATAGAACCCCAGGGGAGGCTTTATAGATTTTAATCATTGAGGAGGATCAACCCTTGGAATGCTATAGGAGTTCCTCCCTCCTAGAACTCGGCACAAGGCTGAATTAAAAGATTGTCTTGCTTGATGAAAAGAGGTGGAGGCTACATACTTATATAGGGCTCCAAACCCTAGCCCTAGGGAGGAGCTTCCTAAGTGAATTCTTCCTTTTACCCCTCTTATAGTTACCACGACTAAATAAAGGGAGTGGCGACCTAAGTGGCTGCACAAGCCACACCCCTCTACTAGAAACCCTAGCCGACCAGCCCAATAAGGGGGGTGGTGGCTAGGAAACCCTAAGGCCCCAAAATAAACCCTAGTCACACTTCTTTATAGGATAGAAGTGACTAGGTGAAGTTTTATTACAATCTCACAGGGTTCTTATTGATCACTTCTAATGTGATAAGGACTCAACTCTGCTGGAGTCATATCAAGCTAGCCCTTTTTAAATCAACATTGTCCTCAAGGTTGAGGTTCCATGAAATCAAGAAAACGAGTCTTCAGCTCCTCATATGATTTCCATGCTATCATTACCTGAACTTTAGCCACCTCATTAGCTTGGGTGTCAATTGAAAGAATTTGGGCTGAGTTATCTTCTTTAATTTTTTATTTGAGGTGAGATACCTAGAGGATCAACGGTAATCTTGATCTGGTGCATAGATTTAATCTCCATGTTAGGGCCCCAATGTGATCTCCAATTTTGTAAGGCCCAAAGAAATAGGGAAACTACTTCCTTAAGACTCGAGTTTCCTGTTGATTGGGCTGGAGGTGTAAGAAAACTCGATCTTCAATTTTTTGTCCATTCTGAAGTTTGTCGAGAGGCCATTTCTTCTTTGCATGTGCTGGCGTGAGCATGGATTGTAATTTTTTTAGGCTTACTCCTCTTTCGTGCTATGGACCATCTTGCATAAGGGTGATGCCGATCCCAACTCTGGATGTGTCTGCTCCAAGTATGAACACATTGCCACGTTAAGGTAATGCTAGCATCGATATAAATGGCATCATGGCTATGGTGGTCATGTGGATGCCTTTCTCCTGTTCCTTCTTGCGATCATGGGTCGTTGATCCGAGGTCATCATCAGGGAAGACTTTTAGCATCATGGTCCGCTCCTCGGTGAAGTCGTAGAAGTAGCCTGAGATGTAGGAGTACTGCATCAGAAACCATAGCTGGTTCAGGAAGAGCTTATCCCTGCAGATAAAGAGGCAAAGTTTTTGGAGATAAAATGTCATTGCAAGGGAAGGTTGTGGTCGAATGATCCGTGTCTCCCGCGTCTCCTGGACGATCATTTTAGCTTCGGTCCTCTGAAAATATGGACAACAATATGACCAAAAATGTGCTGGTGGTTCCCCTTGTAAGACCAACATATGGGGGTCATGTAGTCTGGTAGGAAGGAGTCGGCTCGGTTCAGCGAGGTGCCTGAGATTTCAACGAGCTTCTCCAATCACTGTGTCGAGATCATATTTTCTTCGTTCTCTCCTTTCCCACATAAGGTCACCTATTTTTTTTTGTCATTCATAAGGTCGTTGGAGCTCCTGGTGTCGGCAAGGATGGTGATGGACTGATGCTTGATGAAGCCATCAATGTCCAATATCTGTGGTGGAGCATGAAAGGTGCGAGTGACCGATTATGGTTTTTCCTTCATATCCTTCTCCTCGGACTCAAGAGCCATATATTTGAGTTTGGGTTCTTCAATGGGCACAATTATCAGTGGTATCTCCTTTTTACATTTGTGTTATAGGCTCCACAGTTTATCACAACACCCACATAGGTCCTTTGTCGATCCATCATGAAGGTCTTTTCTTATTAATTTATGTGGCTGAAGGGGTCGGCTGACAGTAGGAGGAGGTGAAAGCTTTGGTGCCGCTAGTCAGGGAGCAACTCTAGTCTTCCGAGCTTCATAGTTCAATCGCTCATCTTGATGTCACGCAAAGGAGATGACTGCCTTAAGTGTGTACGGCTGTCGCACTTTAACTTCTTCCTGAATCTTCGGCTTCAAGCCCTCAATAAAAGTCCACAATATCTGTTTTTCAGACTAATCATAAGTTTGATTAGATAACCTTTCAAACCTGGTTTAGTACTCTTGGATGGTGGAGGTTTGACAGATCATTGCGAGTTCTTCGCTAAGGTTCTTTTTATAATCTAAATTTACACCACGTTATGATCTTATTGGGCTCAGTGATCGGCTCAATCTAAACTCCTCAAAGAGAGCGTGTAATTTAATATACATACGCGTCTCAAGAGCCTCCAATTTGGCTTCGAATAAGCCACCGATGTCATGATGTAAGGATCTCTAACCTGTCAAATCAAACCGATTAAAGAGTGTAGCTACAATTTTCAGGTTGAAGGCAGCAATGGCAGCAAAGTCGGGGCTGTGGTGGTGAAGTCTCCAAGTGGAGGATGGCAGCCAAGAGTAGCAGCAATGGTGGAGGAAGAAAATGGCCGCAGTAACGTCGGCTGCGGTCGTTTGGTGATGCTGCAATGTTGATGCTGCAATGTCGTCGAGGCTATGATTTTTTAGGTGACTGATATTTGTCGGAAGATGACAGCCAAGAGATCTGAGTCAGAAGGCAGCAGTGATAGCAGAGGAAGAAGAGGGCAGCAGCAACGTTGGCTGTGGCTGGATGCGACTTCGTGGCTACAGGTGGCGTCGATTGCAGCAAGGGTGTGAATGCAATAGGAGGAAGATAGGGTAGCGATGTACATAGCTATTGCTGAGGAGGGCAATAGCAGTATGGAGCGAGAGACAGCTATTGTTGTGTTTAATTTATTGCTGATAGCGATCAAGATAGTTGGCATCGAACAATTGTTGTGGGCTGCGATGTAAACAGATTGCAGCGAAAGATCACTGCTGGTAGCTTTTTGCCGCAAGGATCGCTGCTGGCTGCGATCAAGGAGGATGGCAGCATGAGGTCACTGTTGGCAGCTTTGGGCAGTGAAAGATGAGTGCTGCGGTTGAAAGGATAAGGGAGATTGGGCGGCTGAAAGGTTGGTGGGCCGAAGGCTGCAATTTTTAGGTGTGGTTTGTGGATGTTTTGGGTGTGATTTGGGGCTGCGATTTTATGGAGTTTAGGCTACGAATTGGTGTGGTTTTAGGGCTGTGATAGCAATAGATGAAGGTTAGGGAAATAGATTTTAGATCTGGGATAGATGGCAGCAAAGGTAGGTGTATCGGTAAGGAAAGTTGGCTAGAAAGGTAAGTGGATCAATAAGGAAGTAGGCTGCGGTTAGGGCTGATTGGGATGACTGTTTGGCTGTAGTTTTGTTAGGGTTTTTTGGGGAGTAACATTAGGAATTGAAGATGAGAGGGAGAGTCTCAAATCTAGAAAAGATGGTAGTGAGATCCGATAAACTTTCGATGAAATATCGCTGCGGTATATGCTATACTATTGAATTGAATTCCCGTCGAAGAAGCAGCAGTTTCTCGATGTTAATTCTAGCAAAAATCCAAGAAATTTATGGAGAATTTCAATATCAGAATCTTGGTTCAGATGGTGACTATAGTAGTAATGTGGATCAAGAAAATTTCAGCAGCGTAACGGTAGAAAAATTGTTGCAAACAATATCACAGAATTCTCATAGTAAAATTTTAGCACTGCATGACAAAGGATTACAGTATTATAAATCCGGATCCATACGGAGTTTTTTCCAGAGATTAACCTTAGATGAAAGCTAAGATGATCTATGAATTTGTGAAAAAAATTTGGCCAAAAAGGATGAACAAAAGTTTGGTTTCATGATGCCAATAGGCGGAGGGCAGATTCTTTATCGTAAAAATTCTAGCACTACGTGATGATGAAAGAAGGCACAATAAAATCAGTTCCAGAAGAAATTTTTTCTAGAGATCAATCTTAGATGAAAGCTAAGTTGATCTATGAAATTGGGTAAAAATGTAAGCCAAAAAAGATGAACAAATGTTTAGTTTCAAGAGGCCAAAATGCGGAAGGCAGATTCTTTGTCGTAAAATTCTAGCACTGTGTGATGAAGAATTGCAGCACTATAATTCTGGTTTCAGGAAGAATTTTTATTAGAGATCAATCTTAGATGAAAGCTAAGATGATCTATGAAATTGTATACAAGTTTTAGCCAAAAAGAATAAACAAAAGTTTGGTTTCAAGAGGCCAATAAGCGGAAGGTAGATTCTTCCTCGTAAAATTTTAGTACTACACGACAAAGAATTGCAGTACTATAAGTCCAGATCCAGAAGGAATTTTTTTTAGAGATTAATCTTAGATGAAAGCTAAGATGATCTAGAAATTTGTATAAAAGTTTCAGCCAAGAAGGAAAATCAAATGTTCAGGTTCAAGAAGAAACAATTGGCTAAAATTTTTCTATAGCATTTCCCCTTCGCAATGATGATAACGCTTGCGACGGTATAATTTTGCAATAATGAAAGTATGAAAAAACTCTTCAACATGTAAGGTAAAGGATTTTGTAGTATTGAAGAGGCGTGGGTGATAAAAATATATCAGATCAAACGCAGGGGGCAACGACAGATTGATTTGATCTAAGGCTGGGGTAGAAGGTGGAGGCGCGTGTCGCAGCAATTATGGAAATTGCTTAGGAAGATGGAGGTGGCTTAGATGGCTACAAACAGGGGCAATAAGATCGTTGCTCTGATAGTAGATGATAGAACCCCAGGGGAGGCTCTATAGATTTTGATCATTGAGGGGGATCAACCCTTGGAACGCTATAGGGGTTCCTCCCTCTTAGAACTCGGCACAAGGCTAAATTAAAAGATTGATCTTACTTGATGAAAAGAGGTGGAGACTACATACTTATATAGGCTCCAAACCCTAGCCCTATGGGGTGCTTCCTAAGTGAATTCCCCATTTTACCCCTCCTATAGTTGCCATGACTAAATAAAGGGGGCGGTGGCCTAAGTGGCTATACAAGCCACACCCCTCTACTAGAAACCCTAGCCAACCAGCCCAATAAGGGGGGTGTTGGCTAGGAAGCCCTAAGACCCCAAAATAAATCATAGTCACACTTCTTTATAGGATAGAAGTGACTAGGTAAGGTTTTATTACAATCTCACAGGGTTCTTATTGATCACTTCTAAGGTGATTATGACTCAACCCTGCTGGAGTCCTATCAGATTGACTCCTATCTGAACGAGAAAAACTCCCAACACATCTTAAATGAGTACATAACAGGATTAGAAGCACGAAGGTTCATTCGCTATACTCGTCGTTTACATTGTTATCTTTTTATACCCTATTCTTTCCTAAAAAGTAAAAACTCAAAAACAATAGAAAAGAAAAGGCAGAAACAAAAGCTCGAGAAATTGATAAGATGAGTGTAGGTCGCTCGGTAACTCGAGTCAATTAGTCCCATGAATTCTTGCATGAAACAAGTGAGTGGGCTATTCATTTTGGTGTGTGTCACCTTTGTTCAATCGAGTCCATGTTCTCTATTTACAAAAACCCATTCATTCACCGAACAAGCAACAAACCAAGAAGCAAGGCCATTATTAGAGTATTCGGGAGCAAGCAAGACTAATCAACAGTGATAGTGAGCTATGTTTTGTCACTTTCTTATATTATTGATGCACTAAATGATTTTCAATAAGCAACAACAGAACAAGAAGCAACTGAATATGCAAAGAAACAAGTAGAGAGGAGCCTGCAGTAATAAGTCGTCAAGGGTACTAAGTTCTATAAGACAGGAAACTCCTTCACTTTCAAGGGAAAACCATAGCGCTTGTTAGCTTCTTCAAGTGATCGGACTTGTCTTACTCTCAAGTCACTTTCCCTATAATATAAGTGAACCTTGGTCAACTCCAATGTGCTTGCTTATTTACTACAACTTTTTCCCTTTACCTTATTTACTTTCTCGTTAATGCTTCTCTGTAACTGACTTTCCCTTATTAAGTTCATTATTTGCTTTTCTTTCCCTTGTTTTGGTCCAAGTCATCACTCAAAGTCGTATGGTATGGTTTTTTAAGTTTACAGTAGTTGTCGACCAGAGATATAGGTTCGGGCAAGACCTTACTTCTTTTCTCTTTTAAAGGACATACTAAAATTCCCACTCTCAAGCAAGGAAAATAGAATATTTGTAATGTTAACTATTAAAGGCAAAGATAAAAGACACCAATCACATAGTATGACCTCTACTTACCTATTGACTTTCCATTCTCTGAAAGAAAGTGAAAGGCTTCTCCTTTTGCACCGGGCAGGTGTAAGGTAAAGGAAAGGGCTTGATAAAGAGAATTAGAATAAGGTTCTGTAAGTAAATTGATTGCATGACTCAAGGGGTATATAAAGCATAGCATGATGGAGAGTGCTCTATGCCGCTAGCGCCCCTATCTATTTAATGGAATCTCTTTTGGATACGTAACTCTCTCAGTTGTGTGCTCTGTCTGTGCACTACAGCTAAGCTACCAAACTAGCAACAAGCTAGTAACGGGTCTTCTCCTCTTAGGGTCCCTTCACAACACTACCATTCGGACAAGCAAGGAACTAACCTTCTTAACGGGCTTAGAACGGATACATAGAATAGTAAATACTTCTACTAGTATAAAAAGTATACTTTGCTTTCATTCCATTTTTGATTAAGTATACATACCTTGCAAGCCAGTGATTACAGACAAAGAAGTAGATGCTCCAGCCCACAATAGCATAGGATCGGATCAGTAGCGATAGAGTCAAAGTAAACAGTGCTGGACTGAAAGCTAGTAAACGTAGGTTTGATATCCAGCAGTTAAACCCTAGGTTTATTATTTGCTTCTGTATTCATTCTTGTATAGTAGTCCAATTTTCATTAGCCGGGTTTCTATCCACCAGACAAGCACAACTACCAGCATTTTAAAGCAAGGAGGGGAAGTTTTCAAGTAGGGCGACCTGGACTACTTGGGAAGCTGACAGTTTATTATGATTACTAGTTAGCAGTGTGTATTCTTATCCGAGTTCAATTCTGGGACTATTGAGTTGAATTCATTTCTCCTCTTTTGATTTTCATAAAGTAGTAGTCTGGTTCTGTTAGTGGGCGGTAGAGTTGCTTTTTTCTAGTTCAATTAACTAACGAGTAAACTTTTATGTCAGTAAGGGAAGGTTAACATAAGGAATAACAGGCTAATCAAAAGGAAAGGTAGGCTCAATCAGTAAAGCAAGGATCCCGGATCCACAGTTGGATTACCAGTTCCCAATTCCATTCTTTCTATTAGTGGTTACACCCTTTCTGTTAGTTTGATTGTTAGATGTGTTGTGCTAGGTTGTACCTTAGTTCAATAGTGGAGGAGTCATACTTCAACTAAAGAGAGGTGGGCCCTAGTAGAGACACAAACAGGAGAGGCGTACTGATGATATATAGGAGTGGAAGTGTAATTACTAGTTAGTGGCGTAGGTCTGATATGCACTAGTTCCATTCTGGTAGTAATAGTTACCATAGCAGTTGCTAAAGGGTGAGAAGCGCTCTTAGCTGTGTAGTTTTCAAGTAAGCATAGTCAAAATCATAGTCAGTAGAACAAAGATACAACAAATCAAAAGAGTTACGGGGCAGTCTCCTTACACTAGTGGAGTTGGAGTTTCTAGTGAAGTTATTTAGTCATTGTTCGATGTTTGCTCCTATCAGCTCAATTCTCATAGTAGCACTAGGAGGGCTGGGGAAGAAGTAGTTAATTCCGAGTGGTAAGGGTAAAAGCCTTGTTGACACCAGTGATATTCTTTATTATAAGCTTAATTATTAGGGTAGGCCTGCACTCTGTGTTCCATATCTTTCTTTATTAGCAACAGCTCCAGGTTAAAGTGCAAGGAGGGCTTAAGGAAAGAGTAGTCGAGTCAGATCGAGGCTAGCAATCGATCATATTGGGTTTAGGTTAAAAGAAAGTAAAGCAAGAATAAAAGTAAGTAAAGAAATACTTGTAGGTAGTAGATGTAGGCTTAGTTCTGAGTCAATGTCCTATCAGTGGTCCATTTTATTCCCCAGTTCCGACGTTCCTTTCTTTCTTTGCTTTTGTAGTAGTTGCCTGTCCCGTTGCTTGTCTACTACATTACTTACTTGGTGAATGAGAGCAAGGAGTTGGGATGTACCTGGATCAAAGAGGCTTGGGCTGCTAGGTTCGATTATTGTCCTTAGTCGGTTAATCCTTATAGTAATGAGTTGGATGGAATACATAGTACTGAGTTGGAATGCCCGGGACAAATACATATGTTAGATCAGGCAGGTCAGTAAGGGAAGTCTTAGTTCCAAACTGGGGTCTTCTTATTGATACTGGTTACAGGATCCGACTCAGGAGTCTTAGAAATAGAGAGAGGGAGGGCAGACTAACAATAGATAGACACATAGGAGATCTGGATGTCAATTTCCATTCTGATATTAGTATTCGTAGTGTTATTCCTTTGTATTCCAGTGACAATATTATTAGCATTGGTTTCATTCGGATGGTTAGTAATCGAATTCTAATAGTAGTGGTTGTTGCTTCCCAGGCTCGAGTTCTCTTCCAACTAGTAGTTAGTGGTTGCATCCTTACCAGTAGCAGTTGATTTCTTACTTCACAAGAGGTGTTGATTTACCTTGCGTAGCTTCTGAACCACTTTGCCCCTTGCTTAGCTTCTGAACGACCTACTTCGCCAACGACTCATTCCGTGTACTGACTTTTTTCATTCCTTATTTCCACTCCCGCGTCTTATAGCTCGGTATCCTAGTCCTTAGTCTAGGTACCTTAACCACCGGCAAATAGAATATGAATTGGGAGAGGTAGGCTTTAAAGTAGGAGTATTAGTATGAGTTCCGAGTCGAGATCTCGTTAGTAGTTAGCAGTAGGACTCCTTATTGAAAGTGAAAGTATTGTAGGCATGAGTTTGTAAGAGTACCTCTAATAAGAACGAAAAGCGGTAAAGGTAGGCTAAAACGAAGGAGTAGCAGACTCGCACATGGGTGAAAGAACTATTTAGAATCAAAGAAAGGGACAACAGACTTAGGACAAGAGCTACTGAGCTGGAACTTCGACTTTAAGCAGAGAGCGACTGGACTGATAGACATCAAAAGAAAAAGTGGGATAGATTGAGGGGAGAGCCCTTACTCGTACACAGGAATTGAGGGGACATGCCTATAACTAAAGAAGTAAAGACGGGAGAAACAGTTTGAAAATAACAATATAGAGAGTAAAATCAAAGAAGGGTAGCTTTGAATTCAGTAGTGAAAGTCATATTTCTTTGTTTAAGTTTAATGCCTACTAGTAGATTTTCTAGTTGTTTGTTAAAGTATTAGATATAGTATCCCTATTCCCTATTCCCTATTCCTAGCTATCGTATTAGAAGCAATAGCTCCACTCCTGTTTGCTAGTAGTTCTATCATATTAGAAGCAATAGCTCCACTCCTGTTTGCTAGTAGTTCGAGTTTGGTATGAGGCTTACTGTCCTTTCTCTAATTCTTTTGACTTAGTTTTGTTGAGTTGACTTACTTATTTAGTTGACTTACTTATATTTATAATGATAAAAGGATATAACGTCCATAGAGGTAGGGTTTAGACTAATGGGCAAACAAGCAAAAATCCGGGAAAGAGTGTAGCGGCGCTAGCCATTTAGCTCTCTACCGCGCTTAACCCGCTTTAAAACTAGCACCATCGCTTTGGTTCATTGCTTCTTAGGTCGAAGTTACTTCTCGCTGGTTTCTTTCTTCCTTTGGACATATGTTTAACCTGTCCTTCCCGACTCTTAGCCTTACATTGCTTCTTCACATGTTCTTTCTCTTGTACTAGTCTACCTCTCTTGATCTAATATTTATATTTATCTCTACCACTCCTTTGAATTATGAAATGACTTATCCAGTTAATTTATATGATATTAATTAGTAGTTTGCTTAGAGTAATTAGAGCAAAAAGGGTTTATCGATTGAGTCTATCAGCTGTCGCGCTTTAACTGCAAGAAAGAGTGTAGTGACGCCTCGAACAGTTGACCAAATCTCTCTTTTTCTAATTATTCTTTTGCTGTATAGTAAAATGAGATAGGAAAACAATCTCAAGTATCAAGGCGAGTATTAAGAAAGAAAATATTATTTATAATAATGTAACTAGGACATACAGGATATGGATATTATCAGCTTTGAACTACTCCTATAAGAAGCAAATGCAGAACCGAGGCTTTCACTATTAACTACAAGAAGCGCACTATAGGGCATAAAAGAACGAAGCTGCTAGCAAACAAACAGGCTTCTTACTATCTCTACTTCGACTCTCTAACTACAGATTCTTATTTTGCATATAGAAACTATATATCCTGGACATCTAACCCTCTATTGAACACCACCGACAACATAAACCTGTTGAACATACGTGGCTTGTCTACTTGTCTGGTGGGAATTCGACACACATAAGAGTTAGTCTGGCACCCATTCCTGAAAAGTTTGTTTTGTCAGTTGAAGTATTTCTACTACTTTATTTCAACTGATATTCCTCGATCTAAACTTTACTTTGTACCATTTATTTCAATTGATATTCCTCGATCTAAACTTTACTTTGTACCATTCTAGGACTCATTACTTTATTTCTTCAATTCAAATCTTCACTTCCAAACTCAATGCCTATGCTCTTGTTTCGGCCTGT
Organism: Ensete ventricosum; assembly: GCA_029747655.1. Lineage (NCBI taxonomy): Eukaryota > Viridiplantae > Streptophyta > Magnoliopsida > Zingiberales > Musaceae > Ensete > Ensete ventricosum. The sequence continues at coordinate 33,504,545 of JAQQAF010000001.1, read as the reverse complement.
TTATTCAACTATTACTCTTTCCTATGCTCTTGATCAGCAAGCAGTATCATCTTGGCAGATAGGTAAAACTGAGCTCCATAGAGATGAGCCACTAATCTAGGTAAGACTAAGCTCCACAGTGATAAGCTACTAAAGCGGATAATGTCAATTCTGAGAAGCATCCATATAGGCAAGGTTTGTTGAGGTAGCTATACAATCAGTTCGCATTATGTCCTATCTGAGCAAGGTCCAGTTCACATTTTGTCCTTATTTGAGCAAGGTCGCCTAACGGATAAAATTGAAGATGGTTAAGGTGGTTGGTACACATTCCACGAGTCGTCCTACAATTAAAAGACCGATTTCTCTTACAGGTTCTCGAGATTATAAATGGTATTACAGTGGCATTATTTGATTGTTTAAAAGAAAGGAGCGGATCCAACACAAATATATATGATGTCAATTCTGAGAAGTAATAGTACCAAGCTTTGAAGCGAAGAAGTAAGGATTCAATGCAGTGGAATAACTCCCTACTGCCGAAGACAGCACGCACATAGTAATAACTCATAATAGACACGTTATGTGGATTTCAACAACTTTACTACCGCTGCACTCTTTTGCCCTTGCTTTTACTGCTAAACCTTATATATGTTCCTCGGATCTTGCTTTCGACCTGACAACTGCTTCATCTTGAACGGATACTGAGGCTACCAGGCAAGTAGACAAGACACGTATAACCAAGCCACTACTACAAACTTGACTACAATTATACAGAACTAAGCAAGTAATGTATAGACAAGTAAGCTAAATAATACAGTTGGAAGGAAAGACTGAAGCGAGGGAAGCAAGAATGATAGGAGCAAATCAGAATGAAAGACAAGAATGGCAGGCCAACTTCTGAACTAAGTAATTTTAGTAGCTGGCTTAGTCACCTGTAGGGTAATAAAGAACGAAAGCATCATAAATACAGATGAAAGCACCATCACATGACCATCGATACAGAATGCGTGACCATCAATACAGAATGCGGGCAAAGGAGTCCTAAGAGTGAGGGTGATACTAATCATAATAGAAATAGCAAGTAGCAGGGCGCGAGCAACAACAATAAGGTTCTTTAAGTGACATAGCCCAGCCTGAAATAGCACTCAATTAGTTTGTAAATTATTCTATGTATGGTGTGGTTAACTCATTCCTCACTCCACTCTGGGTGGAACAGCTCATTCTTTTGGTAGAACCAATCAGTCTTATCGTAACATCGCACAGTCATTGAGCTACTATTAACTCGGTCATTCTCCGTTCGTTTGTTCATCGATGGTCCGGCCCTTCGGTCATTCTCTGTTCGGTCATGTGCAACAGCTATAGCTATTAATTATTCTTTTGCTGTATAGTAAACTTCCTTGTATTTGCTAAGCTAAAATAGGTGAAAAAGTACAAATAGATCTGCCCCGTAATGTTAGTAGTTACTTAGTGCGTAACACACTCAATTGCTTTACTATTTACTCTTTCTTAAAAACCCCCACGATTTACTCTACCTCTAAGCCTAATTTACTACCTAACCTTTCTTTTCATCCTAATTGACTCTACCTTGAATCTCGGCACCCCTCTCCTCTACCTAAACTCTAAACTTAGAAGAGAACGAGCACTGCCAAAAGTAAGAATAGAGTTAATAAATAAGTAAAATAGTTCAATCCATCAATAAAGAATGAAGTGAGCAAGTAAGTATACTTGTCCTTTTATACGAGCTATAAGCCACGAAAGTAGTATCATAAATTGAGCTATTGCATTGGAATCCTTACTCCGCACTGACTGACACCAATACTTTCAATGGAAACCGGGGATCCAACACCCCATCCTATTACTTTATCTTAGAAGAAAGAAATAACAGGTGCCTGACGAACCTAACTAGAAAATGGGTGGGAATCGAACCATTGCCTAACAGACAGTAGCTACTGCTCCAATACTTGAATCAGTACCAACAAGGGCTTCAACTAAGCAGGAGTAGAATGACCAGAAGGGTAACGACCGAACCTTACTTGTTATGTTTCAATTCTTACTTTCCTTATTTTCATTCTTGTAATACTGCATCAGATCCCAGCTTTCCTGTAACTTAGCCTACTACTTACTACCACTGACGATTATTAGTATATCGGGTCTCCCGCGCCTTTCAACCTAACATCACTGCCAATCAGAATCGAACTACCGATCCTCAAACCCAGCTCTAAACCTTTTCAACTACTTACTTGTCTTCTTGCTTATTAGTTTAGGCCTGCTACTTAATCTAAATCTAATGTTGATCTATTGGAGTCTTATCTTACTCCCAACTAAGGCATATGAACGCCAATAACAAGACCTTAGCTCACAACTAAGACTGTGTTGTTACTGAACTCAACACTGCAATCAGAATAAAAGGAATAAGTATAAGAACAAACCTTGAACCAGGGAAATTCACTATGACTAATCGGACTTAAAGACAAGCCTACACTTACTTATTTCACTCTTTGACTACTGTGCTACAGGCTGAAAAAGCATTAGAAGCTCTATTAGGTTTATTCCACGATCTATTTGCCATCAAGCAAAATAAGTGCTGTTATAGTTAAGTTAAAGCATTAGCAGTAGCAGTAGCATTTTCATTCTTTTCCTAGGCAGTTAGGTTCTTTTACTCTTGTTAGTAATTCTATTTCAGTATACACTATATCTGATCAATAGACTCCTTCCCCATTAAATAGGAATAAGAGTAGAGACATTAAGCCTAATAGGCAGGGAAATAAACCTAGCAATTGCACTATAGCATTGAGGGCAGTAAGGGAGGTCTAAGTTATGTAGGTAGTTATGTGGTTAAGTATGAGAGGCATGGGCTCTAGTCTAATAGTAGCATTGAGAGCCTTGTTAACAGTGATTTAGATCTTGATACCTATTAGTTAAAGAAGAAAAGTAAGGTGGGGCAGGCTAACAGTCAGTATAGTAAGGCTCCAAAGTCAGTGTTAAAGCGTGAAAGCAATAGAGAGAGGTAGGCTCAACCTAAGAAGCAAGGATGCTAGGTCAGAAAGAGAAACAAGAAAGTAAGGCTCGAGGCCCGTGGGGGAAGTATGAGTTTACAGTTCTTTATTGGTTGATTCCCTCGCTGGGTGGCCTTGCTCGTAGTGGTTGATTCCCTCGCTGGGTGTTCAATTCCAGTTAGCATTGGTTTGAATCTAATCGTAGTGTTAGTTGTCTATCAGGTAGTGGTTTATTTGCTATTCCTAGTTCCATTCTTTTAGTGATGTAAGTAGCGGATGACAGTCTTATCAGGTAGTGTTGAATCCCTCGTTTCGCGTTCCATTATAGTAGTTGACTCCCTAAGTTGTGAGAGGGAGTAGCAGTAGGTCCATAGTTGGTCCTAGTTCACATCAGTATCAGTAAGAAAGCAGAGAGGGGCAGACCAAAGTAAGGATAGTGAAACTAAGATGAAGTAGCAGTAGGTCCATAGTTGGTAGTAGAAGAATCCAAGTGGAAAAACGGAATTTAAGTAGTAGAGGTGGAAGCCCATAGGTCTAGGGTGGTGTTCTCACTCTTTTAGTCACTAGTCAAATTATTATTGTTATTGATTGAATACTCTTATTTATTTATTAGTCCGGTTTCCAATTATACTCTTATTAGTAGCCGTCTCATTCTTATCAGTACGCGTGGAATTCTCCGTTGCTTTGTCAATTCATTAGGCCACAGTTCGATTTGATCCTACTAAAGTTAGTAGTAGGTCTTAGAGGCATTAGATGCATTCTCTATTTCTTATTGGATTCTTTTGTGGATATTTGGTTGAATTACTTAGTTGTTAATTACATGCTTATGAGTGAGTCAGATAGCTAAATACGCTAGTTCGCAGCTCAAGTATTTTTGTTGGTCTTGTCCGGTCTTCTACACAAAAACACACTGACGCGTAACTATCACTAGCTGCGTAACATTAGGTTAAGCTGCCGTGACACATTAGTCGTGTCTTGTCTAGCCGTTACTTGTCCGATCTCGTACGCTAATGAAAATTATTCCAGTCGATCTCGTAAGCTAACAAAACAGTCTCGTCCAGGCTCCAAACGGTCTCGTACGAACTCCAAACCGGTCTCGTATGCTAACAAAACGGTCTCATATGCTAATAGAAATAGCTCTAGCTGGTCTCATACGCTAATAGAAATGGTCTTCTACTCTACTGACGCACTTTAACTGCACTGACGCTTTTAATTCGCTGCCACGACACGAGTGTCTTGTCTAGTAATTGTTTGTCCGGTCTTCTACCTAATAGAACCGGTCTTCTACTTCCGACATCATACGATTCAACCTACCCATCTTGAATTTAAGCCTATAGTATCAGTACACGAACTTTGATTCTGAAACTCAGTACCCTATCTGCAATATCAGTACCCTGCCCTTAAGTCTGTAATTCCTGTCTTTACTCTTAGACTCCCTATTTGTGGTCTGCTTTTTAGGAAGGTAGCTCCGAAAGCACTTGTCGTACCTTTTAGAACCGACCTTTCCGCTCTAGGTTTAGAACCAACCTTCCCTTTCCACTACGGATAACAAGACTCTAGCTGAGAACTCATTCTAATACTTCCTTCTTAAATTCTGTCTTTACTCTACAATTGTGAGCTATTAACGTAAGCGCGAGAATAGAACTAAGCAGCTAAAAAAATAGAACTGGAAACTCGAAACCAAAGAAGTAAGTCAAATAATCAAACAAGAGAAGAGAAATCCACAAAGAGAGGTAAAGAACGATCCTATCATAATTAACTATAGAATAGAGCAGACCAAGCCTAAATCGATAATTTTGTAATCATCACAATCCATCCAGAATCCAATCAAACATTTGAGGACATCGAGAAACATTCATTCTTCAAAATTTAATTATATAAAAATATGTACAGTTTATAAATATACATCACATCACTCAAATATCTATGGAACCCAAGCCAACTTAACAGATATTATCCACACTTATAATTCATCAGCGAAGAAATCTATTAAATCACCAATCCAACCATTTACCATAAATTCACTTCATCGTAGACAAAACTCAGCATTCCAAAATAACTCCAAACGTAAGAGGTCATTTAAAACTTTTACATGATACATCAATCAATTTCATTGACCACATATCATTACATACAAAATATACTTATACAACAACTATGATATATCATCCGATAATACTTGCCCATAATCTGTATAGCTCTCCACTGTCTCAGCTCAATCTTAACATTTAATGAGTGTCAAGCTGACCTGAAAGATTTGATAACAAAAGAGTGAGCTAAAAAGCTCAGCAAGGATTTAACAAATCCAAACAAGAGCGGATGGTTTCAAATAAGCTGGTATCAAGATACAAAGCAGAGATACAAGAATTCATGGATATCAACTCATTAGATACATAAGTTCAAATGTCATTTCATTCAAAATATATTTGGTTCATAACAAATGGAATACAGAGTAATTGGAGCATATCAATGACGTAAACATATTTCATTGCATGTCAATGGTGAATGGATAATCTCAAAGCTTATCAAGTGAACAATTGAGGAACATAATATTAATATCATATCATACATAGTATTCATTACATTATTATCCAAAGCACACAAATAACTCAAAAGCAATATTTGGATATCATATAAAAAACATAGAGGGCGAAGTGGGACCATAAGCATAATGTGGAACATCCATCGCTGAATGACCACTAAACATAAGTCTCCCACGTTTGGGAGCTTCATCCACCCACGTCTGAGTGAAGTCATAGGGGACCGGTAGAGCACGCAAGCTCTAAGCATAACTCCCTTTACCATTTCTGGTAAAGATTCATATTATCCCACAAACACCGGAGTACAAAAGGACATGAGCAATAAAAGTGGCATATATTGGAAGCACATGCGGAACAATGAAATATACATGTGCTAATATGAAGCAATATGATATGAACATAAGCAATAAGAATTCAAAGTAATAATGTAAGGCTCAATTGAAGAAAGAGTTTTATTGGATCTTAGACATAATATGATATGATAACATGACAAAAGCATAGATGGTGAAGTGGTATCACAAACATAATGTGGTCTATCTAACCACCAAACATAATAGAGCATCACAAGCTCCAAGCATAACATACTATTTACCATTTCTGACAAAGGTCCATAATATCCCACAAACACCAGAGTACAAAAGGACAAGTGCAATAAAATGAGCATATATCGGAAGCACATGCGAGATAATGAAAAATACATATGCCAATATGAAATAATACGATAAATATATAAATATTCACAATATGCATTCAGATAGGGAAGGAAATAAAAGTTAAGAGTTCAAAGCTCAAATGAAGAAGAATTCATTTCCAAGAGATAAACAAGAATAGACAAAGATTAACAAATATATGATTCCAATAGAATTTAAGAGGCATATAACATGAAATATTTAGACAATCTATTATGCTCCAAATTATTCAGGATGGACAAGAACAGAAAGATATGCGAGTCTAGTTTCTCATGAAATGGATTTTGTATAAATCAGGATTTCCAACATGAAGTTATAAGAAATTCAATGGACAAAAGTCTGAATCTCGAAACTAGATAAAAGGCAAGGTTGTAACAATCAATTAATCATATCAAGATAAATACAAAGATTATAATAGCAATCATAAAAGATTGAAACACTTGCAAGTTTATAATAATTCAATTGATCAATAATAAGATAAAAGCAAGACTAGGACACTTGCAACGTTATAATAGTTCAATTGATCATATCAAGATAAAAGCAAGGATAGAAGCAATGATTGGAATACTTACAAAGTTATAACAATTCAGTTGATCAATAACAAGATAAAAGCAAGGCTAGGACACTTACAATATTATAAATGTATAATTTATCATGACAAGATGAAAGCAAAGATTGAGATGACAATAAAAAGGATTGGAAACTTGCCTTTCAATGATTTTGTTCCGAAGTCCTTAAGTCCAAATTCTTCTCTTTCTTTGGTTTCTTTGATTTCTTTCATTCTCTTCTCTTCATTTTCTTATCCTCTTTTTCCTTCACAATAGTAGCTCGTGCAGAATGTATAAGGGGCACAATCATCTGCTAAAACCCTCGTCCTTGTCTCTTTTTCATTCTCCCACTGCTGCAATCTCAGCCCTCTTTCTCTTCCTTCCTTCCGTTTCTTTTCTTTTTCTTTCTTCTTCTTTTCCATCTGCAGCTGCCACAACTGCAACCCCTTCTTCCCTTTCTCTTCTTTCTTTTCTTCTCCTTTCCTCTTCTCTTTTCCCCCTTTCTCTTCTCCTCTTCTTCCCTTCTATTTCCCATCGCACAACACCTCCTCTGTTTCCTCGTGCTGCCCCCTTTCTTCCTTACTTCTTTCCTTTCTCTTCCTCTTCCTTCCACTTCTTCTTTCCCTCTTCTTCTTTCCCTGTCGCAACTGCCATAACTGCAGCCACAATCGCAGTCACCACTTTCTTTTCTTCCCCTTTTTTTTCTTTCTCTTATTCTTCTTCTCTTCTTCCCCAACTCATTGCACCTCCTTTGTTTCCTGTACGTAAAACAGAGATGCAGCAACACTAGCTGCATCCTCTTCTTCTTTGCCACAATCACAGTCACCACTTTCTTTTCTTCCCCCTTTTCTTTTCTCTCTTATTCTTCTTCTCTTCTTCCCTTCTCATCCCCAACACACTGCACCTCCTTTGTTTCCTCTGCAGAAAACAGAGAGGCAGCAACACTAGTTGCATCCTCTTCTTCTTCTTCTTCCCTCTCTTTTCCTTCTTCTTTTTCTTCTTCTCTTCTAGCTGCCACCCCTTTTCTTTTCTCTCTTATAACCTTGCAAATACCCTATCTTTGCTTTCATCTTGATATATTCAATTGAAATATTACAACCTTACAAATGATATCTTTCCTGTTTCGATATAAAGATTTGAGTCTAGTTTTGAGATTATGACCTTTCGATATTAAATTATTTGTAACTCCTTATTGAAAACTTTGATTTATGCAAATCCTTGTTCATGAGAAACTAGACTCGTCTATCTTTCTATTCTTACCTATCTTGAGTAATTTGGATCATGATTGATTATCTAAATGTTTCATGCAATATGCCTCCTAAATTTTATGAAATCATGTGTTTGTCAGTTTTTACCTTTTCTTATTTATCTTTTGGAAATGTATTCTTCTTCAATTGAGCTTTGAACTCTTAAATTTTATTCATTGCCTATCCGAATACTTTATGTGAAAGTTTATGTTTACATATTATTATTTCATATTGGCGCATGTATTTTTCATTGTTCCGCATGTGCTTCCGATATATGCCCATTTTATTGCATGTCCTTTTGTACTATATCATTTGTGGGATATTATGGACCTTTGTCAGAAATGGTAAAGGGTATGTTATGCTTGGAGCCTGTGACGCTCTACTATGTTTGGTGGTCATCCAGAAATGGATGGACCATATTATGTTTGTGATCTCACTTCACCATCTATGTTTTTGATATGTTATCAGATCATATTCTGTCTATGATCCAATTAAAGTCTATTCTTCAATTGAGCCTTACATTATTGCTTTGAATTCTTATGCACTCCTGTTCTTTATTCTTTGCCTATCTGAATAAAAATTATAAATATTTATGTTGACATCGTATTGCTTCATATTGGCACATGTATATTTCATTGTTCCGCATGTGCTTCTGATATGTCACTTTTATTGCTCATGTCCTTTTATGCTCCAGTGTTTGTGGGATATTATGGACCTTTGCCAGAAATTGTAAAAGGTATTATGTTCAGAGCCAGCTATGCTCTTGTCGGCCCCCATTGACTTTACTCAGACATGAGTGGATGGAGCTCCTAGACGCGAAGACTTATGTTTAGTGGTCATTCAGCGATGGATGATTTATATTATGTTTGTGATCTCACTTCACTCTCTATGTTTTTATAAGATATCCAAAGCATTACTGTTGAGTTTATATATGTGCATTGGATAAGAATGAAATGAATGTTATACTTGATATGATATTGAGCTTTTGTTCCTCATTTGTTCATTTGATAAGCTTTGAGATAATCCATTCACCGTTGATATGCTTTGAAATATGTTTACGTCTTTGGCATACTCCGAAGTGTTCTATATGCCATTGTTATGTTCCGAAATGTTTCAATTGCTAATTGATATGTTCCAAATCATTTCACACTCCATTGATATATTCTGAAATGTTTTATTTGCCATTGATATGTTCTGAAATGTTCTATTTGCCATTGATATATTCTGAAATGTCTTGTGTGCCTTTTTATGCTCCGAAATACCTCTTACGTCGTTGATATGCTCCAATTACTATGTACTCCGTTTATTATGAACTAAATATGTTTTAAACGAAATGACATTTAAACTTCTGTATCTAATGAGTTGATATCCATGAATTCTTATATTTGTGCTTTGTATCTTGATATCAGGCTTATTTGAAGTCATCCGCTCTTGTCTTGGATATATGAAACACTTGCTGAGCTTTCTAGCTCACTCCTTTGTTATCAAATCTTTCAAGTCAGCTTGACACTCATTGAATGTTAAGATTAAGCTGAGGCAGTAGAGAGCTACACAAATTTTGGGCAAGTATTATCGGATGATATATTATACTTTCTGTATAAGTATATTTTGTATGTAATGATATATTGACAATGAATTTGATTGATGTGTCCTGTAAAAGCTTTAAATGACCTCTCATGGTTTGGAGTTATTTTGGGATGTTAAGATTAGTCTACAATGAAGTGAAATAATGGTAAATGGTTTGTTGTACGATTGTATAGGTTCTTTTGCTAATGAATTATAAGTATGGTTAATATTTGTTAAGTTGGCTTTGAGTTTCATAAATGATTGAGTGATGTGATATATGACTATGAATTGCACAGGATTATATATATATGAATTTTGAAGTTTGAATATTTCTCAATATCCTCAAATGTTAGTTTGGATCCTAGATTGTATTGTGATGATTACAATATTACCGATTGTAAGACGGGGTCACACCTCTCTAATGTGATATAATTCGGGGGCGTGACAATCGGGCTTTAAACTCCATCACCATCAAGGATAAGTATCCCATAACAGTAGTGGATGAACTCTTGGATGAACTAAAAGGAGCCCAAGTCTTCACAAAGTTGGACCTCCATTTCAGGTACCATCATATTCGAGCTGAAGACATCCCAAAAACGGCATTCTGTATGCACAATAGACACTTCGAATTCTTGGTAATTCTTTTCGAACTCACCAATGCTCCTTCCGCCTTCCAAAGCCTAATAAACGACATTTTCCGGAGCTTCTTATGTAAATTTGTGCTGGTATTCCTTAACGACATTCTCATTTATAACCCTACTCTTGAGATTCATTTTCGGCACTTACGAATTATTTTAACGATTCTTTGAGAGAATACCCTCTATATTAAACAATCAAAATGCAGCTTCCTACAACATAAAGTGGAGTACCTTGGGCATATAATATCAGAAGATGGAGTGGCAATAGACCCAACGAAGATAGAAGCGATGGAAGGTTGGTTGAGGCCTATAAACGTGAAATCGTTGCATTGTTTCTTTGACTTACGGGCTACTACCAAAAATTTGTAAAGGACTACAGAAAGATTAGTGCTCCGCTCACCTCCATACTGAAAAAGGACTCCTTCCAGTGGTTGGACAAAACTTTTACAACCTTTGATAAGCTCAAGGCAGCCATCACGATGACGTCGGTCCTAGCACTACCCGATTTCAGCCTACCCTTCTTCATTGAGGCCAACGCTTCTAGAGTTGGAATAGAGGCGTTCTGATGCAAAATGGCCGACCACTGGTGTAAGGCCTTATTTCCCTCTTATCACAAAAATCCATATATGACAAGAAGATGCTTGAAATTGTGCACACCATTACAAAGTGGAGACCCTACCTGATCGGCCGATGCTTCCAAATCAAAACCGACCACCAAAGCCTCAAGTTTTTTTAGAATAGAAAATATCATCCCCTGAATAACAAAAATGAGTAACTAAACTCCTTGGTTTTGATTATGAAATTATTTACTGAAAGAGGAAAGAAAATGTTATTGTAGATGCACTATCACGACTACCGGAGCAGGCCAAAATTTCAGCCATCTCCCTTCCACCAACTTTCTCGAGGACATTAGGGAGGAATGAAAAAAAGATCCAAAGACCCAAGACATCATAGAAAAATAGGAGAAGTTCCAAATGCAATAGCCCACTACACTTGGGATTCGAGGGATCTACGCTAAAAGGGTCGTATTGTGCTTACTCCCACTTCCCCTTGCATCAAAATCATCATGCACGAAATGTATTCTTCACCTTCTGTAGGACATTCCGGATTTCAGAGAACATACAAGAGGGTGAAGCAAAACTTTTATTGGAGAAGCATGAAAAAATTTATTTCTGATTATGTAGCAAAATATGATATATGTCAGCAGTAAAAGGGTGAAATAGTGGCAAGTCCAGGAAAGCTGCAACCACTACCCATACCGGACTCAGCGTAGACTGACATCTCCATGGACTTCATCAAAGGGTGGCCAACATCTCAAGGTAAAGGTGCAATCTTTGTGGTGGTAGATCGATTGACAAAATATACCCATTTCTATGTTATGAGACATCCCTATACCACTACCAGTATTACTCAATTTTTTGTTAAAAATATTTTTAAATTACATGGGATGCCAAGGTCCATTGTAAGCAATCGTGATAGGATTTTTATAAGTAAATTTTGGACCGTGTTATTCAAACTACAGGGCACCCAACTTAAAATGAGCTCAACCTACCATCTATAGACAGACGACCAAATAGAGTTGGTGAACAGGTGTCTAGAGACCTATCTTCGATGCTTCACCAGTGATCAACTAAAAGAGTGGACGAAATAGCTCCCTTGGACCGTATGATGGTACAATACTACTTATCACTCATCTATAAAATGTACCCCATATGAGACATTCTATGGCCGACCACCCCTTGGAATTCCAAAGTATATAATTGGTACGACCAAAGTAGATTAGGTCGACCAAAATTTGATTGATAGGGACAAGCTCCTATAGCTATTGAAGGATAATCTCTTTGCCGCTCAAACCAGGATGAAGCAACAGGCTGACACACATCATAGCGAGTAGGAATTTTCAGTAGGAGATTAGGCCTATCTTCGCCTACAGTCGTACAAGCAGTTATCTATCAACATGCGAACCTCGATGAAGCTATCTCCCCAATTTTATGGACCTTATCAGATCACGAAGCATATTAGAGCTGTGGCATACAGGCTTAAGTTACCAGAGGATGCCAAAATTCATCTTGTCTTCCATGTATCCTGCTTGAAGCCTAAATTTGGGGAACATGAGTTAGCCCAGACTCAACTGCCAAGCGCCACTAATGATAGAGAAATTCAAGCCTAACCACAAGCCATCATTGATCAAAGAATTGTGATGCATCGTCGATGGCTCTCTACTTACTGAAGTACTAGTGCATCGGGGCAACTTACCACCTAAAGATGCCACATGAGAGACATATGAAGAGCTAAAGACTTGGTTCCCTGAGTTCATGGAACCTCAGCCTTAAGAACAAAGCTGATTTGAAGAGGGTGGGCTTGATAGGACCCCGGTAGAGTTGGGTCCTACTCAATTAAGTAGCAATTAATAAAACTCTGTAAGATTGTAATAAAACTTCACCTAGTCACCTCTATCCTATAAAAAAATGTGGCTATGGTTTATTTTGGTGCCTTAGGGCTTACTGGCCGTTGCCCCCTTTACTGGGTTGGTCGGCCATGGTTTCCAGTAGATAGTCTCGGCTTGGGCAACCACTTAGCTGCGCCCCAACCCCACCCCTACCCCCACCTCCCCCCCCCCCCAGGTTAGGAGGGCGGCAATAGGAGAGGCAAGGGGAGAAATTTACCTATGAAGCACCCCCTAAGGCTAGGGTTTTGAGCCCTATATAAGTTTGTAGCCTCCACCTCTTTTTTATCAAGTAAAAATCCTTTTATTTCAGCCTTGTGGCTGGCCCTACGAGGGAGGAACCCCTATAGTGTTCCAAGGGTTAATCCCCCTCAAAGATCAAATCTCCATAAAGCTCCTCTGGGGTTTTATCAAGAGGCTCCTCATGATCAAACTTGTTGAAGAGGAGGAACTTGAGCATGAAGAGGAGGACATAGAGGAGGAGTCACAACCAGCCAATTCCATGATGCATGCTCTTGCCGACTACATGAACTCGCAGACGATGAAAGTGGGAGGACTACTCAAACCGCAACCAATTACCATCCTCATCGATACTGGGAGCACCAACAACTTCATGAACAGCAAGGTTGCTACTTGAATGGTGCTTCATATTAAAGTTTGCAGCAGGTTTGATGTTAAAGTAGTCGACGACAGAATTTTGAAGTGCGATCAAAGATGCCCACGCTTAAAGTTGATGTTGCAGGACCAAGAAATAGTTGTTGATTTCTTCCTCCTCCCACTCGATGAGTATGAAGTGGTACTCGGCATTGAATGACAGACTATGTTAGGTGATGTTTCCTAGAATTCTTCAAAATTAATTATGAAGTTTTTCAGCAAAGGAAAATAGGTGATCTTATGCGGGAAACGCGGGAGCGACATAATGATTTCAACGCAACGATAGAGGAAGTTTTGCAAAAGGTAAACAATAGCTTTCTGATGCAACTCCAGCAGCAACATATGAGAGAGCTAACAAAAATTAAAGACCCAAACCTTCTCCAAATACTTGCTAAATTTTCAGACGTTTTCGCTACCTCCAGCAGCAACATATGAGAGAGCTAACGATCACTGCATTCTGATCCTATCGGATAAACCACCAGCAAATACTCGACCATATCGCTACCCTCACCTTCAAAAAATTGAAATAGAGAAGATTGTGCAGGAGATGCTTCAAACAGGGATCGTTCGACCGAGTTGCAACCCCTAATCTTCATCGGTGCTCCTTGTACGCAAGAAAGATGGAACATGGCGAATGTGCATAGACTACCGAGCCCTCAATGACATAACGGTCAAGGACAAGTACCCCATTCCATGGTGGATGAATTACTTAATGAATTAAAAGCAGCACAAGTCTTCACAAAACTAGATTTGCAATCTGGATATCACCAAATTCGTGTGTACGATGAAGACATACCAAAGACTGACTTTTGGACGCACAATAGCCACTATGAATTTTTGGTAATGCTCTTTGGTCTCACCAATACTTCTTCTACCTTTCAGAGCCTCATGAACGATATTTTCTAGAGTTATCTTCATAAGTTCATGTTGATTTTTTTCGATGACATCTTTATTTACAACCCTTCACTTGAAAGTCACCTCTGCCAGTTGTGACTTATTTTAATGATTCTTCGAGAGCATACTCTTTTTGCCAAACAATCGAAATGTAGCTTTCTTCAGTGGAAGGTGAAATATCTTGGGCACATCATCTCGGAGGAAGGCATAACGGTGGACCCTTCAAAAATTGAGGCAACGCAAAGCTTGTCAACACTTAAGAACATAAAGGCATTACGCGATTTTCTCGGATTGACGAGTTACTACCTCAAGTTCATCAAGGATTATGGAAGGATCAGTGCTCCCCTCACATTCTTGCTGAAAAATGATGCCTTTCAGTGGTGGGGTAAAGCCTTTGTTGCCTTCGACGCACTCAAGGCAGCCATGACATCTACATCCGTGCTAGTACTACCCGATTTTGACAAAACATTTATCATCAAAGCGGATGCATCGGGAGTTGGGATTGGCACCATCCTCATGCAAGAAGGCCAACCCCTTGCCTACACCAAAAAGGTACTATCTCCTTCCCATCTAAAAATGTCTATCTATTACAAGGAGATGCTCACGATTATGCATACGGTGACAAAGTGGAGACCTTACCTGATCGGTCGGTGCTTTGAAATAAAGACTAACCACAAGAGCCTCAAATTCGTTTTAGAGCAAAAGATATCCTCCCTCGAGCAGCAAAGATGGGTAATGAAACTTCTCAGTTATGATTATGAAATCACTTACAAAAAAGGGAAAGAGAATCTGGTTGCAGATGCGCTCGCCCGATTACCCGAGCAAGTTAAAATTTTAGCTATCTCCCTTCCAATCAGTGACTTCCTTGAAGATATTAGGAAGGAATAGTAAGAGGATCCCGAAATAAAGGAAATATCAAAAAACTTAGAAGAAGAACTCGGCTCCGTAGCGTACTTCAGTTGGGATTCGAAAGACTTACACTATAAAGGACACATAGTACTAGTGCCAAATTCTCCTTATATGAAGACCCTCCTACAAGAGATGCATTCCACACTAGTGGTAGGGCACTCCAGATTCTTTTGAACATATAAAAGGATTAAATAAAAGTTTTATTGTAAAAGGATGAAGAATGCTATTGCTAAATTTGTAGCACAATGCGACACATGCCAATGACATAAAGGTGAAACAGTGGCAAACCTAGGGAAGCTTCAACCGTTGCCCATATCAGACTCAATGTGAACCAATATATCATTGGACTTCATCAAAACGCTGCCCCATCCCAAGGAAAAGGTACCATCCTCGTTGTGATCGATCACATCACTAATTATGCCCATTTTTGCACCGTCTGTAACCCTTATACCACTGCTAACATTGCTCGAATTTTTATGGACAATATTGTTTAATTACATGGGATGCCTAGATCTATTATGAGCGATTGTGACTGGGTCTTCACTAGTAAATTTTGGATCGAGCTCTTTCAATTGCAAGACACCAAATTAAAGATATGCTCAGCATACCATCTACAAACCGATAGCCAAACTGAAGTGGTGAATAGGTTCTTGGAGACATACTTTAGATGTTTCATTAGTGACTGGCCAAAAGAATGGACGAAATGGTTCCCTTGGGTCGAGTGGTGGTATAATACAACCTATCACTCTTCTACTAAATGTACCACATATGGAGCAGTATATGGGTGACCACCCCTGTAATCCCAAAATATGTAATTGGCTCAACCAAAGTAGATTAGATCGATCGAGAGGTAATTGATAGAGACAAAACCTTATAATTACTGAAGAATAATCTCAAAGCTGCTCAAGCCAAGATGAAGCAGCAAGCTGACACACATCGAAGCAAAAGGGAGTTCTCTATGGGAGATTGGGTATCTCTTTGTTTCCAGCCATACAAGCAAATGTCAATTAACAAACCAACATCCATGAAGTTATCCCCTCACTTTTATGGGCCTTATATGATCACGGAGTGCATTGGAGCTATGGCGTACAGATTGGACTTACCTGTTGATGCTAAGATCAATCCTGTCTTCCATGCATCCTACCAAAAACTCAAGTTATCCCCTCTCTTTGTCTCCTAGCCGCCGCCCACCTTATTGGGCAGGTCTGCTAGGGTTTGAGAGAGGAGTCTTGGAGTCTCCTGGCCGCCGCCCCCTTATTGGGCAAGTCAGCTAGGGTGAGGGGGTGAAAGAGAATTTTACTTAAGGGTAGAGTCTCTCTAGGGTTAAGGCTTTGGAGTCCTATATAAAGCATGTAACCACCTCCCCCCCCCCCCCCCCCTCCCCCCCCCCTCCTCCTTTCATCAAGCAATAGATCTCTTTTATTCAGCCTTTGTGACCGACTACCTAGAAGGGAGGAACCCCTATAGTGTTCCAAGGAAGCCAATCTCCTTCAGCGATCAATCCAATGATAGAATTTTGTGGAGTTCTATCACTTTTTTATTTATTGACTTGTAACGATGGAAATCTTGCCTCCGCGTTTACCCCTTAGGATCACCTATTTTCCATTAATGAAAAACTTCATTATGAGTTTAGAGAAGTTCTAGGAAACATCACCTAGGGTTGTTAACCATTTAATGTCGAGCACCACTGCGTAATCTTCCAATGGTAGCAGGGAGAAATCCGTAATTATTTCTTGGTCCTACATGATCAATTTCACCCCAGGGCACTTGTTATTGTAGGTTAGGATTCGGCCATCTGCCACCTTCACATCAAACTTATCATAGTCTTTAATCCAGTAAGTTAATCGGGTAATGACCTTGTTATCCATAAAATTGTTAGTGCTACCAGTATCAATTAGAATTGTTACCAGTTGATGCTTGAGAAGCCCTTTGATTTTCATCATTTGAGGGTTGGCATAGCCGACTAGGGCATGAACCATGCTGGTGACCGATTCTGCCTCTTCCTCCTCAACTTCCAGATCCATGTCCTCGGCTTCTCGTTTTTCAATCGGCTCGATTATCAAAAGTTTTTGTCTTTTGCAATAGTGATCTCTACTCCACTATTCGTCATAGTGCCAACAAAGTCCCTTGGCTGATCTCTCTTAGAGTTCTTCTCTAGTAACCTTCTTTGGCATAGGGATTCGGTTAGCAGCATGGGAGGCTAGCGGTTCGATAGCTACTGGCTTGTGCTTGATCTTGGCCCTTCGAGTGTCGATGTTAATCCTTTCCTCTTGAATGTGGGTGAAGGATATGGTAGTCATCAAGGTGTCGAGTTGGTGGGCCTTAACTTCACATATGGTCTTCGGTTTGAGTCCTTCAATGAATGTACCTAACAATTATTTTTTGGACCAATCATAGGTTTGATTTGAGAGACATTCATACTTGCTTTGATATTCTTACACCATGGAGGTTTGACGAATCTTCACAAGTTATCCATTTGTATTCTCGTACTCCGACGGCTTAAAATGAATCAGCAGCCAGCTTTTGGATTGCTCCCACGTGGGTTGTCGTGTGTATATTCTAACTAATCATACCACTAAATTGCGTCTCCTTCGAGTTATATGGCAATGATGTCCACCTTAGATCCTTCGAGGGTCTTATGGAAACAAAAAAATCTTTCAGCGCGTGAGATCCAATCGATTGGGTCTCCATCTTTCTATCTGGGAAACTTCACCCTCATGCATGGGTTTCCAATATCTTGCCCTTGATCACACTTCTCATATTGGTTCTCCTTGTAATCAGAACTTTCTCCACGCTGAAATTTGTAAGGGCTCTCTGATCGGCATGTTTTGAATTCATGGAAGAGTGCTCGTAATTTATCCTCTATACAAGCCTCGAGAGCTTCAAACCTTGCGTCGAGTGCATCATCTAAAGCCATCGCGGGCATATCATCAAATCATACTCATCTTGTAACGATGGTGATGACTTAACTGAATATCATGGTTGGTCGAGTCCCTCGAGATCATGATGATTCAGAGGCTGAATGTGATAGGAATCACAAGGAGTTGTGATTGGCAAGAGTTGCCTACCTTTGGGCTTAGTATAATTGGTCGAGTCCCTCGAGGTTGCACTAAGATGCCAATTGGATCCCGATCCCCACTAGGAGTCTGTCGGAGACTTCCGTCTCACGTGTTGAGGGTGTCGCGTGATTCGCTAAGAAAATAGTGGGAGTACATTAAGATAGAAGTCGATATCTTAATTAGTATTTTCTGTAAAATCTGTATATTATTTAATTTACGCTATATCTTGTTTGTCGCTTGTAAAATCCCTACGTGGCATACTTGATGCTAACCACCTCATTGGTCCAAAAGCTCTGTATTTTTAGAATTATTCTCGTGGAAGATAAAATCGTATGTCCTTAACATGATTGTGCCCACGCTGGAGGAAAGGATAAGCGAGGATGAGATCGCTCGCTTTTTGAAGTATATAGATAGTCCTAGAGGATAACCTATGTGTTGCTCTTATACTTCAGTCCCTACCGGATTCCTTTTCATAGTTCATTATTAACTTTAATATGAACAAGTTTCAGGTGACTCTCCCTGAGCTCCTCAATATATTGAGGGAAGCTGACGGTGCCATCAAGAAGGAGAAGCCAGTTCTCTATATTGGTGAGACCAAAAAGAAAAGGAAGGTAGCAAGACCCTTAAGAAGGGCATAGGCAAAGAAAGACCAAGTAAGGCAAAGGTTGCCAAGAAATACCCGGAAATGACAAAGGATAGTACTTCCACTATGGCCAAGACGGACATTGGAAGAGGAACTATAAGGATTACCTTACAGATAAGACGAAACAAAAGCTTGGAGAAGCTTAAGGTATATTCATGATCAATCTCCACTTGTCAGATTTTCATGATAACACATGGGTATTGGATACCGAGAGTGTTTATCGTATCTGTAATTCGTTACAGGTTCTGGCAAGACCTAGGAGATTGGCTAAAGGCGAGATGGACCTCAAGATGGGCAATGAAGTAAGAGTTGCTGCAGTTGCTATTGGAGAGGTTACCCTACATTTGCCTGGTAGAGCTATTATTGCATTAGATGCATGCTATTTTGTTCTTTCTATTATCAAAAACATTATATCCATCTCTTATTTGACAATAAGCGGATATAAATTAGTTTTTGAGAATAATAGTTGTTCAATAATTATGGATGATGAGATCATCACTAGAGGGACCCTTATAAATAAATGGCTTATATGTGTTAGACACTTCTCCACATATCATGAATATAAATATATCTAAGATGAAAAGAGATTAGGTGAATAATGCATACATATGACATTGTAAGCTAGGTCATACACATGAGGGAAAGATTTAAAAGTTGTTGAAAGATGGATACTTAGATCTATTTGACTATGAGACATATGCAACTTGTGAACCTTACCTTCGTGGAAAGATGACCAACTCTCCTTTTAGTGGAACTGGGAGAGAGCCACCAAGTTATTGAAACTCACACATAGTGATGTATGTGGTTCCATGTCGACTCAGGCTATAGGTGGTTACTCATACTTCATTACATTCACTGATGATTTCTCTAGGTATAGACACATGTACTTAATGAAGCACAAATCTAAGGCCTTCAAGAAATTCAGGGAATATAAGAATGAGGTAGAGAACCAAATTGGAAAGAGTATTGAGACTCTTCGATCAGATCGAGGAGGAGAGTACTTGAGTACAAAGTTCACTCATTTCCTCAAGGACAATAGGATTCTATCCCAGTGGACACCTCAGCTCAATGGTGTATCAGAAAGGAGGAATCGCACGCTATTAGACATGGTGCAGTCGATGATGAGTTTCGTTGACCTACCCATTTCATTCTGGGGGTACGCCCTAGAGACTGCAGCTTACCTTCTGAACATAGTTCCATCAAAGTCGGTAGTGTATACACCATATGAGATATGGAAAGGAAAGAAGCTCGATCTTAAGATTGTTAAGATTTGGGGCTGTACTGCCCACGTTAGAAGACACAACCCCGATAAGTTAGAATCAAGGATAGAATGGTGCACATTCGTGGGATACCCAAAGGAAACTTGTGGGTATTATTTCTATCATCCCAAGGACCGAAAGATCTTTGTTGCCAAGAGAGCTGTGTTCCTTAAGAAGGAACACATTCTTGGTGGAAATAGTGGGAGTGAGATAGAATTGAGTGAGGTTGGAGAACCTAGCTCAAGTACCATTCCAGAGCCTGAGTCTGTTTAGATACCTAACACATAAGTTCCAACTTTACGTAGGTCTAATAGAGTATCTCACCCTCCTGAAAGATATGTGGGACATATCAGTGGAGATGACTCTCAGGATGTTGATCCTCAGACCTACGAGGAGGCTATTATAAGTATAGACTCTGGGAAGTGGCAAGAAGCCATTTGAGATGGATTCCATGTACTATAACAATGTTTGGAACCTTGTGGATGCACTTGAGGGTATTGTACCCATCGGCTGCAAATGGATCTTCAAGAAGAAGATCAGAGTGGATGGAAAAGTAGAGACCTATAAAGCATGGTTGGTAGCTAAAGGATATCGTTAAAGATAAGGAGGTGACTATGATGAAACCTTTTCACCTGTAGCCATGCTTAAGTCCATTAGAATTATTTTGGCCATTGCAGCACACTATGACTATAAGATCTGGCAGATGGATGTCAAAACGGTATTCCTCAATGACAACCTCAAGGAAAAGGTGTATATGATACAACCAGAGGGATTCGTATCCAAAGAGAGTCCAGATAAAGTGTGCAGGTTGCTTAAATCCATTTATAAAGCAAGCTTCCCGAAGTTAAAACATAAGATTTGATGAGGTGATTAGATCTTATGACTTCGTTAAGAACGAAGATGAGTCTTGTGTGTACAGGAAGGTAACTGGAAGCTTTATCACCTTCTTGGTGCTATATGTGGATGACATCCTAATCATTGGGAAAGATGTAGGAATGCTCTCTACAATAAAGTCTTGGCTATCTAGAAACTTCTCCATGAAAGACTTAAGGGATGTCTATATTTTGGGGATCCGGATCTATAGAGATAGATCCAAAAGGATGTTTGGCTTGTCCCAGTCTAGGTATATAGACTCAATTATCAAAAGGTTTGACATGAAAAATTTCAAGCGAGGTCTCATACCGATGAGACATGGAATATCACTTTCTAGGAGTATATCCCCAAAGACTACTAAAGAAAGGGCAAATATGGATAAGATACCTTATGCCTCAGCGATAGGATCTATGATGTACATACTCTGAGTGTACATGCTCTGAATGTCACGAGCAGATATCAGGCATATCTAGGTTTAGAACATTGGAAGACATTAAAGTGTATCTTTAAATACTTGAGAAGGACTAGGAATCTTTTACTAGTATATGGAGGAGGTAGCCTCTAGGTTGAGGGCTACACAGACTCAAGTTTTCAGTCTGACATTGATGATAGCAAGTCAAATTAAGGGTATGTTTTCACCATGAATGGAGGAGCAGTAAGTTGGAAGAGTTCCAAGCAATATACTACTGCCGACTCAACCACAGAGGCGGAATACATTGATGTAGCTGAAGCAGCAAAGGAAGGAGTGTGGATGAAGAAGTTCATCAAGGATTTGGGAGTCATACCAAGCAGCGTAGAGCTGACTCCCATATATATTGTGACAACGACAGGGCGATAACTCAACAAAGGAACTCATGTCTTATCAGAATTATTCTGAGGAGGTTCCATCTAATAAGAGAGATCATAGCTCGTAAAGATATAGCAATGGAAAGAGTTTCATCCAAAGATAACATTGCAGGTCCACTGACGAAGCCACTGGCTCAGATTATATTTGAGCGTCACAGGGGTCTGATGGGGATCAGACACATAGGTGATTGATTGGCTTTAGGTCAAGTGGGAGATTGCTAGTTATAGGTGCCCTGCAAGCCAATCACACGAGTGATGGCACGTGTGACACACTGCGTAATCCTTTTGCTTATGATTAATATTGGCATATTCTGATGTCCTTGATTCTGTGCAATGGAAATCAGATCGTGATGAGATGACGATAATGAGATCGATTCATCTCTAAACACATATCCTAAATAATCCCGGTCATATGTTACTCGAGAGGGACATCGAGATAATTGGATAGACCGGTGTACTATATACCCATCTATATGATGGAGGCGGCTGGTCTCATAGCCACTTATGTGGAGACACTAAAGATATAGTACAGGTGCTCATTAGAGAATGAGTTTACTGATTGATCCGCTTATGGAATATTATATGGTTAATGATACCTAATGTCAAACAGTGATTCCATAGTCCCAGTTGTGTATTTGGTCCTTAGACTTGAGACACCAAGGATGCCTTGTATGAGTACTCCTTTCTTTGACGCCAGACTTACAGGTTTGGATAATAATTCACTATATCCGAAGGAGTTCTGATGGGAGTGACTCACGACCAGCTCGGTATCGGGCCTAGAGGGTCACACACATATGGTGGATGCTTCAGCGAATAGAGAATTGGATGAAGATCCAATTAGCCCCTATTCTCATTAGATGAGACCCTATGCTGATGGGCTCCTTGTTTAAGTCCCAATTAGAGGCCTAAGGAGATTATTGGATAGAGATTCAATAATGCAAGGTTAGTGGGTTATTGGATAGAGATCCAACACCCACTAAGGCATGAGCCCTAGGGTTTTTGGTGGCTCTCTATAAATAGGAGGGGAGACTCATGGTTGATAGGCTGCAGCTTTAGCCACTACCTCCTATTCTTCTCCCTCCCTCTGCGCAAGAGTTGCGAGATCAGATTGCAGGAGTTTCATTGTGGAGATCCATCATGTGGATACTGCTAGAGAGGAGGATGTTTGACCTCCTTTATCTTCTCCATCCGGATCTGGAATACAGGGATATGCGATCTCCCTAGGTAAAATCAATCTCTCACATATCACGATTTTATCAGTTTTTACATTTTTCTCGTGACCCCAATCTTTTGCATGACGATTTGATCTACGTGGGAAACTATTTTTTGTTTTGATTTTCACTACGTATGTGATGCACCCGCTGAGGTTTCCCAACAATAACATCTCCTGACCTAGCTATACCTCCTTTAAGATCAACGAAATGAGCCTCCTAATAGACTCAAATCAGCCTTAATTAAGGTTCCATTTAAGTCTCAATTTTCGCTTAATTAAGTTAGTATGGTTACACCCAAAACTTCTTAAATCTCATATTTTTATGATGAAATGAATTAATCTAACAAGGTTGTTAGAGTTTATTGATGTAAGATTAACTATGACAGAGAGGATATTACAATTAAAGATTTGGCCAAAGTCAAGTCTAAGCATCGGGCCGGAGTAAGGACGATGCGGTTGGGAACTCACCTGGAGTGCGTCGGGAGCTCGCCGAGGTTATCGGGAGTTTGCCAGGATGGCACAAGAGAGTTCACCAGAAGATGATCGAGACTCGCCGGAAGATTATCGGGGGTAGTCGAAAGGCTTGCTGGGAGTTGGAAAGGTTTCTAAGTAGATTTGTTGTTCATGATTGTAGTTAATTAAGTCGTAGTTAGCTTCATGTAGGTTTAATCATGACGGTGAAAAGGAGTTATAGACCAGGCATGGACCCAGGATCAAGCTTAGGCGATGATGCGACGGGAGCTCGCCGGGAGTTCGTTAGGACTTCGCCGAAGGTATCGGGAAGATCGCTAGGAACACACTAGGAGATCGCCGGAGGAAGACTTTAAGACTCACCAAAGGGAAATACCGGAGGTTACCGGATTGTGGGAGTGAAGTCATTAATTAAGCTTGGTTGTCATGTATGGTTGTAATCCTTAAGTCATAGGTTATGTTTGAGTCCGAATTGAGTGTGATTTGGAAGTAATCCAAATCAACTCAAAGAGACAACCAAGTCTACTATGGGGTTGGATTGAGCTCTGGTCGAGCTCAATTAGTTGACCAGGAAAGTGGTCAACTGATGGTTCAAGTCAGAATTTGAAAAGTGAAGGGAACCACTTTTTTGAAAATTTTGATGGCTGAACTGCCAGTGAGCGACAGTTGTACTACCGGTGAGCAACGGTTGTATTACCATCGCCCAGGATTTCGGGCGGCTAATAGCGGTTGAACCACCTATACCCTATTTTCAAGGTGCTTTCGGTGGTTTAACCGCCAGCCCCAACAGGTGAACCGCCCGTCCCCGAATTTTTCAGATACGTTTAAATTTTGGCTACAAATTCTGAAGTCATTTGGGGCATATAAATACCCTAAGTTTTATTGCATTCCATACAATAACTTTTTAGATTAAATCTTTGTGAAAAACTTATGTGAATTGTAAGAAAAAGAAAATAGAAAGGGAGTGAGCCTAAAGTTGAAAAAAAATTCTTGTAAAGAATCTCCCTTATAAGCTCATGTTGTTTGATCTTCACCCAAAAGAGATCAATAGTGGACGCCGGTGTGCCTCAAGGAGAAGGACTCGGGAAGTGGACGTAGGCCAAGGTTAAGGTCGAACCACTATAAATTGTAAGTGTTCCTTACTTGCTTCATTTACTACTTACAATTGTTCGTAATAGAAAAGCAAGAACATCATCTTTTGATTATGTTTTTAAAACATCTACTTACTCGCTTCAAGTTCAAGATACGCTTTCGATTTGTGGTTTTGCTCAATTTACACTTGCACCAATTTATCCCCCCTGTTAGTGTCAATTGATCATAACAATTGGTATCAGAGCAATGTCTTACTCATTGGACTAAACACCCACCCACTAGAGTAAATAGCTTTGTTTGACATGAATGATGGTCAATGCATCATAAGTGCTCCTTTCAATGGGACGGACTACATATCTTGGAAAATTCAAATGCGTATCTTTTATATTTCGATAGATTTTGAGTTGTGATGTATTGTTGGAAAAGATTTTCAAAAGTCATCCAATCCAATAAATGATTGGAATGGTTATGAAAAATAAATATTTTTCTTAAATGCCAAGACTATGAATGCCTTGTATTATGCTCTAGACAAAAATGAATTTGATCGGATTTCCTCTAGTGATTCGACTTTCGATATTTGGAATACATTGAAAATCACACATGAAAGCACAATTAATCTAAAAGAATCATTAAGTAAAATATCTTACAAAAATGAACAAGAAGAAAATATTCCTAAGAATTTGACATTGAGAACCCAAGAACACTTTCCTAAGAACCGAAAGGAAGCGGAACTAAAGAGAACATATGACTCCTTAAGTAAAATCTTGAGTGATATGAACTTTGAACCTTTGACAAATGAACCAAATAAATTAATCAACATGAACTATAAAAATGATCTAAAGATGGACAAAATCTCTTGCTATGAACGCAAGAAGCCGAGGAGCTCCAAAGGAAGTGCACAACCAAGAAGTGGAGAATCTCACGCTTATGGCAATTCAAGGCGAGGTTAGTAATTCATTAAGTATTTCCTTTACCGAGTTATTAAATATATTTCATAATTTGTTTAATGACTTTAGAAAAATTAACAAATCTTTTAAGTTGCTTAAAAATGATCATGATTTGTTAGTTAGTAGACTTGATGAAATACATGATTCATTAGTATCACATAACACATGTTCTAAATGTGAGATGTTAGATAGTGTTAAAGAAAAAAATATCATGCTTAAGGCAGCATTAGAAAAATTTTAAATTAGGAATAAATCCCTAAATATGATCCTTGCCAATAATTGTCATATTAATAGAAAAAATGGTATAGCCTTTGTTGGTAATATTCAACAAAAGCCAACCATGTTTGTTAAAGGACCTACCTTAAATGTGTCACCAAAAAATAAATATAATTTTTTGTGTAAAAAATTAGGACATAAGATAAACAGACATTTATTTAGAAAATATAGTTCACACCAATTAGTTTGGGTTCCCAAGGGAACTTCATACAACAAAAAATAGTTAGAAAAGAAATATAAAGTTCTTTATGAATGATCCAATGTAAAATGGGTACATAAATCAAAAATATATTTCTTATAGGTTTGTCTTTAAACTAAAGCTAGGAGTATTAAATAATATTTTAAAAATAGATGCTCAAGCCATTTGATGTAAGATCTAACTTACTTATCTAGCCAAAATGTCATAAATAAGGAAAATTATTTGAATCAAGATGCTTTAAATTTAATGATCTTTGTTTCTATTATAACAAATCCTTTTTATTAAAAGTTCATGAATATATAATTAATCTTGATAATGCATATTTAGAGCATACTAGTATAAAAATAAACTACAATAAAGAACCTTATTTATTAAAAAATATGTTTATATGAAAATTTACATAAATAAGATTTTGATGATGATTGAATAATAAATTCAAAATCATGGACTTGGATAAATGTAAAGACTATTGTTAAATGGTTCAAATATTGACTAAGTATGTGGAATGATTGATTTAAATATTGTGTTGATTAAAATGTCATGATAATTAAATGATTGTGTTGAATATTATAATTTGAGCATAGAATAAAATATATAAAAATGTATATGCTTCATTTTTAAGTATTTTGGAAATGAGTTTGTTAAGTCCTTGCACTATGTGTAAAGAGTTGGACTCATTTGAATGTTTGATTTGAGACAGGTTGAATTTTTGCTTCTATCATTTTGATGTATTATAGTTAATGACTTTGATGACTTATTCTAAATGAAATTTGGCTTTCGATCTTAACCAAAAATTTTGAAAATCATTCTTGAAAGAAATCACATGAAACAACTAAAAATAGGCTAATTCTTCTTGGAAATATTTTTATCATATCAACCCTTTAACAAGAGATAAAATGATAATATTATTGTTGAATCTCCTAAACTATAATAATTTGATGATTCAAATATTATTATTAACTAAGTTTATGGAATGATTTAAATGTTATGATGATAGTTGTATATTAAAATGGGTTATGATCGGATGATGATTCTTGAATTGAAACTTTAAACACAAATTTGTATATTTCTCATTTTAGTGCTTTCAAAAATATATATATTTAAAATGCACATGACAAGTGCAACTCTCTTAACTAAAGTCTAAAAGAGTTAGACACTCTTAACAAAGAAACATTATTGAATTAAAAGATAAATCAAAAATCATATTTGAAAATATCTTATTATAATATTTGTGATGATCTCTTTTGAAAATTTCTTAATTTTTATCTTATTAAGATTTCAATAAGAGATTGATGAATCTATTTATGAATTTTTAAAATATTGATTTTGATGATTTGAACTTGAATAAGTTATTATCATGATTTTGGTAAGTTTAGAAAATGAAACTTGAAATCTTTACATAAATCAAGTTCATTTGAAGAAGTTTATAAATGAGTCATAAATTTATCACATGAATCTAAACAATGACCTTGATTATTTTCGTATTACTTTTTTATTTTGATTAAAGATGCTTTATCTTCAATGAAACCATGCTTGATGATTTAATGATACATAGTGATCATGCTTAATGAGTTTATATTTTAAAATTATGCATGATAATTTTTATGATTTTTGACTTATTGATCTTTGCCGTAATAAAAATTCTTTTTTGGTTTTAAATAAAGATGCATGTTGGCTTAAAAGACAAAGGCATGCTTGTTTGAAATAAAAAGGGAATACATTTTTTCTTGAAAATTTCTCTATCTTATAAATTTTTCAAAAAGAGATTAATGAATCGTTTATGTTTTCTTTATTAATCTCTTGAACTATGACAGTGATTTTGATGATTTTGATTATTTGAAATTGAATGAGCTTTTACCTATATCGTGATTTTGATTCCTCAGAATTATAACATGAACTCTTTTATGAATCAGAATATCTTATTATGTGTTCTCGTATTATTTAAAAGGAGATTTTTATATAAATCATGATCTTGACAACTTGAGATTCCTTATGCACAAATCAAGATATTTTATTTGTTTCTTCTATAATTTGTCTCTTTATATTCATAATTTATCTTCATGAATTGAATATCTCATCATCATGTTAATTTTTCTTGATATATTTCATGTGATGCTTTGAAAAATGATGTAATGGAAAAAGTTTTGCACTATTGTAACCTCCCTTATTTTTACAATGACAAAAGGGGAGCAAAACTTGCTAGCTTGCTCATGTTAGGATCCTAGCTAAGTCGGGTCCATTTATTCAGGTTGAGTCATGTTAGCCAGAGTCAGTTATGGGTCAAGTAAATCTTATCGAGTCGGTTATGAGTAGATTGAGTGGTTTTTATCTTCAGTTAGGATGCATTCTGTTATTATTTTCAGTTAGGAGTCTATCAAGAGTCAAAGATTAGTAAGACTCTTGGTAAAGCGTTGTAAACCCTTTTCCAAAAACCCTATAGAGATCAAGGAGGCAGATCCACTCGAAGTGATCAAGGAGGCCCGATCCCCTCGAATCGATCGTTTATCCCCTTTTTCACCCTCTTCCTCCATGATAGAACCGTAGGGTCCTACCATCTGGTATCTTACGATATAAAAGAGAGAGAGAAAAAAAAGGGAAAAGAAGATGCAGATCTCGGGGAGAAAGAAACGAGAAGAAGAGGAAAGGGCTCCCCGCACCTTCCCCCTTCTTCCCCACCTACCTGTCGCCTACCAAGCACAGCTATCGCCGTTACCCTCTCCCTCGGCCACCTCACCCGCTGGCCATCTCTTCCTTCCCTTACATCTCCACCATCGCCGCTGTTCCACCCGCGCACCTTCCCCCTTCTCCTCCCTCATCTGCCGCCGGCACTTCTGATGCTGCCCCATCTCTCCTCCCTCATCTGCCGCCACCTCTGCTGCTGCCCCATCTCTATTTGCCAATCGTCGGCCAACCCACAGTCGCAACCACCGCTAGGTGCTCCTCACACTGACGCCACAGCCTCCTTCCTCTCCCTCGGCTGCTTCTTCCTCCGCCGGCCATCGCAGTTCCTCCCCACTTCTTCATCACCACCAGCCATCCCTGCCATCTCCCACTGCAGCTGCTGCAACCCTGCTGCAGCAGCCCTCACCCCTGCCATCCTTGCCGCTGCTGCTTCCTCTTCCTCGACCCATCCGAGATCTATGGCTGCAGCCTACTGCTCCCAGTCGTGTTGCCTCTGTTTCTCGCTGTCGTAGTCTGTCCGCAGCTGCAGCCAACCGCTGCCACCCGTCGCTCACCGCTGCCTCCTTTGTCGTAGTCAAAGTCTTCACTCTGTTGCAGCAACCGCTGCCTCTCTCCGTCAGCCACCATCTCCTTCTTCCTCTGTTACCAATCATAGCCATTATCATCAACAACAGCCCGCATCCTCATCCAGCCCCCTTCTTCCTCCCTTGCTCCACATGAACCGTGATCGCAGCTGCTGCCTCCTTCATCATCATCAGTCACCTTCTCCGACATCTTCTTGCTGCCACCTAGCCAAGTTGCAACAGCCATCTTGTCATCATCTTTGTCATTACCGGTTGTTGCCTTTTGCTCCCTCAGATTCATAGCCTCAACAACAGCCATCCCACTTCACAACTAATGCAATGCTATGGATAATGCACCAGATGCAAGGTTTTAAGTATTCGAGACCCGCATAGAAGATAGATGGCAAGAATTCCTTCACGAATTTAAAAGAAGTTTATCGGAGAACCCCAACAAATCTTAGCATACTGAAAGTTTCAATCTCAAAGGGAACATATCTGGAAAATATGATCAAGGGAAAGATAAGGAGTTTCCTAGATGGAAAGATAAAGACCTAATCGGTTGGATCTCACATGTTGAAATTTTTTTTCGTTTTCACAGGACTCCGGAAGAATCCATGGTGGAGATTGCTTCTACTCAACTCAAAGGTGACGCATCCAGTGGTATGATTTATACAAGACCTACCACGAAGTCTCTTCATGGGAACAATTCAAGAGAGTTTTCCTGATTCGCTTCAGATTATCAGAGTACAAGAACATTAATGGATAGCTCGCCAAAATCTATCAGACTTCCACAGTACAGGAGTACCAGAGCAGATTTGAGTGCCTGTCGAACCGAACCCGAGATTGGTCCGAGATACAATTGACGAGAAAATTTATTGAGGGACTTAATCCCGAGATTCGGTGCGAAGTTAAAGCTCATCATCCCCGCACCATGATAGTAGCTGAAATAGAAGCTTTAATAAACAGGACTTCAAGGTGGTCAACATAGACAATCACAAATAAGAGCAGCTTCTAACGGTTGAGACTATTAAGGAGGAAATAAAAATTGACAATATGAAGCTCGAATATGAAGGTCATGACAGACTTCTGACGATTGAGATAATTAAGGAGGAAATAAAAACTAGCAATGTGGAGCTCGAATATGAAGGCTGTGACAGACTTCTGATGATTGAACCAACTAAGGAGGAATCAAAAATTGATAATGTGGAGTCCGATCACGAAGGTTATGCCAAATCTGAAGATAAGATTACTAATGGGCAAACCCTAATTTATGATAAAAGGTGCTCAAAGGTAAAATAACTACTTGTTGATTTCTTTTTTATGCACCAAGAAGACTTCGAAGTGGTGATATCCAAAAAAAGACATGATACTACCACTAGCCATCGGATGAAAAGGGTTCTCCAGAAGTGGACAAGAAGACCAAACCATTGCTTACACCAAGTGGAGATCCTACTTAATTGATCAAAGAGTCGTGATGCATGGTAAATATTGAAGTGCTCCCGAAATCTTATATTGCTAAGCCTTGAGGGCAAGACTGATTTGAAGTGGGCGGGTCTGTTAGGACCCTAGCTAAGTCGGGTCTATTTATTCAGGTTGAGTCATGTTAGCTAGAGTCAGTTATGGGTCAGGTAAATCTTATCGAGTCGGTTATGAGTAGATTAAGTGGTTTTTATCTTCAGTTAGGATGAAGCCCGTTATTATTTTCAGTTAGGAATCTATCAAGAGTCAAAGATTAGTGAGACTCTTGGTAAAGCCTTATAGTCAATAGGCAAAAACCCTAGGAGGCAGATCCCCTCGAAGTGATCTAGGAGGCCCGATCCCCTCGAAGAGATCGTTTATCCCCTTTTTCACCTTATTCCTCCACGATAGAACCTTAGGGGCCTATCAGCTCATCTCAAAAGAGAAGCAAAAAATGCTATTTTGCAAATCTCAAAAGAAGCACAAATGTTGCTTAACCTCACATTCTCATAAACATGCTAGCCTTCATACTCCAAAAAGAAGTGACACTTGCCAACATATTAGCTTGCATGATGTAAAATTGATAGCTTGAACATTACAAAGAAGCAAAAATTTGCTAGCTTGCACTTCTCAAAAGAAAAGAAAGAACTCACTAGCTTGCATGTTCTAAAGTATGAAAAATTTGCTAAATTGCTAAGCTTTCATATCTCAAAACTTGCTAATTGCACTTCTCATTTTTTATTGATAAAGGGGAAGAAGGTATGATGATGTGAAATCATGTATGGTGATCATGCATGTAATGATGAATTTGAAAATATACATGTTGATTTGGAATAATGTATGCAATACTCATAATTTTATGATGATATGATGTATTGCATATGATGTGATTAAAAGAGTTTCAACTTGGACTTTTGAGCTCATCTTAATATTGTTTTTGAAATTTATTAAGAGCTCTTCTTAATGAGGTAATGCTTTCACAACTCCTTCATTGTTTCTCTCCTCATTATTTATAAAGGGGATGAAAATTTTATAATACATATTTTAATAAGGGGGAGTAATATCATCATGGATATTGATGACAAAGGGGGAGAAATGGACATTGATGACATATGAATATTGATGAACATACTTAGATATTGATGCATAATTCATGCTTTGATGACTTGATGCAATTTTGATTTACTTTGAATATTGATTGCCTCAAGATACTTGAATTCAAGGGTGTGTGATTCTCTTGAATTTAAGTTTCTTTATTTGAAGTATGGCATGGATTTAAAGGAAGTAAGGTTTAAGTAAGGTTTAACTCCCGCCATCAATTGATTGTCATTATCAGAAAGGGAGAGATTGTTAAATATCAGATTTTGATGATGAAATCAATTAATGGTTTATTGATCTAACAAGGTTGTTAGAGTTGATTGATGCAAGTTTAACTACGACAGAGAGAATATTAAAATCAAAGGTTTGGCCAAAGTCGAGTCAAGGTATCGATCGGGCTGGAGTAAGGATGATGCGATTGGAACTCGCTTAGAGTGCGTTAGGAGCTAGCCGAAGGTATTAGGAGTTTGCTAGGATGGTGCAAGGGAGTTCATCGAAAGAAGACCGAGACTCACCGAAAGATTATCGGGGGTAGCCGAAAGACTTACCGGGAGTTTGGAAAGGTCTTCAAGTAGATTTGTTGGTCATGATTATAATTAAGTCGTAGTTAGTGTCATGTAGGTTTAATCACGACAGTGAAAAGGAGTTAT
Organism: Ensete ventricosum; assembly: GCA_029747655.1. NCBI lineage: Eukaryota > Viridiplantae > Streptophyta > Magnoliopsida > Zingiberales > Musaceae > Ensete > Ensete ventricosum. The sequence goes on along the minus strand of JAQQAF010000001.1, from coordinate 33,472,113 downwards.
AGACCAGGCATGGACCCAGGATCAAGCTTAGGCATTGGGCCAAGGTTTGGACGATGCGGTGAGAGCTCGCCGAGAGTTCGTTAGGACTTCGCCGAAGGTATCGGGAAGAACGCTAGGAACACGCTGAGATCACCGGAGGAAGATCGTGAGACTCCTCGTAGGGAATGTCAAAGGTCTCCAGATTACGGGAGTGAGATCGTTAATTAAGCTTGGTGGTCATATATGGTTGTAATCCTTAAGTCGTAGGTTAAGTTTGAGTCTGAATTAAGTGTGATTTGGAAGGAATCCAAATCAACTCAAAGAGAAAACTGGGTCCACTATGGGGTTGGATTGAGCTCAAGTCGAGCTCAATTAGTTGACCAAGAAAGTGGTTAACTAATGGTTCAAGTCAAAATTCAAAAAGTGGAGGGAACCACTTCTCCAAAAATTTCGACTGCTTAATCGTCGGTGAGCGGTGATTGTACCACCGTCGCCCAGGATTTTGGGCAGTTGACGGTGGCTAAACCGCCTGTACCCTATTTTCAGGGTGTTTTCGATGGTTTAACCACCGTTGTCGGAGAGTGAATCGCCCGTATCCAGATTTTCTAGATATGTTTGGATTTTGGTTCCAAATTTTAAAGTCATTTGGGCCTATAAATATCTCAAGTTTTTTTGCATTCCATACAATAATTTTTGGGATTAAATCTTTCTGAAAACTTGTGTGAATTGTAAGAAAAAGAAAAGGGGAAGGGAGTGAACTTAAAGTTGAAAAAAAAAAATTCTTGTAAAGAGTCTCCCTTGTAATCTCATGTTGTAAGGGTTTGATCTTCACCCAAAAGAGATCAATAGTGGACGTGTTAGTGTGCCTTACAGAGGAGGACTCGGGAAGTGGACGTAGGCCAAGGTTAAGGTCGAACCACTATAAATTGTAAGTGTTTTTTACTTACTTCATTTACTACTTATAATTGTTCGTAATTAGAAAAGCAAGAACATCAATCTTTCGATTGTGTATTTAAAACATCTACTTACTCGCCTTCAAGTTCAAGATACACTTCCAATTTATGGTTTTGCTCTAAACAAAAAGTTTTTATTAAAATATCAATTTACACTTGCATTAATTCACGCCCCCCTCTTAGTGTCATTTGATCCTAACAAAACTAACTTAATTAAGATTTAGACTACAATGATCATTACAAAGATGATTACAAAGCGTAAATCTTCGGGTTGTCTGGTATGCCATTGGTTCATTTGAACCCATGATGAATCATGCTCTCCTTCGGCATATTGCTCGATCCATCGGCATGTTAACTAACTCCCGCAACACCAGATCTTGACACAATACCTGATTTTTTCGGCACAATGACCGATCTCTAACTCGGCCCAACATATGATTTTATGGCTTTAATCATTTTACCTTTTCATGATCAAAGATAGTCCTACATCACTTAATCATGAAAACTAATTAGAGTATAACTTCATCAATTGATTTCATTATCAAAATCTGAGATTCAATACATACTCCTAGAAAGTGATATTCCATGTCTCATCGGTATTAGACCTCTCTTGTAATTGTTCATGTCGAATGTTTTGACAATGAAGTCTATGTACCTGGACTGGGACAAGCCAAGCATTATCTTGGATCTATCTCTATAAATTCAAATCCCCAATATGTAGAATGCTTCCCTTAAGTCCTTCATAGAGAAGTGTCTAGATAACAAAGCCTTAACTATGGAGAGCATTTCTACATCATTCCTAATGTTCAGGATGTCATCCACATATAGCACCAAGAATGTGATAGTGCTCTCACTTACATTCCTATACACACAAAGCTCATCTTTGTTCTTAATGAAGCCATAAGATTTGGTTGTCTCATCAAATCTTATGTTCCAACTTTAGAAAGCTTACTTAAGTTCATAGATGAACCTAAGCAATCTGCAAATCTTATTTGGACTCTCTTTAGATACAAATCTCTCTAGTTGTATCATATACACCTCCTCCTTGAGGTTGTCATTGTGGAATATAGTTTTCACATCCATCTACTAGATCTCATAGTCATAGTGTGCTACACTAGCCAATAGAATTTTGATGGATTTCAACTCCTTCTCTTTGACAATACCCTTGGCTACCAACTTTGCCTTATAGGTCTCCATCCACCTTTCCATCTATGATTTTCTTCTTGAAGATCCACTTGCAGTCGAAGAGTACAATACCCTCAGTGCATCCACAAGGTTCTAAACCTTGTTGGAGTACATAGAATCCATATCATAATTCATAGCTTCTTGCCACTTTACGAAATCTATACTTATAATAGCCTCTTCATAGGACTAAGGATCAATGTCTTGAGTGTCCTCTTTGTTGGGAAACCTCAGTGGGAGCATCACATGCGCAGTGAAATCAAAATAAAAATTGGTTTCCCATATAGATCAAATCGTCGTGCAAAAGATGGAGGTCGTGAGAAAAACCGTAAAAATAAAAAACCACGATATGTAAGAGATTGATTTTACCTAAGGAGATCATATATCCCTGTATTCCAAATCCGGATGGAGAAGATGAAGGAGGTCAAGCATCCTCCTCTCTAGCGGTATCCACACGATGGATCTTTGCAGCGAAACTCCTCAAATCTAATCTCGCAACTCTTGTGCAGAGGGAGGGAGGAGAATAGGAGGTGGTGGCTAAAGCTGCAGTCTATCAACCATGAGTCTCCCCTCCTATTTATAGAGAGCCACCAAAAATCCTAGGTTCCTACCTTAGTGGGTATTAGATCTTCATCCAATAATCTACTAACTTTTCATTATTGGATCTCTATCCAATAATCTCCTTAAGCCTCTAATTGGGCCTTAAGAAAGGAGCTCATCAGCATACGGTCTCATCTAATGAGAATAGGGGCTAATTGGATCTTCATCCAATCCTCTATTCGCTGAAGCATCCACCATATGTGTGTGACCCTCTAGGCCAGCTACCGAGCTGGCCGTGAGTCACTCCCATCAGAACTCCTTCTGATATAGTGAATTATTATCCTCATAATAATTCACTCGACTCATCGACTATGGACGTACTAGGCCACTACACTATATATAGTCCTCAGATGGTATAGGGGAATCAAATCCATCGGACATATCTGTCTACAGTTACCGTTTATCTATAATCTCTCATCCAACTAATATCCCAGAGACCATATATTAGATATGGTACTGTCAGGTCACATACGGAATCTGTCATAGTCTCGCTCTAATCGGATTCTCCCGGAGAACTCTTTCTTTCTTAATCCGAATAACTCTGGCTTGGGGTTTGTCTTAGCAAGCACATATAGGATATTTCTCTCATGATATTGAGAGTGGATGATCCTCTATTGACACTCAATTATTTTCATAAGGTTGGCTACCAATCCCGATAACCAACTGTACTAGATCTGAAACTTTCCAAACTTGTAAGTCTGGCGTCAAAGAAAGGAGTACTCATACAAGGCATCTTTGGTGTCTCAAGTCTAAGGACTAGATACACAACTGGGACTATGAAATTGCTATCTGACATTAGGTATCATTAACCATAAAATATTTCATAAGTCAATTAATCAGTGAACGCATTTTCCAATGAGCACCTGTATTATATCCTTAGTGTCTCCACACAAGTGGCTATGAGACAAGCCGCCTCCATCATATGGACGTGTATATAGTACACCAGTCTATTCGGTTATCTCGATGTCCCTCTCGAGTAACTTATGTACGGTGAATCGATCTTATTATCGTGATCTTATCATGATCTGATTCCCATTACATAGAACCAAGGACATCACAGTATATATGCTACAGATAATATAATGTGAGAATATGCCAATATTAATTATAAGCAAAAATATCACACAGCGTGTCACAAGTGTCATCACTCACGTGATTGGCTTGCAGGGCACTTGTAACCAACACTCTCCCACTTGACCAAAAGCTAATCATCTATGTGTCTGATCCCTATCAGACCCCTCTAACGCTCAAATACAATCTGAGCCAGCAACTTCGTTAGTAGATCTGCAATGTTATCTTCAGATAGAACTCTTTCTATTGTTATATCTTTCGGGTCATGATCGCTCTAATCAGATGGACCTCCTCAGAACAATTCTGATGAGACCTGGGTTCCCTTGTTAGAGTTATCGCCCTGTTGCTATCATAATATATGGGAGTCAGCTCCACGCTGCCTGGTATAACTCCCAAATCCTTGATGAACTTTTTCATCCATACCCTTTCCTTTGCTGCTTCTGATACAATAATGTATTTCACCTCTATGGTCGAGTCAGCAATAGTATCTTGCTTGGAACTCTTCCAGTTTATTGCTCCTCCATTCAGGATGAAAATATACCTTGAATTTGACTTGCTATCATCAATGTTGGACTGAAAACTCGAGTCCGTGTAGCCCTCAACCTAGAGGCTACCTCCTTCATATACTAGTAAAAGATCCTTAGTCATTCTCAAGTACTTAAGGATACACTCTATTGCCTTCCAGTGTTCTAAACCTGTATCTGTCTGATACCTGCTCATGACACTCAGAGCATGTGTTATATCAGGCCTGGTACATAGCATCACATACATGATAGACCCTATCACTGAGACATAATGTATCTTATCTATGTCTGCCCTTTCTTCAGGAGTCATTGGGGACATACTACTAGAAAGTGATATTCCATGTCTCATCGGTATGAGACCTCTTTTGGAATTCTCTATGCTAAACTTTTTGACAATGGAGTCTATGTACATGGACTGGGACAAGCCAAACATCCTCTTGGATCTATCTTTATAGATCCGGATCCCCAAAATATAGGATGCTTCACTTAAGTCTTTCATGGAGAAGTTTCTGGATAGCCAAGCATTTACTATGGAGAGCATTCCTACATCATTCCCAATGATTAGGATGTCATACACATAAGCACCAAGAAGGTGATAGCGCTCCCACTTACCTTCTTGTACACACAAAGCTCATCTTCATTCTTAACAAAGTCATAAGATCTGATCACCTCATCAAATCTTATGTTCTAACTTCAGGAAGCTTGCTTTAATCCATAAATGAATCTAAGCAACCTGTACACTTTATCTGGACTCTCTTTAGATACGAATCCCTCTGGCTATATCATATACACCTCCTCCTTGATGTTTCCATTGAGGAATATCATTTTGACATCCATCTGCCAGATCTCATAGTCATAGTGTGTTGCAATGGTCAAAATAATTCTAATGGACTTAAGCATGACTACAGGTGAAAAGGTTTCGTCATAATTAACTCCTTGTCTTTGACGATATCCTTTAGCTACCAGCCTTGCTCTATAGGTCTCTACCTTTCCATCCACTCTGATCTTCTTCTTGAAGATCCATTTGCAGCCGATGGATATAATACCATCAGGTGCATCCACAAGGTTCCAAACCTTGTTAGAGTACATGGAATCCATCTTAGAATTCACGGCTTATTGCCACTTTCGGGAGTCTATACTCATAATAGCCTCCTCGTAGGTTTAAGGATCAATATCCTGAGAGTCATCTCCACTGATATATCCGATATATATTTCAGGAGGGTTAGATACTCTACTAGACCTACGCAAAATTGAAACTTGTATGTTAAGTACCTGAACAGACTCGGGCTCTGGAATGGTGCTTGAGCTAGGTTCTCTAACCTCGCTCAATTCTATCTTGCTTCCACTGTTTCCATCAAGAATGTGTTCCTTCTCAAGGAACACGGCTCTCTTAGCAACAAAGACCTTTCAGTTCTCGGGGTGATGGAAATAATACCCATAAGTTTCTTTTGAGTATCCCACGAATGTGCACCATTTTATCCTTGATTCAAACTTATCAGGGTTGTATCTTCTAACGTGGGCAGGACAACCTCAAATCTTAACAATATTAAGATCGGGCTTCTTTCATTTTCATATCTCATATGGTATAGACACTACCGACTTTGATGAAACTCTGCTCAGAAGGTAAGCTGTAGTCTCTAGGGCGTACCCCTAGAATAAGACGGGTAGGTCAGCGAAACTCAACATGGACCACCATGTCTAACAATGTGTGATTCCTCCTTTCTGATACACCATTGGTTGAGGTGTATAAGGAGGTGTCCACTGGGATAGAATCTCATTATCCCTGAGGAAATGGGTGAACTCCGTACTCAAGCACTCTCCTTCTCGATCTGATCGAAGAGTCTTAAAACTCTTTCCAATTTGGTTCTCTACCTCATTATTATATTTCCTAAATTTCTCAAAGGCCTCAGACTTGTATTTCCTTAAGTACATATGTTCATACATAGAGAAATCATCAGTGAATGTAATAAAGTATGAGTAACCACATATAGTCTGAGTCGACATGAGACCACATACATCACTATGTATGAGTTCCAATAACTCAGTGGCTCTCTCTCCAGTTCCACTAAAAGAAGAGTTGGTCATCTTCCCAAGAAGGCAAGGTTCACAAGTTTCATCTGACTCATAGTCAAATGGATCTAAGTATCCATTTTTTAACAACTTTTGAATCCTTCGCTCATGTATATAACCTAGCCTACAATGCCATAAGTATGCATTATTCACCTCATCTCTTTTTCACTTAGACATATTTATATTCATAATGTATGAAGAAGTATCTAACACGTATAAGCTATTTATAAGGGTCCCTTTGTCGGGTCTTTCTTGGCAACCTTTGCCTTACTCGATCTTTCTTTGCCCTTGCCCTTCTTATAAGTGTCTTGCTGGCCTTCCTTTTTCTTTTTGGTCTTACCAATATAGAGAACTGACTTTTCTTTCTTGATGGTACTCATAACCTCCCTCAACATATTGAGGAGCTCAGGTAGAGTCATGTCAAACTTGTTCATATTAAATTTAATAATGAATTATGAAAAGGATTCTAGTAGGGACTGAAGTATAAGATCAACATATAGGTTATCCTTTAGGACTATCTTTATACTTCACAAAGCGAGCGATCTCTTCTTCGCTTATCCTTTCCTTTAGCGTGGGCATAATCGTATTAAGAATATATACAATTTTCTCTTTCATGAGAATAATTCTCAAATTACAGAGCCTTTAGACCAATGAGGCGATTGGCATCAAGTATGCCATATAGGAGTTTTGCAAGCGATAAACAAGATATAGCGTAAATAAATAACATACAGACTTTGCAGAAAATACTAATTAAGATATGGACTTCTATCTTCATATACTCCCACTATTTTCCTAGCGAATCACGTGACACCCTCGACACGTGAGACGAAAGTCTCCGGTAGATTCCTAGTGGGGATCGGGATCCAATTGGCGTCTTAGTGGAACCTCGAGGGACTCGACCAATTACACTAAGCCTAAAAGGTAGGCAATTCTTGCCAATCACAACTCCTTGTGATTCCCGTCACGTTCGGCCTCTGAATCATCATGGTCTCGAGGGACTCGACCAACCATGATATTCAATTAAGTCATCACCATCGTTACAAGATGAGTCTGATTTGATGATATGCCCTCGAGGGACTCGACCAAGCATACCATATTCTCAGGTCACTGGTGACATCTCTATGTCGTATGCAAGAATTCGATCACGTAGATAGGTGAGCCTCTAGGGACTCGACCAACTCAACCTATGTCGTGCTTCAAGTTCTTCCTATAACGATGGAAGGCCATGTAGGTCAATCTTATTGTCTCACGCTTACCAACTTAATATTATCGTAGGAGGGGTTTTTGTTTTGTATCGGTCTCCTAATATATCATGTCACACACATACATACTTAATATATATCTACATCGCATGCAAATATATATATATATATATATATATATATATATATATATATATATATATATATATATATATATATATCTAGTAGGTGTATAACATATCACATATGCAAGCCACATCAGATGATCATGAGCCATCACCTAATATGATTAAGCCTGAGCCAATGGGCATAATCATTCACAATAGGATCTATGTGTGCATTGGCGTATCTCCATGCCCTGTGATTGTTGATCTCATCATCATCGGTTCCGTCGGATCGTCGCATCACCATACGTCGTAATCTCCCACCACGGCATCGTGGGTCCCGCTGTCACCTCCACGCTTCCGCCTCACCTCTCTGTGTAATTACAAATAATCATAGGCATGCAGGCCCGATAATAAACCAGAAAAACGGAGGCTCGTAGGCCCCGATAATAATAATAATCATAATTACACACATCACAACATATGGCTCATGATCATCCATCCACATCATACATCACATCATATGTAGGATTACTAGATATATATAATAAATAAATTAAACTATTAAATTAATTTTTTTTTAGAAATCAGGACATGCTCGAAATTTTTAGAATTATTAAGGGCATTTTCATAATTCTATATGAGAGGACAGTCCTCAAAATTTCCAAAATTATTGAGGGAATTTTAGGAATTATGTACATGAGGACAATCTTTGGAATTTTCTAAATTTATATCGGCAAAATAGTCCTTTTCTCAAAAGGAACACCTTATCTCCTCCTCTTCTCTCTCTACATCGCCACTACCGCCACTGCTGCCCATGCGCGTGTGGCAAGCTGCCCCTCTGCGGGTTGGCCGCGGATGGGCGCTGCCCCTGTGTTCTCACCGTGGGCAGCCGACCCTTGCCCGCCTGGCCACGGGCGGGCGCTGCCCCTGCGGCCTCGCACGGGCGAGCAACCGCTTGCGGGCTGGCTGCTATGGCTGCCCTATAGCCAGCTGCCCTTGCGGCCGCTGCGCTGGAAGTGGTCGTGCTCGTAGGCGCCTGCACCCCCTGTGTAGGGGGCCTTGGCCGCAGCCAGTTGCTCCTTTGCATGGGGCCTTAGCCATAGCCGGTCGCCCCTGCAGGAGGCCTGGCCGTGGTTGGCCGTCCATCCTCTTCCTTGGTGCATTTGTTGCAAAAACGCAGCAAGAACGTGTAGAACGATTCTACATGATTCAGTCTCAATACACATAGTTTAAAACCAATCTTTTGCACGAAAACCTTGGACCGCAGGATCATGATGCGCCCACTACAGGGGCCACAACGAAGCCTCATGAAGAGTTACAAATCAGGACCCAGAGCCATGGAGTCTCAGCCTTGAGGACAAGGCTGATTTGAAGAGGGCGGGTCTGTTAGGACCCTAGCTGAGTCGGGTCCTAGTCGATTGAGTCGAATCCTTAAATTGGTCTTTGTTGGCCAACCTAGACCAGACATTAGGTCGGGTAGGAGGAGATTTGAGTCTATTATAATAAATCAGCCCAAACCCTAGTAGGGTTAGGATTCGGCTGAACTAGAGTCGGGTTAGGAGTCAGAGTTGGATTTGGGTCAGGTCAACTAAGTCAATCTTGTAATCAACCCAATTGGTCGCCCACCTTGATGAGAGGAGGCGACTAAGGTAAGAAAGGGAGAGTTCCATTTAGTTAGGACTCTCTCTAAGGTTGATTAGGAGTTAAATTAGAAGTTAGAATCTTAGTTTACTTGGAGTAGGAGTTTTACTAGGAGCTGGAGTCTTCTAATAGGGAGGAGGAGTCTTCATGGAGTAGGAGTCCTATTAGGAGTTAGGGTTTTGAGTCCCTATATAAACTCATGTATCTACCACTATTTCATCATGAATAGATCAATCTTTTTCAGCTATTGTGGCCGATTACAAAGGAAGGAGGAACCCCTATATTATTCCCAAGAGGGCCGATCTCCTATAGAGATCAACCCCAAGCTTAGAATCTGCAAGGATTCTAACAACCTACCCTATTGATAATTAGGAAGTGTCCTTCATACTTGTACACCAGTCCCTTGTGCATTTTATGCTTAAAGAACTGAAGTACTGCTAGTTGGAGCTTCACTAACACCAAGTCACCGACTTTAAACTCTTGTGGTCACCTTCCCGGATCTACCCACTTTTTCATCTTTTTGCCCGCCTTCTCCAAGTAAGGCCAGACAATATCTATGTTTCTATGTCATTCCTTTGCAAAGTGATATGCTAACGAGTAACTCCCAGTATAATCGATCGCCAAGGTGTGAGGTGTCAACGGTCGTTGTCCCATAATGATCTCGAAGTGGCTCTTGTTTGCAGAGCTCCGCTGCAAGTTGTAAGAGAATTTGGCTATGTCCAATAGTTTCACCTAATCCTGTTGGTTGGCACTCATGTAGAGACAAAGAATGTTACATATAATATCGTAAATAGTATATGGAACTCCTCAATACTTCACCACATTCTTCATCAACTTAGCTATAGTGTAGGGGTATAACAATATTATTGCATACTTTAAAAATCGATCGATCATCATGAGTATCGATTTGACTCCCCTTACTATCGACAAGGTTGATATGAAGTCCAAGGAAATGCTCTCCCAGAACCTTTTTGGTACAGGCAATGGCTTCAAAAAAATTTATGGCTTCTGTCACTCTACGTTATCTTCTTGGCAAGTAAGGCACGTCCAAACATACTCTTCCATATCAGTCCCTTTCTTTGGTCAATAGAAGGCCCTCTCCATGAGAGCCTACGTTTGTTGAATACTCGAATGTCCTGCCCAAAGGGAAATGTGACACTTTCTTAAGAGTTCACATCTCAAATTATCCGTTCGAACATAAATCATATTCCCTTTTAGGTAGACGAGTCCCTCTTGGACCCAAAATCTTGTGTCTTGCCTTCTTTGATTAGTTGCATCAAGGTTACTGCTTGGGGATCACTACATAGTCCGTCCCTTATGTTGAAAAGGAGGTTGGAGTACGATTGACTTTTTTAGCCTCCGCTTTCCAATTGCATGACATTCACTTGCTCCACTTTTCTGCTCAATGCATCGGCCATGACATTTGCTCTTCCGGGCTTGTACTCTATTATCATATCAAATTCAGCCAGGAAGTCTTGCCACGGTGCTTGCTTTTGAGGGAGCTTTTTTTTAGGTTGGAAGTAGCTTAGCATAAATCGGGTTTCGAGAAGGTAATTGATAGGAACCCTTAGGTTTCTATTGTAGATGGAGATGGATAAGCGATCACTATAGAGGATCGAACCTCCTTGATCACTATAAGGGATCGACCTTCCTAGGGTTTTGGCTTATTAGCTAAAACAATACTTTCTTCATTGATTTCAAGAAGTGCGTACATCCCCATTATTTATAGTGGACTCATAACTGAAAATAATAAACTTATAACTGACTCGACTGGGCTAACCCGACTTATAACTGACTACGACTGAATAGATCAATATGACTCAACATGAATTAAATATGGACCCGACCCTATTAGGGTCCTATCAGATTTGCCCTTTTTAAATCAGTCTTGTCATCAAGGCTGAGCATCATCGAACTCTGGAATCTTCACTTGTAACACCTTGTAGGACTCCCATGTGGCATCTTCAATTGGTAAGTTGACCCATTGCACTAACACCTCGGTCATAGGGCGTCTACGACGCATCACAATCTATCGATCCAGTATGGCTTTCGGTTGAACCTGAACCTCACCAACAGCAGAGATATCCGATAAATGATGTTGTACTATCTCATCTTCACCGAGCTTCAACTTGAGACAGGAGACATGAAAGAATGGATGTATTTTGGAACTAGGTGGTAGGTCCAAATGGTAGGCAACTGATCCAATGCGCTCTAATACTTTATAGGGTCTAAAAAATTGAACAGATAATTTCATAGAAGATCGGGTCTTCATGGAAGTTTGCTTATAAGGCTGAAGATAAAGGAAAACCCAATATCCTATAGCAAATTCTCTCTCACTTTGGTGTTTGTCAGCTTGCTGCTTCATCCTCGCTTGGGCGGCTTTGAGGTTGTCCTTTAAGAGCTGAAAAATTATCTCTATCAAGTAATTCTTTGTCAACTTGATCGAACCATACTTTGTAATTGCAGGAGTTCGGCCATAAACTGCTTCAAATGGTGTTAACTTGATAGACGTGTGATAGGTGGTATTATACCACTATTTTGCCCAAGGAAGCCATTTAGTGCATTCTTTCGACTTATCATTAGTGAAACATCTGACATAATTTTCCAAACACCTCTTCACTACTTTTGTTTGTCTATTTGTCTATCAATGATAAGCAGTACTCATATTCAGTTGTGTACCCAACAATTGAAAAAGTTTTGTCCAAAACTTATTGGTAAAGACCCTATCATGATCACTAACAATATAGTGGGGAATTTCATGCATTTTAGCTATGTTCTTCACCACTTCTGTTTGTCCATCTGTTTATGGATGATAAGCAGCACTCATATTCAGTTGTGTACCCTGCAATTGAAAAAGTTCTATCCAGAACATATTGGTAAAGACCCTATCACGATCACTGACAATAGAGAGGGGAATTCCATGTAATTTAGCTATGTTCTCAATGAAATTCGGGTAATATTTACGACAGTATAGGGGTGTCGTACAGCACAAAAATGGGTATACTTTGTAAGACGATCTACAACCACGAAGATAGTACTTTTCCCTTACGATGAGCGAAGTCCTTTGATAAAGTCCATAGATATGTCAGTCCTTTGATGAAATCCATAGATTTGTCAGTCCAAGCGATATCACATTGAGCAACAAATTCCCTAATAATTTTCTTCATACCTCTCCAATAAAAAAGCTTGCGGACATGTTTGTAAGTGTGGAGAAATCCAGAATGACCAGCCATTGGTGATGAATGGAACTCCTTTAGGAGTGTTGTCTGGCATGGAGAGTGTGGGGCTACAAAATTCGGCCCTTATACCATAAGTCCTTCGAGTCCCAACTATAATACGGGATAGAGCCTAGAGTTTCTTCTAGTCTTCCGATGATCTCCTTGGTTTCAGAATCATTCGCCCATTCCTTCCTAATATCTTCTAAAGTTTTGCAAGCAGGGGAGAGATAGCTACTAGTTTAGCATGTTTAGGGAGACGAGAGTTCATCTGCAACCAAGTTATCACTTCCTTTCTTATAAATAATCTCATAATCAAATTCTAGTAGCTTAGGAACCCATTTCTGCTGCTCTGGGGAAGAGATGTTTTGTTCCACAAAGTACTTCAAACTTTTGTGATCAGTGCGTATTTGAAATTGTCTGTCGATCAAGTATGCTCTCCGCTTCGTGATGGTGTAAGCAAGTGGCCGACCTTCCTGCATTAAAATGACGCCAATACCTACTCTAGAAGCATACATAAGATTCAATTACAAATAGTTTGTTGAAATCAGGTAGAGTAAGCACCGGTGTAGTAATCATTGCGGTCTTTAGGGAGTTGAAAGCCTTGGTCGCATCATCTAACCATTTGAACATATCTTTTCTGAGAAGTTGATAAGACCCCAGAAGGAGCCCTATAGATTTTGATTGCTGAGAGGGATCAACCCTTTGAACGCTATAGGGGTTCCTCCCTCCTAGACTCAGCACAAATGATGTATAAAAGATGATAATTACTTGATAAAAGAGAAGGGGCATGGCTATATCATTCATTATATAGGGTTGCAAATCCTAGCCCATGGAGTGCTTGCCAAACTAAAATTATCCTTTTGCCCCTTCTATAGCCTACCTGCCTTAAAGGGAACAGGTAGCGGCTAGGTTGGCTCTATAGCCGACCTAAGCAGGGGAAAACCGTAGCCGACTAGCCCAGTAAAGGGGGCGACGGCCACTAAGCCCTAAGGCCCCAAAATAAACCCTAGCCACACTTCTTTATAGGATAGAAGTGACTATGTGGGGTTTTATTACAATCTCACAGGGTTCTTATTGATTACTTATAAGTGATTAGGATTCAACCCTGCTGGAGTCCTATCAAAACCGCCCTATTCAAATCAACCTTATCCTCAAGGCTGAGATTTCATGAGCTCCTCATATGATTCTCATGCTATCATCAACTAAACTTTGGTCTCCTCATTAGCTGGGGTGTTAGTTGGAAGGATTTGGGCTGAGTCGTTTTCTTTATATTTTCATTTGTGGTGGGATACCTAGCGGATCAATTGTAATCTTAATCTAGTGCGCGAATCTGATCTCCAGGTTAAGGCCCCAATGTGATACCCAATTTTGCAAGGTCCAAAGAAATATGGAGACCACTTCATTAAGGCTCGAGTTCCTGCTGATCGGGCTGGAGGTGTAGAAAAATATAATCTTTAATTTTTCGTCCATTCTCGGGAGATCGTTTCTTCTTTGCATGTGCTGCTATATGGTTAGTCTTTAGTGATAGCCAATCTTTCTTCTGGAATGGTGACTGCCCTCTAGTATGATTCAGGATGATGAGAGCCCAATCTGGCGAGAGCATGAATTACAATTCTTCTAGTTTTACTCCTCTTTCATGCCATGGACCTGTATCCAACCATATTTTAAATTTGGTAGTAATTAATATCTCCTGTAAAAACCTCGTGTGGAGTGTGGGGGAAGCCTCGGTGTAAATTAGGAGTCGACCATTTTGCATAAGAATAGCCCCAATTCCAATTTCTGATACGTCGATCTCGATGACAAAAGTGTGGCTGAAATCAGGTAGTGCAAGGATCGGCATCGTCATCATGGCAGCCTTGAGTCGTTTGAAGGCTGTAGAAGCTTGTTCCAACCACAAGAAGAAGTCTTTCTTTAGTAGGGACGTGAGCAGGGCACTAATCTTTCCATAATCTTTCACAAATTTATAATAGTAGCCCGTGAGTCCAAGGAAGCCGCGTAGCGATTTTACATTTGTAGGTTTCGGCCATCCTTGCATTGCCTCGATCTTCGTCGGGTCTACCACCACTCCATCTTTAATATAATGTGCCCAAGATACTCTACTTTACATTGTAAAAAGCTACACTTTAACTATTTAACATAAAGAGTATTCTCCCGAAGAATCGTTATAATAGTTCGTAAGTGCTGAAAATGTATATCAAACGCAGGGCTATAAATGAGAATATCATCAAAGAACACCAATATGAACTTGCATAGAAAACTCTGAAAGATGTCATTCATCAGGCTTGGGAAAGTAGGAGCATTCGTAAGTCCGAAAGACATTACCAGAAACTTGTAGTGGTCGTTATGCGTGCAGAATGCAGTTTTCGAAACATCTTCAGTGCATACCCAAATCAGATGATAACTGAAACGGAGATCCAATTTAGTGAAGACTCGAGCTCCTTTTAATTCATCCAAGAGCTCATCTACAACTGGTATAGGATATTTGTCCTTGACGGTGATAGCGTTCAAGACCCTATAATCAATGCACATTTTTCATGTATCATCCTTCTCTTTGGCGATGTTCTCGATCTCGTCCTTCTGCAAGTGAAGGTAGTGGTATGGATGCAAATTTGCTAGAGATTTGCTTGGCAGAATAGGAAGACGGTGGTCATGCGGTCGGTTACGGGGTAGCCCGCGTGGCTCCGTGAAAATGTCTGCGAATTTATCTAGCAAGAAGGCAAGCTTAAGATTTGAATTTTGTATATTCTCCCCCTTAGATGGCTGCTGGATATGCATCACAAATCAACCATTTGCTTTGTGCAAAACTTTCTCCATTCGTTGCGACGAAACGGTCGAAATTTGGCTCCCGCGCTTGCCTTATAACCTGACCTGTCTCCCTTTGCAATAAAATTTTATAATTAATTTAGAAAATTTTCAGGAGATATCACATAGTGTTGTGAGCCATTTGATCCCTAGTACGACTTCATAATCATCGATGGGTAGGAGGAAGAAATCAGCTACCACTTCTTGGTCTTGGAGGAGTAGTTTCACCCGCGGGCACTGTTGGTCGCAATTGAAGATTTGTCCGTCAGCGACCTTTATATCAAACTTGTTGTAACTTTCGATTTGAAACGCCAAATCTGCAACAACCTTACTATTGAGGAAGTTATTTGTGCTGCCTGTGTCAATGAGAACGGTGATGGGTTGCAGTTTTAGAAGTCCTCCAACTTTCATCATCTGCGGGTTGGAGTAGCCAACCAATGCATGCACTGCGTACTCGGCCGGTGGGGACTCTTCCTCCATGGCTTCTTCTTCAGGTTCAAGGGCTTCTTTAGATGCTTCATTATCCTCATCCTCCTCTGATTCAATCACAAGGAGCTAACCCTTTTTGCGGCGATGTTCGCGGCTCCATCGTTCGTCGCAATGCCAACACAACCCCTTGGCCGATCGTTCGTGAAGCTCATCTCTTGTCAACGTTTTTGGTGCAGGGGCTTGGATGGTAGTAGAGGGGGTAGTAGGCCTCGGCATGGCTGGTTAGGGAGTGACCCTTGTCCTTCGTACCTCATGGTTGTCGCGCATGTACTTCTCCTTGGATCTCCGGCTTTAGGCCCTCAATAAAAGTACCTAAAAGTTGTTTCTTAGACCAATTCTCAGTTTAGTTAGATAAACGCTCAAACCTTATTTGGTATTCTTGTATTGTAGAGGTTTGATAAATCTTTGCCAATTATCTGTCGATGTTGTCGAGATCAGTTGGTCCGAAGCGGTTTAATAGTCTTTCCTCGAATCACTGCTAAGAGAGTCCTCCATGGGTGTGTTCAAACCAATTGAACCACTGAATAGCATCTCCCTCGAGGTGTATGGTAGCAATCTCCACCCGTGTAGCGTCAGTGATTCGGTAGAATCGAAAATAGCGCTCCGTGCACGAGATCCAACCGATCGGGTCTCCTTCTTGCCATCTTGGGAAGTCAATCTTCATGCGTGGATTATTGGGATCAGAGGTGATGTGTCCATGATCTTGAGGATCATATCACTGATCTGAAGTCTCTCCATGGTGTGACTTCCTCGGGCTTGATGGTCAGCCCATGCTGAATTCGGCAAAAATTGATCGCGTCTTCTCCTCCATGCGACTTTCAAAGGCTTCAAACTTGGAGTTGATGGCCTCCTATGATGCCATGGCGTATGCCTATAGATCTATAATATTGAAATCTCTCTTTTGTTGTCAGGTTAGTGGCATGAGAATTTTGGAGAAGGGGGTGGCCGGTTGGAAGGTGAATCGGTTTGGATGGGAGTATGCTGTTGTTTAGGGCTGATTTGGGTGGCTGTTTGGTTTCAGTTTAGGGTAGACTTTTGAAGGGTTTTTGGTGAGGATGGTAGGGTTTGGTGATGAGGAAAAGAGATTCTGAAATCCCATAAAAAAACAACACTCAAATCCGATAGAATTTGATGAAAAAAATTGCTGTGATGTGCAGTCCTGTCGAACAGATTTTACGTCGGAGAAATGATGACTTCTCAACATAATTTCCAGAGGAAAATTTAAGGAAATTATACAGAAACCCTTGGTTTAGATGTTGGGAATACCAATAAAATGTTTGGCAAAATTTTGGCAGCATAACAGTAGGGAAATAGGGCAAAAGATGAAATGTAGATATTTCATCGTAAAAATTCTAGAACTGCATGCTGGTGAAAGACTGCACAAGAAAACCAGTTTCAGATGGAATTTTTTCAAGAAATCAATCCTAGATGAAGTCAAGTTGATCCTTGGGATTGTGTAAAAATTTCAGCCAAAACGGATGAACAAAATTTCAGTTTCAAGAGGCCAATAGACAGAAGGCAGATTCTCCGTCGTAAAATTTCAGCACTACACAATGAAGAATCGCAGCACTATAAGTCTGGATCCAGAAGGAGTTTTTTTATGACATCAGTCTTACATAAAAGCTAAGATGATCTACAAAATTGTATAAAAGTTTCAACTAAAAAGGACAACTAAAAGTTCAGTTCCAAGAAGCAACAATCAGTTGAAAATTTCTGCAGTGTTTCGCCTTCGCAACGTTGATAACGCATGCGATGGTAAAATTTTGCAGCAAGAAAATTTTAGAAAAACTTCTCCCACATATAAGATAGAGAAACAACAGTAGCAAGAGATGTGGGCTTTGGAGTTTTTACCAGATCTTTGATGTTGACACGGAGGAAGGCAACAGATTGATGGATCTGTGGCATGGTGGGAGACGATGGAGGTGATGTCAAAAGCAATTGTGGGAATTGTTTTGGAAGGTGGAGGTGGCTGAGATGGCTACAGGGCAGCAAGAACACGGCTTTGATACCAAATGATAAGTCCCCAAAAGGAGCCCTATAGATTTTGATCGTTGAGGGAGATCAACCCTTAAAACGCTATAGGGGTTCCTCCCTCCTAGACTCGGCACAAATGCTGAATAAACGATGATAATTGCTTGATAAAAGAGAGGGGGTGGCTACATCATTATATAGGGTTGCAAACCCTAGCCCATAGGGTGCTTGCCTAACTAAAATTACTCTTTTGCCCCTTCTATAGCCTACTTGCCTTAGAGGGAACAGGTGGCAGCTAGGTTGGCTCTATAGTCGACCTAAGCAGGGGAAAACCCTAGCCGACTAGCCCAGTAAAGGGGGCGACGGCCACTAAGCTCTAAGGCCCCAAAATAAACCCTAGCCACACTTCTTTATAGGATAAAAGTGACTAGGTGGGGTTTTATTACAATCTCACACGGTTCTTATTGATTACTTCTAAGTGATTAGGATTCAACCCTGCTGGAGTCCTATTAGAAGTGTTGTCAAGGGGTTACTAATTTTGCGATGATCTTTCACAAACTTTCGATAATATCCCGTGAGACTCAGGAATCCTCTTAAAGCCTTGATTGCCGTGGGTACTGGCCAATCTTTCATAGCTTGGATTTTTGAGAGATCAACTACAATACCATTCTGGGAGATGATATGACCGAGATATTCAACCTCTATCTACATAAGTTGCACTTGGATTTCTCGACAAAAAGACAATGCTCACGAAGTACAATTAGGACAGTCCGTAAGTGTGATAAATGACTTTCGGAGGAAGGACTTATTAGGACCCTAGCTAAGTCGGGTCCTAGTCGATTTAGTCATCCTTAGATTGAGCCTTGTTGGCCAGCCTAGACCTCACATCAGGTCAGCTAGAAGGAGATTTGAGTCCATTGTAATAAATCAGCCTAAATCCTAGTATGGTTAGGATTCGGTTGAACTGGAGTCTGGTTAGGAGTTAGAGTTGGATTCGGATTAGAGTCAACTAAGTCAAGCTTGTAATCAACCCAATTGGTCGCCCACCTTGATGAGGGGAAGTCGGCTAGGGTTGAGAGGAGGCAGGTAGGGTTTGAGATGGGAGTGTTTCACTTGAAGTAGGAGTTTGATTAGGAGTTGGAGTCTTAGTTTACTTAGAGTATGATACCTATTAGGAATTAGGATTTTGAGACCCTATATAAAGCATGTAGCTACCACTATTTTTTCAAGCAATCAGTACATATTTTTTAGCCAATATGGCCAACTACGAAGGAAGGAGGAACCCCTGGAGAGTTCTAAGGAGGGTCGATCTCATACAAAGGTCAACCCAAGCTTACAATCGTGCGGGGTTCTAACACTTGGTATCAGAGTAACATTTTTGGCGCCTCCTCGCTGCACTTCCACAGTCGCTGCTACCTTCATCCAGCCATCCACCACCTCCCAAGCAATTCCCATAATTGTTGTGATCATCGCTGGCTCCGCTGTCATCACCACTGCCGTAGAAACATCATCTACAGCCTCCACCAAAATTGCATCAGGTTCTGGTATCTACCTTATTGCTACTGTAATTTACTTACCCAAAAACCAAAAGAAATAGTACATCTATCTCGCTGTAAAAACTTATCGTCAGTAATGTATCATCTTTACAACGAAAGTTGCGCTGCAAAATTTCATCCGCATATTTTCTATCATATCTCCAATCTTTCTATCGATATCTTGTTGTCATATTAATCTTCATATTTTACGTCGACTTGACATTCCTTGCTAGTGATCAAATTATTCTTTAAATCTTTGACATAATCGCTAAAAAGTTTTTGTCAAACTGTTATTCTTCGACGTAAAATTCTATTGCTGCATCTATCGCATCTGATCTTGCTGCCATATTGCTACCATATTTGCCACTATATCGTTATCAATTATATTACTGCTATCCTTGTTGATTTTGTGCTATCATATTCCTCAAAATACTTTTGCAACATTGTTGAAACTTTCTTCGTAAAACTGCTATCTTTTGACAAAAAAATTTATTGCCATATTTTTCAGTGTTTCTTGCTGCATACACAACTAATCTCTGTCGAATTTGTTGCTGCCATATTGCTATCACTATTCTCATCAATCTTGCTACCATCCTCATCGGGTTCTTACTATTGAATCATCCATATACTATTGGAATCCGTTTGTCGTAAAACTACTGTTCTCGACGAAGAATTCTGTAGCAACATCTTTTGAAACTTCTTATCACAGCCACACTAAACTAGTTGTTGCCCCCAATAGCAACCCTAAACTTTCCTTCCCAGCCTCAAACCACTACCACTGAAACCCTTTC
Source organism: Ensete ventricosum (assembly GCA_029747655.1). Taxonomy (NCBI): domain Eukaryota; kingdom Viridiplantae; phylum Streptophyta; class Magnoliopsida; order Zingiberales; family Musaceae; genus Ensete; species Ensete ventricosum. The sequence goes on along the minus strand of JAQQAF010000001.1, from coordinate 33,451,978 downwards.
TAGCCTCCACAACACCCTCAAACCGCAGCACCAACAACAACCTAAATCACAAGCTATCAACCCTAAATAGCAACCTTGACCCATCTCTCTTTCGACCACCAATCCTTACTAAACCATTGTTGTCATCTACAACAACCCTAACCCATAATCTGAGCCTTAAACAACTATCACCAAACTCCCATTACAACCTCCATAGTAGCCCCGAACAGCAGCATCAACAGCACCCCCTCTTGATGAAAAATTATACTGCAATACCCACCCTTAGGACTATTTGCTGCATCCATATCTGATCCCCACTGAAACTGTTGTTATCACCATCAGCAACCCTAAGCCATCCATTGACCTTAAACCTCTGCTATCATTCCGTTATACAACCCCTACAACAGCTCCAAACAAGCCCCAACAGCAACCTATTAGCCCCAAACTGTAACCCAAATAGCAGTCTACCGCAGCCTTCCACCACTGATCCTTATCTACTGCAACCACCAATCCATCCATCAATCTATGCCCTTAGCCCGACAACAAAAGGACACTAATATCTCAGATTTGGAGACATATGTCATGACATGAGAAGATCTAATCGATGCCAAGTTGGAGGCCTTCGAGACGTGTATTGTCACGGACTTAGCTAGTTTTGCCTAAGTCGTGCAGCACCCTTACGTGTCCGTCCGCAAAGGTCATCCTCCCCGAAACCTCCTAGGGTCCCTAGGACCTACAAAAGAGAAAACGGGTTAGAGAAATTATTTTCCACGAGATTCACAAGCAACTACTTAAGAAAATACTTTATATAGCCAATACAAATTATACCCATGGACTTTACAAGCTCTGAATGGTTGCACATAAAGGACATGGTCCATTACAGACTGAAGTCCCATAAGTGCCTACATGACACAACTCTCATTTACAAGCTGAAACCGACCACAAAAGCTAACCAAACTAGGGCTGCCAAGCCTACTATAAGCCCACTACTTCCTGTATAAATAATGTACAAAACTGAAGGAGACAAACATGAGCATTACATCGAACACCTTGTTTATATTTTTGTCAGTGACATTCTCCCCCACTTATTCCTTCGACGTGCTCGTTGAAGCCATTGTAGACGCTGAATCTCCTCGCCTTTTGTTGAATTTTCAATCTTCTACTTTGACGGCAACACGCCTCGTAGTTCCCAGTTGCACTCTACCGTTGTTGTTGAGTTATCGAACTCTGATCTGCCATGCTGCTTCAACTTGCCAATGACTGACTCTTGTGCGGGGTTGGCTGAGCTTTGCTAATCCTTGTTGATTTATGCAAATCCTTCTGGTGAAGGAAAAGACCTTCGTTTGTTATGCGCCAGTATTGTAATAGTCTTATGTTGCTTAAACTGGATGGATGCTTGTTGGAGCTTTAATGAGCATCGTTTCGTAGATTTGAAGTTTTTGAGGTCCTTCCTCCACAAGATTCACTCATTAATCCTTCTTCAACTTTAGTTGTCACTTCCAAGTAGGTTCGTATCACTTCCACTTTCAATTGGCCTTCTATTGGGAAATGAAGCGGATAATCTACTTTGAGTAGCACTGATTACCAACGGTGAGGATTTGACAACTATTGTCTTCTATAAGCTTTCCTCGATGGGTCACTGAACTTATGCAGAACTCCTTTGCTAGATAAATAAGAAAATCGGGGTACTAAGTTTTGCCCATTCTCTTTGAATTGAGAAGACAAAGGTTACTTGATTTCGCCCGTCTCCTCGAGGTACGAGAACTGGGGTACTTGGTTTCGCCCACTCTCTTGAGTTAAGAAAGCAAAGGTTACTTGATTTCGCCTACCTCCTCGAGGTTATACTTTATGTATCGAGCTGGTTACTAGCATTTTGTCTGCTCTTTGCTCACACTTCCGAAGTACTCAAAGTGTTTGCACTCCTTGTGTTGAGTTAGCTACTGTAAATCGTCTTCTCACTGCCATCGAACTTTTGGAATGCAAAAAGTTTTACCTAAAAAGAGTAAAAGTTTACCCCAACTTAGAGTCCCCCAACTTAGAGTAAGTCATTTGATAGTTCTAGTCGCCTCTGGGATTGTACCATCTTCTCCATCATCTTTGTCGCCTACTCCTCTGAGTAGAAAAGGTACACCACCACATACTGCCTCCTTTGTTTCTTGGTCGAGCACTCCTGCATCAACCCGAAGTCCCTCACTTTTGGTTATCTTGATGAGAAGCGCGTCGACACCGATCTTATGAAATTCCATAGCTTCTGCCCTTCTACCTTCTCCTGGTACTTGGAGTTTGCTTCTGCATTCTCCACCTCCTCGGCCCCTTTTATAACCAATGTTTTTCTCCATGAGAGCAAAGGATTGATGACTCCATGAAAGTCCCGCCTCTGCGGTACTATGGCACTGCCAAGCCCATGGCCCAACTCTCCGTTGCTTTGCATCTTCATCCCTTTCTTTACAATCGGTAGATCCACCTCTGCGGCACTGTGGCACTCTTCCAAGTTCACCTCCTTTCTAATCAACACTTTGCTCTTAGGTAGCTGAGCCCCTCTGGACTCGTCATCGCTTCCTCGTCCCTTTCGACCAACTGCTTCAATACCTTTGTGTTCTCCTAGCAGTTCTCCTTAGTCGATGGAAAGATAGACTGCATCTCTCATGCATGGCCTCCGCCATCTTGTTGCAGGGCTCACACCGATTTTATTCTCCTTAGCTTCCTTGATAACAACGTTCGCTTACTTGGCCTTGTCCTCTAACTTGCTGGGCTCCCTTAAGCGAATGTGAGCACTGAAGCAATCTAACTCTCCAACCGCTCTGATTATACCTGTGTATGATCAAGTCCCCCTTATGGGACTACTAGTACTTGCACTTGGAATTCTCCCTCGGTAGTACACAATCCCCATATGTTGATAACCAAGTCTTTCATCTTATGCAAGATTTAATACCATCACATTAACTCCTTGAATCCATAGCCCTTCTTTCCATTGTATTGTTCATCGAAGTGGAGCTCCCAGTAGCTCCTGAGCATACCTCCACATGATCAAGTCACTCACGGGACATTTCTCGCGTATGTTGTATTGCCTTGAACTATTCCACCACGATCTGTTGCACCATGTCGCCTCCTGGTGACGATCATACCCCTTTGAATTAGGAAAATTCTGATGATTGTCCTCGTGTATAAAATTCTCAAAATACCCTCAATAATTTTGGAAATTCCAAGGACTGTCCTCTCATCCAGAATTCTGAAAATGCCCTTAATAATTCTAAAAATTTCGAGCATGTCCTGATTTCCAGAAAAATAATTAATTAAATAGTGTAATTAATTATTATATATATCTAGTAATCCTACATATGATGTGATGTACATGTGATGTATGATGTGGATGGATGATCATGAGCCATGTGTTGTGATGTGTGTAATTATGATTATTATTATTATTGGGGCCTATGAGCCTACGTTTTTTCTCGTTTATTGTTGGGCCTGCGTGCTTGTAATTATTTGTAATTATATGGAGAGACGCAACGGGAGCGTGGTGGTTACAACGGGACCCACGATGTCGTGGCGAGAGATCACGACGCATGGTGATGCGATGATCCGACGAAATCGATGATGACGAGATCAACAATCACAGGGCATGGAGATGCACCAATGCACACATAGATCCTATTATGAGTGATTAGGCCCATTAGCTCGGGCTTCATCATATTAGGTGACGGCTCAGGATCATCTGATGTGGCTTGCATATGTGATGTGTTATACACCTACTAGATATATGTATATATATATATATATATATATTTACATGCGATGTAGATATATATTAAATATGTATATATGTGACACGACATATTAGGAGACCGATACGAAACAAAAACCCCTCCTACGATAATATTAAATCAGTAAGCGTGAGGCAATAAGATTGACCCACGTGGCCTTTCATCGTTATAGGAAGAAATTGAATCACGACATAGGTTGAGTTGGTCGAGTCCCTCGAGGCTCACCTATCTACGTGATTGAGTTCTTACCTACGACATAGAGATGTCACCGGTGACCTAAGGACATGGTATGCTTAGTCGAGTCCCTCGAGGACATATCATCAAATCAGACTCATCTTGTAACGATGGTGATGACTTAACTGAATATCATGGTTGGTCGAGTCCCTCGAGAACATGATGATTCGGAGGTCGAACGTGATGGAAATCACAAGTTGTGATTGGCAGAAGTTACCTACCTTTTGGGCTTAGTGTAATTAGTCGAGTCCCTCGAGGTTGCACTAAGATACCAATTGGATCCCAATCCCCACTAGGAGTCTACCGGAGACTTCCGTCTCATGTGTCGAGGGTGTCGCATGATTTGCTAAGAAAATAGTGAGAGTACATTAAGATAGAAGTCCATATCTTAATTAGTATTTTCTGTAAAATCTGCATGTTATTTATTTTTGCTATATCTTGTTTTGTCAGAAACATGTCGCTCACAAACCCCCTACATGACATACTTGATGCCAACTGCCTCATTGGTCCAAACTATACAGATTGGCTCCGTCATTTGAGAATTGTTCTCATGACGGAGAAAATTACATATGTCCTTGATACAATTCTGCCCATGCTGGAAGAAGGGGCAAGCGAGGATGAGATCGCTCGCTATGTGAAGTATATAGATGATCCCACGTTGCAAAATGTTACATGTTGGCCTCCATGACTCCTGAGTTACAAAGGCAACATGAGAGCATGGATGCAGATCTATCCTTCTTCATCTCCACCAGTTGTTTGAGAAACAGGGAAGAACTTAAAGATATGATATATCTAAGAAACTCTTCCAAGCTAGGATGATAGAAGGGACATCGGTTAAGAATCATGTCCTAAAGATGATAGAGTGGATCGAGAAACTTACAGGTCTAGAAATAGTCCTAGAGGATGACCTGTGCGTTGATCTTATACTTCAGTCCCTACCAGATTCCTTTTCTCACTTCATCATGAATTTTAACATGAGCAAGTTTGAGGTGACTCTCCCTGAGCTCCTCAATATGTTGAGGAAAGCTGAGAGTGCCATCAAGAAGGAGAAGCCAGTTTTCTATATTGGTGAGACCAAAAAGAAAAGGAAGGACAGCAACACCCATAAGAAGGGCAAGGGCAAAGAAAGACCAGGTAAGGGAAAGGTTGCCAAGAAATACCCGGGAAAGGACAAAGAATAATACTTCCACTGTGGCCAAGACAGATATTGGAAGAGGAACTGCAATGACTACCTTGTAGAGAAGGAAGGCGAGATAGAAGCTTGGAGAAACTTTAGGTATATTCATTATCAGTCTCTACTTGTTAGATTTTTATGATAACACATGGGTATTGCATATCGGGAGTGTTTATCATATCTGTAATTCATTGTAGGTTCTGGAAAGACCTAGGATATTAGCTAGAGGCGAGATGGACCTCAAGATGGACAATGGAGCAAGAGTTACTGCAGTTGCTATTGGAGAGGTCACCGTACATCTGCCTGGTGGAGCTATTATTGCTTAGATGCATGCTATTTTATTTCCTCTATTATCAAAAATATTATTTCTATCTCTTGTTTGACAATTAGTGGATATAAATTAATTTTTGAGAATAATAGTTGTTCAATAATTATGGATGATGAGATCATCACTAGAGGGACCCTTATAAATGGCTTATATGTGTTAGACACTTCTTCACATATCATGAATATATATATGTCTAAGAGGAAAAGATATAAGGTAAATAATGCATACCTATGACATTATAGGCTTGGTCATATACATGAGGGAATGATTCAAAAGTTGCTGAAAGATGGATACTTAGATCCATTTGACTATGAGTCATATGCAACTTGCGAACCTTACCTTCGTAGGAAAATGACCAACTCTCCTTTTACGGAAACTGGAGAGATAACCATTGAGTTATTGAAACTCATATATAGTGATGTATGTGGTCCCATGTCGACTCAAGCTATAGGTGGTTACTCATACTTCATTACATTCACTGATGATTTCTCTAGGTATAAACACGTGTACTTAATGAAGTACAAATCTAAGACCTTTGAGAAATTCATGGAATATAAGAATGAGGTAGAGAACCAAATTGGAAAGAGTATTAAGACTCTTCGATCAGATCGAGGAGGAGAGTACTTGAGTACGGAGTTCACCTATTTCCTTAGGGACAATGAGATTCTATCCTAGTGGACACCTCCTTATACACCTCAGCTCAATGGTGTATCAGAAAGGAGGAATCACACGCTATTAGACATAGTATGATCCATAATGAGTTTTGTTGACCTACCCGTTTCATTCTGGGGGAACGCCCTAGAGACTACAGCTTACCTTCTGAACAGAGTTCCATCAAAGTCGATAATTTCTACACTATATGAGATATGGAAAGGAAAGAAGCTCGATCTTAAGATTGTTAAGATTTGGGGCTGTCCTGCCCACGTTAGAAGACACAACCCCGATAAGTTGGAATCAAGGACAGAATGGTGCACATTCGTGGGATACCCAAAGGAATCTGGTGGGTATTATTTCTATCATCCCAAGGACCGAAATGACTTTGTTGCCAAGAGAGTTGTGTTTCTTGAGAATGAACACATTCTTGGTGGAAACAATGGGAGTGAGATAGAACTGAGCGAGGTTGGAGAACCTAGCTCAAGCACCATTCTAAAGCCCGAGTTTGTTTAGGTACCTAACACACAAGTTCCAACTTTACGTAGGTCTAATAGAGTATCTCATCCTCTTGAAAGATATGTGGGACATATCAGTGGAGATGACTCACACAATGTTGGTCCTCAGACTTACAAGGAGGCTATTATGAGTATAGACTCTGGGAAGTGGCAAGAAGCTATGAATTCTGAGATGGATTTCATGTACTCTAACAAGGTTTGGAACCTTGTGGATGCACCTGAGGGTATTGTACCCATCGACTGCAAATGGATCTTCAAGAAGAAGATCAGAGTTGATGGAAAGGTAGCGACCTATAAGGCAAGGCTGGTAGCCAAAGGATATCGTAAAAGACAATGAGTTACTATGACGAAACCTTTTCACCTATAGCCATGCTTAAGTCCATTAGAATTATTTTGGCCATTGCAGCACACTATGACTATGAGATCTGGCAGATGGATGTCAAAATGACATTCCTCAATGGCAACCTTGAGGAAGAGGTGTATATGATACAACTAGAGAGATTCATATCCAACGAGAGTCCAGATAAAGTGTGCAGGTTACTTAGATCCATTTATGGATTGAAGCTAGCTTCCGAAATTGGAACACAAGATTTGATGAGGTGATCAGATCTTATAACTTCGTTAAGAACGAAGATGAGCCTTGTGTGTACAGGAAGGTAAGTGGAAGCGCTATCATCTTCTTGGTGCTATATGTGGATGACATCCTAATCATTGGGAATGATGTAAGAATACTCTCCACAATAAAGGCTTGGCTATCTAGAAACTTCTCCATGAAAGACTTAGGGGAAGCATCATATATTTTGGGGATCCGGATCTATAGAGATAGATCCAAAAAGATGCTTGGCTTGTCCTAGTCTAGGTACATAGACTCCATTGTCAAAAGGTTTGGTATGGAGAATTTCAAGAGAGGTCTTATACCGATGAGACATGGAATATCATATTTTAAGAGTGTATCCTCAAAGACTCCTGAAGAAAGGGCAAACATGGATAAGATACCTTATGCCTCAGCGATAGGGTCTATCATGTATGTGATGCTATGTACCAAGCCTGATATAGCACATGCTCTGAGTATCACGAGCAGGTATCAGGCAGATCCAGGTTTAGAACATTGAAAGGTAGTAAAGTGTATCCTTAAGTACTTGAGAAGAACTAAGGATCTTTTACTGGTATATGGAGGAGGTAGCCTCCAGGTTGAGGGCTACACGGACTCGAGTTTTCAGTCTGACATTGATGATAACAAGTCAAATTCAGGGTATATTTTTACCATGAATGAAGGAGCAATAAGCTGGAAGCATTCCAAGCAAGATACTACTGTTGACTCGACTATAGAGGCGGAATACATTGCTGCAGCAGAAGCAGCAAAGGAAGGGGTGTGGATGAAGAAGTTCATCAAGGATTTGGGAGTCATACCAAGCAGCGTGAAGCTGACTCCCATATATTATGACAGCGATAGGGCGATAACTCTAACAAAGAAACTCAGGTCTTAACAGAATTGTTCTGAGGAGGTTCCATCTGATTAGAGCGATCATGACCCAAAAAAGATATAGTAATGGAAATAGTTTCATCTAAAGATAACATTGTAGATCCACTGACGAAGCCACTAGCTCAGATTACATTTGAGCGTCACAAGGGTCTGATGGGGATCAAACACATAGGTGATTGGCTTTTGGTCAAGTGGGAGATTGCTGGTTACAGGTGCCCTGCAAGCCAATTACGTGAGTGATGGTACATGTGACACGCTATGTGATCTTTTTGCTTATGATTAATATTGGCATATTCTCACATTATATTATTGGTTACATATATATTGTGATGTCATTGGTTCTATGTAATGGGAATCGAATCATGATGAGATCACGATAATGAGATCGATTCACCTTTAAACACAGATCCTAAATAATCTCAGTCATAGATTACTCAAGAGGGACATTGAGATAACCGGATAGATCGGTGTACAATATATCCGTCCGTATGATGGAGGTGGCTAGTCTCATAGCCACTTATGTGGAGACACTAAGGATATAGTATAGGTGCTCATTGGAGAATGAGTTCAATAATTGGTCCGCTAATGGAATGCTATATGGTTAATGATATCTAATGTCAGACAACGATTCCATAGTCTCAGTTGTGTATCTAGTCCTTAAACTTGAGACACCAAGGAAACTCTTTTCTTTGACGTCAGACTTACATGTTTGAAAAGTTTCAGATATGGTACAGTTGGTTATCAGGATCGGTAGCCAACCTTACGAAGGCAATTGAGTGTCAATAGAGGATCATCCACTCTCAGTATCACGATAGGAATATCTCATATATGCTTGCTCAGACAAATCTCTGGCCAGGGTTATTCGAATTGAGAGAGAATGAGTTCTCCGGTAGAATCCGATTAGAACAAGATAAATTGATTTCGTATGTGACCTGACAGTACCATGTCCAATATACAATCTCTGGGATATTAGTTGGATGAGGGATTATAGATACATGGTAACTGTAGACAGATAGGTCTGATGGATTTGATCCCCCCTGTACTGTCTGGGGACTATGGCGTAGTGGCCTAGTACGTCCATAGTCGGTGAGTCGAGTGAATTATTATAGGGATAATAATTCACTATATCAGAAGGAGTTCTGATGGGAGTGACTCACGGCCAGCTCGGTATCAGGCCTAGAGGGTCACACACATATGGTGGATGCTTCAACGAACAGAAGATTGGATGAAAATCCAATGAGCCCCTATTCTCATTAGATGAGACCCTATGTTGATAGGCTTCTTGATTAAGGTCCAATTATAGGCCTAAGGAGATTATTGGATAAAGATCCAATAATACAAGGTTAGTGGGTTATTGGATGGAGATCCAATACCCACTAAGGAAGGAGCCCTAGGGTTTTGGTAGCTCTCTATAAATAGGAGATGAGACTCATGGTTGATAGACTGAAGCTTTAGCCACCACCTCCTATTCTCCTCCTTCCCTCTGAGCAAGAGTTGCAAGATCAGATTGAAGGAGTTTCACTGTAGAGATTCATCGTGTGGATACCGCTAGAGAGGAGGACGCTTGACCTCTTTCATCTTCTCCATCCAGATCTGGAATACAGGGATATACGATCTCCCTAGGTAAAATCAATCTCTCACACATCGCAGTTTTTTTCGATTTTTACGATTTTTCTCGTGACCCCAATCTTTTGCATGACTATTTGATCTACGTGGGAAACCGATTTTTGTTTTGATTTTCGCTGCGCATGTGATGCACCCGCTGAGGTTTCCCAACATTGTCTTGTAAGAACAGCCCAACGAGATTAGAAAGACCCGCATCAAAGTTACAGCCGAAGCATCGACACCCATCGACCTCGGATTTTCAGCGTAAAGCGCCTCTCATGCTCGCGGCTCGAACCCCGTTGTGCGGATCCCTAGACACGATGAAAGACTCACAATAGAAAGCAAAGAGTGGAAGAGCTAAAGTAAGGAGACACAGGCTAATAGTCCAGGTAGTAAGAATTAGAGACAGGAATGTAATATGCTAGATCTGGAGTGGAAGGGTAAGTTGCTTGGTGAGGTGAGCTGCAGGATTTAGTTTAGTAAAATATGACTTATAGGTAGGACAATAAGCCTGATAGTTAAGTATAGACTTAAGGCAAGTAATAGAATACTGAATGGAATCATCAATTTATATAGAATGATAGGCAGGGGAGTTTAACTCGCTACCGCTACACTATTTCTGTTACGCGGCTAGCAAATAGTGGTTACAGAATTAGAAGTATTGGTTAGATAGAGAGTACATGTAAGTAAGGACAGGCTAGCAATTGACCATGTGTATTTGAAGTTGGAAAGCAAGGCTCTGGATCCGTAGTAGTAGAATGCAAAATAAGGGTTTCGCTGTTAGTAAGGGAAGCCTTAGTTATGTGGTTAAGCATGCGTATTACTAAAGTCAGCTTAGGTAGACACAAAGCGAGGTTCGGCTCCAGCAGTGAAAGTCTCAGTTAGTGAGGTAAGTCCTATTAGTGGGTTTAGTTCCCCATTTCGAGTTCAATGCTTCTACTCCTTAGCTTGGTTCTGTGTTCTACTACCCATACCCTGTAGTCCCAATACACGGTCTACTAAACATATCCTGTAGTCTCAATATATGTATTATACTGTGTTAGAGCGTAATCGAGTACCAATCAAAAGAGGAGAAGGGTAGGCTTAGAAACAGTAGTAACAGACTAATAGGCAAAGGAGATATAGGTAGGTAGAAAGCAAAGCAAGGTTCATAGGCAGCGAAGCAAAGATAGATCCCCGGATCAGTAGTGAGAGAATCAAAGAAGAGAAAGGTAGGCTTAAAAGCAGTAGCGAAGGTCTCTGTTTGCTAGTAGCTCTACTCTATTATGGAGGGTAGTGTCGGATTCCTAGTTGTGAGCTATAGCCTTGTTAGCCTTGTCTCAATTCTGATTAGTAATAAGTATAAGTTTGGAAATAAGGAGCAAGCATGTCAGTAGGGTAAGTAAGACTAACCTCTAGAAAGGTAAGCCTAATAACGAGACACGGGAGTGCAAGAGTAACCCTAAGAAGCAAGAAGGGGAGGTACAACTATAAGAGTAAGAGGTGGTAGGCCTCTAGTATTGATTCCCGCTCTATTGCCCTCAATCCTTAATATAGTAGTTGATTTCCGAGTTTCTTTTTAAAGGATTGTTGGCGCTAAAGGAAGTCCTGTTAGTTCTTGTTGAATTATTGGTTGTTAATTCCATTCTATAAGAATAGAGGTTAGTTCTGCCTAAAGATCTGTAGGCAAGTAAAGAATAATAGCTAGTAAAGGCATACTAAAACATAGGCATTAAGGTTAACAACTAAAGAACAAGAGGCTGGGAGATTTAAGTTTGAATCAGTAGATAGGGAAATGTAGCTAACGGGTCTAAGACAGGTCCCTAGTCCCTAAGAAGCAAGGTTTTAGGTCACTAGGAGAAGTCTAAGTTCCGGGTTTAGTTCCCTGTCCCCGAGTTTAGTTCATTAGATAGTGGTTGATTTCCTTGTTATAAGGATAAAGTATTAGATTAGAGTGAACTGTTTCAGTCTAAGTAGTAGTAGTAAGATCCTGTCGGAAAAGCCAGAGTGAAGGTTAAGGGCGGGAGACTTTGAGTTGGTAGTGATAGGCCCAAGCTCCGAGTGAAGAAGTGAGTAGGGTGTACAGGGCTCGGTGAGGTCGGTTTGCAGAATGAATGCAAGTAATAGTTTGGTGCTATAGTTTTCATCCAGTTCCATCTATTGGGTAGTGTTTTTTGAGTAAGGGGTTTAATCTGATGATTTGTAATTGAATTCTAATAGTGGAAGCTCTAGTCTAATAGAATAGACACAAATATCATATGAAAACACGCATCTAAATCTAAGTGAAAAGAATCATTAGCATTAATACAAATAAACGTAATAGAAGTAGAGTGAGTGGTTCAATACAGAAATGTAAGTTGGTAGGGAGTGCCATACCTATAGTTTGTATATGAAGACTAAAAGCATGGAGTGGAAGAACCCGAGTCGGACGGAAGCAGAATAGTAAGAGAAATGAATGGTAGTTTGAAGCGGTCTGCACTTTCTATATAAGGCTAATTGTCGAACTAAAGACTTTTAGGCAGCAAGTACAGAAATCTAACTGGAAATGCAGGCTTAACTACCCGTTGAAAAGACTGGAACCAGCGTTTCTAATATAGTAACTAGTGATCTCGAACCTTGCTTTCCCACCTACCTATGAGCCCTACTATTATTGACTTTGACTCCTTCGCTATTGACCTTGATTCTTTCGACTTAGGTATCCCCCTTAGAGTGTTGCTTGTCACTCCCGTCTTAAGGAATCCAACCACTTATTAATAAGAAATCCATTCCGAATAAAGAATTACTGTATCATTTAAAAGACCTGCTACTGGGACTATAAACCGTGCTTCTCATACGAAAACTCCGAACTCGGAAATTCACTCAGTAAATCGAGCCTTACTTGTGTGCGCTTCAAACTGACTATCCTGTAAAGTCTACCATTTCCTTATCTCTCCGCCTGCCCACTCCTTGTACGGATAATAAGAATAAGAATAGTACTTAATAGGAACAAGTAAGGTAGATAAGAATAAAATAGTATCTAATAGGTAAGTATCAGAATAGCAATAAGAGTATAGGAAGTGAACTACTGGTAACAAAGGCAACTACTACTACTGATAATGCCCGAACCCGACACTCCCTTATCTAAGTAGAAAACTCCTGATCTAACATCTTCATCTTGCCCTGGAGTAAGTAGAGTCTTGCTAGCAGCTGTTTTATTTAGTCTAATAGCTCACAGTTGCATTCCTGTGTTCAAGTTCAAGTATTGGTAGCCCCAGGTCCCTACAAGTAGTAGTTATAGTTGGAAATCAAGGCTCGTAGTCAGTCAGTAAAGAAGGGATTTATATAAGTAACTACAGAACGAAAGTGAGGTAGCAGGCTTAGCTAAGGGGCCCGGTAAACTTATCTGTAAAAGTAAGGGTCCAATGTCAATGTTAGAGAATAAGCTCCCGTATTTAATACTTACATTATAGGTAGTAGTTGCCAGGCTTATTAGTTCCTGTTTCGAGTATTCTTCTTATTGGTTTGTTTCATTGTGTTTATTCGGATTGCCTGTTTTGTTTGAGTACGTGCCATAAGGTTCCATTCTCTAGTGCCAAAGACCAAGTCTTATCTTCATCAGTTAAAGTAAGTGAAGAGACAGGATCAGGATCATGCCCGGCGGTGAAAGAATTCAAATGTTTTTTAAAAAGTCTTTCTTTTTTGTCTAAATGCAGCCTTAACAGCAGCGGTTTCATCCTGTTAATGCCAGTTCATTTCTCTATTATAAGATAAAGTATTATCAGTTTGATGGCTATGTTTGTAAGGCCTATCTCCTGGAGGGGTGTGTAAGAATCAGAGGTGCAATACAGACGACAGGGTTCCCGGTCATTAGTGAAAAAAGAAAAGTAAGGGTGGTTAGCCTGTTTGCTGGTAGTTCCGTCCTTATTGGTACCGGTTCAATTCTGATATCGATATATTAGTATTGGTTAACAGTCCGGTGTATTCTTTCTTGAGAGCGAAAGCCCGATCAGTAGCAACTTAAGGGTAATGGTGGTTAGTTGCATTCCATATGGTAGTAGTTATTCCTATACGGCTGGATTCCAAGTGTCCTTCTCAATTCTTTATTCTTATATAAGTTCTTGACAACACCAGTTCTGGTCTTCCCTGTTATTGATCCCATTCTCCTACTTATGAGTTGTTGTCTTGTTGGGCGGGTAGTTACTCTTTCTAGCAGTGATTTTATTCCTATTGTAGTAAGTAGCAGTCTTTTCAGCCCAGGTTCTATTCTATATTATGTGTTTCTTTCTTTTAATGCTTAATTTGATTCCTTAGGTCTTGCATTCTGTATTTACTACTTGAAAGAAGAATGGGGAGCGAGCCTGGCACTTGAGCTAACAAAAGTAAGGTACATAGATAGTAGTAGAGCGAGGATACGAATCCACAGTGAAAGAAGGATCGTCAGGAGAGTCAACCTGATATAAAGCAATAGTAGACTAGATGTAGTTAGTTGTAAGGGGTTGAGGAGCAAGCCGGGTAAGCCAAAGAATCCAAGTGAGGTTGCAAAGCCTGATATATAGTAAAGGCGGAGTCGAACTTGATATAAGAAATAAAACTAGCCGGTAGAATACTAAACCCTAGAACAAGTAAGGGTAGGCTAATGTAAAGTAAAGCCAGATCAGTAGTTATATCCTTCAAATCAGTAGTTGGTTTCTTTTAACTAATAAGCAAGGGCTTTAAGGCAGTAGTAAACAAAGTAAAAAGGTGTATACGGCATTTATATCAATAGTAACTGAGTGAGTTAACCTCGCCATAGGCATTGAGTTGATAAGTATAGGCATCAGACCACTACGACTACTACTCACTAAGATCAGTCTTCTGGTTAGACATCTAAGACAACAGTTAAAGAAGTGAATAATGAAACGGACAAACAAGAAAACTATGTAGCAAAGGCAAAAAAACAATCCAAATAAGGATAGAAAAGCAAGAAAATAATAACAAGGTTGGTGTCCAAAGCCAATAAGGGTATAGTTAGAGACAATACTGTAGTAACATCTTAATAATAATAGATAATTACATTCGAACTAGGCGAACAGATGATCTTATAGATGATGAAACTGGCACTTACTCTCCTCTTGCTCCCATTAGCGCTTTAGAGGTAATTGATTCTTTTCCTGCTCCGTATTCATGTCGAAGTAAATAGGGGAAAAGATCTTAGCGCCAGAAGAGACAAGGTGACTGGGGGCTTACTCTAACTTATCCATAATGGCAACAAACAAAGTCGGGAGTCAGGCTTCTTTCTCTGAATGTAGTATAGAACTTGCTTAGCTTTAGCGTAATGAAGTAAAGTACCATTATTTAATAAGGTTATTTAAGGGTTAGGGTCCGGTCCCGCAACTGCAACTAAAAAGTGAGAATTTGGAATCCGGCTTTAGCACCTATTACTAGAGACTTTACTGCTCCTGGATATTATCCTTTAATATGTATCGAGTACCAATGATAGAATGAAGTAAATACATAAACTGAACAAGTACTGTTTGTCGAGGGCAAAGCCACTGATTCATTACTTTATAGAATCGTTTGCTGCCCTCACTTGCTATATTCCTATTCAATCAAAAGCACTTTCTTATGCTTCCTCACCCTCACTTGCTATATTCCTATTGCATTGCTTATTATCTTCTTCTCTCTACGCCAACACTGTAAACTCGACTTTATTCACCGACAACACAAGCCCAACACTTTGATTCAACAGGAACAGAACCTTGACACTTAACAGCTCCTCCGCACAGGTAATGAGGTTGTTTACTTTTATCCCAGGATTTCCTCGCCCTACTGCTCCCAAAACTTGAGCTGGTACCAACAATACTTGTTATCATAACCGGGGGTCGAATACTACTAGCAAGAAATGAGCTACTACTAACAAGAATAGAGCTACTATTTCTATTAATGAACTCTATTCTATTTACTCTTACTTTTATACTGGATGTGCTAGATCCGTACCTTAACTCTAATTCTCACTACCTTGATTTTAAGTATGACTATATACCTCTTGGTTCATTCCCTAGGTTCCTTTTATGATTCTACTTATGAGTTCGATTCTTACTTGATAGTTTACTTCTTTCTTTTTTATAGGCTCTCTTATATCTTACTACTTTCTTTTCTTATCGTTAATATTACAAGATTAGCACCCAACGTACCCTACATCCACTTCACTTGAACTTGAAGAAGCGCTTGCAGCAACAGAACAAGTAGACTTCCTTTGTATTGCTCCTTCTATCTCTTTCGCCAACAACTCGAACGGAACTCACTCCCTAAATAGAAACCTGAGCTCAAACAACGGAACTTACCTCTTTGCGCTTATTCCTTTCTCCTTTCTACTTGACTTCTGAAGTATGCTTTGATTTTCTCTTTTATATATATATATATATATATATATATATATATATATATATTGTATATGATATGAGTTGAGTCGGTTCAGTTCAGTAAGAGTGTTGCGCTAAGGCAAGCAGTATTGCGGTCAGTGAATCAGTGTCATCTCCGATGGAAGCTCATCTCTTTAAGAAAGTCCACGGAGCAGGAAGGGATGAATAAAGCACTGACTTTGAATGGTAGCGCGGTGTGGTGGAGAGAGAAGGTTCTTTATTGGCTTGATTGATCTTTGTTGCTTGTGCATAAGTCTGAAATATCTGTTCGAAAGTAAGGGTGGAAAGCCAAAGCAAGGTCTCTCAACGTCGAAAGCAAAGGTAAAAACTTGAGTACTTATATATAGAGGCTGAGGATGCCAAGAAATAGGAAATGATTAAAGCAATTGGCTCGTATCTCTGACTTATTTATTCCGTTGCTAGATCTCCTGACTCAAGAAGTAAACAAGCAACGACGAAGCGGATAGCGAGCTCTAAATAATAGGCTCAAATTGGAGCAACAACGTTGCACTAACGGAGTCCTTTCCTTCATCGTCAATGCTATAGAGTCTTTGAATGGAATCTCTATCGATGAGCACATGAGAAAAATTAGTAACAACACGGGGTATTATTTAAAAAATAGCTATTATTGCTTTCCCTACTGAATATCATCCGCTATCTCTGAAACTTGAATAAGCGTTAGCGCGTTGAATTGAGTATACAACTTATGTGATAAAGTGTAACTTAACAAAACATCTTACAGTTGGCTTGGCTCTGTTGAATTTGGTTGGAGCATATAGTATTTGATTCTACCACTTGCTTGTGTGAAAGCCCTTGCCTTGCTATAGTTTGCTTGCTCTATCATTTGTTATACGATTAAGGTACCTATCACCTCACCTATTGGTCAGTCCCATCCTTGTCTGAAAGATAGTTATTTTCATTATGCTATGATTAAGTCCATCCCTTTCTTTCCAATCTCTCATCTATCTATTTATTTAGTTATTCACTCACTAGTCTATCCCTTTATTTAGTTATTCACTAGAGCCAATTATGAGATTTTGAAAGTCAATCTGAGGCAAGTGTTTGGATCTCTTATGACATAACGATTAGGTTCCCAACCCAGCAGTCCCTTTCCCAGCATGACGAAAGAACTCTTTTTGTGCAGACTAGTGTACATATATTTGAATGTAGTATAACTACCCATATGCTTCCATGTCATATATTTCTGATTTTCACTTCACTCTAAATTGAATCACAAGACTCATTAATTCTAATTAATAAGATCCATTTTACTATATCAATTCTCTATTTAGTCATTTGAAAGGTATCTTTATTAGCTTTACTAGTTTGAGGTCTCTTTTATTAGCACTTTCTATTAGTCTTTGTTCTATACTATATTCTATTAGTCTTTGTTCTATACTATCATTTATTCCTCCCTGTGAGATACCATACAAAGATTTCAGAAGTAGGGGTTGACTCTGCCCATGAAAAACGAGGGAGTTTCTTTTTGATGGACAGAGACAACTATTATGATATGGATAGAGACAACAACTATATCTATTATGACTAAGAACTATAGCTTGTTTCCAATACTCAGCAGCTTGCAACTTATGGCCCCAAGCCTTCGCAATTGAAGAAGAAAACCTTGTAAGTCCTATTCTCTCGGGTCGGAATAGGTAGTTCCCTCCCTTATAACCATACTTTATAGTATCATAACTCATACACGCCTCGGCAATCAATTCTTTTTTACTTGAGCATCTTAATCTACCTTATGCTTTTCACTTCTATTTCTTTCTAATACAAGAAAAGGGAATTTTCCAGGTTAGCCAGAAAAGGTTAATGCCACAAGTTTGAAACTATCATTTTGTTATCAATAACATGTTTTATCGATTCTTGCAAAGGGGTAGATCGCCTTTTGGGGTTTGGTGATGGAGTTGCTTTCTGTTGGAAAACGAGCTTCTGGCAAAGGTATCGGGAGGGCCATATAAATATCATTTAGTGCACAACATATAATAGAAAAGATTCATAGTCACCTAACACACCTTATTCTAAATAATATCATTTAGGCAGCTAATCACTCCATAATGCTACTAGAATGGCCTGATTGCCCTTCCTTACTTTCATAATCACTCCATTGTCGATCATTACATTAATCACATCTAATAGAAGAAAAGGGACATCACTAAACTACTCCCCTCTTTAGGAAGCCAAACCCCAATACTATCATAAGAGGCAACACCCATTTCTAGTAAAGTAAGCAGAACCCCAACCCACTATCTGATTTGTGTCCGCCTATACTGTATTGTATGTAAGCTATGGGTATAAAAATATACTTAATTGATTGATTTACCTTTCCTATAAATGAGGGACGGGACCTTACTCAACAAAATCCAAGAATTCGGTGAGAGGACCTTTCATCGAATATATTATGAACTTTCTCCCTGCTTGCTCACTTACTTCTGACCTTTCTCTTTAATAAAAGATAGACAATACTCTAAGAAAAATATAGGCAATACTCTCAGAAAGAAATTAGGAACCAACCCACTTATACTAACTGATCGTAAGCCCAAACGTAAACTGAAATTCATGTATTTTTTTTTATATAGCTCTCGTAAGCTTAATCTGTTTCTTTCTCTCGACAATGCTTAATCCTACTTCAATTCATTTTACTTACTTATAGGGGCAACATGATATGGGGGGGATAGCAAGAGGCACCTCTCTCTATCTACCATCTTAGAGACCCTCACCCGTACGCCTCAAATGGAATATCAGAGTCGTGATCCCAAGATACTACCTTATTGGCCCGCTTCTATACTTTATTCTTTCTTTCACGGTTGATCAAGACAGGTAGGTAGCATATCATCTAATCGGGAGGGATTTTACTACAGCCAGCACCAACATCTACTCAATGAAGTACAAGCAAAAAGGGACCTATACTCACATCATAGGAAAAGGCAACCCAATCTACTTGCTTCTATCCATTCCCCTCGTACGCCCGTAGACAAAGGTGCATGAATACACCCGTAGCTAAAACTCTTGGATTATGCCAATTTGCTTAGTTTAAGGTGGGTTTCATGGAAAATGATGGGGATTGCTTTTTCTTTACCTAGTCAATAATCGTTCTAATGCTTATTCCAAACAAAAGAAGAAAAGCCTTTGTTTATCTTTTAATGGGCGAGGATCGGGACAAATAAGAGCTCTTTTCGCCATGGTTTATCTATGTGTAATGGACTTTGATTTGATCTTCCCCACCTCTTAGGAAGACCACTGGATATGGATTGATTTTTTGACCTACCTGATAGATGTGTGCATTTTACCTATACTACCCATACCTTTGTTTTATTGACCGAGGCAAGGACCTTATTAACTCATTTGCCTACCTTCAACTATCGGCTATAGTTCCTACTCCTCTATCTCTCTCTTAGCCCGACTAAAAGATTGTAACTAACCTTATCACGTGAGGGGAGCACCTCAATGAAATGCATAAAATTAAAGATAAAAGGAACCTAAGATGAGCTAGCAAACAAAAGAAATCAGTTTATGTCTCCAGTGAAGAATACAGTTAAAGTCACAAAAGGACTTAATCTCTGTGCTTTTTATTCCTTATTATAATGATATATATTCCTTATTATCTATTCTCTTCCTTAGAACATAGTAATCTCTTCCTTGATAGCTCATAGACAGGTTGGTCGATCGTAGATCTCTTACTCTCTCCTTCAATGTGAAGGCCTAAGAATAAGGAGGATAAAAGGCGGGCAAAGAAGTTGGACAGTGGATCGGTATAATTAAATAAACAAAAAGAGATAAAGTAAGATAAATGTACAGCAAGGAAGGGAGTTGGGAACTACTCCTCGCTCCTTAGGCAGAAAGACTACTAAATCCAAAGGTTAGAAAAGAAAGAGTGACTCTTGAAACTATGCTAACAAAAAGGCTTGCGAAACAAATAAAAGTAGCGCCTTTGAAATGGAATATTAAGTGGTGCGAAGGGACTTTCTTTGCCCCTGGAAGGAAGGATAGAAGGGGGGAAAGAGATACTTTACCATTACTAGATGGGAGATCATGGATCACAAATCCAACTGCAGGCCTCGTTTATGTACAAGAAAACTTAGCAACACAATGTGACCCGAAAAAAGACAAAGGAAAAGCAAGAGGGGAGGAGAGGGATAGGCGCTTATTGTGTTATAATACATTTCATTCCTCTATTAGTGCTTGCTTAATTGATTGAATAACTATGTAGGTAGGTAGATAGAACAAATCAATTCCCAATCCGCAGAATCAATGTAAAGCTCTACCTGTCTTTCCTACGAACAGTGCTCAGGAGCCATCAATAAGAAAGAGGAGCGAGCATCCCATCAAAGAAGAATCCTTCCTCCTTCCTCACTCTCTTAGAATGGATAAACCCTTTTAAGAGCTTTAAGTCATCTGTCTATAAAGAGAAGAAAAAAAAGACCCTGCTCCAGGTAAGATGACCCCAGCTACCACTCATCGAACCCTATAAGTGATTGATCTAAAGCCCCATAAATGATTGATCTAAAGGTCTTGGTGGGATAATAAGTCTATAGGGAAACCCTTATAATGTCTCTGTTTACATGATCAGTAAGTAATTTAATGAATCATAGAAATTAATGAATTATATACTCTTATGTCCAAGAGCGAACCGCAGCCGCTAAAGATGGTGCATGAAGTAGGGTTGCCCGAAAAGCAGAAGCAAGCACTTTGTTCTGAAACTCCAAAAAAAAAAAAAAAAAAAAGAAGACCTGAAGGCCTCTGACTCAGACTATCCACATCACTACTTATGAAATGATTCTAGCCTGAAGCCTGAGTGTCTTACTTGCCTGTGAGTCATTATAATTTCATCATTTCTTTCCCCTTAGTTATAGGAGGCAATCAAAATCCTCTTTATAGTTATAGGAGGCTTTAGTGTTTCCTCGCTTTCTCACTAATTATAGGAAGAGGAGTGGGAATAGCAGCTGGAACTGGTGTAATCTATGAAGGCTAGCAAGAATAGGTAGGATTGTGAACCTCTGGCTTGTGACCATGAACCCATAATCTAAGAGGACTAATAAGAAAGAGGAATAGTCAAGTGGGAATCATAAGAAAGAGGTATAGGAAAACCATCATATTAGGAATAAGAATAAGAGGAAGAATAAGCAATCGCTACAGTAGCTGGAAATAGCAGATTGGCTTAGTAGAAGAGAGATAGGAAAGCAATAAGCAAGCGCCGGCACACCTGCAAAGGAAGGCATAAAAAGTGAAGATCCTAGAAATTGAGGCTAGCACTCCTCTTACGAGCAAGACAAAACAGAACCGAAGGGAAGACTTTACCGAGGGGGTTTGATTTATTCATCAAATCCATCAGTCGGGTTAGAAGCCCGGACGGTCGAATAGTTCGGATTCATTCGCAAAATGGTCAAATGCTAACAACCTTATACACCTTTTTCCTTTTTACCTTCCTTCTTCTCTGAGTCCTCCACCTAACCCACTCACACATAAAAGCACTTTCCACACGATCGTTTTTCTTCTAAGGACATAGCCAAGCACGAGAAAGGGTTGCGTTGATAGCTCACTATAGGTGTTTATGATTTGATTCGTTGAACAGAGGTGGCGGCGAATCTCCGTTAGTTGAAGACAGGAAATCCACGGTAGCTTTTAGTCTATCATCTGCACTGAACCGACCCGAACTTCAACTGAACCGACCCAAACTTCACTAGTCGGGAAGGTAAGCGCTGATTATAAGTACTCTTCGAGTCAATTATGTAAGTGATGACATATCTGATATGAGCGTGTGATCTTTTTACTTATGATTAATATTGATATATTCTCACATTATATTATCTATAGCATATATACTCTAATGTCTTTGGTTCTATGCAATGGGAAGGATCATGATGAGAATATGATAATGAGATCAATTCATCTTTAAACACAGATCCAAAATAATCTCGATCATAGGTTACTCGAGAGGGACATCGAGATAATCGGACAAACGGTGTATTATATAACCGTCCATATGATAGAGGTGGCCGGTCTAATAGTCACTTGTGTAGAGACACTAAAGATATAGTATAAGTGCTCATTAGATAATGAGTTTACTAATTGATCCGCTTATAAAATGTTGTATGGTTAATGATACCTAATGTCAGACAACGATTCCATAGTCTCGGTTGTGTATCTGGTTCTTAGACTTAGACACCAAGGATGCCTTGTATGAGTACTCTTTTCTTTGACGTCAGACTTATAGGTCTGAAAAGTTCCAGATCTGATACAACTGGTTATCGGGATTGGTAGTCAATATCATGAGGGGAATATCTCATATGTGCTTGCTCAGACAAATATCTGGTCAGGGTCATTCGGATTAAAAGAGAAAGAGTTATCCGGGAGAATCCGATTAGAGCGAGACTATGATGGATTCCGTGTGTGACCTGACAGTACCATGTCCAATATACGATCTCTGGAATATTAGTTGGATGAGGGATTATAGATACACGGTAATTGTGGACAGACAAGTCCGATAGATTCGATCCCCCTATACCGTCTAGGGACTATGGCGTAGTGGCCTAGTACGTTCATAGTCGGTGAGTCGAGTGAATTATTATGGGAATAATAATTCACTATATCAGAAGGAGTTCTGATGGGAGTGACTCACGGCCAGCTCGGTATCAGCCTAGAGGGTCACACACATATGATAGATGCTTCAGCGAATAGAGGATTATATGGAGATACAATTAGCCCATATTTTCATTAGATGAGACCCTATGCTGATGGGCTCCTTGATTAAGACCTAATTAGCGGTCTAAGAAGATTATTGGATAGAGATCCAATAATGCAAAGTTAGTGGGTAATTGGATGAAGAACCAACACCCATTAAGGAAGGAGCCCTAGGGTTTTTTGGTGGCTCTCTATAAATAGGAGGGGAGACTCATGGTTGATAGGCTACAACTTTAGACACCTCCTCATATTCTCCTCTCCCCCTCTACACAAGAGTTGCGAGATCAGATTGGAGGAGTTTCGCTGCAGAGATCCATCATGTGCATACCATCATGTGCATACTGCTAGAGAGGAGGACGCATGACCTCCTTCATCTTCTCCATCCGGATCTGGAATACAGGGATATATGATCTCCCTAAGTAAAATTAATCTCTCACACATCGTGGTTTCGGTTTTTATGATTTTTTTTACGATCCCAATCTTTTTCACGACGATTTGATCTGCATGGGAAATCAGTTTTTGTTTTGATTTCCACTGCGCAAGTGATGTACCCGCTGAGGTTTCCTAACAGTGGTATCAGAGCCAAGGTTTTCATGCAAAAGATTAGTTTTAAACTGTGTGTAATGAGATTGAATTACGTATAATCATTTTACGTGTTCTTGCTGCATTTTCACAGCAAACGCAACAAGGAGGAGGATGGGCGGCCAGCCACCGCCAGGCCTCCTACAGGGGCGACCGGTTGTGGCCAAGGCCCTTGCAAAGGGGCGACTGTCTGCGGCCAGCCCGCAAGGGGCTGCTCGCTCTCGGCGAGGCCGCAGGGGTAGCGCCCACCCGCAGCGAGGCTGCATGGGTTGGTTGCCTACGACGAGGCCACAAGGGCAGCACCCACCCGCGTCCAGCCCGTAGAGGGGCGACGCCCGCCGCCTGCATAGAGGCAGCGCTGGTGCAGAGAGGGAAGAGGAGGACCTAGGGCATTCCTTTTGAGAAAATAACTATTTTACCCCTTTGAATTTAAAAAATTCTGAGAACTATCCTCGTATACATAATTTTTAAAATACCCTCAATAATAATTCTGAAAATTCCTAGGACTGTCTTCTCATCCAGAATTATGAAAATGCCCTTTACAATTCTGAAAATTCTAAGCATGTCCTAATTTTTAAAAATTAATTAATTAAATAGTTTAATTAATTATTATATATATCTAGTAATCCTATATATGTTGTGATGTGCATGTGATGTATGATGTAAATGGATAATCATGAGCCATATGCTGTGATGTGTATCATTATGATTATCATTATTATTGGGGTCTGCGAGCCTTCATTTTTCTCATTTATTGTCGAGCCTATGTGCCTATGATTATTTGTATTTACATGGAGAGACGCGACGGGAGTGTGGAGGTGACAACGGGACTCACGATGTCATGGCGGGAGATCACGCAGCATGATGATGCGATGATCCGATGGAATTGATGATGACGAGATCAGCAATCACAGGGCATGGAGATGCGTCGATGCACACATAGATCCTATTGTATGTGATTAGACCCATTGGCTCGAGCTTAATCATATTAGGTGATGGCTCATGATCATCCGATGTGGCTTGTATATGTGATATGTTATACATCTACTAGATATATGTATATATATATATATATATATATATTTACATGCGATGTAGATATATATTAAATATATATATGTGTGACATGACATATTAAGAAATCGATATGAAACAAAAATCCCTCCTATGATAATATTAAGTCAGTAAGCATGAGGCAATAAGATTGACTTGAATCACGACATAGGTTAAGTTGGTTGAGCCCCTCGAGGCTCGCCTATCTACATGATCGAGTTCTTGCCTATGACATAGAGATGTCACCGATGACCTGAGGACATGGTATGCTTGGTCGATTCCCTCAAGGGCATATTATCAAATCAAACTCATCTTGTAATGATAGTGATGACTTAACTGAATATCATGGTTGGTCGAGTCCCTCGAGATCATAAAGATTCGGAGGCCGAACGAGATGGGAATCACAAAGTTATGATTTGCAAGAGTTGCCTACCTTTTGGGCTTAGTGTAATTGGTCGAGTCCCTCAAGGTTGCATTAAGACGCCAATTGGATCCTGATCCCCACTAGGAGTCTACCGGAGACTTTCGTCTCATATGTCGAGGGTGACGCGTGATTCGCTAAGAAAATAGTGGGAGTGTATTAAGATATAAGTTCATATTTTAATTAGTATTTTCTGTAAAGTCTGCATATTATTTATTTTTGCTATATCTTGTTTTGTCAAAAACATGTTGCTCACAAATCCCCTACGTGGCATACTTGATGCCAACTGCCTCACTGGTCCAAACTATACAAAGGCTCTGAAATTTAAGAATTGATCTTACAGAGGAGAAAATCGTATATGTCTTTAACATGATTGTGCCCATGCCGGAGGAAAGGACAAGCGAGGATGAGATCACTCGCTTTGTGAAATATATAGATAGTCCTAGAGGATAACCTGTGTGTTGATCTTATACTTCAGTCCCTGCAGGATTCCTATTCACAGTTCATTATTTTTAATATGAACAAGCTTGAGGTGACTCTATCAGAGCTCCTCAATATGTTGAGAAAGCTGAGAGCACCATCAAGAAAGATAAGCTAGTTCTCTATATTGGTGAGACTAATAAGAAAATGAAGACTGGGTAAGGCAAAGGTTACCAAAAAAGACCCGACAAAAGACAAAGGATAGTGCTTCCACTATGGCCAAGATGGGCATTGGAAGAAGAACTGTAAGGACTACCTTGCAGATAAGGCGAAACATAAGCTTGGAGAAGCTTCAGGTATATTCATGATCAGTCTCCACTTGTTAGATTTTCATGATAACACATGGGTATTAGATACCGAGAGTGTTTATCATATCTGTAATTCATTGCAGGTTCTTGCAAGACCTAGGAGATTGGCTAAAGGCGAGATGGACCTCAAGATGAGCAATGAAGTAAGAGTTGTAGTTGCTGTTAGAGAGGTCACCCTACATCTGCCCGGTTGAGCTATTATTACATTATATACATGCTATTTTGTTCCCTCTATTATAAAAAATATTATTTCTATCTCTTGTTTGATAATTAAGAGATATAAATTAGTTTTTGAGAATAATAGTTGTTCAATAATTATGGATGATGAGATCATCACTAGAGGGACCCTTATAAATGACTTATATGTGTTAGACACTTCTCCACATATCATGAATATAAATATGTCTAAGAGGAAAAGAGATGAGGTGAATAATGCATACCTATGGTATTGTAGGCTAGGTCATATACATGAGGGAATGATTCAAATGTTACTGAAAGATGTATACTTAGATCTATTTGACTATGAGTCATATGTAACTTGTGAACCTTGCCTTCGTGGGATGATGATAAAATCTCCTTTTAGTAGAACTGGAGAGAGAGCCACCGAGTTGTTGGAACTCATACATAGTGATGTATGTGGTCCCATGTCAACTCAGGCTATAGGTGGTTACTCATACTTCAGTACATTCCCTGATGATTTATTTATGTATGGATACGTGTACTTAATGAAGTACAAATCTGAGGCTTTTGAGAAATTCAAGGAATATAAGAATGAGGTAGAGAACCAAATTGGAAAGAGTATTAAGACTCTTCGATCAGATCGAGGAGGAGAGTACTTGAGTATGGAGTTCACCCATTTCCTCAAGGACGATGAGATTCTATCCTAGTGGACACCTCCTTATACACCTCAGCTCAATGGTGTATCAGAAAGGAGGAATCACACACTGTTAGATATGGTGTGGTTCATGATGAGTTTCGCTTACCTTCTGAACAGAGTTCCATCAAAGTCGGTAGTGTCTACACCATATAACATATGGAACGGAAAGAAGCTTGATCTTAAGATTGTTATGAATTGGGGTTGTCCTACCCACGTTAGAAGACACAACCCCGATAAGTTGGAATCAAGGACAGAATGGTGCGCATTCGTGGGATTGAGAGTCTTTGTTACTAAGAGAGTCGTGTTCCTTGAGAAGGAACACATTCTTGGTGGAAACAGTGAGAGCAAGATAGAATTGAGCGAGGTTAGAGAACCTAGCTCAAGCACCATTCCAGAGCCCGAGTCTGTTCAGATATCTAACACACAAGTTCCAACTTTGCGTAGGTCTAGTAGAGTATCTCACCCTCCTGAAAGATATGTGAGACATATCAGTGGAGATGACTCTCAGAATATTGATCCTCAGACCTACGAGGAGATTATTATGAGTATAGACTCCGGGAAGTGGCAAGAAGCCATGAATTCTGAGATGGATTCTATGTACTTTAACAAGGTTTGAAACCTTGTGGATGGCACCTGAGGGCATTGTACCCATTAACTGTAAATGGATCTTCAAGAAAAAGATCGGAGTGGATGGAAAGGTAGAGACCTATAAAGCAAGGCTGGTAGCTAAAAGATATCGTCAAAGACAAAGAGTTGACTATGACGAAACCTTTTCACCTATAGCCATGCTTAAGTCCATTAGAATTATTTTGGCTATTGCAACACACTATAACTATGAGATCTGATAGATGGATATCAAAACAATATTCCTCAATGGCAACCTTGTGGAGGAGGTGTATATGATACAACTAGAGGGATTCGTATCCAAAGAGAGTCCAGATAAAGTATGCAGGTTGCTTAGATCCATTTATGGATTAAAGCAAGTTTTTTGAAGTTGGAACATAAGATTTGATGAGGTGATCAGATCTTATGACTTCTTTAAGAACGAAGATCAGCCTTGTGTGTACAGGAAGGTAAGTGGGAGCGTTATCACCTTCTTAGTGCTATATGTGGATGACATCTTAATTATGGGAATGATGTAGGAATGTTCTCTACATTAAAGGCTTGGCTATCCAGAAACTTCTCCATGAAAGACTTAGGGGAAGCATCATATATTTTGGGGATCCAGATCTATATAGATAGATCCAAGAGGATGCTTGGCTTGTCCCAATCCAGGTACATAGACTATATTGTGAAAAGGTTTGGCATGAAGAATTCCAAGAGAGGTCTCATACTGATTAGATATAGAATATCACTTTCTAGGAGTATGTCCCCAAAAACTCCTGAAGAAAGGGTAGACATGGATAAGATACCTTATGCCTCAACGATATGGTCTATCATGTATGTGATGCTATGTACCAGGCCTGATATAGCACATGCTCTGAGCAGATATCAGGCATATCCAGGTTTAGAACACTAGAAGGCAGTAAAGTGTATTCTTAAGTACTTGAGAATGACTAAAGATCTTTTACTGGTATATGGAGGAGGTAGCCTCTAGGTTGAGGACTACACGGACTCAAGTTTTCAGTCCGACATTGATGATAAAAGTTAAATTCAGGGTATATTTTCACCCTAAATGGAGCAGTAAGTTGGAAGAGTTTTAAGCAAGATACTACTACTGACTCAACCACAAAGGCGGAATAAATTGCTGCAGCAGAAGTAGCAAAGGAAGGGGTATGGATTAAGAAGTTCATCAAGGACTTGAGAGTCATACTAAGCAACGTGGAGCTGACTCCTATATATTATGATAGCGATAGGGCGATAACTCTAACAAGGGAACCCAGGTCTCATCAGAATTGTTCTGAGGAGGTTTCATCTGACTAGAGCGATCATGACCCGAAAAGATATAGCAATGAAAAAGTTTCATCCGAAGATAACATTACAGATACACTAACGAAGTCGTTGGCTCATATTGTATTTGAGCGTCACAGGGGTCTAATGGGGATCAAACACATAAGTGATTGACTTTTGGTAAAGTGGGAGATTGCTGGTTATAATTGTCATGCAAGCCAATCATGTGAGTGATGACACGTGTGACACGCTGTGTAATCTTTTTACTTATGATTAATATTAACATATTCTCACATTATATTATTTGTAGCATATATACTGTGATATCTTTGGTTCTATGCAATGAGAATCAGATCGTGATGAGATCATGATAATGAGATCGATTCACCTTTAAACACAGATCTTAAATAATCTTGGTCCTAGGTTACTCGAGAGGAACATCGAGATAACAGGACAAACGATGTATTATATATCCGTCCATATGATGGAGGTAGTTGGTCTCATAGCCATTGTGTGAAGACACCAAAGATATATATAGTACAGGTGCTCATTAGAGAATGAGTTCACTGATTGATCCACTTATAAAATATTATATGGTTAATGATACCTAATGTCAGACAGCGATTTCATAGTTCCAGTTATGTATCTGGTCAGACTTGAGACACCAAGGATGCCTTGTATGGGTACTCCTTTCTTTGACGCCAGACTTATAGGTTTGGAAAGTTATATATCTGGTACAACTGATTATCGAGATTGGTAGTTAATCTTACGAATACAATTGAGTGTCAATAAAGGATCATCCTCTCTCATATGTGCTTGCTCAGGCAAATCCTTGGCCAAGGTCATTCGGATTGAGAGAGAAAGAGTTCTTTGTGAGAATCCGATTAGAGCGAGACTATGACGGATTTTGTATGTGACCTGATAGTACCATGTCCAATATACGATCTCTGGGATATTAGTTGGATGATGGATTATAGATACACGATAACTGTGGACAGACAAGTCCGATGGATTCGATCCCCTTATACTGTCTGGGGATTATGACATAGTGGCCTAATACGTTCATAGTCAATGAGTCGAGTGAATTATTATGAGGATAATAATTTACTATATCATAAGGAGTTCTGATGGGAGTGACTCACGGCCAGCTCAGTATCGAGCCTAGAGGGTCACACATATATGGTGGATGCTTCAGCGAATAGAGGATTGGATGGAGATCCAATTAGCCCATATTCTTATTAGATGAGACCTTATGCTAATGGGCTCCTTGATTAAGGTCCAATTAGAGCCCTAAGGAGATTATTGGATGGAGATCCAATAATGTAAGGTTAGTGGTTAATTGGATGAAGATCCAATACCCACTAAGGAAGGAGCCCTAAGGTTTTTTGGTGGCTCTCTATAAATAGGAGGGGAGACTCATAGTTGATAGGCTACAGTTTTAGTCACCACCTCCTATTCTTCTCTCTCCCTCTGCGCAAGAGTTACGAGATCAGATTGAAGGAGTTTCGGTGCAGAGATCTATCGTGTGGATACCGCTAGAGAAGAGGACGCTTGACCTCCTTCATTTTCTCCATTCGGATATAGAATACAGGGATATACGTCTTCCTAGGTAAAATTAATCTCTCACATATCTTGATTTTTCAGTTTTTATGTTTTTATCACGATCTCAATCTTTTGCACGATTATTTGATATGCGTGAAAAATTATTTTTTGTTTTAATTTTCGCTGCGCATCTAATGCACCCACAGAGATTTTCTAACATAAAGCACTACAATTAAAGGTAAAGCCAAGTACCACTCGCTTGGGAAAGATAAGCTTAAAGATAAACACGTACCCCGAAACATGGATATAGCGCCCAGAAACATAAGCTAACGAACGCATAAGTAAATAAGCTGCTTCGAAAGTAGATAGCGTAAAAAACTCTATTATTTCTATCTGTCTCAACTCAAACAAGCCAAGCAGTGTACCGAAGATTTAGGGCCCGGGTATATATCCTTGTAAATCAACTGCTTACCTATCATTTGAATCTGATCCTTTTTATTCTTCAAATCTAGCTAGCTTATGCTTATGATCCCGCCTTTTAACTACACAGCACAAGCTCCTTACATGCAACTCTAAGCAAATTCAGTTAGTGCCCCCAGATACATTGAACTTCTTTTCTCTCTCTTGCTTAGCGCCCGCCCTCTCCTTTCAACGTAAGTTTCGTTTCAACTAGAGTTGGGGCAAACAAGGCTTGTGCTGTGTAGTTATTTATTTCTATACCAAGTGTTGTTACTTATCGAAAAGGTCAAGAGTAGAGATCAGAAGTAGTATGAATAACAAACAGGTGAGGAATTCTTTGTTGCATCAAACCCCGGGAAGTAGCTCGCATCAGAGAAAGTTCAATCTTATCCCTGCTATCCGATCTTATTATTCCTCCCTCAATACGAAAGATTCCGTTCCGGGAGTTTCCATTCTTAAAGCAAGATCTAAAGCTGTGCAAGTAAAGAAAGGACTCTCTCTATCTGCAAGCCAAGCATGCAAAACAAAGAAAGACAGAAGAGAAGTAAAATCAAGTATATAAGTATATATAGCCGAGCACCAGAGAGGATTAAGAAACCCACATTTAGAGTTTTTTTATGTATTCGACTCCTTTCCTTCTGTAGCAAATTCACCATTAAGCCATCTATTCGCTGTATAAATTCATTTTTTACTTAAAGAACATAGACCTGCACTCTAACTAGTAATACTGATCTTACTAAAGAGTAGTCACCCTTGTTTTAGTCTTGTGCTGTTGTTTCTTCCGCTGCTGCGCTGCTTATGCTTAGTCTTCTTCCGGCAAACTGACTACTAACAAAATGGATTATTGACTCTGTGCAAGAAAGAGAAAATGAATTTGGTGTGTTAAGTAAGGCAGTAAAGGTCTAGGTCTGTCTAGTCCCTAACATAATTAGTAAAACCACTTTATTTTTCCCTTACAGCCTCAAGCTAATCAATCACCTGGAGCAGCAGGAGTGGAATAAGGATCTGCTAAAGAAGGAGAAGAAGCTGAATCTCTTTTCGAATGATTAACTGGTAACTAAGTGCATCAGCGAAGCGAGGTTTGGGGTGTCAATTTCTAGTTTATATAGAGAACAAACACATCTGCCAATTCCAATTCCGAATTAAATCCGAGTGTTTTAAGGGGCAACCATCGGTAAAGTTACCTTAGCTACTAGGAAGGAACATGACTTCAAGTTAGCAAAAAGTAAACCATGCATGGGATTGTACCGCTGGAGCACAACTCACTGCTTGTAGCAAGTCGACAAGAGAATTAGTTTCATCTCCGTGTTTGCAACAAACAATTCTGCAAGGGAGAGTTCAGGCAATAAAATAGTAATAATACTTTCTTCCCGCTCTTACTTGTAAATGATTACTTTATTTATATATTGATATTTTATACTAAACTCTATCCCACTTTGCCGAATTCGACACTGATTTAATTGCTGTGCCTTCTTCTCAAGCACACAAAGACCTCTAAAGCTAGAGAAGGTACCGCTCCGCTTGCAACTGACTTAATGGCAACACCTATATTTTCTACCGCTTCTAACCCAATAAGAACAGTTCATTCGTGAGGCTTCAAATCCTTATACAGCTAGCTGCTTCTTACCCTTATCCACTTTCTGCTCTCGGTCTTGCTCCAGCTTATGAGTCTTATCCTATTTTTCCTCTCGCAAACAAACATATTAATGGAATCTTTGACTTGCACATTAGGGTAGGGGTGTAGTCGGCCAACACTGCCTCAAATCCTGCATTTATTATCATAGATAGACTCAACTCCAATAGAAACAGGGCTTCAATTCAAGTACTAGATTTTCTTCTTCCCTTAGCTGATACGCCAGTACTTTTTAAGATGTTGGAATGGAATTGACTACCCTAAAGAGTAAGGTAAACTCCTAGAATACCCTTCTTGGAATCTCATCTATCACAGTAAGGTAAACTCCCTTTCTTCGTTATTGAGATTACTACTAGAATACTAGGGCTCCGGGATATGAATAAGAAGAGAAAGAAAGAGACATCGCCAGAAGAATTAGTCTTCGCCTCAAAAAAGTCTCTTATTCTTACTTATAGCTCTACCTATTACAACAGGACTTGCTCCTGTCCTATCCCTTGGGTTACTTAAACCTATAACAAACGAGTGCACTCACCTTGTCAAACATTCATGGAATCTCTCTATTCTGCCTGGCAATATAAGTTTGGAGACTTTCCCTATGACAGACACTACTTGTAATCTTGAAACAACAGCTTAAATGAATTCAGAAAAAGAGGGGGATTTGGCTTCGGCAACAGATCTTTCAACTTCTCTTTTGAGTCTGAAACCTTCTCCTGCATAACTTATAACTAACTAGCTAGGGCAGGAGGAAGTGATGTTACCAACCGGAGGTCAACTACTACTCTACTCGGTTAGCCAATCACCTCTATCTCACCGAACCTTAACTCGACTTCACCTTTTATTTCATACTTAAATACAAGGAAGGAAATAGGATAGACTCGCCTCTATAGTAAGAATACCCAAACAAAAACGTAACTTTCCTTTCGAACGGCTGATTATCGATCGAGTTGACCTTTCTTAGCTAGCTAGGATAGTGAGTTTGTCGGAAGGTATGTATGCAATGTATGTGAAAAAGGACTGATTTTTTTTTATACCCACTTCCATATCCTCCTTCCTTCCTAAAGTCAGTGAAACAATCACTTGAATTACAGTTTATTCTCTATATTCTAACTCTGATCCTAACTAATCTAGCACCGAACTAAACTTATACTCCCTTTCTATTAGCCGAATAAACTCATACTTATCTCTCGTATGGAACTAAGTTACCTAAATGCTTAATTAATATTATGGTTATCCACCTGTCGTTGAGTCAATCGAGTAAAGTAGGAAAAGATTCAAGTGCTGAAAGATAAGAAAAGAGAAGATGGCCTAGGTAGTCTCTAAGATTTGTCAACTCACTTTAGCCAGCCACTGATGCAGCAGATACGAAAACACTTAATAAATACTCCTCATTTTGTCTATTGCCAGTATTCATTCCTTTGTGCACTCCATTCTTAAAGCAAGGAAGGGAAGGGGGGAGGGGAACAAGTCCCAAAAAAGATATAAGCTAAGGCGCCTCAACCCCAACAATAAGCTAACGATAAGAGATTCCCCTATAGCTCTGGAACTCCTCCACAGAAGATAGTCAAACCAAACTCTACAACTCCAATGAGTGTTAGCGCTTCAAAAACTAGTAAGTTAGTCAGCGCTTAACTTAACCTCGGCATTCGTTCGATTCAATAGAGGATTAAGCTTCTATACATGATTAAACAATACTTCCCTCCACGATTGTAGGTAGACCTAACAACCTATACTTTTAAGTTCTTTACCGCACAGAACTCGACTTATTGCGTAAGCCCTTAAGATACAATACAAGCACTTGAAGCATCCATCCCCACTTATGTATAATAGGAAACTCATTGTCTTGCTTCCACGGATGATCCCTCCCTCTCTTTTAAACTGCTCTAAAAGCCGAATTTCTCACTCTTCTTGATTGATTAACCGAGATACCCTAAACTACGTACGTTATGGTGCTGACAACTATTCTATTCAATAAGGGTACTAAAACTTGTCTCTTATTAAATTGAGTATAAAGGGAATCCTACTACGCTTCTTAATTGATATAAGATAAATAATGAATATAGGATAAGTCGAACTAAACCTTTCTACTTATAATTCTTTTGTCGCCTTGCCTTAACTGTCATGTCAACTGTATGGTCCCCTTTTCTGTCTTTTGAATTGAACTTGCTTGCTCTGCTCGTGCACCAGTGCAGTACTTTATTCTTGTCCGACGCCAAAGGAGCTCATAGTTGCTAATTATCTAATGAAAAGAAATTCTATAAAGGTCTTCGCTAACGGAGTTCACCCTTTGTAAATTCCATTCTTTATTCTCTCCTATAGCACCAAAGCATCTTTTCCTTTTTTAATATACTTGTTCGATAAGTAGGATATCATAAATACAATCAGGACTTTGTTTGCGCATGAAGCATTATTGTTGTTGGGCCATAATCCAGCTCTACTAGGCGATAACTTAGAGTCTTGTTATCTACATTAAGTAAGTAGGGGAGCTCACTTGATACAAAACCGCAACACTCATCCGCCCTGTTCTTTCTTTGATAGTTAACCGACTTGAAAAGAGCTTCTTTATATTATATTATTCCCTACAGCAAACACAGACAACAGAGGAAAGAAAGAAAGAAAGAGATGCTTCACTGCTTTCTACATTCTGAAGAGTAGTCCAGAGAGACCCATCTTTTTAAGTGAGTGTCCCGAAATATAATATACGGGAGACGCCCATCTACCTTTTTAATATTGACACAAAAGTAAACCTATATATATTACTTGGGAAGAGGGAGACTAAAAAAAAAAAAAAAAGGATGCCTGACTGCCTTATACATTACAGCTTATATCTGCCCAGGAAAACTAAAGAGGTCTACGAAGGAACCGGTAACAAATGTTTGAATGCACGAAAAGACTTATGTGAAGGAACCATGCTAAATCATCTTCGGTGAACTGTACTAACTCGGAGAATTCCTATCCCTTTTGCACACTGCATCTGATCTGGTCGACTTCACTTGCGCTGCTACAGATGCAGATTCTTCTTTGTACTATTAATTCTATATAAAATATATAAAGTCAAGCACCAGCCTCATCCTAGCTAGGTTAGGTGTACGTACTATCTTCCACTTGTTCCACTTTTAATTCCAACTCTACTTGATACTTATGGCATCAAATCAAGTAATACATTCTTTACCGACCTAAACTCTCACAGTTGCTTACTTACGAAAAGCGCATTCTTCGTCGGGAGCTCACACAGCTGATTCTTTCTCTTAGGATTCTACTGTAGGCAAGGAAGCGTGACAACACCTTAAAATACTGCTTCTTACGGCAAAGACGATAGGAATAAAACAAGAATCAATTTTGTATACGAACAAATACTAATAGATTATTACGCACAACAGAATGAAACAGAAATCACAATCAGATGAACACCAAGATTTACATGAAAAACTCCTTCAACTCGAAGCGTAAAAACCACGTGACAAGCCAGAGAAAATCCACTATCAAAATAATGAATATACAGATCTCAAGCTTCTTGCCCAAGCCCAAAACAATAACCACAAGAGAATCACAGGGATACAAGGACTATAATCCTAAGCACAATATCCAGAACCTTCCCAAGAGATCACAGTAAAAATCCACTGCAAACTGATCTAACCTGAGATATGAATGATTGAGAATAGTCTTTTCCTGCCCTTATCTTCTTCCCTTTTTTGGATCTCTTGTTTTCTAGCCTCTACTGTCAATCTGCAGTCTTCTTTTTTCTCTCCCACGTTTTCAGCCGCCGCTGTTCTCTTAATCTCAACCCTAGCCACCTAATCTAGGTTTTAGGTTAATATAAATGAGGTTCTGGGTTGTGGGCTTCACTAAAGCTCATTATGGGCTGAATCTGGGCCATCTGCCCAACAACCTCCCCCCCATAAGGGAGGCTGTCTCATGACTCCTCAATATGAAGCCATGCCGATCAACTGTCGGCACATCTCCTGTCTCTTTTTCGGTAAAGCCTTTGTCAACATGTCTGTCTGCTCTATTATCATCTGTGTAAATTTTTTGAAGCTGTAACTGCTTCTCTTCAAGCACATTTCTGATCCAATAATATATGACATCTATATGCTTTGATTTGGAATGAAATGTTGGGTTCTTGCATAAATGGATGACACTCTGGCTGTCACAATACACCACATAGTTTTTCTGTTTCAGCCCCAATTCTTGTAAGAATTCTTTCATCCATAACATTTCTTTGGAAACCTCTGTAGCAACAATATATTCTGCCTCTGTGGTGGAGAGTGCAATACACCTTTGCAATCTGGACTGCTATGACACAGCTCCCCCTGCAAAAGTAAGTACAAAACCTGATGTGGACTTCCTTGTGTCAATATCTCTTGCCATATCTGCATCTGTGTAACCTGTCAATACAGGTGGTCCACCTCCAAAGCTTAAACAAACTTTAGAACTTCCTCTGAGATATCTAAAAATCCACTTCACTGCTGCCCAATGCTCTTTACCTGGATTTGCAAGAAATCTACTAGTAACACCCACTGCATATGTGATGTCCGGCCTCGTACATACCATTGCGTACATTAAACTTCCAACTGCTGAAGCATAAGGAACCTTTTACATTTTCTCCTTCTCCTCATCACTTGACGGACTCTGATCTGAGCACAACTTGAAGTGACCTGCTAGAGGAGAACCAACTGGCTTTGCATTACTCATACTGAACCTATCCAATACATTCTCAATGTATTTCTCCTGTGACAACCAAATCTTTCTCTTTCTTCTGTCACGAGAAATCTGCATGCCCAGTATTTGCTTTGCTGGCCCCATGTCCTTCATTGCATAAGACTCACTTAGGTCCTTCTTCAACCTGTCAATCATAGACATATCTTTTTCGAGGATAAGCATATCATCAACATAAAGTAAGAGAATAATAAAATCATCACCAAACCGTTTGATGTACACACAATGATCTGAAGCTGTTCTTTTAATTTTATTTTCAATCATAAATGAATCAAACTTTTTATATCACTGTCTTGGAGCTTGCTTCAGCCCATACAAGCTCTTCTTCAACTTGCAGACAAGATTTTCTTTACCTTTGACTTTGAAGCCTTCTGGTTGCTCCATATAAATTTTCTCCTCCAAATCACCATGAAGGAAAACTGTTTTCACATCTAACTGTTCAATCTCCAAGTCTAAGTTAGCAGCAATACCAAGAGCAACACGGATAGAAGACATTTTAACAACAGGAGAAAAAATTTCTTCAAAGTCAATACCTTTCTTTTGACCAAAGCCTTTCACAACCAATCTAGCTTTATACTTTGGTTGAGAACAATATTCTTGAGTCTTCAACCTGAAAACTCACTTGTTCTTCAAGGCCTTACTTCCCTCTAGTAGTTGCACCAAATCATATGTGTGGTTCTTCCTTCTGTAGAGAATCCATCTCTTCCTGCATAGCAATAAACCACTTCTTTTTCTGCTCACTTTCAACTGCTTCCTGGTAACTCTCTGGTTCACCTGCATCAGTAAGCATCACATACTCATCTGTAGAGTATCTTCTGGAAGGTTGACGTTGTCTAGAATATCTTCTTAACTGAGGTTCTGTGGGAACTTGTTCTATTTCTTCTTCTTGCTCAACATGTCCTGCAGGTAGATCAACATCTGGCTCTGCACCATCTTCCTGCACATCTCCCCCATCACCCTGATATACTAGAGGAATAACTGGGTCACAGTCTACAAATCTCTCTGCAGAAGTCTTAGCTGGTGCCTCCTTCTTCAAATCCTCAATGGTTTGATCCTCAAAGAAGACAACGTCTCTGCTTCTGAACACGTTCTGCTTTTCTGGATCCCAAAGCCTATAACTAAACTGATCATGTGAGTAACCAAGAAAATATACTCTTTTGTCTTACCATCCAGCTTGGACCTTTCATTGTTTGGAACATGTACAAATGCACGACAACCAAACACTCTTAAATGCCTATAGGAGACATCTTTCCCTAACCATACATGCTCTGCAACATCACCATCTAGAGCTGTACATGGTGATAAGTTGATTACATCAACTACAGTCCTCAAAGCCTCATCCCAAAACCTTTTGGGTAGCTTGGCCTGTGAAAGCATACATCTGATCTTTTCCATGATGGTGCGGTTCATCATCTCTGTAATTGTATTATGCTGAGGCGTACCAGAGACTGTCAACTCATGCTAGATGTCATGTGACCTGCAATAATCATTAAACAATCCCGTGTACTTACCACCATTATCTGATCTTATACATTTCAATTGTCTTTCTGTCTCCCATTCAACTCTGGCATGAAACTCTTTGAAGATATTAATAACATGATCTTTAGTCTTCAAAGCATAGGCCCAAACTTTCCTGGAAAATTCATCTATAAAAGTAACAAAATAAAGTGCACCACTGATACTAGGAACATTAACAGATCCACCAGGAGTTTTTGTCCTCAAAGGACCACACACATCTGTATAGACACGGTCCAAGGCATGCATTTTTCTAGATAAGGTAGGACTAACAAAGGAAACTCTATGTTGTTTACCAGCCAAACAATCAATACAAGAGTTCAAACGTGTACCTCTGAGGGATGGCAATACCTCTCTTTTGGAAAGTTCTTGCAACCCCTTCTCGCTCATGTGTCCTAGTCGCCTATGCCACAACTGCATGCTGGAGTCTGTCTCTGTAGCATTCAACTGCTCACCACAAGCTTTAGGCTGCAATCTATACAATGTATGACATTTCTTCCCATTAGCTACAATTAGAGAACCCTTACTGAGCTTCCACTGCCCTTTATGAAATCTGACATCAAAGTCTTCATCGTCCAACCTTCTAACTGAAATTAAATTCAGTCTTAAGTCAACTACATACCTCACATCCTTAAGTACCAACTTGCAACCAAGGTTGGTCTTTATATGGATATCTCTTATGCCAATGATGTTTGCTGTGCCATAGTTACCCATCTTGACAACACCAAAATTTCCAGACCTGTAAGTAGCAAAGAACTCTCTCCGTGGTGTAGCATTGATAAGAAGCACATGTGTCAATTATCCACTCGAGATCCTGACACACACAAGAAAAAATATCATCGGAAGTAGACAAAATCAAATAATCACTACCTTGTACTATAGCTGTGATATTCTCTTTTGACTCTGTATGCTCCACTTCTTTCCCCCTTTTCTTGTTCTTCTTAGGTTGCTTGCACTGATTCTTGTAATGTCCTTTCTCACCATAATTATAGCAAACAATATCTTTCCTTGACCTTGACTTGCTTCTACCCACACGTGAACCACTTCTATCATTTGACTTTGACCTTCCTCTGTTCTCTGAGACAAGTGCTTGTGAATCAATCTGAGAAGTTGCTGAATTCTTTCTCCTTAACTCCTCATTCAACAAACTGCTTGTTACTTGACTCATGGTGACAATTCCATCTGGTGCCGAATTATTGAGAGAAACCACTAGTGTCTCCCAACTTTCTAGCAAAGAACTGAGAAGTAACAATGCCTGTAACTCATCATCAAGAGACATTTTCATAGAGGATAACTGGTTAGTAATACTCTGCATTTCATTTAAATGCTCAGGAATAGAAGTACCCTCTTTATATTTCAAGTTCACAAGTTTTCTGATCAGAAAAGCTTTGTTGCCAGCCGTTTTTCTTTCATAAAGACCTTCTAACTTTTTCCAAAGAGAGTATGCAGAACATTCAGTAGAAACATGGTGAAAGACACTATCATCTATTCATTGTCGAATAAAGCCAACTATCTAACATCTTCCACTCATCATCTGTCATAGATATGGGTTTTGCACTATCTCCTTGCAAAGGTCCATACAAATCTTTGCAATACAAGAGATCTTCCATTGTTGGTTTCTATATCATCCAATTGTTACCGTTTAAACTAATCATGCGAGAAACATTATCGGTCTCCATGTTCAGATACAAAAGATTAAATACCACCAAAACCCTGCTCTGATACCAGTTGATGGGAATAAAACAGGAATCAACTTTGTATACGAACAAATACTAGCAGACCGTTACGCACAGCGGAATGAAACAGAAATCACAATCAGATGAACACCAAGATTTACGTTGAAAACCCCTTCAACTCGAAGGGTAAAAATCATGGGACAAGCCAGAGAAAATCCACTATCAAAATAATGAATATACAGATCTCAGGCTTCTTGCCCAAGCCCAAAACAATAACCACAAGAGAATCACAGGGATACAAGGACTATAATCTTAAACACAATATCCAGAACATTCTCAAGAGATCACAGTAAAAATCCACTGCAAACTGATCTAACCTGAGATATGAATGATTGAGAATAGTCTTTTCCTGCCATTGTCTTCTTCCCTTTTCTGGATCTCTTGTTTTCTGGCCTCTAC
Organism: Ensete ventricosum; assembly: GCA_029747655.1. Taxonomy (NCBI): domain Eukaryota; kingdom Viridiplantae; phylum Streptophyta; class Magnoliopsida; order Zingiberales; family Musaceae; genus Ensete; species Ensete ventricosum. The sequence continues at coordinate 33,411,588 of JAQQAF010000001.1, read as the reverse complement.
TGTCAATCTGCAGTCTTCTTTTTTCTCTCCCACGTTTTCAGCCGCCGATGTTCTCTTAATCTCAATCCTAGCCACATAATCTAGGTTTTAGGTTAATATAAGTGAGGTTCTGGGCTGTGGACTTCACTAAAGCCCGTTATAAACTGAATCTGCGGTAAAACCAAGTTATTAAGTACTACAGTTCGAAAGAATTGAATGATGAATGCAGAGACTAAGTCAACCTTTACTGCTTGAAATGAGGAAGGGGGTAAGAATGAATTCCGTCTTCAGCGCAGTGTCAACCAGTCAGTAACCAGTAAAGATGGATGGGTTCTTGGCCAAAGTTCTATGAGAGAGGAAGCATAAGATAGAGCAATATTTTTTGCCGAAGTTTAAGGTTAGATAGTTCGGAAGCCGTTCAAAAGTCTGCTCATGAATTTACTGTGATTGTTGAATCGACCAGATCATATGCAGCTCAAAATAAAGGTATTGGCGAAAGTAGATCAGAGAGGGAATATTCAGTATCCTTAAAAGCTTATATACTATATGTATGTATGTATGTATGTATGAGATAGAGATTCAATTACATGAGGTCAGACTATCTTACTGTTGAGGCATGTTTGATAAGAAGTTTCATCGTAGATTGAATCAGAAGCTAAAGCTGGATCAATAGAAAGTAGAGTGAAAAAAATAAAAGAAGCGGATGATCGGGTTGTTGGTTATGAAGTCGTACCGTACCGGGCGCTAAGCAACAGCAGATTTAACTCTTCTTAAAGATTTGACTAGAAAAAAAAAAAGTGAAGTGAATTCTGTCATTCCTTTAATAGAGAAAGAGAACAGATCCTAGTAAGAGAGAGGGTTAACACCCAAACTAATATAGAAATAGAAAAGAGAAAAATTCATATCTTTTTTTTTCCCTCCCTAGTGACTTACTCTAATAAACTACTCTAAACTATCATATAAAAGAATTTTCAATACTATATATTTATATTAATTAAAATAATATTTAGTCGCAACAAGACCTCTCGCCAATCCTCTGGGCTCCCTCTAGCCAACCTATTGACACAGAATGAATGCATCATTTTTGCTCTACTCCGGTTAGATCTAAGTTGCTCTACTCCGGATTATATATATATAGGCTATTTATTGTAAATGTTCTCTTATAATAAGAGCAGAAAGAAACTAGTTATCAAAATTCGGACGATGTGGCTCTAACTTTAGGCGATCTTAGGATCAATTTCTTAGCTTAGCTTGAAGGGTGCAATCCTCGATAAACTTTACATATCAATGGAAGATTGTTGAGCCACCAACGGATTCATGAGATGATGAATGGGGTGCGAATGACTTTGCCTACTACTTACTTACTTGTAGCTCCCCCCTTTGGAACTTAACACAAAAGGGAGCCAGCCTTATGGAGTAATAAGGATGGATACGAAGGAGAAATGAAGCACGTGGCAATTGATCTTTCTTTATTCAGTTTATTCTATTCGAGAAGAACCACCTACTAACTAACTATTCTGCCGCAAGGTTAGAAAGCAATCCTTAGTGTTTTCCTTTGAAACTGAGCCCTTGAAGGAGGGGGCCCTGTCTGCCAATACAAAGAAAGAAAGGCAAATAAGTTGAATGAAACTGCAAACAAAGATCCTCGATTCCATTTCCTTTTGCTTTGCTATCGATCTTCCTTTCGGTCGAGTTATTTCCACGACTAACGTTTATGCTACTACAATCTATCTATTCATTTACTTACCAAGTATAGAAAAAGAGTCCAACTTTATCTATCCCAATCTATCTATTCAAAAAACTACCTTCACTCACCTATAAGCAAAGGTCAGGCCGCTTAATTTGTATTAAGTAAGTGCAAAGCTGGCAGGGAATCCAATTGATCTCTTAGCGCCTCGCCTTATTATACACTTCAACCAACCCCACAACTATTGGAGAGAAATAGGAATCCACTTAAAGACTTCGAGGACTGCTGCTAAGAAAGACTAGCTTGTACTTAGCCATATTATATATAATAATAACCTATGGTAAAGAAAGGGGCAACGCAAATAAACTAATAGGCTTAAACAAAACATATTATATACAGTGTTACAGCAACGAGTAATGGCCATAGGTTATTTATTATATATATATAACCTATGGCCATTACTAGCTTTCCAAACAAACACTTTTTCAACTTACTAAACAGATCAAATTGTAACTTGGTCACACTTACTAGCTTTCATTCTTTTACTGAGGAATGAGATAACGAGACGGGAACAATATCGAAACACTTAGCACTCACTCACTCTACCAGAAAGGCATTACACTGACATGGAGAAGAGCTTGCCTGCAACTAAAGTTGGATTAGAAACTCTTTTCAAACAATAAATCAATTCAAAAAATAAAAATGAATAAACATAGCTTACCCTGACCTGAGGGCTGTAAAGTCTTTGTATTGGTTCTAAGTCTGCTAGTGGTGCAGCCTCTTTCTTTTGGTACTACTGTGTTCATAGTCCTACCCCCCAAAAAATCTCCTATTAAGTAAGGAAGGCCTAAGACATATGAATCAAAGCCAACAATGGTATCGCCCTTCCTTCCAGCTCGAGCAAGAGTAAAAAGAAAGCAACAGCTGCTTTGCCTTGCCATTCAAGTAAGCCAGTGAGTCGGTCCATTCGCTATGCCATCCTACCTAAGTCTATATATAAGTAGTTCAGCTTTCTTTGTCGATAAACAAACTTCTCAACCAAACAAAGAAAGCTTCACCTTAACTACGTACAAGATACCTCCTGCCTGCCCTTATCGTGGTGGACGCATGCACTCGCAACACAAAAGTCAAGCGAAAGATGCCCATCCATTTGTTGGCTTCCTCCTGTACCATACACTAGCAGCATACAATACAGAGTCAGCTCCTCGATATAACATGGAATCCCCACCTTGCTTAGCGCTCGAACTATATATACATACATAATACTTTATTACCCTACTACTTCTTTTGCCAACCTCCCCTTTCCCCGCACTGCTTCTTGATACTTATTGGTTAAAAAAAAGCATTCAACCCAGCTCTATCTTTCCCGGTTAACACTCACTCTCTTATTTCTTTCTCGCCTTACCCTCCCTTACTTAACATTTGGCTTATATTGATTGGAGACAAAACAGGAACTTTAATAGGAGGAGTCCAGAATAGAACCAGCTCGCAGTTTACTTTCGAACTCAACTTTGCACAGACCAATCCTATGTGTAATTAATTACCTAATTTGCTATCATACTACCTTTAGAATCTTAATCTTATCTTTCTATGCTTCGTTTCCTTTCAAACTGCTTTGGAGGCTCCTCTCCTGTTTTCGACTTATTTTTTTATTTCATAACTAATCCAAATCCAGTTCGGGCGAAATGAATCCAGTACAGGATCCTTATGATATCGACTTACTACTTGTGATAATGAAAACAGAGGCAGGGAGTTCTCAACCGGTACTAAAAAGCATGGAACTACTATTAATCCAAATGAAATACATAGTATGTATGGTAACAGGTCTCGACTGTCAGTCAGAAAAGTAGAAAGAATTCTTTCTCAGTTAGCGGCGAGGTTGATACCACCTATTAACAAGAAGAATAGAACGAGTACTGACTGGCAAGACCCTTACCTTAACAACATCACTTATATATAGGCTTCCCTTACTGCTACAAGGAAGGCTGTCGGCTTTAACTCGCAGGCCAGGTTGAGAAAGCAAGGGGTGGGTTAAAAGGTCAGTAAAGTAGGACTGACTTCTAGTATCAATTCAGATTTGGAGTAAGTAGGATACGGAGCCAGCCAGACTCATAGCAAGCTCTTGGGAATCAAAGGAATTATTAGCTACTAACTACCTAATGAATGGAGTATACGGCTGAAACTAAGTATTACATTACAATAATGAAAGTCAGAACTCACTCAACTAGCAAGTAACAAACTCAGAATCCAGAGGAATGTTGGGCAGATGGCCCATATTCAGCCCATAATGGGCTTTAGTGAAGCCCACGGCCCAGAACCTCACTTATATTAACCTAAAACCTAGATTAGGTGGCTAGGGTTGAGATTAAGAGAGCAGCGGCGGCTGAAAACGTGGGAGAGAAAAAGCAGACTGCAGATTGACAGTAGAGGCCAGAAAACAAGAGATCCAGAAAAGGGAAGAAGAAAAGGGCAGAAAAAGACTATTCTCAATCATTCAAATCTCAGGTTAGATCAGTTTGCAGTGGATTCTTACTGTGATCTCTTGGGAAGGTTTTGGATATTGTGTTTAGGATTATAGTCCTTGTATCCCTGAGATTCTCTTGTGGCTATTGCTTTGGGCTTGGGCAAGAAGCCTGAGATCTGTATATTCATTATTTTGATAGTGGATTTTCTCTGGCTTGTCCCGTGGTTTTTACCCTTTGAGTTGAAGGGGTTTTCCACGTAAATCTTGGTGTTCATCTGATTGTGATTTCCATTTCATTCCGCTGTGCATGACGGTCTGCTAGTATTTGTTCGTATACAAAGTTGATTCCTGTTTTATTCCCATCAACTGGTATCAGAGCAGGGTTTTGGTGGTATTTAATCTTTTGTATCTGAACATGGAGACCGGTAATATTTCTCGCATGATTAGTTTAAATGGAAACAATTGGATGATATGGAAACCAAGAATGGAAGATCTCTTGTATTGCAAAGATTTGTATGGACCTTTGCAAGGAGATAATGCAAAGCCCACATCTATGACAGATGATGAGTGGAAGAGGTTAGATCGAAAAACAGTTGGTTTTATTCGACAATGGCTAGATGATAGTGTCTTTCACCATGTTTCTACTGAATGTTCTGCATACTCTCTTTGGAAAAAGTTAGAAGGTCTTTATGAAAGAAAAACGGCTGGCAACAAAGCTTTTCTGATCAGAAAACTTGTGAACTTGAAATATAAAGAGGGTACTTCTATTCCTGAGCATTTAAATGAAATGCAGAGTATTACTAACCAGTTATCCTCTATGAAAATGTCTCTTGATGATGAGTTGCAGGCATTGTTACTTCTCAGTTCTTTGCCAGAAAGTTGGGAGACACTGGTGGTTTCCCTCAGTAATTCGGCACCAGATGGTATTGTCACCATGAGTCAGGTAACAAGCAGTTTGTTGAATGAGGAGTTAAGGAGAAAGAATTCAGCAACTTCTCAGATTGATTCACAAGCACTTGTCTCAGAGAACAGAGGAAGGTCAAAGTCAAAGGATAGAAGTGGTTCACATGTGGGTAGAAGCAAGTCAAGGTCAAGGAAAGATATTGTTTGCTACAATTGTGGTGAGAAAGGACATTACAAGAATCAGTGCAAGCAACCTAAGAAGAACAAGAAAAGGGGGAAAGAAGTGGAGCATACAGAGTCAAAAGAGAATATCACAGCTACAGTACAAGGTGGTGATTATTTGATTTTGTCTACTTCTGATGATATTTTTTCTTGTGTGTGTCAGGATCTCGAGTGGATAATTGACACAGGTGCTTCTTATCATGCTACACCACGGAGGGAGTTCTTTGCTACTTACAGGTCTGGAAATTTTGGTGTTGTCAAGATGGGCAACTATGGCACAGCAAACATCATTGGCATGGGAGATATCCATATAAAGACCAACCTTGGTTGCAAGTTGGTGCTTAAGGATGTGAGGCATGTGGTTGACTTAAGACTGAATTTAATTTCAGTTGGAAGGCTAGATGATGAAGACTTTGATGTCAGATTTCATAAAGGGCAGTGGAAGCTCAGTAAGGGTTCTTTAATTGTAGCTAATGGAAAGAAATGTCATACATTGTATAGATTGCAGCCTAAAGCTTGTGGTGGGCAGTTGAATGCTACAGAGAAAGACTCCAGCATGGAGTTGTGGCACAGGCGACTAGGACACATGAGCGAGAAGGGGTTGCAAGAACTTTCCAAAAGAGAGGTATTGCCATCCCTCAGAGGTACACGTTTGAACCCTTGTATTGATTGTTTGGCTGGTAAACAACATAGAGTTTCCTTTGTTAGTCCTGCCTTATCTAGAAAAATGCATGTCTTGGACCGTGTCTATACAGATGTGTGTGGTCCTTTGAGGACAAAAACTCCTGGTGGATCTGTTAATGTTCCTAGTATCAGTGGTGCACTTTATTTTGTTACTTTTATAGATGACTTTTCCAGGAAAGTTTGGGCCTATGCTTTGAAGACTAAAGATCAGGTTATTAATATCTTCAAAGAGTTTCATGCCAGAGTTGAAAGGGAGACAGAAAGACAATTGAAATGTATAAGATCAGATAATGGTGGTGAGTACACAGGATTGTTTAATGATTATTGCAGGTCACATGGCATCCAGCATGAGTTGACAGTCCCTGGTACGCCTCAGCATAATGCAATTGCAGAGAGGCTGAACCGCACCATCATGGAAAAGATCAGATGTATGCTTTCAAAGGCCAAGCTACCCAAAAGGTTTTGGGATGAGGCTTTGAGGACTGCAGTTGATGTAATCAACTTATCACCATGTACAGCTCTAGATGGTGATGTTGCAGAGCATGTATGGTCAGGGAAAGATGTCTCCTATAGGCATTTAAGAGTGTTTGGTTGTCGTGCATTTGCACATGTTCCAAACAATGAAAGGTCCAAACTGGATGGTAAGACAAAAGAGTGTATTTTTCTTGGTTACTCACATGATCAGTTTGGTTACAGGCTTTGGGATCCAGAAAAGCAGAAGGTGTTCAGAAGCAGAGATGTTGTTTTCTTTGAGGATCAAACCATTGAGGATTTGAAGAAGGAGGCACCAGCTAAGACTTCTGCAGAGGGATTTGTAGACTGTGACCCAGTTATTCCTCCAGTATATCAGGGTGATGGGGGAGATGTGCAGGAAGATGGTGCAGAGCCAGATGTTGATCTACCTGCAGGACATGTTGAGCAAGAAGAAGAAAGAGAGCAAGTTCCCACAGAACCTCAATTAAGAAGATCTTCTAGACAACGTCAACCTTCCAGAAGATACTCTACAGATGAGTATGTGATGCTTACTGATGCAGGTGAACCAGAGAGTTACCAGGAAGCAGTTGAAAGTGAGCAGAAAAAGAAGTGGTTTATTGCTATGCAGGAAGAGATGGATTCTCTGCAGAAGAACCACACATATGATTTGGTGCAACTACCAGAGGGAAGTAAGGCCTTGAAGAACAAGTGGGTTTTCAGGTTGAAGACTCAAGAATATTGTTCTCAACCAAAGTATAAAGCTAGATTGGTTGTGAAAGGCTTTGGTCAAAAGAAAGGTATTGACTTTGAAGAAATTTTTTCTCCTGTTGTTAAAATGTCTTCTATCCGTGTTGCTCTTGGTATTGCTGCTAACTTAGACTTGGAGATTGAACAGTTAGATGTGAAAACAGCTTTCCTTCATGGTGATTTGGAGGAGGAAATTTATATGGAGCAACCAGAAGGCTTCAAAGTCAAAGGTAAAGAAAATCTTGTCTGCAAGTTGAAGAAGAGCTTGTATGGGCTGAAGCAAGCTCCAAGACAGTGGTATAAAAAGTTTGATTCATTTATGATTGAAAATGAATATAAAAGAACAGCTTCAGATCATTGTGTGTACATCAAACGGTTTGGTGAGGATTTTATTATTCTCTTACTTTATGTTGATGATATGCTTATCCTCGGAAAAGATATGTCTATGATTGATAGGTTGAAGAAGGACCTAAGTGAGTCTTTTGCAATGAAGGACATGGGGCCAGCAAAGCAAATACTGGGCATGCAGATTTCTCGTGACAGAAGAAAGAGAAAGATTTGGTTGTCACAGGAGAAATACATTGAGAAGGTATTGGATAGGTTCAGTATGAGTAATGCAAAGCCAGTTGGTTCTCCTCTTGCAGGTCACTTCAAGTTGTGCTCAGATCAGAGTCCGTCAAGTGATGAGGAGAAGGAGAAAATGCAAAAGGTTCCTTATGCTTCAGCAGTTGGAAGTTTAATGTACGCAATGGTATGTACGAGGCCGGACATCGCATATGCAGTGGGTGTTACTAGTAGATTTCTTGCAAATCCAGGTAAAGAGCATTGGGCAGCAGTGAAGTGGATTTTTAGATATCTCAGAGGAAGTTCTAAAGTTTGTTTAAGCTTTGGAGGTGGACCACCTGTATTGACAGGTTACACAGATGCAGATATGGCAAGAGATATTGACACAAGGAAGTCCACATCAGGTTTTGTACTTACTTTTGCAGGGGGAGCTGTGTCATGGCAGTCCAGATTGCAAAGGTGTATTGCACTCTCCACCACAGAGGCAGAATATATTGCTGCTACAGAGGTTTGCAAAGAAATGTTATGGATGAAAGAATTCTTACAAGAATTGGGGCTGAAACAGGAAAACTATGTGGTGTATTGTGACAGCCAGAGTGCCATCCATTTATGCAAGAACCCAACATTTCATTCCAAGTCAAAACATATAGATGTCAGATATCACTGGATCAGAAATGTGCTTGAAGAGAAGCAGTTACAGCTTCAGAAAATTCACACAGATGATAATGGGGCAGACATGTTGACAAAGGCTTTACCGAAAGAGAGACAGGAGATGTGCCGACAGTTGGTCGGCATGACTTCACATTGAGGAGTCATGAGACAGCCTCCCTGATGGGCTGAAGGGGGAGGTTGTTGGGCAGATGGCCCATATTCAGCCCATAATGGGCTTTAGTGAAGCCCACGGCCCAGAACCTCACTTATATTAACCTAAAACCTAGATTAGGTGGCTAGGGTTGAGATTAAGAGAGCAGCGGCGGCTGAAAACGTGGGAGAGAAAAAGCAGACTGCAGATTGACAGTAGAGGCCAGAAAACAAGAGATCCAGAAAAGGGAAGAAGAAAAGGGCAGAAAAAGACTATTCTCAATCATTCAAATCTCAGGTTAGATCAGTTTGCAGTGGATTCTTACTGTGATCTCTTGGGAAGGTTTTGGATATTGTGTTTAGGATTATAGTCCTTGTATCCCTGAGATTCTCTTGTGGCTATTGCTTTGGGCTTGGGCAAGAAGCCTGAGATCTGTATATTCATTATTTTGATAGTGGATTTTCTCTGGCTTGTCCCGTGGTTTTTACCCTTTGAGTTGAAGGGGTTTTCCACGTAAATCTTGGTGTTCATCTGATTGTGATTTCCATTTCATTCCGCTGTGCATGACGGTCTGCTAGTATTTGTTCGTATACAAAGTTGATTCCTGTTTTATTCCCATCAAGGAACCCCAGGCAGGGAAGAATCAAGTAGCAAACTCGGAATGAAACTAACTCTTGCCCAACCCTACCTCTCTCTACTGATAAATGAATACAACCATTGCTAACCCAACTAGTTCTATGAAAAGTACAGAGTTTCCCTCCTTATTGCCCAACCTGAATCTAACTAATGATAAAGAGAATCGAACCAATAAGTAAAAGAATCAATGAAAAAGAAGAAAGAATGAACTAGAGACAGGCAGGGAATTGCACTGCTGAACCAATAAAACGAACTACAATACCGATAAGAAAGAGTATAACTGTAAACTTAGAATAATACTATACCACCGATAAGACCATAGCGCATAACTTGGACTTCCCCTACTGATACCAAGAGTCGAACTAGTAATAAAAGGAATCCAACGAAAACTCATAAAGGAGAACTAGTGCCTATCATACATAGTTAACTGTTAGTTGCCCAAACCCATATAGCATATATGGGTTTAGTCTGCCTAATGAGTATACGACTGAATTGTGGGTGCCCCCGGCTTGCCTTTAAGCTTGCCTTCAAGCTTATTAGCTTAAAACTGATGCTCTAGCTCACATATAGGCACTACCCTATTAGATTAGGCTTTGGCTCGCTCGCTATATTGTTAGACTCTGGTCTACTATATTGGAAGTCGACTATGAATGACTAAAGAAGTCCACCACTGACTAGCAGATGGAACTACTTATTGATAACAAGTTATTGATAACAAGGCTCTAGCTCACATATAGGCATGGTGGAAGACAGTAGCACCAATTTGAAACACAAGATTCTATATCATGAAAGGCACGGGTATCGTTGATATAGTAGTAACAGCCACCAAGCAACTAGACAAGTAACCTTAGTGAAATAATGAGATAGATTACTACGTTACTGTTGAATAGAATAAGTACCTCCGGGGCCAGTTGCCCATACCTTCGTCCTATCCGAGGTCAATGCACAATGGAACCACCGCTAATAGGACTTCAGCAAGAGCATATCAGAATTGAGCTTACTAGCGCCAGAACGAAAACATAGCTAAAGAAACCTTAGATAGATGAAACTATTGTATTGCTTTTAAGAAGACTTGAGCTGGTGCTAACAGGAATGCAGCTAAGCAGTAAAAGCATGGGACCTTGCCCCGCACAACATAGAATAGAGCTGAGTAGACCAAGTCTGAATAAGCCCACACAGAGACTTAGGCCCCGGAAACTAACTCTTTATTTAACCCACTAGCCACCAAGCTACTACTAATGTAGCGCTGAGGGAGCTAAGCCTCTCCCCTTGCTTTCCTTCTATCTTTCCTCCTTAATCATATATTCAAATTGGTTTTGTCACTCACTTATCTATTCTCTTATTATAATAGTAGAATGCACAACTACCTACAAAAAAAAAAAAAATGCTTCCGACAGTAGTGAGTTAGTTCCAAGTTAAAGTCCCATAAGTACTGGGTCAATTCTAATAGTAATAGCTCGCTTCCCTGTGTTAGCAAACAAAGATCTGAATCAAGAGTGGGTTCGAAGTAAATGGTAGAGGCTGGGTCAATTTCTTACTAGTAAAGGAATCAGATTTAGATGTAAGGACAGAAAGGCTAGCTTATGTGTTTAGGCCTACTACTAACATTACTTAGTTCAGAAGTTAGCACTACACCACTGCTTTGGCTCCTATCCCTACTAAATGAATTCTTGTTGGGCTCACCACTCCTTCGCGCATGTCGTCTTGTCTGGTCTGTCTCTACCTACACTCTTTCTGTTATGCAGCAGTGTTGTTCTGAAATAAGGAATTCCACTCAGCAGTAAGATTTGAACTAATCAATCAAAGAATGCAATAAGGGACAAAGAATTTTACTTAGTAGTAGTAAGATATTGCCTTCCTTGACCAACCCCAATTCTATTTCTCATCAACCGTAGCTATTTTCCAATGTGTAAATCTACCTAACACCTATGCCTATTTTAATATCAACCTATGCCTATTTCAATAAAGTAGTAAATCATCTAAATACCTCCTTGTCACTCACTACGGGCTCTAAAGCTTCTACTGACTTCCTTAATTCTATAGTTAAGGTGTGAGTCTGCCGCCTCTCTTTGCTTTCTTCACTCTTCAAATATGAACACTTGATCTTTTATCTTTCTTACAATAAGGAATTGAGCCACTAATAGCTCTAGGCCTGACATTGCTTTCTCTTATTCTCTAACTACTTACTTAAAAATTTGATATCTCTCGCTTTCAAGCTGAACTATCCTTGTCGCATTCTTACTCCCTTGTCTATTCTTCTTTGACTAGTTTATTTACTCTTATGTTTATTTTACTTCTATTGATAGTATGATCTAGTGCATACAGGAATAGAATCCTTAAGCCCTTGAGCAGTCAATATCAGAATTGAATTAGTACCCCAGAGAATCAAACTCCTAGAATCCCATTATTATTAGAATATAGGTACATCTTTTTGTCTGTAGCTACTAGCTTCAAAGCTCACTTTCCTTTCTTTTATTCTTATAGCTAGAGCTTTGACATTCTGTATGTATTCCGTATTTACTTCTATTTCGAGTTGTTATCTTAGCTAGGTCAATTTCTCCTTCCATCTCACAAAAAACTCGTGCAACGTAGCTCCTGCCGTGCAACACAAACAAAAGAAGTCAACTTGAAGCTCAGAATGAAATATCATCTATCTATCACAATCAGGTCAACAACTCCCACTAAGTCTTGCGCAGAGTAAACTCATGTATTTCCTTCACTAACCTAGGAAGGAGTAAAGAGATGCTTCATACAAATATTGTGCCACATGGGCAAACAACTCTGCTCTCTTACTCTTCAACTCATCTCTTTAGTCTTACTTTCCTATCTATAAGTCTGCCTCTCTACTTAGAATATTGTATATGATAATGTTAGAACAAGCCAATAGAGTATAGGAGAATATAAGAAAGAGAATAGATATAACTACCATCAGAATACGACGATTACTGACAACAAACAGACTAGGGCTACTGCTTATAATAAGGTTTTACCTACTGCTAGCAAGAGTGCAAACAACGCTTTTACTACTTTTAACTATAAACTCATATTCAGATCCTTACCTGTTAGCTTCCAACTCAACTACTTACTTTGCATTACCTATCATCTCCTGCCTGATTCAAACTAAAAACTCCCTCTCTTTCCCACCTTCCACTCTTTTAGCTTGAGATCTATAGGCTTACTCTCCTATCTATGACTATTAGGCTTACTATCTATCCTGTCTTTTACTCTTTGTATTTGATTGTAAGGTACCGATTCTGACTCTATCTAGAGTATCAGTACCCTCCCTATCTTTAGTTAGTATTAGTACCCTAGTTGTTAGTCCTATTCTTTAAATCAATACTAAGGTACTGATGATTCTTACACCAGAGTATCAGTACCCTGTCCTAAAGTATTAAAATAAGAAATCAGATATGTTAGTTAAAGTCTTATTACCCGGAGTAGTAGTAGTACCGATACACTCTTCCTGTTAGTTCCAGTATTATAAGCATTGATTCCATTCTTAGGTACTAAGGTACCGATTCTTAGGTTTGATTGCCCTAATTCAATTCTTGCTATATCACTAGTTTGACTCAAATCTTTGACTGATGGAGTCGATGCAACAAGACTATATGCTAGTGTAGATCTAGTTTAGTTCATTAGTTAGTGTTGAGTTCTTCTTTAAGAGTAGTTGTCTTATTATTCGTATTGGGATTCCTTATTATGAGTGACATTCTGATTAGTAGCAGTCCGAGCCTTCCTCTTTAGGTAGTAAATCTGACTATCTATATCGATCGATCGGTATTCCAAGCCCCTGACTCTTAAGCTACTAATCTAAATCATATGTTCACCTATTAGCTTGGCACCCTTACTCTAAAACTGATTAGCTTCCATCTCATTCTTTATTTATCTACTTCATTTGGATCCTTACTTTCTTATTCCAACCTATCTCCCTTTGTCTTAAGTCTACTACTATTTGCCTTTTTTTACTGTACCCCCTGGGGGCGGCACTAAGCTTTATTTATCCTATATATAGTCTATGTCGCATGTATATCAATCATCAGTATGTCTCTTTCCTGTCTCCCAGTCAACTGACCCTTACATTGAAGTATTTATTTATTATTCCTGTGCCAAATAAGAATAATGCTACTGGCAACCAAGCTATAAATACTGCTTCTAGGGCTTTCTTTACCAACGATAGAAACAGCTCATCTCAATACTTTTATCTTAATAATAATGAAACCAACTAGTGCTAACAAGCCTATCTCCCTCTGCTTAAGGGCTGTGGTTCACTTTTCTTAGTCTAACCGATCCTATCTTTCTTCCTTAGTGTCTGTCCATTCTTGATTTCTACTACTTGAATTATATTATTAGCATTGAGGTTCCTAGATAGGTAGGTATCCTAAATCTATTCCTGTATGCCCTAGATTACACCGATACTCTTTATTCCTTGGTTTCTTCTTTCTTTCTTATAGGCCCAGTGTGTCAATTCCAATTTATTAGTTAATTGACTAGTTGCTTATTTCATTATAGAAGAAGTGTTTGGATCCTTTTTCACTAACAAGTAAGGCTGCGATGAAGCATTAGAAGAATCAAAGCTAGTCATGATAGGCTCATACGCAGTAAAGCAATAATAGCATAAAGGATGGTCAGAATAAAATCAAGGAGACAAAGGCTTAGTTCCAAGTGAAAGTCCTATCAGTAGCAGCTGGGTTCTTTTACTTATTAGTTAGTTAGTTGCTGCCCGTTCTCATAGATAACAGTTGGATTGTCAGTTGTTTGGCCATTAGTAGGTAGGTGATTTGGTTGGTTTTCCCCTCCGCATTGAGAGTTTTATTCTCCTTATTCCGTTTATGACTGACTCTTACTTCCCCTATGAAGAGATTGGTGCAAATGTAACTAGAACATAACTTATGATGATGGGGTGTTTTATTTAATAGGGAATCGTTTCTAGCTCAATTATTCTACTAATAAGTGTTTACTGATTCAATTCTTATGGGAGTAGTTGATAGCTATGGAAGTAAAGACTAATGGATAAGATAAGACGGTAAAGGATGCCGGACATGTAGTTAAATAATTCAAGGAAGAAGCAGTAGTCACAACCCTAGAAAAAGGAGAGTAAGCAATGCTTAGACCCTGGGAGCGGTAGTTGCATTCTTCATGTCACTTACCACATCAAATGAGTAGTCAAAGTTTGAAAAGCAAGAAGGGGCATTCGAGTGGGTTCCCCAGGAGCACAGTATTTTAGGCAGTGTTCGAGTCATGTTCTGTATAGTGGGTTACATCTCTGTTTCGAGTTTAGTTTTCATAGTAAATAGTTTCCTTATCCATAAGTAAAGTATTAGAAACACCAGTTCCATTCTATCAGCTAGTAGTCAATTCCCTTTTTCGAGTATAAATATGATAAGTCGTAGCCGCATCCCTTGTTTTGAGCCATAGCCTTATTAGCATGAGTTTGATCCTTAGAGGGCAGTGTTTTAGCTTTGGAAGCACTAGTTCGATTCTATTCCAGTCAGTATACACTATATCTCATTAATAGACTCCTCATTGAATAAGAATAAGAGTGTGTGGTATAGGCTTAGATAAGGGATCGATCGGGTAGACTTGGAGGCGAACTACGGAATGTAATAAACTCGGGGAAGGTTGAGGCAAGAGATATAGAATGAACGGAGCGGTGTCAGTTTGGTAGTTATCATTGTATAGTTAGCATTGGAAGAATCAAAGGTGAAATAGAGTTTTCAAGTAAGTAAGGTAATACTTATATATAGGGTTTGGTATCCATTGAGTTAAGACAGTGGCTCGTAGGCATAAGTATACTTAAGCTATCAATCAATATAGAATGATCGGGAGCATAGTCAGAATCAAAGACAGGAAGGTAAGCTTCAATTCAAGGCAAGTAGCGAGAGAATCAAAGTAAGGAAGGTAAGCCATATTTGTTATTCAGTCTTCTAGTCCTGAGGTCTATTCTCTTATGTATCTATTTTCTTCTTGTTGTATATGCATTGGTATAGTCCCCGGAGTGGAATAGGTGTATGTAAGGTTGGAGTCAGTAGCCCATAGGGTATTATGGTATGAATGGAATATATATGGATATAGGGAAGGAATGGTATGATCGATATAGTACATCTATTGCTATTATAATAATCTAATAATAAGGAGCAGCCATCAGTAGAAGAAGCAACCAAAGAAGTAATAATCCTACAAATGCTCTAACGAGGCGGCAACAACCTACCGGGGGTAACTGATGAACACATCAGAAGTAATAACAATCAGTAAATACATTAGTAGTTCTTTCCTTGCAATTGTCTTTGAGTCACTTGGCGTGGCAGCTAAGTTAACAAGGATACCTACCTTTGTAAGCGAAAAAGCATACTAATATTGGGAGGTTGGAGTGCTAGGGCAAGGTAGGTCAGTGGGCAAGTTAGAGTTTAACGTCATTCATTATAGAAGAGTGGGTAAGCGAAACAAACAGGATTCATTGTAATCGTATAAGAATAAGGTTTCTATGACTTTTAACTCGCAACTGAGCATTTCAGAATTCACCTTTAAACTGGGACATTAAGAGAATTAACTGACAGTAGAAAAGACTAGAGGGATGTAGTTATTTGGAAGTAGCGGTAAGCCCATAAAGAATGAATGGTATTGAAACTTCATTTATATAGATAGTATTGATTAGTTGTTTGCTTAGGCCCCAAAGCGGCCTGTATTCATTTCATTCTCCCATTGCTTGCAACCTACCTACCTATATCCACTACTAGCAGGACTACAGTTACTACCAATAAGAATTGGGGACTAGGACATATTAGCCTGCCGTTGCTTACTTGAGAAGTTGATAACCACTGAGTCAAATCCTTACTGCTTAGATTGAATATATATACATACCTCTGCTCTGCTCGGTTTCAGCCTACCACTAGCCTAAAACACCAATTCCTATTCTTATTACCCTCCCTTACTTTTATTCTTAAATTACTAACTGCAGGCCTGCCTGCCCTTTTGAGCACTTATTCCTTATTTAACCTATAAGCCTGCCTTTCCTTACTATAGAACCAATCAATACTGCTCCATCTAATTCTTTAGCTTGAGTTAGTGCCTTACTTACTTATCTTCTTATATTGATAATAATATGATATAGAATATACAAGCAATAGAATCAACCTAGTGCTAATATGGCTTTTGCTACTACCTTCTAAAGATCGAAACTAGGCATAAAAGGGCAAAACTATACACTGCGAATTACACTAACTCAATTACAGATAGCAAGCACGCCCATGATGAACCATTATGCCTTTCCTGTCGCTTAGGCTTCCCTTACTACCTACGTTCGAGTTAGAGCCTACAACACTAAATCCTACTTTTTAGTTGAAACATGTCATCCATAACTCCTCCTATTCTTATTACTATATATACCCTGTCGATCAGTCTGTAGCTACCTACTGATCTCAAAGCTACCCTTTCACTCCATTGCTATCGATCCGGATACTTACCTTTATATCCTTGCTTTCGTTCTTATGAGATTAATGCCTTGCTTTCAGTATATAACAAGTACTTCTAATCCTTTTACTTATAATACAGAATCTCACGACTACTAACAGGGCTCTAACTCAAAACAGAGCACCGGAGACTTCGACTCTAAAGTTAGGAGGCAAGAGTCAACAAGAAGAAGGGATATGAGGACTCTGGACACTTGCACGGAATCACACTCACTAGTCAATGAAACAAGATACATGGAAGCAAACTCACGCTCGAAGCTGGGAAATAAAGAAAGCAATCCATATTAATATGATAATAAGAATAAGAATAGATAGAGTGGTTCAATACAGAATGGAAAGCAGGAGCGGGTTCTAGAAAGTAATAATATAAGGCTTGAGTTAAGTTATAAGTAGTTCAATTATGATTAGCAGTTAGTTAAGTCTATTCCTGTATGTGCTAGATCGTATATGTATTCTTTCTTATTCCTATTATATATATTAGTATTTGCTTGGCCTAGCTACGTTTCTTGTCTAGTTGCTTACCGGTTCTGCTACTCATTAGTTTCATCCATTAAGTGCATACAGCTACTCCATAGTAATCAATATAAGATATGCGCTAGTCAGGCAATAAAAAACCCTAAGAAGAGGAAAGGATGCTCGGAAGTAGCAACAGACTAATTAATGGTAGGGGAGATAATTTACTTGGCCAAACAAAGCTCATTATTTGCTTCTATTCTCGCAGTGGTTATACTCCTGGGCCGTCTATATTCTTGCCAACAAAGCTGGAATGACTACTGGAAAGAATAAACCCAGTAATAAAGAGAATAATAGGTAGCAGACCTTCTACTCGAAAGAAAGATGTGAACTAAGTAGGCTAAGACGACAGCAGTGAACACATCATCACAACTATAAATTCCGCTATTACTAATTGGGACTACTTTTAATATGTTACGCCAAAAAAGGGACTTCAACCAATGCCTAATAGGCTTACTTTCTTTTGCTTTCAACCCGGCACTGATGTCAACAATACTTTAACTCATAACAAGGACTTCTATTACTTAGCTTTGGATCCTATTACATATAATTCCATTACTTAGTTACTTGTTTGCTTTTACGTTGCTTGTACGTTCGTTGCCTGTATGTTGCCTATCATAATTCTTCTTATTCTATGGGAGCCATATTAATATCATATCTGTGTTGATATCCTTAGGGCTAAGGTAGCAATGAACGTATAGGTAGCGCTCTTGCTTGTATCAAATCAATATCACATCGATAGTATCGATACAATAAAAGAACAGAAGATAGTTTCATCCACGCTCTTACTTTGGACAGTGAAAAGGATGCTTCGCTTACTTTGGACAGTGTCAATTCTCTTTTGAAGTCAGTACCAATTCGATTCTATTCTCTTATAATAATAGTGATAGTAGCATGTCACGTGTTTTCTTATAGTAATTCTAGTTGTTTGATTAGAGTAATTCCAGCAGTAATTAGAGCACAAAAGATCTATTTATTTACTCCACATATCGATGCGTACGTAACACATGGGTTATACGACCAACCTTCTTACCATAACGAACTATACTGAGAAGTTGAACAAAGAATAATGAATCAAAGTCGCCGGGGTGGTTAACAGAACTCGGCTAATCAATTTCACAATAAGATCAAGTAAGACAAGAATAAAAGAAAGGATAGGTAGACTAATAGAAAGCAAAGTAAGCCTAAAGCAAGTTAGATTAATAGTTAGAAAAAGCAAGGCTTGAAGAGGGGAGTTTTTAGTTTGAATCAATAGATAGGGAATGTATCTAATGGGCGCCATTCCAATATAGAGTGGTAGCAATCCTGTCAGTAGCACAGTTGGATTACCCTCTCTAGTTATGAGAACAAGTATTGATTATAGCCATATCAATGAAAGAGAGAGGCTACGAGGTAGTAGTTTGAGTTTAAGAGTTCGAGTAGAGTATTTTATTCTCGCTCCTAGTAGTCATAGCTTGAAAGCAATGGATGCAATAATCAAAGGTGAGATACATAAAGCAAGCAATGGAAGATAAGAATAAAAGCACGGGGACATAGGTTTAGTAGTTTTGGTTCAATTCTATGTTATATATAATAAGATGAAGTATTTATTAGCCGTAGTGGATGGAGTAAGCCTGTCTTTTGTGTTGTTCTTTCTTTATTAAAGTAATAAGCCTAAGTTCTCATATCAATCCTTATGGGTATTGTTTCAATCATAGAAGAGTAGCGTGATATCCTGTTCTATGTGTCAATAATGCCTTCCTTAGAGCTATGCCCCAGATCCTTACCTTGCAGCTCGATTCCTTATTTCTACCTGGATTCTTCCTCTACTGACTTCAACCCTTGCCTCCTCACCCATAAGTCTAGCTAGTAGTTGTCCCTGGTATGCCTACTATCTAGGTGAAATCTCCTACTTACCTCTTTCGGTCTTGCTTGCTAGTTTTAGTTTCTCAGGTAGGACCTCCTTTACTTACCATATCAAGTATTGCCTTACTTGCTTCTAAACTGATACTTACGATAGTGAATCTGCCCTGCCCTTCTTGTATTATGTATTTCACCTTGGAGTCTTGTTTCTTCTACTAATAAGTATAGGCCTGTTAATCCTTTCTATGTCCCTTCACCCCCAATAATAGTAGTGTAGTTCACTCTTACGTTAGCCCTTAGTGGTCAACTCTTTCTTGTAGTGATTTCAGTCTTGTTACCGGTGATTTAATTCCTTATTTGAAGTAAGGACAGGCTTGTTAGCAGCAGTGTTATTCTTTTATTATATAAGAAAAGGGATTAGAAGTCAGCTGTTTCATTCTTTCCAATAAAGGTTACAACATTCTTGTTGGTACCATTCTATTAGTAGGTTTGATTGCCTAGGGAGTGATTGATCCTAATAGAGAGCCCTATAGTCACAGAACGAGATAAGGTAGTGTCAGCTTCAAAGCCAGTAGCTACAGAATGGAAGATAGGGTATTGAGAGTGAAAAGCGAGCGGTAAAGACAGTTTAGTGCAAACAAGTAGGGTAGTTTGAAAGCAAGTACAGTAGAACTAACAACAAAGACGAGTTCATAACAGTCAATAAAGAAAGGATGCCTATAAGTAACTACAGAATGCAAGTAAAGGAGAACAGGTTCATAGACAGTAGCGGGAGTCTTGTCATCAGTAGGTTAGATCTATGTTTCGAGTTATAGTATTAGAGATAGCAATGGGAGAACAGAAGAAGAGTAGTAACTCAAACTTTAGGGCACTAGTATTAAGTTTAATAGACAGGGAAGTAAGGTTCGAGGTCTATAGTTAAATAATGTCAGGCAGTAAAGGCATAGAATAGTAAAACATAGTAATAAGGGAACGGGGTCAAGCCCAGAGACAGGAAAGTAAGATTAATAGAAAAGATAGCAGGAATAGGGGACAAGGGTTTTTAGTTTGGATGGCTAGGATCGTCAGTTTGATAACCAAGAAAGGCGGAGCGGTAGGCCTATAGTTAGCAAGTGCGGACTCTCTGTTTACAGGTCGTTCTGATTAGTATTGATCTAAGTCAATAGTACGGTAATAGGGAATACTAGGGACATGCCAAAGAATGAGAGAAGGTAGAGAAGAGACACAGGCTTGGTTTGCAGAGTTCTTTATTACATCTGTCGTTTACACCGTTGCTTGTCGAGTTCAACGCTTTTATTTACTTATTTGATTCTGGCTTTGGAGTTTGATTCCTTAAGAAGGGAGCGTAGGGCTAACTTATATGCTCGTAACCGAATGTAAGTTTACACCAAGAGCGAAGAGAATAAGGAGCATATAAGCAGCTGACGACTTCAACTCGAACATAAGAATGGAAATTAATGATATCTCTTTTAGAGACAGGAACAGAAGCCTCTAACTAAGAAGCAATACTTATAGTAAAGAGTGCAAAGGCAGGGAGGGAGTAGGCATGGAATACCTATATAGATAGTAAGTAAGATAGACTAACCAGTAAATAAGGCTTGTGCATGTACTGTTGTTGAATAGAGCTTGGTCCTGGGGGTCGTCTAGTAGTAAGGCGTGTATTGCTGGGCATAGAATAAGGCGTGGACTGTTTATTAGTTGGTGTTTAATTCTGACTTATGGGTGTTATTCCAATAGCGTTATACTTACTATATTCCAACTGCTGAGTTGTTTTCTTACTTCCTATACGAGTTGATTTATTTATGCCTTTCCATTATTAATTAGTCTTATGAGTGGAATTCCTGCTCCCAATGTAGTAGACTTAAAGCAATGGAAAGTAAGTAAGCAGTATAGGAGTAGCGGACTCAAAAAAGCAAAGAGTCTAAGATTTCAAAAAAAGAGAAGAGGCATCGGCAGGTTCATTATACAGATCCGTACAGTAGTAGACCAGAGACAGGAAAGTGATACTAGTAGTAATCGAACTCCAAGTCCTGTTGGCATTAGTTAAAAAGTATTGGAATCGGTAGATTAGTCAGTCTTGTAGCTCATATCAACAGAACATTAGTGTGAAATGACAATTCATACTTAACTTACTCAAGTACAAGAATAAAAGCAAGTGTAGGCATCCATCCACGCTTAGATACAAGAGTCACAGGGCAGTAAGTTAGATTAGGTCCCAGGAATGTAATACTAACTAAATGTGAACTACAAGATTTTAGGTCCGTAGCAAAAGTCTTAGTTCCGAGCTGTTTTCTTATTACCATGTTCGAGTTGGTTTCTTATTGATTGATATTAGTAGATGCTATAATTAATATTGGTACCCTCCTTCTATTCTGTGCTTCTTATTAGATTCACAAGATATTGGTACCCTTGAAGTCATATTTATTGGTAACCCCCCTATTGGTACCTTCAGTTGAGTTACAGAACTATAGACAGACATGACAGTAAGGCAAGGCTTGGGTTTCAGTATAAAAAAACCCGGTTTGGGTGCTGTTCCATTCTCGCTTTAGTTACCCGGTTTGAAGTTTCATCAGTATTAGAAGCACCGATTCGATTCTTGTATGCCTAGCTTCTTTCTACTAAACACATATCAACAATATAAGTAAACAGAAGAATAAATATAAATATAAGTGAAAAGAATACCGAAACAGGAGAGAGATATAGAATGAAAGCAAGCCCTAGAGACAAAGGCCCGACTTCAAAACTATAGAATAAAGACAAGAGAGGCAGGCTAAGAAATAGGATAGATAGTAAAGATAAGATAAAGGAGCTAAAGAGTTAACATATTTAGAGCTAGTGGTTGCTTGCCTTGTGAGTAGTTACTTGCCTCTTTGTATTATTATATTAGTAGATAGATGCCTTCCAATAGTAGTCGTTTTCAGTCTTGATATCGTTAATTGCATTCTAATATGGTAGGGAAAGCCCTTAGGGGGTGCGCTAGTGGTAAGTGGAGCTCAAGCATGAAAGCAAGTGCGGGCATACTTAAACAGGCAGGAGATATGGAATTATTGAGGTAAGGATTAGTATACTTATATAAAGGAGTGCCCGACTAACCCTCTATCGGGGAAGCAGGAAAGTAAGAGACTTCAAAGGAATGGTAGACTCAAGTGTTAACATAGACATTTATTGATAATAAAAAAAAAAGTATAGTAATGTGAGTGGATGGATATACAGAATGAGAGCAAGTAGAGGTAGCAAAGATAGTAAGTTTTGGAGTTAGTAGTGATAGGTCGATACACTAGGGAATAAGGCTTGGCAGGCTTAAATGGGTAATAATGATGGGAATAAAATAAGAATCAATTTTGTATACGAACAAATACTAGTAGACCGTCATGCACAATGGAATGAAACAGAAATTACAATCAGATGAACACTAAGATTTACGTGGAAAACCCCTTCAACTCGAAGGGTAAAAACCACGGGACAAGCCAAAGAAAATCCATTATCAAAATAATGAATATACAGATCTCAGACTTCTTGCCCAAGCCCAAAGCAATAGCCACAAGAGAATATCAGGGATACAAGGACTATAATCCTAAGCACAATATCCAAAACCTTCCCAAGAGATCACAGTAAGAATCCACTACAAACTGATCTAACCTGAGATTTGAATGATTGAGAATAGTCTTTTCCTGCCCTTGTCTTCTTCCCTTTCCTGGATCTCTTGTTTTCTGGCCTCTACTGTCAATCTGCAGTATGCTTTTTCTCTCTCACGTTTTCAGTCGTCGCTGCTCTCTTAATCTCAACTCTGGCCACCTAATCTAGGTTTTAGGTTAATATAAGTGAGGTTCTGGGCTGTGGGTTTCACTAAAGCCCATTATGGGCTAAATCTGGGTCGTCTGCCCAACAACCTCCCCCTTCAGCCCATAAGGGAGGCTGTCTCATGACTCCTTAATGTGAAACCATGCCGACCAGCTGTCGGCACATCTCCTGTTTCTCTTTCGGTAAAGTCTTTGTCAACATGTCTGCTCCATTATCATCTGTGTGAATTTTTTGAAGCTGTAACTGCTTCTCTTCAAGCACATTTCTGATCCAATGATATCTGACATCTATATGCTTTGATTTAGAATGAAATGTTGGGTTCTTGCATAAATGGATGGCACTCTGGCTGTCACAATACACCACATAATTTTTCTGTTTCAGCCCCAATTCTTGTAAGAATTCATTCATCCATAACATTTCTTTGCAAACCTCTGTAGTAGCAATATATTCTGCCTCTGTGGTGGAGAGTGCAATATACCTTTGCAATCTGGACTGCCATGACACAGCTCCCCCTGCAAAAGTAAGTACAAAACCTGATGTGGACTTCCTTGTGTCAATATCTCTCGCCATATCTGCATTTGTGTAACATGTCAATACAGGTGGTCCACCTCCAAAGCTTAAACAAACTTTAGAACTTCCTCTGAGATATCTAAAAATCCACTTCACTGCTGCCCAATGCTCTTTACCTGGATTTGCAAGAAATCTACTAGTAACACCCATTGTATATGCGATGTCCGGCCTCGTACATAGCATTATGTACATTAAACTTCCAACTACTGAAGCATAAGGAACCTTTTGCATTTTCTCCTTCTCCTCATCACTTGACGGACTCTGATCTGAGCACAACTTGAAGTGACCTGCAAGAGGAGAACCAACTGGCTTTGCATTACTCATACTGAATCTATCCAATACCTTCTCAATGTATTTCTCCTGTGACAACCAAATCTTTCTCTTTCTTCTGTCACGAGAAATCTGCATGCCCAGTATTTACTTTGCTGGCCCTATGTCCTTCATTGCAAAAGACTCGCTTATGTCATTCTTCAACCTGTCAATCATAGACATATCTTTTCCGAGGATAAGAATATTATCAACATAAAGTAAGAGAATAATAAAATCCTCACCAAACCGTTTGATGTACACACAATGATCTGAAGCTGTTCTTTTATATTTATTTTCAATCATAAATGAATCAAACTTTTTATACCACTGTCTTGGAGCTTGCTTCAGCCCATACAAGCTCTTCTTCAACTTGTAGACAAGATTTTCTTTACCTTTGACTTTGAAGCCTTCTGGTTGCTCCATATAAATTTCCTCCTCCAAATCACCATGAAGGAAAGCTGTTTTCACATCTAACTGTTCAATCTCCAAGTCTAGGTTAGCAGCAATACCAAGAGCAACACGGATAGAAGACATTTTAACAACAGGAGAAAAAATTTCTTCAAAGTCAATACATTTCTTTTGACCAAAGCATTTCACAACCAATCTAGCTTTATACTTTGGTTGAGAACAATATTCTTGAGTCTTCAACCTGAAAACCCACTTGTTCTTCAAGGCCTTACTTCCCTCTGGTAGTTGCACCAAATCATATGTGTGGTTCTTCTGCAGAGAATCCATCTCTTCCTGCATAGCAATAAACCACTTCTTTTTCTGCTCACTTTCAACTGCTTCATGGTAACTCTCTGGTTCACCTGCATCAGTAAGCATCACATACTCATCTGTAGAGTATCTTCTGGAAGGTTGACATTGTCTAGAAGATCTTCTTAACTGAGGTTCTATGGGAACTTGCTCTCTTTCTTCTTCTTGCTCAACATGTCCTACAGGTAGATCAACATCTGGCTCTGCACCATCTTCCTGCACATCTCCCCCATAACCCTGATATACTGGAGGAATAACTGGGTCACAATCTACAAATCCCTCTGCAGAATCTGAACACCTCCTGCTTTTCTGGATCCCGAGCCTATAACCAAATTGATCATGTGAGTAACCAAGAAAAATACACTCTTTTGTCTTACCATCCAACTTGAATATCTCATTGTTTGGAACATGTGCAAATGCACGACAACTAAACACTCTTAAATGTTTATAGGAGACATCTTTCCTTGACCATACATGCTCTGCAACATCACCATCTAGAGTTGTACATGGTGATAAGTTGATTACATCAACTGGAGTCCTCAAAGCCTCATCCCAAAACCTTTTGGGTAGCTTGGCCTGTGAAAACATACATATGATCTTTTCCATGATGGTGCGGTTCATCCTCTCTGCAATTGCATTATGCTGAGGCTTACTAGGGACTGTCAACTCATGCTGGATGTCATTTGACCTGCAATATTCATTAAACAATCCTGTGTACTCACCACCATTATCTGATCTTATACATTTCAATTGTCTTTCTGTCTCCCTTTCAACTCTGGCATGAAACTCTTTGAAGATATTAATAACCTGATCTTTAGTCTTCAAAGAATAGGCCCAAACTTTCCTAGAAAAGTCATCTATAAAAGTAACAAAATAAAGTGCACCACTGATACTAGGAACATTAACAGATCCACCAGGAGTTTTTGTCCTCAAAGGACCACACACATCTGTATAGACACGGTCTAAGGCATGCATTTTTCTAGATAAGACAGGACTAACAAAGGAAACTCTATGTTGTTTACCAGCCAAACAATCAATACAAGGGTTCAAACGTGTACCTCTGAGGGATGACAATACCTCTCTTTTGGAAAGTTCTTGCAACCCCTTCTCGCTCATGTGTCCTAGTCGCCTATGCCACAACTCCATGCTGGAGTCTTTCTCTGTAGCATTCAACTGCTCACCACAAGCTTTAGGCTACAATCTATACAATGTATGACATTTCTTCCCATTAGCTACAATTAGAGAACCCTTACTGAGCTTCCACTGCCCTTTATGAAATCTGACATCAAAGTCTTCATCGTCCAGCCTTCCAACTGAAATTAAATTCAGTCTTAAGTCAACCACATGCCTCACATCCTTAAGTACCAACTTGCAACCAAGGTTGGTCTTTATATGGATATCTCCCATGCCAATGATGTTTGCTATGCCATAGTTGCCCATCTTGACAACACCAAAATTTCCAGACCTGTAAGTAGCAAAGAACTCCCTCCGTGGTGTAGCATGATAAGAAGCACCTGTGTCAATTATCCACTCGAGATCCTGACACACACAAGAAAAAATATCATCGGAAGTAGACAAAATCAAATAATCATTACCTTGTACTGTAGTTGTGATATTCTCTTTTGACTCTGTATGCTCCACTTCTTTCCCCTTTTTCTTGTTTTTCTTAGGTTGCTTGCACTGATTCTTGTAATGTCCTTTCTCACCACAATTGTAGCAAACAATATCTTTCCTTGACCTTGACTTGCTTCTACCCACACGTGAACCACTTCTATCCTTTGACTTTGACCTTCCTTTGTTCTCTGAGACAAGTGCTTGTGAATCAATCTCAGAAGTTGCTGAATTCTTTCTCCTTAACTCCTTATTCAACAAACTGCTTGTTACTTGACTCATGGTGATAATACCATCTGGTGCCGAATTACTGAGAGAAACCACTAGTGTCTCCCAACTTTCTGGCAAAGAACTGAGAAGTAACAATGCCTGCAACTCATCATCAAGAGGTATTTTCATAGAGGATAACTGGTTAGTAATACTCTGCATTTCATTTAAATGCTCAGGAATAGAAGTACCCTCTTTATATTTCAAGTTCACAAGTTTTCTGATCAGAAAAGCTTTGTTGCCAGCCGTTTTTCTTTCATAAAGACCTTCTAACTTTTTCCAAAGAGAGTATGCAGAACATTCAGTAGAAACATGGTGAAAGACACTATCATCTAGCCATTGTCGAATAAAGCCAACTGTTTTTCAATCTAATCTCTTCCACTCATCATCTGTCATAGATGTGGGCTTTGCACTATCTCCTTGCAAAGGTCCATACAAATCTTTGCAATACAAGAGATCTTCCATTCTTGGTTTCCATTTCATCTAATTGTTACCGTTTAAACTAATCATGCGAGAAACATTACCGGCCTCCATGTTCAGATACAAAAGATTAAATACCACCAAAACCCTGCTCTAATACAAGTTGATGAGAATAAAATAAGAATCAACTTTGTATACGAACAAATACTAGCAGACCGTCACGCACAGCGAAATGAAACAGAAATCACAATCAAATGAACACCAAGATTTACGTGGAAAACCCCTTCAACTCGAAGGGTAAAAACCACGGGACAAGCCAGAGAAAATCCACTATCAAAATAATGAATATACAGATCTCAGACTTCTTGCCCAAGCCCAAAGCAATAGCCATAAGAGAATCTCAGGGATACAAGGACTATAATCCTAAGCACAATATCCAAAACATTCCCAAGAGATCACAGTAAGAATCCACTACAAACTGATCTAACCTAAGATTTGAATGATTGAGAATAGTATTTTCCTGCCCTTGTCTTCTTTCCTTTCCTGGATCTCTTGTTTTCTGGCCTCTACTGTCAATCTGCAGTCTGCTTTTTCTCTCCCACATTTTCACCCGTCGCTGCTCTCTTAATCTCAACCCTGGCCACCTAATCTAGGTTTTAGGTTAATATAAGTAAGTTTTTGGGCTGTGGGCTTCACTAAAGCCCATTATAAACTAAATCTGGACCATCTACCTAACAAGGCTGCTTGCCAGTAGCTCAATCAATACCTATAGAGAATAAGGCAGGAGGAGCGGGCGACCTAGAATGAGATAGATACAGAGTAAAGCAAACAAGGGAAGGAACAGCGCTATAAGTTTCATCCTCGAAACCTACAGGTAAGGGCAAGGGCGCAAGTGAGTAGCAATAAGTAGTCCGGTTACTTTTACTAGATTTGATATTAGTTGCAAAGTAGATGAATAAGAATAAGTCTAAGAATAATAAAATAGATAGGGTGCAAACAAACATGTGTCGTTTACTAACACTTATATCACATGCTAGATATATTATATGATTTCACCGTAGTTAAGTGAGCTGAGTTCGCCCTCCCTCCCTTATTGGAGTTGAGCAGTGTTGTGAGTTTTTGAGGAATCAATGCTCTGTGTTTTCACTTAAGTTAGTATATCATATGCTAAGTAGATTATTTGAAACAAGAGGAGATGATTTGAAACAGGCAAGCATAGGCTTTCGTTCGAACAAACTGGTACTTGTGTAATGGTCCAATTCTTTAGTATATATATATAGTAAGATAAAAGTATTAAGCGCAGTGTTCAGATTCCCAGCTATGAGTTCAAGTATTAGAGGTAGTAGTCGGCTTCTTAGTTATGAGCTTGGTCTATTAGGCGCTAGCCCAATTCTTTTAGTAGTAGTAGTTAGGGTCTTGTTTGCACACTATGTAGTTGTTGGATTATGAGAAGCGGTAGTGCAAAGGTAATAAATACTCACTAGTCTAAGTCCAATTCTGATTATAAGTTAGTTAGGTCTATCCTGTGTAGGCGCTATTATCTTATCACATATTGCAGAGTGGAAGGGGAAATCAAGTTTTAAGGAGGGTATGGGCAAGCTCAAAGGCATGAACTAGATTAACAGCTGGAGAATCTAAGTATTGAGCTTAAGAGTAAAAGGCACGGTTTGGGCTCGGGTCTCGGAGCTACTGTTTGATTTTCTACTAGTTAGTTTGGTTCTCCGAGATACTAGTTTATTTCTTTATTTGTATGTGTACTTTTCTTATTGGATCGATGGTCGAGATTTAACTCATAACATAATCCATAATTTTACTTATATTAACTTAAAACTTAGATTAGGTGGCTAGGGTGAGATTAAGAGAGCAGCGACAGCTGAAAACGTGGGTGAGAGAAAGTAGATTGAAGATTGATAGTAGAGGCCAGAAAATAAGAGATCTAGGAAAGGAAAGAAGACAAGGACATGAAAAGATTATTCTCAATCATTCAAATCTCAGGTTAGATCAGTTTACAGTGGATTCTTATAGTGATCTCTTGGGAAGGTTTTAGATATTGTGCTTAGGATTATAGTCATTGTATCCATGTGATTCTCTTGTGGCTGTTGCTTTGGGATTGGGCAAGAAGCCTTGAGATCTGTATATTTATTATTTTGATATTGGATTTTCTCTAGCTTGTCCCGTGGTTTTTTTCTTTCGAGTTGAAGGAGTTTTTCACGTAAATCTTGGTGTTCATCTGATTGTAATTTCTATTTGATTCCGCTATATATGACAGTCTGTTAGTATTTGTTCGTATACAAAGTTTATTCCTGTTTTATTCCCATCAACTGGTATCAGAGCAGGGTTTTGATGATATTTAATCTTTTATATTCGAACATGGAGACCGATAATGTTTCTCGCATAATTAGTTTAAATGGAAACAATTGGGTGATATGGAAACCAAGAATGGAAGATCTATTGTATTGCAAAGATTTATATAGACATTTGCAAGGAGATAGTGCAAAACCCATAACTATGACAGATGATGAGTGGAAGAGGTTAGATCGAAAAATAGTTGGCTTTATTCGTCAATGGCTTGATGATAGTGTCTTTCACTATGTTCTACTGAATGTTCTGCTTACTCTCTTTGAAAAAAGTTAGAAGGTCTTTATAAAAGAAAAATGGCTGGCAACAAAGCTTTTCTAATCAGAAAACTTGTTAATTTGAAATATAAAGAAGGTACTTCTATTCCTGAGCATTTGAATGAAATGCAGAGTATTAGTAACCAGTTATCCTCTATGAAAATGTTTCTTGATGATGAGTTATAGACATTGTTACTTCTCAGTTCTTTGCTAAAAAGTTGAGAGACACTGGTGGTTTCCCTCAGTAATTCGGCACCAGATGGTATTGTCATCATGAGTCAAGTAACAAGCAGTTTGTTGAATAAGGAGTTAAGGAGAAATAATTCAGCAACTTCTCAGATTGATTCACAGGCACTTGTCTCAGAGAACAGAGGAATGTCAAAGTCAAAGGGTAGAAGTGGTTCACACGTGGGTAGAAGCAAATCAAGATCAAGGAAAGATATTGTTTGCTATAATTGTGGTGAGAAAGAACATTACAAGAATCGGTGCAAGTAACCTAAGAAGAACAAGAAACGGGGGAAAGAAGTGGAGCATACGGAGTCAAAAGAGAATATCACAACTACGGTACAAGGTAGTGATTATTTGATTTTGTCTACTTCTGATGATATTTTTTTCTTATATGTGTCAGGATCTCGAGTGAATAATTGACACAGGTGCTTCTTATCATGCTACACCACGGAGGGAGTTCTTTGCTGCTTACAGGTCTGAAAATTTTGGTGTTGTCAAGATGGGCAACTATAACACAACAGACATCATTAGCATGAGAGATATCCATATAAAGACCAACCTTGGCTGCAAGTTGGTGCTTAAGGATGTGAGGCATGTGGTTGACTAAAGACTGAATTTAATTTCAGTTGGAAGGCTGGACGATAAAGACTTTGATGTCAGATTTCATAGAGGGCAGTGGAAGCTTAGTAAGGGTTCTCTTATTGTAGCTAATGGGAAGAAATGTCATACATTGTATAGATTACAAGCTAAAGCTTATGATGAGCAATTGAATGCTACAGAGAAAGACTTCAGCATAGAGTTGTGGCATAGGCGACTGGGACACATGAGCGCGAAGGGGCTGCAAGAACTTTCCAAGAGTGAGGTATTGCCAGACCTCAGAGGTACACGTTTGAACCCTTTTATTGATTGTTTGGCTGATAAACAATATAGAGTTTCCTTTGTTAGTCCTGCCTTATCTAGAAAAATGCATGCCTTGGATCATGTCTATACAGATGTGTGTGGTCCTTTGAGAATAAAAACTCCTAGTGGATCTGTTAATGTTCCTAGTATCAGTGGTGCACTTTATTTTGTTACTTTTATAGATGACTTTTTCAGGAAAGTTTGGGCCTATGCTTTGAAGACCAAAGATCATGTTATTAATGTCTTCAAAGAGTTTCATGCCAGAGTTGAAAGGGAGACAGAAAGATAATTTAAATGCATAAGATCAGATAATGGTGGTGAGTACATAGGATTATTTAATAATTATTGCAGGTCAAATGGCATCCAGCATGAGTTGATAGTCCCTGGTACACCTCAGCATAATGTAATTACAGAGAGGATGAACCGCACCATCATGGAAAAAATCAGATGTATGCTTTCATAGGCCAAGCTACCCAAAAGGTTTTGGGATGAGGCTTTGAGGACTACAGTTGATGTAATCAACTTATCACCATGTACAACTCTAGATGGTGATGTTGCAGAGCATGTATGGTCAAGGAAAGATGTCTCCTATAAACATTTAAGAGTGTTTAGTTGTCGTGCATTTGCACATGTTCCAAACAATGAGATATTCAAGTTGGATGGTAAGACAAAAGAGTGTATTTTTCTTGGTTACTCACATGATCAATTTGGTTATAGGCTCTGGGATCCAGAAAAGCAGGAGGTGTTCAGAAGCAGAGATGTTGTCTTCTTTGAGGATTTGAAGGAGGCACCAGCTAAGACTTCTGCAGAGGGATTTATAGACTGTGACCCAGTTATTCCTCCAGTATATCAGGGTGATGGGGGAGATGTGCAGGAAGATGGTACAGAGCCATATGTTGATCTACATGCAGGACATGTTGAGGAGGAAGAAGAAAGAGAGACCACGTCAATCTTTCAGGAGATACTCTATAGATGAGTATGTGATGCTTACTGATGCAGGTGAACTAGAAAATTACTAGGAAGCAGTTGAAAGTGAGCAGAAAAAGAAGTGGTTTATTGCTATGCAGGAAGAGATGAATTCTCTACAGAAGAACCACATATATGATTTAGTGCAACTACTAGAGGAAAGTAAGGCTTTGAAGAACAAGTAAGTTTTCAGGTTGAAGACTCAAGAATATTGTTCTCAACCAAAGTATAAAGCTAGATTGGTTGTTAAAGACTTTGGTCAAAAGAAAGATATTGATTTTGAAGAGATTTTTTCTCCTGTTGTTAAAACATCATCTATTTGTATTGCTCTTGGTATTGCTGCTAACCTAGACTTGGAGATTGAACAGTTAGATGTGAAAACATCTTTCCTTCATGGTGATTTGGAGGAGGAAATTTATATGGAGCAACCAGAAGGCTTCAAAGTCAAAGGTAAAGAAAATCTTGTCTACAAGTTGAAGAAGAGCTTGTATGGGCTGAAGCAAGCTCCAAGATAGTGGTATAAAAAGTTTGATTCATTTATGATTAAAAATGGATACAAAAGAACAACTTCAGATCATTGTGTTACATCAAACGGTTTGGTGAGAATTTTATTATTCTCTTACTTTCTGTTGATGACATGTTTATCCTCTGAAAGATATGTCTACGATTGACAGGTTGAAGAAGGACCTGAGTGAGTCTTTGCAATGAAGGACATGGGGCCAGCAAAGCAATTACTGGGCATGCAGATTTATCGTGAAAGAAGAAAGAGAAAGATTTGGTTGTCATAGGAGAAATACATTGAGAATGTATTAGATAGGTTCAGTATGAGTAATATAAAGCTAGTTGGTTCTTCTCTTGCAGGTCACTTCAAGTTGTGCTCAGATCAGAGTCCGTCAAGTGATGAGGAGAAGGAAAAAATGCAAAAGGTTCCTTATGCTTCAGCAGTTGGAAGTTTATTGTACGCAATGATATGTATGAGGTCGGACATCGTATATGCAGTGGGTGTTGCTAGTAGATTTCTTACAAATCTAGGTAAAGAGCATTGGGTAGTAGTGAAGTGAATTTTTAGATATCTCAGAGGAAGTTCTAAAGTTTGTTTAAGCTTTGGAGGTGGACCATCTGTATTAACAGGTTACACAGATGCAGATATGACAAGAGATATTGACACAAGGAAGTCCACATCAGGTAGTCCAGATTGCAAATGTGTATTGCTCTCTCCACCACAGAGGTAGAATATATTACTGCTACAGAGGTTTGCAAAGAAATATTATAGATGAAAGAATTCTTACAAGAATTAGGACTGAAACAGAAAAATTATGTGGTGTATTTTGACAGCCAGAGTGCCATCCATTTATGCAAGAACCCAACATTTTATTCCAAGTCAAAACATATAGATGTCAGATATCACTAGATCAGAAATGTGCTTGAAGAGAAGCAGTTACAGCTTCACAAAATTCACACAGATGATAATGGGGCAGACATGTTGACAAAGGCTTTACCGAAAGAGAGACAGGAGATGTGTCGACAGCTGGTCGGCATGGCTTCATATTGAGGAGTCATGAGACAATCTCCCTTATGGGCTGAAGGGGAGGTTGTTGGGCAAATGGCCTAGATTCAGCCCATAATGGGCTTTAGTGAAACCCATAGCCCATAACCTCACTTATATTAACCTAAAACCAAGATTAGATGGCTAGGGTTAAGATTAAGAGAGCAACGATGGCTTAAAACGTGGGTGAGAGAAAGTAGATTGAAGATTGACAGTAGAGACCAGAAAATAAGAGATCTAGGAAAGGGAAGAAGACAAGGAAAGGAAAAGACTATTCTCAATCATTCAAATCTCAAGTTAGATCAGTTTACAGTGGATTCTTACTGTAATCTCTTGGGAAGGTTTTGAATATTGTACTTAGGATTATAGTCCTTGTATCCTTGTGATTCTCTTGTGGCTGTTGCTTTGAGCTTGGGTAAGAAGTCTTGAGATATGTATATTCATTATTTTGATAGTGGATTTTCTCTAGCTTGTCCCGTGGTTTTTACCTTTCGAGTTGAAAGGGTTTTTCAAGTAAATCTTGGTGTTAATATGATTGTGATTTCTGTTTGATTCTACGGTGTATGACGGTCTGCTAGTATTTGTTCGTATACAAAGTTTATTCTTATTTCATTTCTATCATTCCTTTCCGTCTTTATTACTTTGGATGATTTTGATACTTACTCATATAAGTTTATTACTGGATAAGCTATCCTCTTATCAATACTTTATATACGAACAAATACCACCAAAGTAGTGTAATCATATTAGTTTGCTAGTTCATCATCTAAGACTAAAAAGTTGTGTAGGCAGAGGGAAGCAAACCCGAGATATAGCAAAGTCATACTTATAATTAAGCTAAAGAAAACAAGTAAGTAGCCCTCTCATAGATAGTAGAGTAAAGACCCAGGTCATTAACTAACTACGTAATGAAAGAAAGGATAGTTAGCTTGTTCGCTTGCAGTTAAAGTTTGTTTATCACTAGTTTGATCCACCAAGCAGCTGCTAGTAGGGGTGGTGTTATTTTCTTTTCTTAATGTTAATTCCTTCGTTCCAATCTCATTCTTTGACTTACTTGCCCAACTCGATGTACTGTATCGATCATACTTATTTTATTTGTAGTAAACATAATTCTCTTATTATTAATTAGAGGCATTATTATTATTATTATTATTATTATTATTATTATTATTACTACTAGGAAGCATGATTCTTATTACTACTAGGAAACATCTCTCATTCTTCTCCGCACTAACTAAGAAGAGTGTCGTGCAAGGGACCTTATACTCATGTGCGGCATACTGTACTATAGTATGTTGTGTCATACTATCTATGATATCAATCAATAGGGGTTGTGTTGAGCAATGTCGCCATACCCCTACCTAAGTGAATAAGTGTTTCGTTATGTGTCGAGCCGGTGCTATGACACTTGAACCAACTAGACACAGGCTTATTGATGTCATTTGAAGAATTAGTTCTCCTACAAACAGTTATCAGGGAGTGCGAACCCTTCGATGCGCCCGGACCATGGTGAAAATCGATCGCTTAAAAAATGAGTTAACCCACCAAAAGAATGCGCGAACCTACCGTTATTTATTGAAGAATTAGTTGATGACAGACCCTCAATGAATTAGTTTGCTTATGAAATGAAAGAGTTAGTGACCATGCCCAAAGACCAAGTAAACCTATCTTGCAAATATCCACATATTAGTTGAGTGTTATTTCAGACTGAGCTATTTTACTTGAAGTGAAGACTTAGTTCCGCGAGACCCCTTTGTTCTTGTTGATCACCTCTAATGAATGACCCGGAGATTTAGTGAATTACCGCTCAAAGAATTCCCAGGATGCGGTCCCTTCGTTGCATAATTCTTGAGGTATCCCCGAATGAGTGATGACACGACACACGAAGCAATCATCCACAAACTAATTGAGTGTTATTTCAGGCTGGGCTATGTCACTTGAAGAATTCGTTTTCCAACAACAAGCTTTTGTTGTTGCACGACCGACCTATGAATTAATTACCGAGGTACGTAGTTGCCCGGCCCTTCAATGAATGAGAGCGACTACAATTGAACCCACCAGTGAAAGACTTATTTACGTTACTTGGAGGCGGAGTGAACTACCTTCTTAGCGCGTCCGAGGTGCATAGTCGATATGAGAATGATTGGGTTTACTTAAGGAATGAGTCCCTGGCCGATGTCTGATGACCCACGTTTTGACGGAGTTGCTAGACTATAGATAGAATGATTGTGTGCCCAAAGAATCAATGTAGTTTCATCCATCGATAGAGCATACCTTTTCGAGCACCACCCCGATACGAGCTGTTGTTTCCTTTCCTCTTAGATGCAAGTTGAGTTCGATCGAGAAGAATAGGTATGGTTCGGGAAGGTCGGTTTGTAAAATGAAGGGTATAGTGCCAGACCAATAGAAAAGGAATACGGATGTTAGATCATGAGCCTACGCCTGAGAGACATGGTAGTAAGGGTGAAGGACAAAGAATAAGATCATAAGTATTAGGAAGAGCAAGGTTAAGGATAAGACAAAGAAATAAATGAGTCTTTGTGAACCGGCAAGTTAATGGGCTATAATGCCGTAGAACAGCTGATAGGAGTCTTTAATAGGTGATTTACTCATTAGATACATTGACCATGGCTTATTAAACAACACAATATCAGACCATACTTATTGTCCGTGGAACATTTGTTTGGTATAGTTTTCTAATTAGTAGATCTTGTCTCGCCCAGTAGTAGTACTTAAAGAGCTTGTTTGCAAGTCAAGTTTTAAAGGAGTTCGCGGATAGCCTAATGCAGGAGCGTTTTCTTCTAGCTTGAGTTGAGTCTATTTCTGCTTTTTCTTCTTCAGCGCCTTGTGGTCCAAGTAAAGAAAGAAAAAAACTCCTTGCTTGGCTTTTGAACCGTCTTCAATAAACACCCATACTTCTTCTTATTTATAGGCAAAAAAGACATAGTAAAAGTAAAGACAGAGCTCACATCGACATGGTAAAAGAGCTTCTTCAAGCAAGAGATGTCCAGTAAGATATGCTGACAGCAAGCATTTCATCGATCAAACACCCATGCTTGGGAAGTTTCTCTTGTCTTTCTTTTACATAGATATGGAAAAAGACAGAATGAATGAAAACAAGTACGTCATGATTCGGCAGCCAAGCATAGTAATGGTAGGAAGAGATGTTCAGCACAACATGGCTACAGGTTTCTCCCTTATTTCGACATAAACCTTCTGTTTGGATTTGAAAAGCACTGGAAGAGATCTAAAAGCAAACATTCCATTGATGGAGCACCCCATTCCTGTCTTTGATTAGGATAAAACCCGCTATCTCAATGCATGGGGGGATAGACAGATTCAAATAGTCATTAGATAGACCTTAATGGCCTAGTATGACCAGATAGATAGAAGCATAATAAAATAGTCTTATTATTCTGTCTTTCTAGGGATTGGTCATTCATGAGCCTTCCTTTCTTAACGAGATCAGGCCAAAAGAAAGAGTTGCACTAGCGGAGCAAAGTAAGGTTGCGTATTGAGAGGCTTACCCAGTCAACATAGAGAAGGACAGTTGATAGAAGCAATCATCCGAGGAACCCTCCTTCACTGTTGGCTGGTGGCAAATATTAGAATGAATAGCGATTTCTCACAGGCAAGTCGTCTGAGAAACTAACCTTTTATCTTTGTGCAAGAAAGAGTATTATTTCCCTAGATTTTAGTAGCACCACCTGTGAAGAAGAGTAAGATAGATAGAGAAGGGAATAGCTTTGAAAAAGAAAGCATTCATGTGGTGGGTTTTGCCCCTAATAAGATGGGAGAGCTGCTGCAAGCCAAACATCGTACTCTCCGGAGGAACGAACCCTTTACCCTCCTATTATGATAAAATAAATAAATGGCTAAGGTTACCACCATCTATCTGCCTTATAAAAAAAGCAAGAGCTTGGAAAACATGTGCCAATTGAAACTCTCTATTAGATTAGGTAGTAAGTGAATGCTTAGGGCTTTTTGCCACCGATAAAAGGATGAAAGGAAGTCATGTAATTCCAAATTCAATTAAGAAAGAAAAAACCCATGCTTTGGTGTAGCATACATACATAGGTTTCGGCTACTCTTTATATGGTTTCTTTCCTATATCCTGTGGACTCAATAAAGGAATTAATTAACAAATGGCCGAGCTACTTACTATAGAAACCAAATATTCCACTGATGAACGGCAGCAAAGCCCATCGAGAACAGCTTATACTACTTTAGTATCAAAATTTCAACGTATACCTTTTTCCCTAGGAAGTATCAAGGCAAAAGAGTGAAAGTGGGAATCAGCCATTATGGATCAAAAAGGGCGGAAAGTCAAGTATAGTAGTAACCTCCAAGAAGTGCTTTGGGATTTGAAGAAGCTGTGGGGATGTACGAGAGTGATTCCATCTTTCACAAAACAAACCCAATTACTTTCTAATTAAATTACTAATCCACTACACACTACTGTTTGATGTTGTTGATCTCGAAATAACAACATCCCCCCTTTCTAGCTCACATCATAATAGCCTTTTCTAGTAAGATAGGTGGCACCAGCATTTTGGAGATCGAATGAATGGTATTATTGTCATCTAGATCCATTTTCCTTTGTTATACCCACCATTCAGGAGGCTCTTAGTTGAAATAAGGAATTTAGGTATGGATTTGAAGAAATCAAGTCAATAGCATTAGTTTGAAAGCGAGAAGAGCTGAGAAATACATATTACAATATAGTTTACTTCTTCATATTCATACAATTGTAAGTATAAAGAGAATTTCAATTGCTCTAAAGTGTTTTTATTCTCCTTATACTCTCTTAGATTCTATGTTTATTTTAAGGGGTGACTCGAACCATAAACATATGTTCATATATATCCAGGTATTGTCTCTATCATGATTGAAGCATAGAGTCAATTAGTCTTTAGGGAATATACATTATTTAGGTCTTAGAAGTCAATGCAACCCGAATCAAATCTGCCCATTCTTCTTGGTCCACAATGTTTGCCAATGAATCGCTCTTCTCTTATGAAACTCACATCTTTTTTTATTGAAGTACTAATTTCTAAATCTTCTTCATGAGAGGAGTAAATTCTTTACTTGATAGGCAACACATCTGTTTGGTATTAAGCCTCTGGACGACGATGAAAGGGTCTAGCTCAGGTTGCACAAATATGGAAATGTCTTGTCTTCCTTTACTTAAGGAGCTGGATTTATTGTTCAGCTTCCTATGATGACAGGTTGGCACCCACTTGGGAAGATTCGACGAGGGGCGCCCTCCGTTCCTAGGTAGACCTGTCAAACTTAATCTTCTATAGGGTTTAAGGTTCTTCAGAGGGGTTATCTTCCCAAGTCATTATTTCTTGCCTATCTTTCTGAGATTGAAACCTTATTTTGCAGTTACTACCCTCATCTTATCTTCCTCGAGCTCTGTCAGGAACCCGTCAATCTTGCTCTAGTCTTTTTCTAGGTCTTCTAACCAGTGCGGGCAATTATGCCCACAATGATTCTTTGAGTAGAACGACACGGTCATTTGAGTTGGGAGTGTGATTCGGGAAGCGGTTGATACAGTCTGTAGGCATCTTTCTGGGAATTCTCTAACGTTAACAAGCGTTTGGTTTTGCTTCTATATCAGCCCCTATTCATTTCCTGTAGGCGCAGATTACTTCGATATGTGGTACAATTTATAGCTAAACGTGAAAAAGGTAGGATAGGAAACTGTGAATACCTACCTTCTGTAAAATAATTAAGACTCTCGATCGATCTCTTTCTTCTTCATACTCATTCGGGGAAAAGAGGTAAAGTAGCAAATATTCCCAAACCTTGAGGAGAGAGAGAGAGCCATAAATAAAAATAATAGATCTAATAGTTTTGATCTCAAAACCTAGGCTCTAATACCAATTGTTAGCATAAAAAACTATAATCATGCAAATTATTATGCGAAAAAACTATTATGCCAGGATTGAAATCAAATAATAATATATCTGTTTACGATACGTACCTTTAGATGTCATCTGATCGAGATCCAATTAGATCTTCAAGAGCACCGTCCGTCGGATCTGAATAACACCGAATATCTATAAGGAGAATTAGAATGGATCTAGACCCCTTCTCCTCTCTTCCTATCATTTCACAGGACCACCTTAATTGATGGTTTTGGGAGATCAAGAGAATAATCGTAATCTCTTGCTTTATTCACCCTTTTGTTGTTCTGTGTTGTGTCGTGTATTAGGTTTATAGTATGTCATATCTATTTATATGTGAGAACAAAGGGTCTAAGGTAAGTTATTAGGAGAGTTCCTTCCATTAAAGGCATCCCCTAAAATATCCCAATATAATATAGACTTTATTTAATATTAACTAATATCTTTTATCAGAATCCAAATAATCCATAATATATCTTATTCAATTAATAAAGGGTCACATAATCTTACACGGTATAGATAAATCACTCATTCAATTTCAAAATCATCAAAATCACTTTCAAGAGATTCAAAATGTAATTAATAGACTTATTAGTCTCTTATAATGTTAGTGATTTCCTTTCTTCACATGTGTGAGCAAGGAGGTAGAATCAAGGTAGAGAAATAAAAAATATCATATCACAAAAATACTTAATTTTAAATATGTAAATTTTATAGATGTGAATTTTAAAATTATGCTAAAAAATTTAAGATATTCAAGGAGATTCGAAAGTTTAAAAGTTACTCATGCATTTAAAATCATCTCATGTAATTTCAAGTATAGCAAAAAATCATCAATTGTAAATTTTAATAAAAAGCATCTAGAATTTCATAAGAAGGCATGATAGAGCTCAAATTATAAATAAAGTATTTTGCATGTATTTAGAAAATTCTAAATTTTCTTTCAAGCAAATTATTTCTCGGTTATCATATCCAATTTACTTTTAATCATATTAATAATTTTATCTCTCCCTTTTTTTATTATTGTCAAGAAATAAATATGATGACATAATTTCTTCTTAACATTAATATTCAAATTACGCTAAAAAGTATAAGGAGATCATGTCACTAAAGATAAAATTAAAATTTTTAATATCAAAATATATAATTTAGTTTAATAAGTTTTTCCCTATTTTTTGTGAATAATAAAATGAGTCTTAGGGGATAATCTCAATTCATCAAACATAAATATTTTCAATAAAGATGAATAATCTTGATAATAATTTTAATTAATATTGTTAAGATCATAAATCATATTTTTATTTAAAAGAGAAAATTATAAAGATCAATAACATGATTTTCATAATGTAAAAATCAAGTCAAGAAATTAAGGGAATATTCATGATAATACAAATCTCTTTAAATTTTTAACTTATCACAAATTTAAGAAATACTAATTTTGGTGATAAGTTATGTTATTCATGAGTTTTAAAATAAATCATATCAAGATAAATATTGATATCAAAAGATATTCATGAATATCAAAGATATTATTTAATTTAATAAATCTCTTCTTAGATGATAAAATAGAAGATTTTCAAGTTTTATTTTCTAAACTTACGAAAATCATGATAATAATTTCATAGTTTAAGAGAGTTATAAAAAATACCATAATCGATTCATTAATCTCTTTTTAAAATAAAAAAGTGATAAGTTATACTAAGAAAAAAGTCATAAGTAATCATGTCATGAAGAATATTATTATCAAATCATAAATGCCAAGAATATGATTTATTTTGACACATTTCTTCCTAAATAAAATTTTAAAGCTTTTAAAATCTTAGGAGATCAAAAAGTAGGATCTTGATTCTTATAGAAATATCAAGTTATAAATATTGAGAATTCAAGATCATGATTAGGATGAAAGCTTTTCTTTAATAAATGGAAGGAATCTTAGTAAACAATCTTGGTTTATATAAAAATCTCAATTTTAATTTTTAAAATTTCATGGTCATGATTTAAGTTATCAAAATATCAATAATGTTGGATAGATTCAAACATATTCGTTCTTTAAAATAAAATTATTTAAAAACATATCAACAATCATTATCAAAAATTACTTTTTAAAAAATTTCAATAAAGACATTACAGATTGTTTTTCAAAAGAAAATAGCTAAGATTTTCTAATTCATTTTTGTAGTTAAAGAGATTCAATAATAAATGTATCATTTTATCTTTATTAAAAGATTCATGGGATAAAAATTCTTTCAAGAAGAATTATCCTTCTTTTGAAATTTATTTTAAGAATGCAATGACATTTAAAGTCAAAAACAAAATTTCATTATGATCATTGCAATAAAATATTTTTAAATAAAAACTTTAATTTATTTTTGAATCAAATGATTTTTGTATGTTGGAAGATTCTATCATATTATCAATAATTTTTTCTTTTAAAGAAAGATGATTTCATATATGATTTTTAGGTTCAGAAATAACACAAATCATCAACACAAGTTAATACATATTAATATAATAATCATCATCAAAATCTTTCTTTCATACATATAACTTTTATTTAAGTTAACTAAACTTTCTCCTTTCTAATTCTAGCATGCTCTAGCTATGCAAAGATTATGCTTCATTGAGAGCAATCAAGATTAATTATAACAAAGAATCATCGTTAAGATTCATTACCAATAATTACCAATAATTTTATTTTCAATAATTTTCTTATTACTACTTAGGCCAGTAAGCTTGAAGGAGTGTTAGATCTCAAGTAATATGACTTGAGCATCTAATTTCAAAATATTTTTATTACTCCTAGCATTATTAAGAAATAACTTTATATTATGAGAGGTTTTGATTTAGGTACCCATTTAACATTGGGTCCTTCATGACATGTTTTTTCCATTTTCTCTAATGGTATAAGATTGTTTATAGTTTCTTTGGAACCCAAACTAACTTGTGAGGACTATAATTTTTAAATGGACATTTATAAGCCATATGTCCTAATCTTCCACAAAAATTACACATGATTCTTGGTGGCACATTTAAGGTTGGTTCTTTAACAAAAATGGTTGGCTTTTGTTGAATGTTACCAACAAAGCCTATGTCATTTTTTCTATTAATATGACCCTTATTGGCAAAGATTATATTTAGGGATTTGTTCTCTATTTCAAAATTTTCTAACGTTATCTTAAGCATGATATTTTCTTCTTTAATGTTGTCTAGAATTTCATATTTAGAACTAAGATTGTGTAATAGGAATAACTCATGTATTTTATCAACTTTACTAACTAACAAATCGTGTTCATATTTAAGCAACTTAAAAGATTTACTAAGTTTTTTAAATTTATCAAACAAATCATAAAGCATATTTAATAATTCTGAAAAAGATTTACTTAATGAATCACTAACCTTATTGTCAATGGCCATAAGAGCAACGTTATCCACTTTTTGGTTATGCATCTGATCTTTGGAGCTCCTTGGCTTCTTGTCATAGCAAGAGGTTTTATCCATCTTTAGATTATTTTTAAGGTTCAAGTTCATCAATTTTTTTGGTTTATTTGTCAAAAGTTCAAGGTCCTCATCACTTGAGATTTTACTTGGGGAGTTATGTGTTCTTCTTGATTCATATTCCTTCTAGTTCTTAGGAAGTTATTCTTCTTGTTCATTTTTAGAAGTATTTTCATTTAATGATTCATTTATATTAAGTGTGCTTTCATATGCTATTTATAATGTATACTATATATCAAAAGCTGAATCAAAATAAGTAACCCGATCAAATTCATTTTATCAAGAGCACAAAACAAGACATTCATAGCCTCTGTGTTTAAAGAGAAAGTATTCTTCTCCAAATTATTCCAATTGTTCATTAGAAGAGAATACTTTTCAAATCCATTTTCAATAATAGTCCATAAATCAAGATCTAAAGAAATCAAGAAAACTCTCCTCCGAGTTTTCCAATAAGAGTAGTCCATCCCATTGAATATGGGAGGACGAATGATATAAAAGTCCTATTGAAAGCCAATAAGAGTTATTTCTCTTGGGTGTTAAACCAAATGAGAAAAATTGAGGCTCTGATACCCATTGTTAGGATCAATTGACATGGGGGGGGGTTGATTTAGTACAATTG
Organism: Ensete ventricosum; assembly: GCA_029747655.1. Lineage (NCBI taxonomy): Eukaryota > Viridiplantae > Streptophyta > Magnoliopsida > Zingiberales > Musaceae > Ensete > Ensete ventricosum. Next base: position 33,368,590 of record JAQQAF010000001.1, on the reverse strand, counting down.
TAAATTTTTCATTTTAAACAAAAATGTTTCGATTTAAGCATGATAGGAAGATCCAAAGCTTGTTGTTCAAATAAAGCAAATGAATGATTACTAAGTTACTTGCTTACTAATTACTTAAGAAAGAGCAATGAAATCCGAAAGATAAGAAACGTCGTAAGTGAAATGTTTGCTTTCAAAGAGTAAACAAGATCAGAAGCGTTAATAAGGAAAGCAAAAGATGAATTCATAATTTTTATAGTGGTTCGACACCAACGGCCTATGTCCACTCTCGAGTCCTCCTTCTTGAGACACAATGGTGTCCACTCCCGATCTTTTTTGGGTGAAGATCAAACATTTACACTTTGATTACAAGGGAGACAAGATTACACTTTTTGATCACTCCCTTACCTTTTTTTATCCGAAAAATCTAAGTACGGACGGTTTACCCACCGACCTAGGTAGATCAGCCGCCCGAACACCTGGGTACGGGCGGTTTACTCGCCGACCCTGGGCGGGTCAACCGCCCAAAGTACCCAGATTCCAGGGTACGGGCGTTCAACCGCCCAGCCTGGGCAGGTCAACCGCCCGAAAACCTAGGCAGCAGTGGTACACCCGTCGCTCACCGACGGTTTACCCGTCGGAATTTTCGTAAAAGTGGTTCTCTCCACTTTTCAAATTTTGGCTTGAACCTGATGTTGACCAACCCTCTAGTCAACCAATTGAGCTCAATGTAAGCTCAATAAAACCCCAGTAGTGAACTCGATTGCCTTATTGAGTTGATTTGGATTCTTTCCAAATCTAACTTAATTTGGACTCAAACCCTAACTATGACTCAATGATTACAACACTTAATGACAATTCAAGATAATCAAGACCTAACTTCCACCGATTCGACAACCTCTGACATTCTTGCGACGAATCTTCCGGTCTTCTTTCGGCAATCTCCCGATGTGTTCCCAGTGAGCTTCCCGATCCCTTCGGCGAATCTCCTAACGAACTTCGACGAGATCCCATTGCATCATCCGAACCCGGCTCGATGCCTAAGCTTGATCTTGGCCCATCTTCTGGTTGTAACTCCATTGTTCCTATCATAGTTAGTCCTACACGATGCTAATTATGACTTAATTAAATACAATCATAATTACCAAACATCCATTAAAAGACCATCCTAACTCCCGGTAAGCTTTTCGGCTACTCCCGACAATCTTCCAGCCAGTCTCGGTCTTCTTCTGGCGAACTCCCTTGCGTCATCCTAGCAAACTCCCGATACCCTCGGCAAACTCCTGACGCACTCCTCGCGAGCTCCCAACTGCATCGACCTGATGTATGGACTCAACCTTGGCTAATCCTGATTGTATTAATCATTTTGTCATAATTAATCATACATCAATCAATTTCTAACAATCCATATTATATCAATAACTAATCAATTGATTTCATCATCAAAATCTGAGATTCAATAATCTCCTCCTTTTTTATGATGACAATCAATTGATGACAAGAGTTAATCCTAACTCCCCTAAATCCAAGCCACTTAAATTTAAGAGAAACACATACTCTTAAATTCAAGCAATCAATATTCTATACAAATTTCAACATAAATTTATATCAAATCATCAACTCATAAGTAAAAAGGAATTAAGCATCTATATCCAAGATGTCTAATTTATATACTTATCCAAGATATCCATGTATTTTGTCATCAATATCATGTGTCATCAATATATATTTCTTCCCCCTTTGTCATCAACAAAAAGGTGAAATATAGCTAATAATTTTAAATCACATGATGATTTTTAAGAATCATTAGAAATGGCTTATAAAAGACTAAATGATAAATATATTCTATTTTAAAGTATTTAAAACAAATATTTATTCTGATTTGAATCATTAAATTTTAATTTAACCCTTAACTTTTTTACTTTTAGTGTATAAAAGATCTATTTTTGATTAATTTAACTTTTTAATTATTTTAAGGTTAATACAGAATAAATTTAGGGCAAAAATATTGAGATAAATAAAAACATAATACATTGTAACGCAAACTCGTTTCACTATTGCACAGCGTAGGGATGAAAAGAGCCAGACCAATGTATGTAGAACTCATGCAAGGTCCCATAACAATCATAAATCAAAATCATGAAAAATGTCTCCTAAGTTGAGATTCATATGTCTCTTTTAAGGTGCAACGCTTTTTTACATGGAGTTGAAGGTTGGTGGTAAACATAAAATTCTTATCCTCTCCTATCTCTTAATCATAATTCATCAATCACATCAGTACTCGTGAGAGCATCATATCTATTAGTCATAATAGATGAATGCTCAAGCAAATCACAAGATAATTGTATGTTCTTTATGAGAGGACTAACATCAAAGACAACTAATGTAGAAATAGTAAAGAGAATATCCTTAAATATAAGTGGCACATAAGTCGATAGAGCCAATATCATATATAGTTGATACATAAGTTGCCTTTGACATACATGTCACACTATATAGCCAATATCATGTACAATTCGCAAAGAAATAGTAAAGAGGATCTCCTTCGACACATGTGGGATAAGAGTAATTTTTGTACTTTAAATCCCATTCTAATTCTTGGGAGTACGTCCAAAGATGTGATAATATAAACATCTCAATGTCTCCAATAGTACACTACTCTAGCTTGATAGTATATTTTTTTTAGCACCATTAAGAGAAAAATCCAGGACATTAGGGAGATTAGAAATAGTAAAAACTTCAACGCACAATCTTGCAAATCCAATATGTTTTTTTTTTATACCTGTGAGCTAATCCATAAACAAAGGCTTCCGAATGCCACTAATAATAGAGCTAAGAAATTAAAAAATATACATAGAGGAAGGCTAAATATTTTTATCCAAATTAGAATAGCAAAAAAATCGATCTTCTCTAGTCGAATATTACAATCCTAAGGTCAAAGGGATAATTAGTCTATTCCGAATATACCAAAGATAAGAAGTGACTTTTGTACGACTTGTGTTAGAGGCGACTGTCTTGTTAACTGAATATAATATTAGCTCCATTGTGCCAGCAATTTCTATGCCAATTGTATTTAAGGAGACTATCTCTATTACTTTTGAGTCAATCGTATGTGATTTCAATCCTCGAAACATGGATTCATCATGTAAATTGCCTGGGCTTCATCTATTGATAAAATATTCTTAGGAGGAGGTGGATGATGATTCAGATTCTATATTTGTCAATAAAAATCAACTAAAAATAATGAGCCTGTAAGAGACCTCCGCATCTTAGTTATTTTTTCTCAACTTAGTGTATGTACAAAAGCATCATACCTCTTAAGACACACCAGATCCCAAACATTTTGCATGATTTTGGTTAATGATACTTGTTGAGACCTTGAATAATATTGACCTTTATGTTTTTTTTTTTTTTGGATTTTGTAGGGCTTGGCCCGATTCTTTGCTTTCCTATGCTTTGAAGTAGTAGAACTTGTATGTGTTTTGCAGTGTACTATGCTTTTATTTATCTCAATTATTATTCTTGTCTTTTTTTGTAAAAAATTAAATATTATCAGAAAAGGTTTTATGAAGTTAAAAAATCTTTTGGACTGATTTTATTGAAAAGATTTTGTGAGATAAAAAATATATTTAAATATTACAAGAAAAAGGTTTTGTTAGTTATTGATTTTGATGTAGTGTAGTAACCCATCAATATTTTATAATTTTAATATCAACATTATATAATTATTTTATATTTTACTAATATAAAAATATATTAATATCATTATCAATTTTTAAGGATTGAGTTTGCAAAAATATCTCATAATTTTTGTGAAACCCCAGAAAATGACTTATGAAGACTTAAATGATATATATATATATATTTAACCTAATCTTTTTAAAATGGACATTTTTAGTGATTCAAATCTTTAAATGGCACAAATTCTATTTTTTAAGGGCTGAACTAGTAAAAGAAAAAATAGTCATTGAGACCTTTGTCAATCATTTACTAGGTTTTCTTTAAAATTTATTTTTTTTTAGATTTTATTATTTATTTAAAATATAAAATAATATTGTTATATTATGTTTTACTTTATAGTCAATACTATGACCTTTATTTTATTATTTTTCATGATTTGTTATTATTTTTAAAATATTTTATAATTTTAAGAACAACTTCATATAATACTTTTATATTGATATCAATACATACATTATTAATTTAGTTTATTTTGGAGTGACCTATGTTTTGAATTAATTAAACCGGTTAATTAAATAAGTTTGAAAGGGTGAAAACATAAAAATAATAATAAAAAAGAGCGTATATTTTTATCATTTTGAAGAAAAAGTATGCTATGGGAGAAACAGCTGTTGTAGGGAAATCGCCATCTACTAAATGCACTCTCCTCAGTCGGGTCGCCTTTTTAAGAGTCTTCCATGACGGAAATAGTTCAAAAGCCAAATGCATCAATCACACAAGGATGATAAGAGGGTAAAAGACGGAACGCTCTTGAACTCGTTATTTCACATATCTATCTATAATGCTCGAGCGCACACGGCATTATGGAAACTCCCTTCCTCCTCCCATGGGGGAGACCTGATGATGGGACAGAGATCTACTCGCAAAAAATACGGTTGAACTTTGTGCTCTCGCATTTGAAGCTTTTTGGCGGAATCATGTACCAACGAGTGCTGCCTTAGCCCTCAATGCATCCTCAGCTTTTACTTTCTCTGGGACAAAATCTGAACAATAGCAGGAAAAAGAATTGTTAATAGATATACGTCATTTCCATCTTACACAAATGATCGTGAATGCAAAATTTTTTACCTGACAAGAATTCGTATCTCTTTTTAGAGTGAACGGTGGATGCTGAAAAAGAAGAAGAAGACAAAAAAAAACCAAAAATAAAAAAAAGGCATTGTCACAGTTACTTTGAATCATTAGCTTTCAAGTTGGAGGTTTGTCTATCTCCAAGTACGATTCAATACAGTCACCGGAGGCAAGCACAGAACGAGAAAAACTAAACAAGTAGCCTTTGATTCATTTCGCTAGTTCAGGACTTTTAAGGAACTAGAGTCTTGCAGACAGCCTGCCACCACGAGACTACAGAACCAGTTCACGAGCAAAGGTCAACCATCCAAAAAGTACCTACCATTCAGGATTCAGACTGACAGCAGGAACATAAGCAACCAAATCCTGGATGATACGCGACCGAAGAATCAGGAGGTATGATGAATGCAAGCATATACCAATCACATCTTAATGAATGGAAGAGGAAAACAAATGTCAAAAATAACAAGCCAGCTATGTTCATAATTCCATCAGGTTGGTTACTAATGGTTGCACCTTGAAAACTATTTTTCAAAGAGCAACCGTGATTCATGTGGGCTAGGCATGGATGTGGATGCAAACTGACTCCTCAACATTGATCGACATCTGGATCTTATGATGTTTATGGGAAAACTTGTGATTGCTTGTACAAAACTTTGTTCTAAATTTGTTCTGCAAGGAGGTCACACACCAACTAAATATGACAACATAACCATCAATCTGCTGGTAAATTTTGCTAGGTAGAACATTACAATCTTCAACAAGGAGCACAGTATAGTAAGGAACAGTGTGTATCGACTGATATTTACCAGTCTGCACCAACAGATATTTATCAATCCACACCAACAGCTATTTACCAATCCAATAAAGGACTGGTATTGTGCCATACAGATTGGTCATGATCAGCATCTAATTCTTCTTTTTCTTATTTTTCTGATGATATCTGAAGTACAGTGCAATATTATGCCTGGTATCCGGGACCAGTTGCCAAAATCTGTAATAAAACACTGCTTTTTTTTTCTTTTCTTTAAATGGAAGGAGCATAAATTAAGGTTAGTCACAAGCTTCAATACGAGGTGTGATGCTAATCTCAAAGGCATATCACGAAAGAGCCAACTAAGTATGACCACACTACAATATTAAGCTTACAAATCATGATTTCTGTCAGTTATCCTAATACAGTAAACTTTGACTTAAAGTATGGTTGCACCATCCATACATCTGAACCCATTATCCTCAAACCTTCAATTTAAACTGGATGATTAGTCAAAATTTTCCAGGAAAACCTACTTAATATATATGCTAAAAATCTGACACTGCATATGAAAAAGTTGATCTCCATAAATTCCATCAGTGATAAGCCCAACCAATCCTCGATAAGCTAGCTCATCAATTATCAACTACCCGATATAAATCACAACCAAGTAGCTGAACCATTAGATGCATATATTGCAACTCTGGCCAAAATACAGCTAAACCTTTTTATTGAAGGAAAAACCATGTTACAGTCATAATCATCTTCAGCGAAAAAGTAGATAAATATTCACATGAAAACAAAATCACATAATCATGATTGTCCTCCAATACTGATTCCTATTTCCTAATTTGACTCCAATAACAGCCAGCTAATAACCTTAATCTCTGACAAGTGTTAAGATATAATCCAATTTTGCAGATAATAAGAGTCACTATAATGTAGCATTCATCTGTAAAAGAAACTCAAGAAATACTAGAACTAAGTCTTGATTTTAACCTCAATCGAAATATAAGAGACTTAGTCCCTTACTAATAGAGACAGACCAAACAGGATCATGTTCCATTATTTTTTTCTTCTCAACTAAAAATTATTTTTAAAATTAATTAATTAATTGACAAAATCTTACACAAATCATCCTTAGATATGTAATCCTACTCAGTGTTTACACTTTGAAGTTATGTTTATTCTTAAGACAAAGTCATTTTTCTTCTGCCTAAATAAAACATATAGAGATCATCATACCATCTCATTAAGGAATCAAGGGTTTCAACCCAGTCCCTATTTTCCTTCCTAGCCATCCTCTGATCACTCTTAATCCTTCAAACAATTGGTATCTGTTATCCTTAGTCGTTTTATCACATCATACTGTTACCCGGCAGTACAACAACAGTTAGAGAATGAGTGACAACATTTCAGGTTATGACAGCTGATACAAGAGCTGGTAATAAAGCCACAACAGTTCAATGACAACATGGGACATTCAAGAACTTGGACTAACAACCACAACAAATGACTAACATGGAAGTTGTTGTTCATCACAGATAGAGTTTTGAATCATCTTATTACTCTCTGCAAAACCATATGATAACAAAGTATGGTTTGAGATCCATCATTTATCATATTCAAGTACAGTTGTCGATTGAAACCATAAAGAAATGAAAAATACCTTCCTAACCAGCTACTAGCACAAATTTTCATTAAATTTCCCATGCCAACGTCTCAACCACATTTTATAAGTTATTTCTTTAACCGAGTTTAAGTCTATCATGACTAGTCACATTGGAGCAAACAGTTATAAAGCAAATTACAAAACGTCTTCTTGAACCTTTTTAACCTATTTCAGTTGGTTTTAGCTAAAGCCAGCCTTTTTATTTTTTTGTCAAAGTTCATTGAAACCTGGAAACTAGATGGAAGTTGTGGCTAGCATGACATGACATTTCGTCAAAGATAAATTGTGAAGCTGATCAATCACAAACTTTGGTGGTTATATATGAAAAAGATGGAACACTGTACACCACGATCAAGTCATAAGTGATTATTCTTATGTCAACAAAACCAGACAATATTGGCCAACTTCGAGAACTAGCGCCTAGCTATCATCATATAAGGCATGCTTCATCATTTATATGAAATTCATTGTTGTTAAGGATCACGTTTATCATAATCGAAGCAATCAAATCCTGCAATCTAAAAACTCAGCATCAAGAGGATTCTACCTTGTCAATGGAAGAAAGAAGCACCTATAACTTAAAGGTCTATTATGAATTATAGATTGATCTAAACAAGTCAATCACAACCGTACCAGGTATTATTGCATAAATGAGTTAATTTTACAAAGCTTGTGATGAAATAAAGACATAAATGAGTGAATTAACAATCAAAACTACTGGGAGAAAGAAGAAACAAAACAGTCATTAATGTGCTGATGTTTTAGTTGGATGCGTCTCTAAGGAAAGATCATAGAAAAGCAGAGGTTGCTGGATTGGGCATGACCCAGAGTTTAAAAGAAGATTGACAGGTAACCCAAAATATGAATTTGGAATTTGTTTCTTTTCTGTGAACTTGATTTGGAAGCCACAATTAAAACATGATCAATATACATCATCAGGAAGTAATGAGCAACCTTCAATCAGAATAGTAAAGAAGGAAATATACCAATATTGCAACTCAAAGCAAATAATAATAATAATAGAGCTAAAAAAAATCTCATTTTGCCAAACTTAGACAGAGATACTGACATAGATCTTTGTAGGTGACGGATTTCTTCTGCCTCCTCATCCCTCTAGCAAAGGAGTCCTTGACAAACTTCTCCAGAAACATCTCCTGCATTTAGGCAAAAAACACTAAGCGTGTCAAAGAGATAAAGATGAAAAAAATTTGACTTCTAGAATTAGCATTAAACGTGAGAGAGAAACCAAGAATGCTATTCAAGGAAGAAAAAGAAAAAAGAAAGAAAGAGAAGAGGGAAAAAAAGGAATGCTATTACCAAAAGGTGACTATACAAGTAAAAGAATCATAGCTGGAAACAGAAGCATCTCGTAGACCGAAGCAATGCGAATATGTCCAAGAAGATAAAAAACCCTCCAAATATACAAGACTCCTTGTAGCTTTGGTATAAGCTATAATGAGGGAACAGCGAAACAGCCGCAACAGCACGTTTTGTTATCTATCTAAATCACAAGATAATGGGATCAAGAAACCCATATTTAAACGCCCAGAACCAGAAAACCCTAGAGATAAAGTCTGGAATTGGAGGAGGAAGAAGGAAAGATGAAGAGAGGGGTATAGGAGAGCTTACGGAGGCCTTGTTGACGAGGAAGACGGCGTCGGAGGAGATCCCGCTGATGGTGACATTAGTGTTCCCGCCCTCGAGGCGCATGAGGCGCCGCACACGGCTCATTGGGAAGTTGCAGGAAGCGCTGCCACCACCTCCAGACTCCTTGTCAGCGGCGATGGAGGAGGAGAAATCGATGTCCCCGTTTCTGCTCCTCTTCTTCTTTTCCTCCACCTCCTCCTTTTTGGTGACTCCTTCCTTCGACTTCCTCTTCTTGTTCGCTTGATTCCTATCCCCGCCCACGCCCTCCATCTTCTTCCTACTCAAGTTCTTTTTCTTCGTCTTGTCATCTCCCGCGACCTTCTCCTTCCTGTTCTTCTTCTTCTCACCCTCTTTAGGCTTCCGCTGCAACTGCTGCTTCTTCATACTAGTGCCCACACCTTTACCCCTACTCCTCTGCCCTTCAGCTTCCTTCATCTCACCGCTCTTGCTCCTGCCGCTGTTCCTCTTAATCGCCATTTCTTACCTCGGCTTCGGGTGACAGCTGCCACCGCAAAAATGGAATCTTGGAAGATTGAACCCTGGGCTTGAAGGCCCGTTTGTAGATAGTAGAGGCCCAATTATTTTTAAAGAGCTACAGGGTCCACGAGGAGTACATTTATCACGTCAGATTAACCTGAATACAGAATTGGAGCGAAATCATCACAACACAAAAACAAAAAAAAAACAAAAAATCCGATTAATCTCGTTAGATTAAACTCGTAATATTAATTGCATGACCCGGTTATTCCAAAGAACGCTACGTCATTTTTCACGTTAATTTTTTTATTTTTCGAGAAATAGATCGGATGATGATAAGCCAATAGCCAGATGCGGTAAAGTGGATGTAAGGTGGGATTATTCCCTTCGTTGCTGCGTCGCACCGATCTCAAAGCTGGAATGCTGTTGTAAGAACCGACATCGGAGAACCTGACTATAGAAGAAGTCAACTGCAACCCCTTGTACCAGGCGATGATTTAAGCAGATCAGCTATGAAACACCAACCATAAGAAATATAACTAAGCAAAATGGAAAAAAAAAACGAATGAGCCATTCGCTTTTTTATATTCTTAAGCTGGTTTTGCTTCAGGCAGATAACCATTTCTAGAAAAGAATTATGTAAAACACAATCCAACCCAATTGTTAAAACTTAAAATGTCTTACTTAGTGCCTCCTAATCTCAAAGGTGGGATGTCGATGTAGGAAGGAAGATCTCAACAACCATCGAGTTTATCACTATCGGACAGGATGAAGTTTGTGACAGAAACACAGCATAGTTCAGACATGGCATAAAAGGCAGACAGTTTGTCTATCAAATCCAAATTATGGAACAAACAGGGTTCAACAAAAATAAAAATGAAAAGGAACCACACACAAATTTTGACGTCACACAATCGATACACACGACAATATCATGGAGCTGCCGGATGCTGCCATTCTCTCCTGCAAAATGCTTTAAATTGAGTTAATAAATCTAAAAGTACTTGTCTGTTTGAACAGAATTGATACTTAAAAGAAGAAAAGATGTTCAACAACAGTCTTGAGCAAAATACTATTCCACATTTCTGTATGTTGCATGGTGTGACATCTCAATCTGCTAGTTAGTTTGATCTGCAAACAGCAGTGTCCAAGTTGCAAACGTCAAGTCCAATGGGTTTACAGGTGCCGTTCCAATTTGTTGTATGGATCCTCAGCTTAGTTTACAAAACACAGAAACTCTACTGAATGACGATAAAAAGCAAACTGGAACTCATAAAAGCTTTCTTTCAGTTCCAAGTAGTGACCACCCACCCAATCAGAGGGTTCATATTAGAAAATTTAAATTAAAGCTAATTCTTTTGTTAGCCCATATAAAAAGTAGACAAAACAGACATAAGAACACTCCTGCTAGAAAAACCGAACATATTCACAACCTTCATCGTCAGTATTATAAGAATTGTTGGATCACGTACTAAAACATGATAAAAGGATACTGACTAATATGAGCAAATATAATCAAAGTTCTTAAATGCCAAAAGCCAAGGCAGCAGGCTACAGTGCAAAATCTGTTAACTGGGTGATAGCCATAACTCAAGGCACATGCCCTTTCAGATTTTAAGGTTCAAGGCTTAATGAAATTAAAAGATTTAGCACATGTAAGAGGGAGAAACAGGAGCAATTAAAGGTGTAAATATTAACCATCAACAGTGACAAAAAATGAGGAAGAAGAAGAAATAAGAGTTCACCTAGCAACTCAGTGTGACTCTTCATTGGCAAAGCCACTTGAAGACAAATGTCTGTTCAATTTGCTTTATCTTAATTTAAACTGAGTATATAAATAGTTCTTAGTTTAGTTTTAGTTAATTTTCAATCTGAGTCAAATATGCAAACTATTAATTCTATCATTGCAGAAACACTGTCACATCTGTTTCACATGATAATGGTCCATTACTATAATACTGTAAAATTCTTAGATATCTTGTATCGATTATTCAATAAGATGAAAAAGATTACTGAAGCTATTTTTATATAGCAAAAAAATTAGGTGATTAAAGTGGAGAAGAACATAGAGAGTTTTGTGTGATTACCTGAGTGCCTTATAGATTTTGAATGAAAAATTTAACAATATCAATTGCTAGGCTAATGATACTTTTTGAATCTTAGTGTTGATAAAAAATAAAAAATAAAATGTACAAAAAGTTTGTATCGCGGAGATGAATGTGTTGAATTATTAGGAAACATAGAGAAAGGGACATCTTCATTCATTCATGTAGATGAAACTAAAGTAGAATTTTTAAAATGGTTTAGATATGTAATAAGAAAACCCATAGATAATGTAGTTAGAAGATTTGAGATAATTAGTATAGTGATGTCCAAACAGATAGAGGAAGATATAAGAAAATTGTACTGGAAACTATGAATAAAGATTTAGATTTTTCAGTTTAACTAAAAATATTGCTTTGGTTGAGAGATTATGGTTCATTGTTGTTATACAGTATCACTATTAGAGTATTCATAATATCCTTGTACCACAAATTGTACAATCATGTCGAAGCCTTGCTAGTTACAGTGGTGGAACATTACCTTACCTTTCATATATTACTTAAGCATTATACATTACCCCTTAAACTTTACTAGAAACTATAAAAAAAGATCTAGATATTCTCAGTTTAACTAAAAGTATTGCTTTGTACATAACTCAATAATAGCAAAAGCTCCATGTATGATGTACCCCACCCCAAATTGGTTCATTGTTGTTATATTATATCACTATCAAAGAACTCCTGCTATCCTTGTACCACAAGTCATAATATATTACAATCATAATTATGTTGAAGCTAATGATGCTGAAGCCTTCCTAGTTAGTGGTGGAACATTATCTTACCTTCATATATTACTTAAGCATTATAAATTAGCCCTTACCACATTTGGTTCGAACCAGAACCGGACCAAAATCAAACTGGTCAAGAATCAAAATTGAACCGGGTCAATGCCTTGCTGGTTTCTAAACCAATCGGGTGGTTCGGTTCCTGGAATTGGAACCAGCAATTTTGGTTCGATTCTGAACTGGTCAGGAAAAAAAAAAAAAAAAAACTAAATGGTCGCCAACAGTCACATGATGGGGCAAATGACAAATCTACCCACTTCCAATAGCTCAATAGGTGGCCTAGTTGGAGGGGTATTTTGAGAATTTTGAAAATTAAGAATATATAAAATCTGAAAAATTACAAAACAATTTTGTCCCTTCCAACAACCAAATAGCAGTTAGTTTGAGGGACATTTTTGTGTGAATTGTTTTTTGAAAAATCTATAAATACCCCCTACATTTTATTCTCCTGCATACCAAATCAATATTATCTCTCTACTCTCTAATTGTAATAGCAATCTCTCCAGTACTCTCTTTGGTTGCAATAGCAATCTCTCTAGTGCTATCTCTAATTAGAATGAAAAGGGAAGTTCAATGCCTCCAACCTCAGCAAGCATACATTTGGAGGAGAATTTTGATTATCCATTATGTCAATTCAAGAAAGTCAATATTTCAACATTGCAGCATAGAGGAAGAATATAAGAAATTTAGCAATTATGACAAAATCAAGTTTAGCAAATCTGGGGCCAACAATAGATTTAGAGCAAGCTTTCAGCGTTGGAGGATGCAACTTGGATGAGAAGCATTTGGCCCCGAATCAGTTAAGGCCCAGATGCCGATAATTGGATCGAAAGGGAGCATAAGAGCCAAGAGATCATCTGAGAAAGCAATGAAGATTTGTTTTATTTGAAATAATCAGAATATCCACATTGGTGTAAATTATAAGTTGTTAATTTATGTCATTACGTGTATAGAAGTATATAAGCTTTGATGAAACTTAAAAATTAAACATTAAACATTATGTTGCTACAAATTACTTTTTTATTAAATAAATAATAAATAAAATTAAAATATATGGTTCCAATTCTAAACTTTCAGAACCAAAACCACCGGTTCCAGAGACAGGTTAGATCTATTACACATGATAAAAAAAATACCGAAGAACAAAATCTTAACATCAGTAATACTTGAGCATTACACATGATCAATGCATAAACAACATATATACAACCAATTCCAAAGGATCTTCAACAAAACAGATGGAAACGAGCATATAGCACTGAAATTTATTGAACACGTCACCATGAAGACAGTAACAAATTATTTAGGATAACACATGCTGAACAAATTCAATAAAACTTAGTACTTGCAGATTGAAATATCAAACTGTTTAACAAGTTTTAAATTGCTGTCTCATATGACTGATTAGGGCTATAACAACCAAGAGAAGCAAACCGTCAAGATCCGGCTAAGGAAACCTCATCATCTTTGTGCTTCAGAACGCCGGAGTCGACGAGAATCGGCACCTCCGCGGGCAAGCCACGGCGCGAGGCCTAGGCAAAGGGCGTGCGCAGTTCCAAACCTAGGGCTGCCAATGAACAAACAGAGATAATTACTGTCAAGAATCACACCACAAAAGGGAAGGAGAAAAAAATTTCTATCTTCTTTGCTATTTTTAGATACCAGTTCTTGGCCCAGAGCGGCTTGAAGTGGACGGTGAGGCAGATCTTGCCTCCCCGGTACATCTTGTGGGTCTTGCCGTCGAGCTGGGGGAGCTCGATTTCGGGGGCGGTGGCGGGGTAGGTGACGGGGATGTCGAACTGGACTTGGAACTCGTAGCGGGGAGGTTGTGGACGTACCAGCAGGTGCCCGACCAGCGGGTGCCCTCGGGATTGGCGGCGGAGATGCGGAACCAATCGTTGGGTGGGACTTGTTCATGGTGGTGTAGGCGATCAGGGCGCGATACTCCTCCTCAGCCGCTGCGTCCACGCCGCTCCATCCCGCGGTCCCGCCCGCGTCGACAACAGCGGGATCTGCGTCAGCACCGACTTCGTGCTCGGATCCCAGTCCTCCATATCCCCTCTCCCTCTTCCTTCCCTTTATATTCGCCTCTCTCCCTCTCAATCTCGGCCACGATCTCGATCTTTCTCTCTGTAACAATAGAAGGGCAGGCTCGGAGGTCTAATTTGAGAGCGGCCTCGAGAGGCGATGAGGAGTTTCGCTCCTCGTCGCCGTCGCCGTCGCCGTCGCCGTCGCCGTCGCCGTCGCCGAGCCGAAGAAACTAGACCTCCGCACCTTCGCCTCCTCTCTCTCCCAAGCACGAAAGGAAGCAAGGGCGTGCGTTAATAGCGCGAGCGAGGCAAGGACAAGTCGTGTGAACCGATACGAGATCCGAACCGGTAAACCTGATATGGATTGGCTTACCATTAAGCAAGCGGCAGTTATGTGGATATATTTTAGATCCGACCCGATTAGACCGGATATGGATTGGGTTGCACTACGCCACGCACCGAGACATTAAAGATGCAGATTAATATAATTGTCACAGGCACAAACACACTACCAAAACTACAGTATGAGATTGCATATGGTTGCCTGCAGGCATTGAGAGGTAGATAAACATGTTTTTCCCCCTCCAACATGGATGTCAGTCAACAATCCTCCACTGAGCTAATAAAGTGATTAAAAGACAAAGAATACAAAAAAAATATTTTTCAGATGGATATGCAGCAAACACAGAAAAAAAAAAAAAAAGGAAAACGAAGGCATTAAACACATTTTCTTCAACTGAACATAGAAATGATCCTGAAACAACTTCTTAAAAGACAGAATCACTCTTCTATAATGTGTTTGTCCATAAATTGGCTAAAAGAATAATGAATACATATTAAATATGCTCTTGAAGGGGGTGGGAGAGGGAAAGAACCATTACTGAGCATAGATGCTTTGCTACGAAGAAGACTATCATTAAAGACCACAATACTCCTGTTTAAAACGTACAGCTGCAAATGTAAGATGAAACAGTAGTAAGGACACAAATGAGCTGAAGCCTTGTAAACATAAAGAGACAAAGATTAACCAGATAGATAGCAGCTTAGGGCCCAGGTGATGGCTTCTCAAAACGTTGCCTCCAATTTCTAAAAGAATGTGATGGATTAGTTAGAAAATAAGACCCAAACTTAAGTCGGTAGTCTGGACAAGCTAGAATTCCTAATTTAAAGGAACAACAGTGTTGAGATTCTTTGAAATCTGCCACCCTATAGGATAAACAAGACTTCTAGATTCCAATCGCAGACGCCAATTCATAATCCTTGAGCAATCATCAGGTAAGCCTTCTAGTTGGCCTCAACTGTCTGTTCAATAAATCCTTTATCCTGCATATGTTACACGTAAAACAGTTTTATATTGCCGAAAGATGGATTTGGTAAGCAGTAGATAAAAAGTATGCAATCAAGTAGGAAAAGAATAGCATCTTATCCAACCAAAGTTGCAGATCATGTTGAAAAGGAACTCTGATAAAAATAATATCTTGTTGCAGATCATGTTGATAACATATTCCATTAATAAGCTGGTTAAAGACTTTGATCTAACTTTGTTCAATATTTGAATTATTTAATTCATAGTTGTGATACATTATAGAGGATAAAGAACAAATAAGAGCACCATAAAGTTCCTTGTGTGCATCCAAGTAAATTTTTATCGTGAAGGGGATGATACTGTGACCTAGACAATATAAAATATAATTTTTTTATTAAATAAAAACTTTAGGATAGATTTATTATTTTTCTGGAACAGATAATCCTTGGGGACTGGGGGGGGCTATCTATGGAAATAGAACCAAACTGACCGCTAAATTCAGAAACAGTGTGGATGAGCCTAGGTAAAAACCTTGATTTATGTAGACTTAAACATAATTAAAAGGTTACATGCACACATAACTTATTTTTTAGCAAGTTGAAAACTCCAAATTTGGCTAAACACTTCAACTTGAAAAGATTTACCAATAACTGTATTTTAAAGTCTTCAGTGCATAATCAAAATTGAAAGTTTAGAGGAATTTTCTAGCGATGCCAGCACAGAATAAAGAAGAGGATACACATTAAAAAATACCCAACATTTAGGTGAACAAGATAGGATGGTGCCGAAGGAGTTGTGAAACATAACACAAGTGCTGATCTTGCAAATTGTTTGAGACATGCAAATCAACTATTCGATGCTTCTGATATTTTAATTTTTTATTCATTCAAGATCTTCTCTCTTGTTATTTTTGAGCTTTGACATTTTTATGAGTGAAGTTTTGACTGACAAGATAAAAACTATAAGATCTTCTCTCTTGTTGTTAGAACTTTTTAGGATTTTAAGTTTGGAGTTGATCTCTATAATGGATCGGTCCTCCTAGAATACTATAGGGGTTCCCTCCTCCAAGGTATTCGACTACAAGAGCTGAAGAAAGATTGATCTATTTATGATAAAAATATTGTGACTACAAGTGTTTATATAAGATCTCAAAACCTTAACTCCTAATATGACTTCTACTTCTAATAGACTTTATCTCCGAACCAACTCCTGACCCTAGCCGACTTCTACCAATGGTGTGGCTGGCTGCTATAGAAGACTCATACTCCAATTAAATTTCTCCCTAACCCTACCTGACCTCTTTAATTAAAGGGAGTGGTAGCTAGTTTAGGGTTTACATGACTCATAACGCCTATGACTTAATAAGTTTAGGACCCAACTCAACTAGGGTCGTAACAGACCCGCCCTCTTTAAATTAATCTTATCCTTAAGGCTGAGGCTCCGTGAACTCTAGAAATTTGATCTTCAAGTCTTTATAGGCCTCTCATGTTTCATCCTCGATGGGTAGACTTGCCCATTGTACTAGCACCTCAGTAATTGGACGTCGATGATGCATAATGATCCGTCTATCAAGGATGGCCATCGGTTGGATTTGGGTTTCTCCATGGGTGTTTATGTCTAGTAGGTGACTCTAGGAAGTCTCGTTTTCTCCAAGCTTGGGCTTCAAGCAGGATTCATGAAAGACTGGATGGATCTTGGAGTCTGCGGGTAGGTCCAGCATGTATGTCACTACTCTAATGCGCTCCATAATTTGGTAAGGACCAAAAAAATATGGTGAAAGCTTCATGGATGCTCTAGTGTGGACGGATGTCTGCTAGTAGGGTTGGAGCCGAAGGAAGACCCAATCTCCTACTGAAAACTCTCTTTCTGTTGTGTATATCGTACTATTGTTTCATCCTTGAACGGGCCGCTAAGTGATTATCTTTCAACAATTTCGAAATTATGTCCATGTCCATGAGCTCCTTGTTTACCTAATATACTTTAGAGGAGTCGATTATATATTTTGGAATTACAGGTGGTGGTTAGCCATACACGGCTTCAAAAGGAGTACATTTCATCGATGAATGATAAGTCGTGCTATACCACCACTCGGTCTAGGGGAACCACTTCGTCCACTCTTTTGGCCGATCGCTGAGAAAGCATCTGAGATATGTCTCTAAGCACTTGTTCA
Source organism: Ensete ventricosum (assembly GCA_029747655.1). Lineage (NCBI taxonomy): Eukaryota > Viridiplantae > Streptophyta > Magnoliopsida > Zingiberales > Musaceae > Ensete > Ensete ventricosum. The sequence goes on along the minus strand of JAQQAF010000001.1, from coordinate 33,350,856 downwards.
TCATTTCAGCCATCAACCTGGGCGGTTCAGATGCCCGAAAACCTGGGCAGCGGTAGTTCACCCGTTGGGAATCCTGAAAAAGTGATTCCTTTCACTTTTCCAACCCCGACTTGACCCTTATGTTGACCAATCCTTTGGTTAACCAATTGAGCTCAACTTGAGCTCAATCAACCCCTTAGTGGACTCGATTGTCTCTTTGAATTGATTTGAATTTCTTTCAAATTAAATTCAATTAGAACTCAATCCCTAACTAGGACTCAATAATTACAACCATAATGACTATCAAGCTAAACAATGACCTAACTCTCAACGTGTTCCCAGTGAGCTTCCTTATCCCTTCGGTGAACTCCTAGCGAACTCCTGACGAGATCCCACTACATCGTCCGAACCTTGGCCCGAAGCCCAAGCTTGATCCTAGCCCAACATCTGACTGTAACTTAATTCATCCGTCGTAGTTAGATCTACAATACTTCGTCTAACATACACATGTTAGATTAAATACTCATCAATTGATTTCATCATCAAAATTCAAGATTCAACAATCTCCCCCTTTTTGATAATGACAATCAATTGATGATGGGAGTTAAACCTTACTCTGCCTAAATCCATGCCATAATAAGGAAAACTTAAATTCAAGAGAACCACATACTCTTGAATTCAAGTATCATGAATCAATTAATATTTCAAGCAAATAACATTTCAAGGATTGCAATGAGACACTCATACATCATAAAAAGTTGCTTTTAAATTGTCAAGTCATCAACTCATCAAGGATTTTTATAAATTTTAAAAATTTAAAAATCTCTCCTTAAGTTATTAACTATTTTTCACTTTCGTTTATCAACAAACAAAAAGAAATGCCCGTGTTACATAAGTCATTACATAAGTCATCAACAACTATTTATCCCCTTTTGTCATCAACAAAAAGGTAAAAAGTAGGGCTAAGGATTTTAAAACACGAGTCTTTGCTCCCCTTTTATAAAATATGATATGAGCCATAAAGAATTTTATTTTTTTTATGAAAAGAAGGAAAGAAAATAAGGGAGGAGTTGTAAAACATCATTAAGAAGAGCTTCTTAATTTTGTAGATGAATTTCAAAAAGAAATTTTTGAAGATAAGCTCAAAAATCTAAGAAGATTCAAAAATTTAGGAGCTACTCATTATTTAAAATTATCTCATGTAATTTTAAGCAAGTGTAGCAAATAATTTTGTAAAATAGCAAAACATCATTTTTATGTAAATTTTCTCCCCTTTTTATGAATAATAAGATATGAAAATGAACAGAGTTTTCAAGTCATTATCACAAAAAAAAGAACTTAATCTCAAGCAATTCATATACTTTTATGATTTAGCATTCCAAGTTCTCTTCTAAGAAAATCAAATTATTCTTCATTTAAAGGTTTTGTAAAAATATCTGCTAATTGATATTTAGTGTCAATAAATTATAAGGAGATATCTTGATAATTTATATGATCCCTTATAAAATGATGTCAAATGTCAATATGTTTGGTTCTTGAATATTGAATAGGTTTTTTGGTTAAACATATAGCACTTGTGTTACCACATTTTATAGGAATATTTTTTAATTTCATTTTGAAATCTTCTAGTGTGTTTTTCATCTAAATGACTTGGGCACAACATGCACTAGCTGCAATGTATTATGTTTCTACAGTAGATAAAGCTACTAAATTTTATTTCTTGAAAGTCCAAGAAACAAGTGCATGCCTTAAAAATTGACATATTCTGGTAGTACTCTTTCTATCTATTCTACATCCACCAAAATCAACATTTGAATAAGCAATCAAATCAAAATTCTTTGATTGTGGATACCATAATACTAGTTTTGAGGTTCCTTTTAATATTTAAAGATTCGTTTAACTACTTTCAAATGAGAGAGTTTAGGATTAGATTAAAACCTTGCACACAATCCAATACTAAACATGATATATGGTCTAGTAACAGTTAAATTTTATAAACATCATATCATTCCTCTATAAGCATTTTTGTCAAAGTTTTCTCCTTCATTGTCTAGGTCCAACTTTGTAAATGTGCTTATGGGAGTATTCAATGCTTTAGCATTTTCCATCCCAAAATATTTTATCAAGTTTAAAGTGTCTTTAGTTTGACTAATGAAGATATCATTATCTAGTTGTTTTATTTGTAATCCTAAGAAGAATGTTAACTCACCCATTAGGCTCATTTCAAATTTTTGGCTCATTTCTTTGGCAAAAGACTCACATAAAAATTCACTTGTAGATCCAAAAATAATATCATCAACATAAATTTGAATAATCAAAAAATTATTTTTAAAATACTTTAAAAATAATGTGGTATCAATATTACCTTTAGAATTTTTTTTTGAAATAAGAAAAGAACTAAATTTTTCATACCAAGCCCGAGAGCTTGTTTTAATCCATAAAGAGCCTTTAAAAGTTTGAAAACATGATTAGAAAGAAGATTATTTTTTAAACTGGGGGTTGTTCAACATACACTTCTTCAGAAATGAAACTATTTATAAAAGCCCTTTTAATTAATATCCATTTGAAACAACTTCAAATTTTTAAAAGATGCAAATGAAAAGAGCATCCTTATGGATTTAAGTCTAGCCATGGGAGTAAAGGTTTCATCATAATCGATTCCTTCTTCTTGGTTGAAATCTTTGGCCACTAATCTATTCTTGTTTCTAACCATGATACTATTTTTATCTTACTTGTTTCTAAATACCCATTTAGTACCAATCACTAAATAATCATTAGGTCTAGAAACAAGCTCTCATACCTCATTCTCTCAAATTGATTAAGCTCTTCATGTATTGCATTAACCCAAGAATCATCTCTTAGGGTCTCATCAATGCACTTTGGCTCGAGAAAGAAATATGGCATTTGTATAAAAATTCCTAAAATAAGATCAAGTTTGAACTCCTTTTGATGTTTCTTCTATTATAAGCTCCCTAGGATGATCATTCACATACGTCCATTCCTTGGTAAGGATTTGGAAGTGATTCATCCAATTTACTTTTAGGAGTATTATCATTTAAATTTAAAGTACCAAGATGAATTGATTCTTTTATTACTAGTATTATTTTATTAAAAGCACGATAAGCTTTTGAAATAGAAGAATAACTTAGAAAAATATCTTTATCGGATTTTACATCAAATTTTTCTAAAGCATTATTCTCATTTAAAATAAAACATTTACAACCAAATATTTTAAAATAAGAAATATTAGGTTTTTTTATCATTCCACATTTCATAAGGAGTTTTAGTTAATAATGGTCTTACAAGAACCCTATTTAAAATATAGCATGTCGTATTAATGGTTTCGCCCTAAAAGTATTTAGTTAGCCTATGTTCGTTTAACATTGTTCTAGTCATTTTTTGTAAGCTAATATTTTTTCTTTCTACTACTCTATTTTATTGTAGATTTCGTGGAGTAGAAAAATTATGAATATATCCATTTGATTCATAAAAAATTTAAAAATTATTATTTTGGAATTCTCCACCATGATCACTTATTGAAGAAATCATACATTCTTTTTTATTTTAAATAATTTTATAAAATATTTAAATATATCACTTTTATGTGCCAAGAAATAGGTCCAAGTATATCTACTAAAGTCATCCACTATAACAAATACATATTTACTACTACCTAAACTTGTAATGTCAATTGGTCTAAATAGATCCATCTGAATCAATTAAAGTGGTCTAGATATGCTTTTTTTATTTTTCAACTTAAATCTACTATTTATTTATTTTCGACAAGTATCACATACTTTATCTTTTATAAACTTAAGATTAGGTAAGCCTCTTACTAAATCTTTGGTAGAGATTTAGTTTAAAAGTTTCATGCTAGCATGACCTAGTCTCTTATATCAAATCCAAGCATCATCATTCAAAGCCGAAAAATAAGTTTCATCACAAAATTTTTCAATATCTATAATATACACATTGTTATTTTTTAACACAATCAAAGATTTATTTTTGTGTAGCAATTCAATTATGTAAGCATTAGGTTGAAATTTAACCACATAACCTTTATCACATAATTGATTAATACTAAGCAAATTATATTTCAAGCTATTAACTAACAACACATCCTTAATCAAGAGGTTTGATGTATTACATATAGTTCTTTTTTCAATGATTTTACCATTGTTGTTGTCTACGAAGGTGACAACTCCTTCACTTAAGCTAATGAGCTTAGAAAAATAAGTTGGATCTCTGGTCATGTGTCTTGAGCATCCACCATCAAGATACCATTTGGTGCTCCTAACTTTAGTTTGGAAATAAACTTACAAAAATTATATTTTTGATTTATGTACCCATTTTACATTAGGTCCTTCATAAAGAACTTTATCTTTCTTTTCTAATCATTTTTTGTTGTATGAAGTTCCCTTGGGAAGGAACCAACTAGTTGGTGTAAACTATATTTTCTAAATAGGTATTTGTTTACCTTTTGTCCTAATTTTTCATAAAAATTACCAAACTAGTTAGTGTAGACTACTTGATTCTTGGTGGCACATTTAAAGTTAGTCTTTTAACAAATATGGTTAGCTTTTATTAAAAGTTACCAACAAAGTCTATATCATTTCTTCTATTAATATGACCCTTATTGGCCAGGATCATATTTAGGGATTTGTCCCAATTTTAAAATTTTCTAATGTTGTCTTAAGTATGATATTCTCTTTTTTAACATTATCTAGCATATCACATTTAGAACATGGGTTATGTGATACTAATGAATCATGCATCTCATCAAGTCTACTAACTAACAAATCATGATCATTCAAAGCTTAAAAGATCTGTTAAGTTTTATAAACTTATCAAATTAAATCATGAAACATATTTAATAACTCCGAAAAGGAAATGCTTAAAGACTCACTAATATCATCTTGGATCACCATTAGAGCATAGTTAGCAACTTCTTTTTTGGAGTGGCCTTCTTCATCGAAAGAGCTTGAATCATCCCAAGTGGCTGAAAGTGCTTTTTTCTTATGTGTTGGCTTCTTCTTCAAATAAGGACATTCATTTTTGAAATGTCTCAGTTTTTTGCATTTATAGTATATGACATTGTACTTCATCGGTTCTTTTTTGTTTTTATAGTTTTCATTCTTTTTCATGAACTTTTTAAACTTTCTTAATAAAAGTACAAGATCATAGTCCTCATCGCTCGAGGTTTCACTCGAGTAGTCATTTGTCATTCGAAGTGTTATATCCTTCCTGTTCTTTGGAAGGAGTTCATTAAGCTCATTCTGAGCTTTACAGTTCAGTTCATATATCATGAGTGAGCTAATAAGTTCTTCTAGAGGCAAGTTATTTAAATCTTTTGCCTCTTGAATAGCGATTACTTTAGGATCCCAATTTTTAGGTATTCATATGTCATGAGTGAGCCAATAAGTTCTTCAAGAGGTAAGTTATTTAAATCTTTTACCTCTTAAATAGCGGTTACTTTAGGATCGCAATTTTTAGGCAAAGATCTTAAAATTTTACTAATAAGTTCAAAATTTAAAAAATATTTTTCAAGTGCTTTAAAGCCATTGACGACATCCGTGAAATGGGTGTACATGTCTCCAATGGACTCACTTGGTTTTATTTGAAACAACTCATAATTATGAACTAAAATGTTAATCTTAGATTTTTTTACTCTACTAGTCCCCTCATGTATAATTTCTAGTATGTGCCAAATATCATAAGCTAATTCATAAACTAAAACACGATTAAACTCATTCTTGTCAAGAGCACAAAACAAGGCATTCATAGCCTTTGCATTCAAAGAAAAACTTTTCCTTTCCAAATCATTTCACTCATTCATTAGATTGGAAGATTTTTCAAATCCATTTTCTATAATGTTTCATAAATCAAGGTCTAAAGAAATGAGAAAAATATGCATCATTGTCTTCCAATATGTGTAATTCGTCTCATTGAACATGGGATGACGTGAAATGGAATGTCCCAGATTCATGCCAAAATAAGTCATTTACTAAAATATGTTTATTACAATGAGTAAGTGCTAGTTACAGGTTGCTAGTTACAGGTGCCCTGCAAGCCAATTACGTGAGTGATGACACGTATGACACACTGCGTAATCTTTTTTCTTACGATTAATATTAGCATATTCTCACATTATATTATTTGTTGCATATATATTGTGATGTCCTTGGTTCTGTACAATAGGAATCGGATCGTGATGAGATCACGATAATGAGATCGATTCACCTTTAAACACAGATCCTAAATAATCTCGGTCATAGGTTACTCAAGAGGGACATTGAGATAATCGGATAGATCGGTGTACTATATACCCGTCCATATGATGGAGGCGGTTGGTCTCATAGCCACTTATGTGGAGACACTAAGGATATAGTACAGGTGCTCATTAGAGAATGAGTTCATTGATTGATCCACTTATGGAATGTTGTATGGTTAATGATACCTAAAGTCAGATAGCGATTTCATAGTCCCAGTTGTGTATCTGGTCCTTAGACTTGAGACACCAAGGATGCCTTATATGAGTATTCCTTTCTTTGACGCCAGACATACAAGTTTGGAAAGTTTCAGATCTGGTACAATAGGTTATCGGGATTGGTAGCCAACCTTACGAAGGCAATTGAGTGTCAATAGATGATCATCCACTCTCGGTATCACGAGAGGAATATCCCATATGTGCTTGCTTAGACAAATCTCTGGCCAAGGTCATTCAGATTGAGAGAGAAAGAGTCCTCCGGGAGAATCCGATTAGAGCGAGACTATGATGGATTACGTATGTGACCTGACAGTACCATGTCCAATATACGGTCTCTGGGATATTATTTGGATGAGGGATTATAGATACATGGTAACTGAGGACAGACAGAACCGATGGATTTGATCCCCCTGTACTGTCTGGTGACTATGGTGTAGTGGCCTAGTACGTCCATAGTCGATGAGTCGATAATAATTCACTATATCAGAAGGAGTCCTGATGGGAGTGACTCATGGCCAGCTCGTATCGGGCCTAGAGGGTCACACACATATGGTGGATGCTTTAGTGAATAGAGGATTGGATGAAGATCCAATTAGTCCATATTCTCATTAAATGAGACCCTATACTGATGGGCTCCTTGCTTAAGGTCCAATTAGAGGCCTAAGGAGATTATTGATTGGATAGAGACCAATAATGCTAGGTTAGTGAGTTATTGGATGGAGATCCAACACCCAATAAGGCAGGAGTCCTAGGATTTTTGTTGGCTCTCTATAAATAGGAGGGGAGACTCATGGTTGATAGGCTGCAGCTTTAGCCACCACCTCCTATTCTCCTCCATCCTTCTGCGCAAGAGTTGCGAGATCAGATTGGAGTTTCGCTACAGAAATCCATCGTGTGGATACTGCTAGTTACAGGTGCCCTGCAAGCCAATCACGTGAGTGATGGCACGTGTGACACACTGCGTAATTTTTTTGCTTATGATTAATATTAGTATATTCTCACATTATATTATATGTAGCATATATATTGGGATGTCCTTGGTTCTGTGTAATGGGAATTAGATCGTGATGAGATCACGATAATGAGATCGATTCATTTTTAAACACAGATCCTAAATAATCCCGGTAATAGGTTACTCGAGAGGGACATCGAGATAACCGGACAGACCGGTGTACTATATACTCGTCCATATGATGGAGGTGGTTGGTCTCATAGCCACTTGTGTGGAGACACTAAGGATATAGTACAGGTGCTCATTGGAGAATGAGTTTACTAATTGATCCGCTTATGGAATGTTGTATGGTTAATGATACATAATGTCAGACAGCGATTCTATAGTCCCAGTTGTGTATCTGGTCCTTGGACTTAAGACACCAAGGATGTCTTGTATGAGTACTCCTTTCTTTGACGCCAGAATTACAGGTTTGGAAAGCTCCAGATCTGGTACAGCTGGTTATCAGGATTGGTAGCCAACCTTACGAAGGTAATTGAGTGTCAATAGAAGATCATCTACTCTCGGTATCACGAGAGGAATATCCCATATGTATTTGCTTAGACAAATCTCTGGCCAGGGTCATCGGATTGAGAGAGAATGAGTTCTTCGGTAGAATCCAAATAGAGCAAGACAAACTGATTCCATATATGACCTGACAGTACCATATCTAATATACGGTCTCTAGGATATTATTTGGATGAGGGATTATAGATACATGGTAATTATGGACAGACAGGTCCGATTGATTTAATTCCCCCTATACCGTCTGGGGACTATGGCGTAGTGGCCTAGTACGTCCATAGTCGATGAGTCGAGTGAATTATTATGGGGATAATAATTCACTATATCAGAAGGAGTTCTAATGGGAGTAACTCACGACCAGCTCAGTATCGGGCCTAGAGGGTTATGCACATATTGTGGATGCTTCAGCGAATAGAGGATTAGATGAAGATCCAATTAGCCCCTATTCTCATTAGATCAGACCCTATGCTGATAGGCTCCTTGCTTTAGGCCCAATTAGAGACATAAGGAGATTATTGGATATAGATCCAATAATGCAAGGTTAGTGGGTTATTGGATGGAGATCCAATACCCACTAAGGAAGGAGCCCTAGGGTTTTGGTAGCTCTCTATAAATAGGAGGGGAGGCTCAAGGTTGATAGGCTGCAGCTTTAGCCACCACCTCCTATTCTCCTCCCTCCCTCTGAGCAAGAGTTGTAAGACCAGATTGGAGGAGATTCGCTGCAGAGATCTATCGTGTGGATATCGCTAGAGAGGAGGATGTTTGACCTCCTTCATCTTCTCCATCCGAATATGGAATACAGGGATATACGATCTCCCCAGGTAAAATCAATCTCTCACATATCAAAGTTTTATCAGTTTTTGTATTTTTCTCGTGACCCCAATCTTTTGTATGACGATTTGATCTGCGTGGGAAATCAGTTTTTATTTTGATTTCCGCTGCGCATGTGATGCACCCGCTGAGGTTTCCCAACAGATACCGCTAGAAAGGAGGACGCTTGACCTCCTTCATCTTCTCCATCCGGATCTAGAATACAGGGATATACGATCTCCCTAGGTAAAATCAATATCTCACATATCGTGATTGTTCGATTTTTGTGGTTTTTCTCGCGACCCCAATCTTTTGCACGACGATTTGAGTAGGCGTTCTTGTTGCGTTTTCACAAGGAAGGCAACGAGGAGGAGGGACAGCAGGGCATGGCCCGGCCACCTGCAAGGGGGCGGCCGACTGCAGCCAAGGCCCCCCTGCAAAGGGGCTGTCGACTGCGGCCAGGCCCCCTGTAAGGGGCGACTGCCCGCAGGGGCAGCAACCGCCCACGGGCACGACCGGTTGCGGCCAGGCCCCCTGCAAGGGGCAGCCACCTGCAGGGGCAGCAGTAGCCCGCAGGCACGACCGGCTGCGGCCAGGCTGCAAGGGGCGACCGCCAGCGGCCAGGTCACAAGGGGTGGTTGCCCGCAGCCAGCCCTACCGCCTGCGTAGGGGCAGCGACGCAGAGGGGGGCAAAGAGAGGGCTAGGGCATCCTTTTGAGAAAAGGATGATCCTGCCCCTCTAAATTTTAAAAATTCCGAGGACTGTCCTCTCATCCAGAATTACAAAAATGCCCTTGACAATTCTGAAAATTCCGAGTATATATTGATTTTCAGAAAAATAATTAATTAAATAGTTTAATTAATTATTATATATATCTAGTAATCCTACATATTATGTGATGTACATGTGATGTATGATATGGATGGATGATCATGAGCAATGTGTTGTGATGTATGTAATTATGATTATTATATTATTGGGGCCTGCGTGCCTGCGTTTTTTTCGTTTATTGTTGGGCCTGCGTGTTTGTGATTATTTATAATTACATGGAAAGGTACAACGGGAGCGTGGAGGTGACAATGGGACCCACGATGTCATGGCGGGAGATTATGACGCATGGTGATGCGACGATCCGACGGAATCGGCGTTGACGAGATCAACAATCACTAGGCATAGAGATGCGCCAATGCACACATAGATCCTATTGTGAGTGATTAGCTCATTGGCTCGGGCTTAATCATATTAGGTGACGGCTCATGATCATTTGGTGTGGCTTGCATATGTGATGTGGTATACACCTACTAGATATATGTATATATATATTTACATGTGATGTAGATATATATATTAAATATGTATGTGCGTGACACGACATATTAGGAGACCGATACGAAACAAAAACCCCTCCTATGATAATATTAAGTCGGTAAGCGTGAGGCAATAAGATTGACCCACGTGACCTTTCATTGTTATAGGAAGAAATTAAATCACGACATAGGTTGAGTTGGTCGAGTCCCTCGAGGCTCACCTATCTACGTGATCGAGTTCTTGCGTACGACATAGAGATGTCACCGGTGACCTGAGGACATGGTATGCTTGGTCGAGTCCCTCGAGGGCATATCATCAAATCAAACTCATCTTGTAACGATGGTGATGACTTAACAGAATATCATGGTTGGTCGAGTCCCTCGAGACCATGATGATTCGAAGGTCGAACGTGACGGGAATCACAAGGAGTTATGATTAGTAAGAGTTGCCTACCTTTTGGACTTAGTGTAATTGGTCGAGTCTCTCGAGGTTATACTAAGATGTCAACTGGATCCCGATCCCTATTAGGAGTCTGCTGAAGACTTTCGTCTCACGTGTCGAGGGTGTCGTATGATTCGCTAGGAAAATAGTGGGAGTATTTTAAGATAGAAGTCCATATCTTAATTAGTATTTTCTATAAAATCTGCATGTTATTTATTTTCGCTATATCTTGTTTGTCACTTGCAAAACCCCTATGTGGCATACTTGATGTTAACTGCCTCATTGGTCCGTAATTTGAGAATTATTCTCATGAAGGAGAAAATCCTAAATGTCCTTAACATGATTGTGCCCAGATCGGAGGAAAGGACAAGCGAGGATGAGATCACTCGCTTTATGAAGTATATAGATAGTCCTAGAGGATAACCTAATAGGATAACCTATGTATGATCTTATACTTCAATCCCTATTAAATTTCTTTTCATAGTTCATTATTAACTTTAATATGAACAAGCTTGAGGTGACTCTATTTGAGCTCCTCAATATGTTGAGGGAAGCTGAGAGCACCATCAAGAAAGAGAAGCTAGTTCTCTATATTGGTGAGAACAATAAGAAAAGGAAGGCTAGTAAGACCCTTAAGAAGGGCAAGGGCAAAGAAAGATCGGGTAAGACAAAGGTTGCCTAGAAAGACGCGGCAAAAGATAAAGGACAATGCCTCAACTATGGTCAAGACGGGTATTGGAAGAGGAACTATAAGGACAACCTTGCAGAGAAGGCGAAATAGAAGCTTAGAGAAGCTTGAGGTATATTCATGATCATTCTTCACTTGTCAGATTTTCATGATAACACATGGGTATTAGATATCGGGGGTGTTTATCACATCTATAATTTATTATATTTTCTGGCAAGACTTAAAAGATTGACTAGAGGTGAGATGGACCTCAAGATGGGCAGGCAATAGAGCAAGAGTTGTTGCAGTTGCTATTGGGGAGGTCAACCTACATCTGCCTAGTGGAGTTATTATTGTATTAGATGCATGCTATTTTGTTCTCTCTAGTATCAAAAATATTATATCTATCTCTTGTTTGACAATAAGTGCATATAAATTAGTTTTGAAGAACAATAGTTGTTCAATAATTATGGATGATGAGATCATCACTAGAGGGACCCTTATAAATGGCTTATATGTGTTAGACACTCCTCCACATATCATGAACATAAATATGTCTAAGAGGAAAAAAGATGAGGTGAATAATGCATACCTATGACATTGTAGGCCAGGTCATATATATGAGGGAAGGATTCAAAAGTTGCTGAAAGATGAATACTTAGATCCATTTGACTATGAGTCATATGCAACTTGCGAACCTTGCCTTCGTAGGATGATGACCAACTCTCCTTTTAGTGGAATTGGAGAGAGCCACCGAGTTATTGGAACTCATACATAGTGATGTATGTGGTCCCATGTCGACTCAGACTATAGGTGGTTACTTATATTTCATTACATTAACTGATGATTTCTCTAGGTATAGACATATGTACTTAATGAAGTAAAAATCTAAGGCCTTTAAGAAATTTAGGTAATATAAGAATGAGATAGAAAATCAAATTGGAAAGAGTGTTAAGACTCTTCGATCAGATCGAGGAGGAGAGTACTAGAGTACAGAGTTCACTTATTTCCTCAGGGACAATTGAGATTTTATCCCAATGGACACCTCCTTATACACCTCAGCTCAATGGTGTATTAGAAAGGAGGAACTGCATGCTGTTAGACATGGTGCGATCCAAGATGAGTTTCACTGACCTACCCGTTTCATTCTGGGGGTACGCACTAGAGACTGCAGCTTACCTTCTGAATAAAGTTCCATCAAAGTCGGTAGTGTCTACATCATATGAGATATAGAAATGAAAGAAGCCCGATCTTAAGATCGTTAAGATTTGGGGCTGTCCTACCAACGTTAGAAGACACAACCCTGATAAGTTAGACTCAAGGACAGAATGATGCACATTCGTGGGATACCCAAAGGAAACTTATGGGTATTATTTCTATCATCCCGAGGACCGAAAGGTCTTTGTTGCCAAGAGAGTTGTGTTCCTTCTCAAGCAACAGTGGGAGTGAGATAGAATTGAGCGAGGTTGGAGAACCTAGCTCAAGCACCATTCCAGAGCCCGAGTCTGTTCAGGTACCTAACACATAAATTCTAAATTTACGTAGATCTAGTAGAGTATCTCACCCTCCTAAAAGATATGTGGGATATATAAGTGGAGATGACTCTCAGGATGTTGATCCTCAGACCTACGAGGAGGCTATTATGAGTATAGACTCCGGGAAGTGGCAAGAAACCATGAATTCTGAGATGGATTCCATGTACTCTAACAAGGTTTAGAACCTTGTGGATGCACCTGAGGGTATTGTACCCATTGGCTGCAAATGGATCTTCAAGAAGAAGATCGAAGTGGATGAAAAGGTAGAGACCTATAAAGCAAGGTTGGTAGCTAAAGGATATCGTAAAAGATAATGAGTTGACTATGATGAAACCTTTTCACCTGTAGCCATGCGTAAGTCTATTAGAATTATTTTGACCATTACAACACACTATGACTATGAGATCTGACAAATAGATGTCAAAACAATATTCCTCAATGGCAACCTCGAGGAGAAGGTGTATATGATACAATAAGAGGGATTCGTATCCATAGAGAGCCCAGATAAAGTGTGCAGGTTGCTTAGATTCATTTATGGATTAAAACAAGCTTCCTGAAGTTGGAACATAAAATGTGATGAGGTGATCTGATTTTATAACTTTGTTAAGTACGAAGATGAGCCTTGTGTGTACAGGAAGATAAGTGGGAGCGCTATCACCTCTTGGTGCTATATGTGAATGACATCATAATCATTGGGAAATGATGTAAGAATGCTCTCCATAGTAAAGGCTTGGCTATCCAGAAACTTCTCCATTAAAGACTTAGGGGAAGCATCCTATATTTTGGGGATCTAGATCTATAGAGATAGATCCAAAAAGATGCTTGGCTTGTACCAGTCTAGGTACATAGACTCCATTATCAAAAAGTTTGGCATGAAGAATTCCAAGAGAGGTCTCATACTGATGAAACATGAAATATCACTTTCTAGGAGTATGTCCCCAATGACTCCTGAAGAAAGGACAAACATGGATAAGATATCTTATACCTTAGCGATAGGGTCTATCATGTATGCGATGCTATGTACCAGGCCTGATATAGCACATGCTTTGAGTGTCACGAGTAGGTATTAGGTAGATCCAGGTTTAGAATACTGGAAGGTAGTAAAGTGTATCCTTAAGTTCTTGAGAAGGATTAAGGATCTTTTAATGGTATATAAAAGAGGTAGCCTCCAGGTTGAGGGCTACACAGACTCGAGTTTTCAGACCGACATTGATGATAGCAAGTCAAATTCAGGGTATGTTTTCACCCTGAATGGAGGAGCAGTAAGTTGGAAGAGTTCCAAGCAAGATATTACTGCTGACTCGACCATAGAGGCGGAATACATTGCTGTAGCAAAAGCAGCAAAGGAAGGGGTGTGGATGAAGAAGTTCATCAAAGATTTAGGAGTCGTACCAAGCAGCGTGGAACCAATTCCCATATACTGTGACAACAATGGGGCGATCACTCTAGCAAGAGAACCTAGGTCTCATCAGAATTGTTCTGAGGAGGTTCCATCTGATTGGAGCGATCATGACCCAAAAAGATATAGCAACGAAAAGAGTTCCATCCGAAGATAACATTGCAGATCCACTAATGAAGCCATTGGCTCACATTGTATTTGAGCGTCACAGAGGTCTGATGGGGATTAGACACATAGGTGATTGACTTTTGGTCAAGTGAGAGATTGCTGGTTACAGGCGCCTGCAAGCCAATCATGTGAGTGATGGCACGTGTGACACATTATATGATCCTTTTGTTTATGATTAATATTGGCATATTCTCATATTATTTGTTACATATATATTGTGATGTCCTTGGTTCTGTACAATGGGAGTCGGATCTTGATGAGATCACGATAATGAGATTGATTCACCTTTAAACACATATCCTAAATAATCCCGATCATAGGTTACTCGAGAGGGACATTGAGATAACCGGACAGATCGATGTACTATGTACCCGTCCATATGATGGAGGCGGCTAGTCTCATAGCCACTTGTGTGGAGACACTAAGGATATAATACATGTGCTCATTGGAGAATGAGTTCTTTGATTGATCCGCTTATGGAATGTTATATGGTTGATGATACCTAATGTCAGATAGTGATTTCATAGTCCCAATTGTGTATCTGGTCCTTTGACTTGAGACACTAAGGATGCATTGTATAAGTACTCCTTTCTTTAACGCCAGACTTACAGGTTTGGAAAGCCCCAGATCTGGTACAACTGGTTATCGGGATTGGTAGCGAACCTTACGAAGGCAATTGAGTGTCAATAGAGGATCATCCACTCTCGATATCACGAGAGAAATATCTCATATATGCTTGCTTCAGACAAATCCTTGGCCAGAGTCATTCGGATTGAGAGAGAAAGAGTTCTCCGGGAGAATCCGATTAAAGCGAGACTCTGACGGATTCTGTATGTGACCTGACAGTACCATGTCCAATATACGGTCTTTGGGATATTAGTTGGATGATGGATTATAGATACATGGTAATTGAGGACAGACGGGTCCGATGGATTCGATCCCCCTATACCGTCTGGGGACTATAGCGTTATGGCCTAGTACGTCTGTAGTCGATGAGTCGAGTGAATTATTATGGGGATAATAATTCACTATATCAGAAAGAGTTCTGATGGGAGAGACTCACGGCGAGCTCGGTATCGGGCCTAGAGGGTCACACACATATGGTGGATGTTTCAGTGAATAGAGGATTGGATCGAGATCCAATTAGCCCCTATTCTCATTAGATGAGACCCTATGCTGATGGGCTCCTTGATTAAGGCCCAATTAGAGACCTAAGGACATTATTGGATAGAGATCCAATAATGCAAGGTTAATGGATAATTGGATGGAAATCCAATACCACTAAGGCAGGAGCCCTAGGGTTTTTGGTGAATAGGAGGAGAGACTTATGGTTGATAGGCTGCATCTTTAGCCACCACCTCCTATTCTCCTCCCTCCTTTTGAGTAAGAGTTGCGAGATCTGATTGGAGGAGTTTCACTGTAGAGATCCATCGTGTAGATACCGCTAGAGAGGAAGACGCTTGGCCTCCTTCATCTTCTCCATTCGGATATGGAATACAGGGATATATGATCTCCCTAGGTAAAATCAATCTCTCACATATCGTGATTTTATTATTTTTACGATTTTCTCGCGACCCTAATCTTTTGCATGACGATTTGATCTGCGTGGGAAACTAGTTTTTGTTTTGATTTTCGCCACGCATGTGATGCACCCGCTGAGATTTCCCATCAGTAAGTACCTTGCTCTGATACCAATTTTTAGGATCAATTAACACTAAGAGTGGGGGGGGGGGGGGGGGGTGGGGGGAGGGGGAGGAGGGAGTGAATTAGTGCAAGAGTAAAGTCTTGTTTTAACGAAAAACTTTTTGCTTGAAGTAAGATAGAAAAATCTAATGTTTTTCGTTCAAATAAAGCAAGTGAATGATTCAAAGAAAATACTAAGTTTCTTACTTAAAAATGACTCAAGAAGGAACAAGCAAATCCGAATAAAAAGATAAGCACTATCGTAAATGAAGTGCTTGACTTGTAAATAGAATCAGAAGCATATATTGGTATTTTGTTGAAAATAATTAAGAACCTGACAATTGTAAGTAGTAAATGAAACAAGTAAGAACACTCATAATTATAGTGGTTCAGCACCAACCGACCTACGTTCACTCCCGAGTCCTTCTCCTTTAGGTACACTAGCATTCACTACCGATCTTCTTTGGGTGAAGACCAAACCCTTACAACTTGAGCTTACAAGAGAGACTTCAAGAAATTTTCTAACTCTAAGCTCACTCCCTTCTCCTTTGCTTTTTCTTACATGAAGCCCATCGAGATATCGATCCATACCAAGTCTGGGATGGGTACAGGTTGTCGTTTCCTAGGGCTTGCTATTATTTCGCCTTTATGTCATTGACACGTGTCGCATTAAGCTACAAATTCAACAATAAAGTTCTTCATCCCTTTCTAATAGAAATTTCGTTTAATCCTCTTATAGGTTCGAAGGAATCTGGAGTGCCCAAACGCTGGTGAGTAAATGCATCTCCTGTAGGATGGTATTTATGCAAGGAGAATTTGGTACTAGCACTATTCATCCTTTATATCATAAGTCCTTCGAGTCCGAATTGTAATGTGACACGAAGCCTGGTTCTTCCTCCAAGTTTTTGATGGTCTCCCTAATATTTAGATCATCTCATCATTCTTTCCTGATGTCTTCAAGGAAGTTGCTGATCGAAAGAGAGATGGTCAAAAATTCAGCTTGCTCGGGTAGTCGGTGTTAGGATCAATTGACACTAAGAGAGGGGGAGGGGGGGGGGGGGGGGGGGAGACTTTTCGCTTGAAGCAAGATAGAAAAATTTGAAGTTTTTTGTTTAAATAAAGCAAGTGAATGATTCAAAGAAAATGCTAAGTTTTTTGCTTAAAAATGACTTAAGAATGAACAAGCAAATCCAAATAAAAAGATAAGCAATGTTGTATTTAAAGTGCTTGACTTGAAACCTTGCTTTCAAAGAATAAATAGAGTCAGAAGCATTTATTGGTATTTTGTTGAAAATAATTAAGAACCCGATAATTGTAAGTAGTAAATAAAACAAGTAAGAACACTTATAATTATAGTGGTTTGCACCAATTAGCCTACGTCCACTCCTGAGTCCTCTTCCTTGAGGCACACCGGCGTCCACTATTAATCTCCTTTGGTAAAGATCAAATCCTTACAACATTTTAAGGGAGACAAGATTACACACTTGGATCACTCCCTTACCCATTTTCTTTTTCTTACAATTCACATAAGCGTTTCACATAATTTTGATCCCCAAATTATTGTATGGAGAGCAATAAAACTTGGGGTATTTATAAGCCTCAAATGGCTTCAGAATTTGGAGCCAAAATTCAAACTCACCTGAAAAATTTGGGTACAGGTGGTTCAGCTGTCGGCTTAGGCGAGTCAACCGTCCAAAGTACCCAGAATCCAGGGTACCGATGGTTGAACCGTCGGCCTGAGCGGTTCAGCCATTGACAGTCGCCTGAAATCCTAGGCGGCGACGGTACACTCGTCGCTCACCGGCGGTTCATCCACCTGGAATCCTGGATAAGTGATTCCCTTCACTTTTTCAATCCCGACTTCAACCACATGTTGACCAATTCTCTGGTCAAACCTCTTATTATAATATTCTCTATGTCATAGTTAATCTTGCATCAATCAACTCTAACAGCCTGATTAGATCAAACACTTATTAATTGATTTCATCATCAAAATATGAGGTTCAATAATCTCCTCATTTTTTATGATAATAATCAATTGATGACATGGTTAATCCGAACTCCCCCTAAATCCATGCCTTAATAAAGAAAGCTTAAATTTAAGAGAACCACACCCTCTTGAATTCAAGTATCACGAAACAAATCATATTCCAAGCAAATTTCAACAAGAATTTACATCAAGTTATCGAATCATGAATTTCAAAAAGAATTATGCATCCATATCCAAGATATCCAAGTATATCATCAATGTCATGTGTCATAAATGTTCATTTCTCCCCCTTTGTCATAAACAAAAATATAAAATGCATAGCTAATAATTTTAAAGCACATGATTGAATAGAATATGTATTATAATTTTTTTTTCCCTTTCATGATTAATAAGGAGAGAAACATGGAAGGAGTTGTGACAACATCATTAAGAAGAACTCTTAATAAATTTTAAAAAGAATATTAAGATGAGCTCAAAAGTCCAGGAGATTTAAAGACTACTTATATATTTTAAATATATCAAAAATCATCTCTTGATAACAAAAATTATCTCTTGTAAATTTCAAATGTAGCAATTCATCATCTTCATGCAATTTTTCTCCCTTTTTGTAAACAATAAAAACATATAGAAATTTTTCAAAAATATTATCACAAAAAGCTTAATCTTATGAAATTTAGATTAGCAATTCTTATATTTTCATGATTTAGCATTCTTAACTCTTAACCTCAATCTTGTAGATATAAAATTTTAAAAGAAAATTTCGAATATGAGGTTAACAAATCATTCTCATGTAAATTTTAAAAAAATATAGCAAATAAATCTGAAAAATAATAAATATTATTTTTATGTAGATTTTCTCCTCTTTTGTAAACAAAAAGATAGAATCAAGGAGGGGGTTTTGAAAAGCATCATATGCAATACATCATATCATTATAATAAAATCATGAGTATTATTCCAAATCATCATGTATATTTTTAAAATCATCATTATATGCATGATCATCATACATTATTTTACATCATCATACATTCTCCCCCTTTTTCATCAACAAAAAGGATAAATACAATTAACAAGTTTTTAAGATATGAAAGCTTAGCAATTTGACAAATTTTTCATCACTTTAAAACATGGAAGCTAGTGAGTTATTTCTTCTCTTTTTGAGAAGTATACAAGCTAGTAAATTTTTGATTCCTTTGTAATATTCAAGCTAGCAATTTTACATCATGCAAGCTAAAAGTTTTGATCCCCCTTTGTCATTGTCAAAAAGAAGGGATGGTTACAATACTGCAAAACTTTTTTTATTATATCATTTTTCAAATCATCACATGAAATATATCAAGAAAAATTAGCATGGTGATGAGATATACAATTCATGAAGATAAATTGTGAGTATTGAGAGATAAATCATAAGAGAAATAAATAAAATATCTTGATTCATGCATAAGAAATATCAAGTTGTCAAGATCATGATTTATATAAAATTCTCCTTTTAAATAATATGAGAACACATAATAAGATATTTTGATTTATAAAAGATTTCAAGTTATAATTCCAAGGAATCAAAATCTGGTAAAAGCTCATTTAATTTTAAATAATCAAAATCATCAAAACCATGATCACTATGCATCATTAAATCATCAAGCATGATTTTATAAAGTATCTTCAATCAAATTCAAAAGGCAATACTGAAATTATCAAGATATACATTATTCTTTAAATTCATGTTATAGTTTCAAATAGATAAACTTATGGTTCATTTAGAAACTTCCTTAATCGAACTTGATTTATGTAAGGATTTCAAGTTTCATATTCTAAACTTGCCAAAATCATGATAATAATCTATTCAAGTTCAAATCATCAAAATCGATATTTTAAAAAAATCATGAATATATTCATCAATCTCTTATTAAAATCTTAATAAGATAAAGATTGAGAAAGTTTTAAAAGAAATCATCACAAATATTACAAAAAGATATGTTCAAACATGATCTTTGGTTTATCTTTAATCCAATAATGTTTCTTTGTTAAGTGTTTCTTTTAGACTTTAGTGAAAAGAGTTGTTATGCATTTGTCAAGTGTATTTCAAATATATATTTTTGAGAGCACTAAAATGAGAAATATGTAAATCTTTATTTAAAGTTTTAATTCAAGAACTATTATCCAATCATAACCCATTGTAACATACAACTGTCCAACTAGTTAAGTCAATCATTCAATAATCACAACATTTAAGTCATTCAACAATAAATATTCAAGCCAATAATTTTGATCTTAACATTCAATCAAAAATCTCATTTTTGTAAGTTTCAATAAATATATTTTTCAATAACTAAGATTTTTTTTGTTCTAGTTCATTTTCATACTTGTATGCTCTAGCTATGCATCATCAATATTAATTGTATAATGATAAACCATCAAAAGATTCATTATCACTAATTTTAATTCTAATAATTTCCTTGTTACTACTTAGGCTAGTAAGCTTGAAAGAGTGGTAGATATCAATTAATATGTCTTGAGCATCTAAAATATTATTTAATGCTCCTAGCTTTAGTTTAGAGACAAACCTATAAGAAAAATATTTTTGATTTAGGTACTCATTTTATATTGGATCCTTCATAAAGAACTTTATCTTTCTTTTCTAATTGATTTTTGTTGTATGAAGTTTCCTTGGGAACCTAAACTAATTGGTGTGGACTAAATTTTATAAATAGACATTTGTTTGCCTTATGTCCTAATTTTTCACAAAAATTACATTTGACTTTCGGTGACAAATTTAAGGTAAGTCCTTTAACAAAAATGGTTGGTTTTTGTTGAATGTTACCAACAAAACCTATGTCATTTCTTACTATTAATATGACCCTTATTGGCAAGGATCATATTAGGAATTTATTTCTAATTTTAAATTTTTGTAATGTTGTCTTAAGTAAAATATTTTCTTCTTTAACATTATCTAACATCTCACGTTTAGAACAAGGGTTATGTGATGACATTTCATAATCTACCAACTAACAAATCATGTTCATTTTTTAGCAACTTATAAGATTTGCTAATTTTTATAAATTCATCAAAGAATTCATGAAACAAATTTAATAATTTTTAAAAAATTCTTAATGAATGACAAACCTCATTTTGGATCACTATAAGCACAAGATTCTCCACTTCTTAGTTGTGCATTTTTTCTTTCGAGCTCTTCGGCTTCTTGCGTTCATAGCAAAATGTTTTTGTCCATCTTTAGATCATTTTTATAGTTCATATTAATTAATTAATCTGATTTATATGTCAAAGGTTCAAAGTTAATATCACTAGAGATTTTCACTCGATGAGTCATATGTTCTCTTTAGTTCCACTTCTTTTCGGTTCTTTGGAATGTGTTCTTGGGTACTCAACGTCAAATTTTTAGGAAGATGTTCTTCTTGTTCATTTTTGCAAGATATTTTACTTAATGATTCTTTTAGATTAATTATGCTTTCATGTGTGATTTTTAATATATGTCAAATATCGAAAGCCGAATCACAAGAGGAAATCCAATCAAATTCATTTTTGTCTAGAGCACAATACAAGACATTCATAACCTTGGCATTTAAAGAAAATATTTATTTTTCATAATCATTCCAATCATTTATTGGATTGGATGACTTATGAAAACCTTTTTTAACAATATACCACAAATAAAGATCTATTGAAGTAAAAAAGATATGCATTTGAATTTTTCAAGATGTGTAGTCCATCCCATTGAACATAGGAGGATCTGTGATACATTGACCCTCATTTATGTCAAACAAAGCATAAATAGAATCAAAATAAAGTGAATGATTCAAAGAAAATGGTAAGTTTCTTGCTTAAAAATGACTCAAGAAGGAACAAGCAAATCCGAATAAAAAGATAAGCAACATCGTAAGTGTTTGACTTGAAACCTTGCATTCAAAGAGTAAATAGAATCGGAAGCATCTATTAGTATTTATTAAAAACAATTAAGAACCCGATAATTGTAATTAGTAAATAAAACAAGTAAGAACACTCATAATTATAGTAGTTCGGCACCAACCGGCCTACGTCCACTCCCGAGTCTTCCTTGAGGCACACCAGCATCCACTATTGATCTCTATTGGGTGAAGATCAAACCCTTACAATATTTTAGGAGAGACAAGATTACACACTTGGATTACTCCCTTACTCATTTTCTTTTTCTTACAATTCACACAAGTTTTTCACAAAATTTTGATCCTCAAATTGTTGTATGGAGTGCCAGAAAACTTGAGATATTTATGGGCCCCAAATGGCTTCAGAATTTGGAGCCAAAATTCAAACTCACTCGAAAAATCCGGGTACGGGCTGTTTAGCGTCGACCTAGGTGGGTTAATCATCGAAAGTAACCAAAATCAAGGGTACGGGCGGTTCAGCCGTCGACCTAGGTGGGTTAATCGCCGAAAGTAACCAGAATCAAGGGTACGGGCGGTTGAATCGTCGGCCTAGGCGGTTCAACCATTGACAGCCGTCCAAAATCCTAGGCGACGACGATACACCCGTCGCTCACTAGCGATTCATCCATCGGAAATTCCAAAAAAGTGATTCCCTTTACTTTTCCAATCCCGACTTAAACCACATATTGACCAATTCTCTGGTCAATCAATTGAGCTCAATTAAACCCTTTTAGTGGACCCGGTTTCCTCTTTGAGTTGATTTGGATTCCTTCCAAATCATACTCATTTAGGACTCAATCTTAACCTACGACTTAAGGATTACAATCAAACATGACAACCAAGCTTACGACCTCACTCCTGCAATCCGACAACCTCCGACATTCCTTGTGATGAGTCTCACGGTCTTCCTCCGACGATCTCCCAACGTGCTCCTAGCAATCTTCCTGATACCTTCGGTGAAGTGCTAGCAAACTCCCGGTGAGCTCCCACTGCATTGTCCAATTCTTGGCCCGATGCCTAAGCTTGATCCTAGGTCCATGTCTGATTTGTAATTCCCTTTCACTGTCATAGTTAACCTACACGATGCTAACTATGACTTTATTAATTACAATCATAATGGCCAACACATCCACTTCAAGACCTTCCCAACTCCCGGTAAGCTTTTTGGCTACCCCTAACAATCTTTCAGCGAGTCTCGATCTTCTTCTGGCAAACTCCCTTGTGCCATCCTGGCAAGCTCCCGATACCCTCGGCGAGCTCCCGATGCACTCTAGATGAGTTCCCAACCGCATCGTTCGAACCCCGGCCTGATGCTTGGACTTGACTTTGGCATTAATTAAGTCTAACAATCTTGTTAGATCAAACACTCATCAATTAATTTCATCATTAAAATATAAGATTCAATAGTCGGGAGAGCGTATCTGTAACCATATTATCCTTCCTCTTTTTGTAATTTATTTTATAATCATATCCAAAAAGTTTTGTTACCCATTTATGCTGCTCGGGGATGATATTTTATGTTTTAAAAAAATATTTGAGACTCTTGTGATCGGTCTTTATTTAAAAGCGTCGATCGATCAGGTAGGATCTCCATTTTGTTACTGCGTGCATGATCGTAAGCATCTCCTTATCGTAGATAGACATCTTTAGGTGTGAATGAGATAATGTCTTGCTGGTCTAGGGCGAGGGGTTGACCTTCTTGCATGAGGATGATGCCGATCCAAACTCCCGATGCATCTGCTTCAATGATGAACGTCTTGTCAAAGTCGGGTAGTGCTAGAACAGGTGTATATGTCATTGCTAACTTGAGAGCGTCGAAGGCAGCAGAGGCTTTGTCCGACCACTGAAAAGCATCCTTTTTTAGCAAGGATGTGTGGAGGGCGCTGATCTTTCCGTAATCCTTGACGAACTTGCAGTAGTGGCCCATTAGTCTGAGAAATTCGCGTAGCGCCTTTACGTTCTTAGGTGTCGGCCAGCTTTGCATTGCCTCAATCTTTGAAGGGTACATTTCTATGCCTTCCACCGAGATGATGTGCCCAAAATATTCCACCTTTTGCTGACAAAAGTTACATTTTAATTATTTGACAAAAAGAGTATGCTCTTGAAGAATCATGAAAACAAGTTGTAAGTGACGGAGGTTTCAAGCGAAGGACTGTAAATAAGGATGTCGTCGAAGAAAACCAGCATGAACTTACGAAGATAACTCCGAAAAATATCATTCATGAGGCTCTGAAATGTGGAGGGAGCATTGGTGAGACCGAAGGGCATTACCAAAAATTCATAATGGAGGTTATGTTTGAAAGGCGATATTCGGTATGTCTTCTTCGTGCACCCGAATTTGATGTATCTCGACTGCAAATCTAGCTTTGCAAAGACTTGTGCTCCCTTTAATTCATCAAGTAATTCATCCACCATGGGAATAGGGTACTTGTCCTTGACTGTTATGCTGTTGAGGGCTTGGTAGTCTATGCAAATTCACCATGTTTCATCTTTCTTACGTACAAGGAGCACCGACGAAGAATAGGGGCTGCAACTTGGTCGAATGATCCATGTTTCAAGGATCTCATGTACAATCTTCTCTATTTCAGCCTTCTGAAGGTGAGGATAGCGATACGGTCGAGTATTTGCTTGTGGTTTGCCCAGTAGGATTGAAATGTGGTAGTCGTGTAGTCAGGTAGGAGGTAGACTACGTGGTTTGGCGAAGAAGTATGAAAACTCAACAAGTAATTAGAGAAAGTTTGGGTCTTCAATTTTCATCGTCTCCCACATATGTCGCTGCTGAAGTTGTATTAGGAAGCCGCTGTGTATTTTTTATAAAACTTTCTTCATGTGCTGCATTAAAGCTATCGTCACATCACTCCTGCATTTCCTGCATAACATTTGTTGGGAAACCTCAGTAGGTGCATCACATGCACAGTGGAAGATCAAAACAAAAACAAGTTTCCTACATAGATCAAATCGTCATGCAAAAGATTCGATCACGAGAAAGCCACAAAAATAAAAAAAAACCATGTCATGTGATAGGTTGATTACCTAGGGAGATCGTATATCCCTTTCCAGATCCATATGGAGAGGATGAAGGAAGTTAAGCATCTTCCTCTCTAGCAGTGTCCATATGATGAATCTCTAAAGCAAAACTCCTCCAATCAAATCTCGTAACTCTTGCATCGAGGGAGGGAGGAGAATACGAGGGGTGGCCAAAGCTGCAGCCTATCAACCATGAGCCCCCCCTCCTATTTATAGAGAGCCAATAAAAACCCTAGAGGTCCTACTTTAATGGGTATTGAATTTTCATCCAATTACCCACTAATCTTACATTATTGGATCTTTATCCAATAATCTCTTTTGGCTTCTAATTGGATCTCATGCAAGGAGACAATCAATATAGGATATCATCTAATGAGAATAGGGGCTAACTGGATCTCTATCCAATCCTCTATTCGTTGAAGCATCCACCATATATATGTAACCCTCTAGGCCCGATACCAAGCTAGCCGTGAGTCGCTCTCATTAGAACTCCTTCTGATATAGTGAATTATTATCTCTATAATAATTCACTCGACTCATCAACTATAGATGTACTAGGCCATTACACCATAGTCCCTAAACGGTATAGGGGAATCAAATCCATCAGACTGTCTATCCATAGTTATCGTGTATCTATAATCCCTCATCCAATTAATATCCCAGAGACCGTATATTAGACATGGTACTATCAGGTCACATACGAAATCCATTTGAAACTCGCTCTAATCGGATTCTCCCGGAGAACTCATCTCTAAATCCGAATGACCTTGGCCAGAGATTTGTTTAAGCAAGTATATATGAGATATTTCTCTTGTGATACCGAGAGTGGATGACCCTTTATTAACACACAATTGCCTTTATAAGGTTGGCTACCAATCCCGATAATTCACTGAAGCAGATATGAAACTTTCCAAACCTGTAAGTCTAGCGTCAAAGAAAGGAGTACTTAAACAAGACATCCTTGGTGTCTCATCTAAGGACCAGATACACAACTGAGACTATAAAATCATTGTCTAACAATAGATATCATTAACCATACAATATTTCATAAGTGGATCAAGTAGTGAACTCATTCTCCAATGAGCACCTGTACTATATCCTTAGTGTCTCCACACAAGTAGCTATGAGACCAGCCACCTCCATCATATAGATGAGTATATAGTACATCGATCTATCTGATTATCTCGATGTCCCTCTCGAGTAACCTATGACCGGGATTGTTTAGAATCTGTGTTTAAAGGTGAATCGATCTCATTATCATGATCTCATCACGATCCGATTCCCATTGCACAGAACCAAGGACATCACAAGATATATATGCAATAGATAATATAATATGAGAATATGCCAATAATAATCATAAGTAAAAAGATCATGCAGCGTGTCACATGTGTCATCACTCACGTGATTGGCTTGTAGGGCACATGTAACCAATAATTTCCCACTTGACCAAAAGCCTCACCTATGTGTCTAATCCCCATCAAACCGCTGTGACACTCAAATACAATCTAGCCAGCGGCTTCATCAATGGATCTGCAATGTTATCTTCGGATGAAACTCTTTCCATTGCTATATCTTTTCGGGTCATGATCGCTCTAATCAGATATAACCTCCTCAGAACAATTCTGATGAGACCTAGGTTCCCTTGTTAGTGCTATCGCCTTATCACTATCGCAGTATATGGGAATCAGCTCCACACTACTTGGTACAACTCTCAAATCCCTGATGAACTTCTTCATCCATACCCCTTCTCTTGCTGCTTCTTCTACAGTAATGTATTTTACCTCTGTGGTCGAGTCAGTAGTAGTATCTTGCTTGAAACTCTTTCAATTTACTGCTCCCCTATTCAGGGTGAAAACATACCATGAGTTTGACTTCCTATCATTAATGTCGGATTAAAAACTTAGTCTGTGTAACCCTTAACCAAGAGACTACCTCCTCCATATACCAGTAAAATATCTTTAGTCCTTCTCGAGTATTTAAAGATACACTTTACTGCCTTTCAATATTCTAAACATGGATCTGCCTGATACCTGCTCGTAACACTTAGAGCATATGCTATATCAGCCTGGTACATGACATAGATAGACTCTATCGCTGAGGCATAAGATATCATATCTATGTCTCCTTTCTTCAGGAGCCCTTGGAGACATACTCCTAGAATGTGATATTCCATGTCTCATCGGTATGAGACCTCTCTTGGAATTCTCTATGCCAAACCTTTTGACAATGGAGTCTATGTATCTGAACTAGGACAAGCTAAGCATCCTCTTATATCTATCTCTATAGATCTGGATCCCCAAAATATAGAATGTTTCCCCTAAATCTTTCATGGAGAAGTTTCTCGATAGCCAAACCTTTACTGTTGAGAGCATCCCTATATCATTCCTAATAATTAGAATGTCATCTACATATAACACTAAGAAGGTGATAGCGCTCCCACTTACCTTCTTCTACACACAAGGCTCATCTTCGTTCTTAACAAAGTCATAAGATCTGATCGCCTCATTAAATCTTATGTTCCAACTTCGGGAAGTTTGCTTTAGTCTATAAATGGACCTGAGCAACCTGCAAACTTTATCTGGACTCTCTCAGGATATGAATCCCTCTTGCTGCATCATATATGCCTCCTCCTCGAGGTTGCCATTGAGGAATATCGTTTTCGCATCCGTCTGCCAGATCCCATAGTCATAGTGTGTTGTAATGGCCAAAAGAATTCTAA
This sequence comes from Ensete ventricosum, assembly GCA_029747655.1. Lineage (NCBI taxonomy): Eukaryota > Viridiplantae > Streptophyta > Magnoliopsida > Zingiberales > Musaceae > Ensete > Ensete ventricosum. Next base: position 33,323,202 of record JAQQAF010000001.1, on the reverse strand, counting down.
TGGATTTAAGCATGGCTATAGGTGAAAAGGTTTCGTCATAGTCAACTCCTTGCCTTTGACAATATCATTTAGCTACCAGACTTGCCTTATAGATCTCCACTTTTCCATCCACTCTGATCTTCTTCTTGAAGATCCACTTGCAGCCGATGGGTACGATACTCTCAGGTGCATCCACAAGGTTCCAAACCTTGTTAGAGTACATGTAATCCATCTCAGCATTCATGACTTCTTGCTACTTCCTGGAGTCTATACTTATAGTAGCCTCCTCGTAGGTCTGAGGATCAACATCCTGAGAGTCCTCTCTACTGATATGTCCTATATATCTTTCAGGAGAATGAGATACTCTACTAGACCTACGTAAAGTTGAAACTTGTGTACTAGATATCTGAACAGACTCAGACTATGGAATTATGCTTGAGCTAGGTTCTCCATTCTTGCTTAACTCTATCTCACTCCATTGTTTATACCAATAATATGTTCCTTCTCAAGGAACACAGCTCTCTTAGCAACAAAGACCTTTTGGTCCTCAGGATGATATAAATAATACCCATAAGTTCCCTTCGGGTATCCTACCAACTTGCATCATTCTGTCGTTGAGTCCAACTTATCGGGATTATGTCTTTTAATGTGGATAGGATAGCCTCAAATCTTAACCATCTTAAGATCGAGCTTCTTTCCTTTTCATATCTCATATAGTGTAGACACTACCGACTTTGATGAAACTATGTTCAGAAGGTAAGTTACGGTCTCGAGGGCTATCCCTAGAATGAGATGGGTAGGTCAGCGAAACTCATCATGGATCGTACCATGTCTAACATTGTGCGATTCCTCCTTTCTGATACACCATTGAGCTGAGATGTATAAAGAGGTGTCCACTGGGATAGAATCTCATTGTCCTTGAGGAAATGGGTGAACTTCTTACTCATGTACTCTCCTCCTCAATTTGAACATAGTCCTAATACTCTTTCCAATCTGGCTCTTTACTTCATTCTTATAATCCCTGAATTTCTCAAAGGCCTCAGACTTATACTTTATCAAGTACACGTGCCTATACTTAGAGAAATCATCAGTGAATGTAATAAAGTATGAGAAACCACATATAGCCTGAGTCGATATGGCACCACATACATCACTATGTACGAGTTCCAATAACTCAGTGGCTGTCTCTCTAGTTCCACTAAAAGGAGAGTTGATCATCTTCTCACGAAGGCAAAAGTTCGTAAGGTGCATATGACTCATAGTCAAATGGATCTAAGTATCAATCTTTCAGCAACTTTTGAATCATTCTCTGATGTATATGGCCTAGCCTATAATGTCATAGGTATGCATTGTTTACCTCATCTCTTTTCCTCTTAGACATATTTATAATCATGATGTGTAGAGAAGTGTCTCACACATATAAGCCATTTGTAAGGGTCCCTCTAGTGATGATCTCATCATCCATAATTATTGAATAACTATTGTTCTCAAAAACTAATTTATATCCATAAATTGTCAAACAAGATATGGAAATATGTTTTTGATAATAGTGGAAACAAAATAGCATGCATCTAATACAATAATAACTCCACTATGCATATGTAGGGTGACCTCCAAATAGCAACTGTAACAACTCTTGCTCTATTGCCCATCTTGAGGTCCATCTCACCTCTGGCCAATCTCGCCTCATTAAATCTTGCCCGAACCTGCAACGAATTACAGATATGATAAACACTCCTGGTATTCAATACTCATGTGTTATCATGAAAATTTGACAAGTGGAGACTGATCATAAATATACCTGAAGTTTCTCCAAGTTTTTGTTTCGCCTTATCTACAATGTAGTCCTTACAGTTTCTCTTCCGGTACTTATCTTGGCGATAGTGGAAGCACTGTCCTTTATCCTTTGTTGGTTTTTTCTTGGCAACTTTTGCCTTACCCAATCGTTCTTTGCCTTTGCTCTTCTTAATGGTCTTACTAGCCTTCCTTTTCTTCTTGATCTCACCAATGTGGAGAACTGACTTCTCTTTCTCGATGGTACTCTCAACTTCCCTCAACATATTGAGGAGCTTAGGGTAAGTCACCTTAAACTTGCTCATGTTAAAATTCATGATGAAGTGAGAAAAAGAATGGTAGGGACTGAAGTATAAGATCAACATACAAGATCTTGATCACGTAGATAGGTGAGCCTCGAGGAACTTGATCAACTCAACCTATGTCGTGATTCAATTTCTTCCTATAATGATGGAAGGCCACGTGGGTCAATCTTATTGCCTCACGCTTACCAACTTAATATTATTATAGGAGGGGTTTTTTTATTTTGTATCGGTTTCCTAATATGTCGTGTCACACACATACATATTTAATATATATCTACATCGCATGCAAATAATATATATATATATATATATATATATATATATATATATACATATATCTAGTAGATGTATAACATATCACATATACAAGCCACACCAGATGATCATGAGCCGTCACCTAATATGATTAAGCCCGAGAAAATGGGCCTAATAACTTACAATAAGATCTATGCGTGCATCGATGCATCTCCATGCCCTGTGATTATTGATCTCATCATCATCGGTTCCGTCGGATCCTCATCGCATCACCATGCATCGTGATCTTCCGCCACGGCATTGTGGATCCCGTTGTCACCTCTACACTCCCACCGCGCCTCTTCATGTAAATTATAAATAATCATGGGCACGCAAGCCCAACAATAAATGAGAAATACGGAGGCTCATAGGCCCCAATAATAATAATAATTATAATTATAATTACACACATTATAACACATAGCTCATGATCATCCATCCACATCATGCATCACATGTACATCACATCACATATAAGATTACTAGATATATAATAATTAATTTAACTATTTAATTAATTATTTTTTAAAAAATCAGGACATGCTTAGAATTTCAAGAATTATCAAGGGCATTTTCATAATTATGGATAAGAGGACAGTCCTCAAAATTTTTGTAATTGTTGAGAGTATTTTCAGTATTCTAGGCATAAGATAGCCTTTAAAATTTCTCAAATTCCAAGGGGCAGTATCGAATCCATCGGACCTGTTTGTCCACTGTTACTGTGTATCTATAATCTCTCATCCAAATAATATCTCAGAGACCATATATTGGACATGGTACTATTAGGTCAAATATGGTACTGTCAATAAAGGGCCATCCAAACTGATAGTACTGTCAGTTTCATATCCGGTACAATGAGTTATCGGGATTGGTAGTCAACTAGGATAAGTCTAGCGTTGAAGAAAGGAGTACTTAAACAAGACATCCTTGGTGTCTCAAGTCTAAGGACCAGATACACAACTGAGACCATGGAATCACTATCTAACATTATGTATCATTAACCATACAATATTTCATAAGCAGATCAATTAGTGAACTCGTTCTCCAATGAGCACCTGTACTATATTCTTAGTGTCTCCACACAAGTTGCTATAAGACCAGTCATATCCATCATATGGACTAGTATATAGTACACTGGTCTGTCCGATTATCTCGATGTTCCTCTCGAGTAACCTATAACCAGGATTGTTTAGGATCTGCGTTTAAAGGTAATCGATCTCATTATTGTGATCTCATCACAATCTGATTCTCGTTGTACAAAACTAAGGATATCACAATATATAAATGCAACAGATAATATAATGTGAGAATATGCCAATAATAATCATAACAAAAAAGATCACACAGCGTGTCACATGTGTCATCACTCACGTGATTGGTTTGTAGGGCACCTGTAACCAGTAGGATCACCTATTTTCCTTTGCTAAAAAATTTCATAATTAACTTCAAAAGATTCTAGGAAATATAACTTAGCATATAGTTAGTCATTCGATGCTGAGCACCGCCTCATAATCATCGAGTGGGAGGAGGAAGAAGTTAGCGACAATTTGCGTAGCCGGCAAGAGCATGCACCACATAATCTACAAGAATTATCAAGGGCATTTTTATAATGATAGATAAGAGGACAGTCCTCAAAATTTTCATAAATGTTGAGAGTATTTTTGGTATTTTGGGCATAAGATAGCCTCTGAAATTTCTCAAATTCCAAGGGGCAGTATCGAATCCATCGGACCTGTTTGTCTACTGTTATTGTGTATCTATAATCTCTTATCCAAATAATATCCCAGAGACCGTATATTGGACATGGTACTATTAGGTCAAATATGGTACTGTTAATAAAGGACCATCCAAACTGATAGTACTGTCAGTTTCATATCCGGTACAATGAGTTATCGAGATTGGTAGTCAACTAGGATAAGTATAGCGTCAAAGAAATGCGTACTTAAACAAGGCATCCTTGGTGTCTCAAGTCTAAGGACCAGATACACAACTGGGACCATGGAATCACTATCTAACATTATTTATCATTAACCATACAATATTTCATAAGCAGATCAATTAGCGAACTCGTTCTCCAATGAGCATCTGTACTATATTCTTAGTGTCTCCACACAAGTGGCTATAAGACTAGTCATATCCATCATATGGACTAGTATATATATAGTACACTGGTCTGTCCGATTATCTCGATGTTCCTCTCAAGTAACCTATAACCAGGATTGTTTAGGATCTGCGTTTAAGGTAATCGATCTCATTATTGTGATCTCATCACGATCTGATTCTTATTGTACAAAACTAAGGATATCACAATATATATATGCAACAAATAATATAATATGAGAATATGCCAATAATAATCATAACAAAAAAGATCACACAGCGTGTCACACGTGTCATTACTCACGTGATTGGTTTGTAGGGCACCTATAACCAGTAGGATCACCTATTTTCCTTTGCTAAAAAATTTCATAATTAACTTCAAAAGATTGTAGGAAACATAACTTAGCATATAGTTAGTCATTCGATGCTGAGCACCGCCTCATAATCATCGAGTGGGAGGAGGAAGAAGTTAGCAACGATTTGCGTAGCCGACAAGAGCATGCACCACATAATCGGCCCGATTGTGGATATTCCTCCGTGACCTCCTCCTCACGATCTGATTCTCATTGTACAAAACTAAGGATATCACAATATATATATGCAACAAATAATATAATATGAGAATATGCCAATAATAATCATAACAAAAAATATCACACAGCGTGTCACACGTGTCATCACTCATGTGATTGGTTTGTAGGGCACCTGTAACCAGTAGGATCACCTATTTTCCTTTGCTAAAAAATTTCATAATTAACTTCAAAAGATTCTAGGAAACATAACTTAGCATATAGTTAGTCATTCGATGCTGAGCACCGCCTCATAATCATCGAGTGGGAGGAGGAAGAAGTTAGCAACGATTTGCGTAGCCGACAAGAGCATGCACCACATAATCGGCCCGATTGTGGATATTCCTCCGTGACCTCCTCCTCACGATCTGATTCTCATTGTACAAAACTAAGGATATCACAATATATATATGCAACAAATAATATAATATGAGAATATGCCAATAATAATCATAACAAAAAAGATCACACAGCGTGTCACACGTGTCATCACTCATGTGATTGGTTTGTAGGGCACCTGTAACCAGTAGGATCACCTATTTTCCTTTGCTAAAAAATTTCATAATTAACTTCAAAAGATTGTAGGAAACATAACTTAGCATATAGTTAGTCATTCGATGCTGAGCACCGCCTCATAATCATCGAGTGGGAGGAGGAAGAAGTTAGCAACGATTTGCGTAGCCGACAAGAGCATGCACCACATAATCGGCCCGATTGTGGATATTCCTCCGTGACCTCCTCCTCACGATCTGATTCTCATTGTACAAAACTAAGGATATCACAATATATATATGCAACAAATAATATAATATGAGAATATACCAATAATAATCATAACAAAAAAGATCACACAGCGTGTCACACGTGTCATCACTCACGTGATTGGTTTGTAGGGCACCTGTAACCAGTAGGATCACCTATTTTCGTTTGCTAAAAAATTTCATAATTAACTTCAAAAAATTCTAGGAAACATAACTTAGCATATAGTTAGTCATTCGATGCTGAGCACCGCCTCATAATCATCGAGTGGGAGGAGGAAGAAGTTAGCAACGATTTGCGTAGCCGACAAGAGCATGCACCACATAATCGGCCCGATTGTGGATATTCCTCCGTGACCTCCTCCTCATGCTCAAGGTCCTCCTCTTCATATTCTAACTGATTCAATCAGAAGAAGTTGGATAGCTTCAATTTGGCCCAACCATCGGCCAAAATGCTCGAGTTGAGAGTTATCAATAGTACACTTATCAACCCTTATAAGGCACTCATATATTCCCACATTTCCAATGTGGGACTAAGGGGTGTTACAGCGTACGTCTCCAAATATGAGATGTTACGATCTTTCTTTTGTTAACGGGTCAAGGGCATAGGTTGGTGAACGGATAGGTGGCAGTAGAAGATAAAGATCGATGGTGGAGGATTGTAGCTGCGGTAGACTGTTGTTGGAGCTGCGGCTTATGCTGCTATTTCGGTTGGATGTAAATCTTAGAAATTGGTTACGACGATTGTGTCTTAAGACTAGAGGGGTGCCTTAAAGACGATATGGTTGGTAGCAGCAAATTCAATAGGATCTGGTGGGTTACATGAAAAAGAACGGCAAAAGGTATAGCAGCATAAATTTACATAAAAAATTTCAACAGTTTAGACGTAAAATTTTAGCAGTTCGTATCAGGGATTTATAGTAGAACTCAATGGAGATTCGCTAGTAAGGAAAAGCTAATGCCGTCGTAAAATTCATAGGAGAATATGACAGTAATAAATTCGGCAAGATCAAGGAGTACAAGAAGGTGCTGTGGTAGATTTTTACGTCTAAAGTCCAGTAGTTTGGATGTAAAAGTTTCAGCGGTTTGTGTCAAAAAAATTTACGCAGAACCCTAAGGAAATCCGCTAATGAGAAATACCAAAGCTGTCATAAAAATACGTAGAAAATATGACAGTAAAATAGTGATAGCAAGATCAAAGATAGGGTAGTAGTATGTGGTTGAAATTTACAGTGTAACTTTCATCGTAAAAATAGTAACTTTGTGACGACAAGTTTGTGTAGCGTAATAGAGTAACACTTTTTTGGGTTTGGATTTAGAATAACTAAATTGCAACAGCGGTAAGGTAGATTACCATAACCTGATGCAATTCTTGTGGGGACTGCAAGGGTGATCTGCGACAGTGGTGATGATGGCGGAGTTGGCGACAATCTTAACAATTGTGTGAATTGCTTGGGCGACTAGATGAATGTGATGGGCGGATATGGAAGGCAATGAAGCACTAAGGAGCGCTGCTCAGATACGAAGTGTTATAACTCTCGCGGATTCTAAGCTTGGGGTTAATCTCTATATGGGATCGGCCCTCCTGGAACACTATAGGGATTCCCTCCTCCAAGGTATTCAACTACAAGAGCCGAAGAAGGATTGATCTATTCATGATAAAAAGATTGTGGCTACAAGTGCTTATATAGAATCTCAAAACCCTAGCTCCTAATAAGACTTCAACTTCTAATAAACTTCATCTCCAAATCAACTCCTAACCCCTAGTCAACTTCGGTGTGGCCGACTACTATAGAAGACTCCTACTCCAATTAAACTTTTCTCTAACCCTAGTCGATCTCTTTAATCAAAGAGAGTGATGATTAGTTTAAGATTTACATGACTCATAACTAGTATGATTCAATAAATTTAGGATCTGAGTCTAAGATGCTAACAAGTGTCCAGTAGCCTAACAATGTCTTTGCATACATCCATCCCCTCGGATTCCTGCTGTTGAAAGCAAAGCCTGAGTGAGATATCAACATGAAATCTCCCACGATTGTTGCCTGTCCTGTTCGTGTGCCATCCAACCACTTTACTTCCATTGCATACTGGGCCTTCTATAATAACCTTATTTTTAGCTTTGAGCAAGCATTGCCACAGGCCAAGTGCCAAATCTCCTACACACAAACTGCTTTGTCAAGCGGATCAACAGACAGTAACTTGAAAGCCCTTTCCACCTTGTTGGAACTCTGACGCACTTGTAAATAAGTAATGATGTACAGGGATAACAGTTCAACATTAGGAGAGTAACAAAAATTTACTGAACAACCTTGTAGGGAATAATTAGCTATTCTAGCAGACATAAATTGACTTAGTTAAATCACTGGTTTACTGCAAACTCAAGAGGACGAGAACTAAAAAATGACTTTGTTAATTCTCAGGTTTACTCAATCTGAAGAGGACTCATAACTACAAAGGAGTGTGCTATTGTAGTGTCCTCAAAACTTTAATCAAGTGTAGCATTTGCAAGATATGCAATTGGTTTTTTGTCAAGCATAGTGATATGTTTAATTGTAACATACTTGAAGATTCAGAAATTAGCCATGGTTATCACTTGTTTCTTTCTGTCAAAAAAAAAAAGAACAAAGTGAACTTACCCTCCATTCACAGTCGAGGTTTGTGTAAAGAAATATCAACAAGTAGTTCATCTGCAGCATGTGGCTACCATTTCCAGACATGTCAAATCTGGTAAATCTCTGTTTTTATCGTTTTAAGCTTATCTGATGATACAAGCTTCTTAAAGAAGTCGAATTATACTGTAACTGTGCGTGCACTCATCAAGTCATACTATTTGAGGCGACAGTTCAAACTACTAAATCGGTAGATTATGCTGGAAGAATAATGTAATTGCTGCTACCAGCTGCTACCTGATCTGTCTCAGGCGGTCGAAGAGATCCAGAGAGCAGATGCTGTCGTCATCTGCAAAGTAGACGATTCCGTCCAGGCGATGGAGCCTGATGTGCTTGAGGGCGGTGTTCCGCTGGCGGACGTCTCTGTGGACGTTGACGCTGCTGTTCTTGCGGCATACGAGGTGCCTGCACATGACGCCGGATTTCCTGAGAGTCGGCGGTTTCGGCGGTGGCCGTCTTCGTCTCGACGACAATCCAGAGTAGGGGCGGAGGCACGAGGTTGAGCGTGTGGGCGAGGCGGGTCAGGTGGTAGGTAGCCCTGAAAGGCCCTGCCTGTTGTACGTCGGGGTCACTATGATCAAGAGATTGTCGAAAGGATTAGGGAGCAGCTCCTGCTCTCCGGCTGGGGGAGGGGCGCGGATGGGATCAAAGAAGAAAGACGTGGGGCGGCGAGATATTGGAGGAGGAGTCGAGGTCGACGAAGGATAAGAGGCCCTAACAATGAAGGAGAAGAGGAGGGGGCGGAAGAAGGAACGCCCCCAGAGGTTCTTGCGCAGGTAAACGCCGCCGAGGAGGCAGCGGAGTCCGTGGAGGAAAGGGGAAAAAGCGTTTGCAGGCCTGCCGAGCAACGACTGGCCCTTCAAGGGCCGATCGTGGTTGGTGACGAGCGAAGTGCGACGTGCCGAGACCATCGTGCCAGCGGCGGAAATTGCCATTCCTCCACCTCAGAACGAAGGGACTGCGGCAGCGGCGGCAGAAGAAGAAACGAGAAAGGAGGAGTTGGGGAGGTCGAATCAAGCCGTGCAAACGAGAGACGAGAATCAGACAATTGACCAAGAATGGCGGTTGGGAAGGGAAGGAACAGCGTGCCGGTGACGGTGGCGGCGTGGTGAGGAGGAGGGATAGAGGGGGTCCTATTTCTGGTCTGGTCTGGTCCTCCGGAGCAAGGGAGTCGCCATGGTTAGATGTGATGCGCGGGTTCGGTGGGTGGCGTTGCTGTTGGAAAAGGACTTCTTCCGGCTCACCGGCTGCGACCAGGGAAAATGTGTGTTTTTTTAAAAAAAAAAAATCTGAGAATATGATTTTCTAAAAAAATTAAAATATATTTTTATTATATAAAATAATATGAAACCTATCACCTCGTGTAACGATGCCTATGTATCAAAAGAGACGTCAGAGAACATGTTAAGGGCGCCGCTCTTGTTTTCTTGTTAACAGTACTCTTTTTCAAAAAGTAATACTAATAATAATAGTACGAGTCTTAAATATCATAGCTGATTGAGATGTTGTATTTATTAGTAGATATTGTTAACTTGATTATATCATAATGACACGCGCACAAGAAAATTATATCTCGAGAAAAAAGAAGGTCTCTGCCACATATACTGCAACAGTCAGTACAATAATTCATTATGAAGACAAAACTTTAAACAACTGGAAATCAGATTGGAGGCTATTTGTACAAAAGGTTGTAAGCAGGTAGATCTTGAATTCGGTGAACGTCGTCTAAAGACAGCTCCCTCTCTAGTTGGATCCTTGTTGCTTCCAACACTTGCTGGAGTAAGCCATCAAGACAAGGTATAGAAGATAAAAAATAAATTTTTTTTTTTGATGAATTTGTAGTTGAGTGAGTTCATACTTTGAATTGCATATACGAAGCACCCATTGCAAGCCACTGAGCATCCATCATCTGAAACGCTATGCAGTATAAAACGTCAAAAGCTTCCTCGTCTTCTGTGAGCAGGAGAATAAATATAAGAAGAAGAAGAAGAAGAAGAAGAAGAAGAAGAAAAATCAGGGTTTGATTAAGCATTTTGGGAGAGTGAAATTTGTGTATCACCTGATAGAACTTTCAAAAAATTGATCGCTGGTACAGATTTGGGTCTTGCTGCGGAAGGAGAAAAGAAAAAATATTAGATATCTGAATTACTCCGTCCAAAGACAGCAGAGGGGAAGAACATAAATAAGATGTCCTCAGTTATTTCTTTACACAAAAAAAAAAAAAAATGATAATACATCGTCGTTAACCAACCTGAATGCAATTCTAGCATCTGAGTCAACATGAATGAGATGTTGACACCTGCGACGGCAAATGGGTATTCCCATGTGGCTCTATTTCCTTCTTGTTTGAATAGCAACCTTCGGAAAGAAGCCTTCACATTGAAACCGTGAGAGAAAAAAAAAAATAGTCTTTCATCATTCGTAGCAGTAATGTATGCTATTGGCACAACAACAACAACAACAACAACCAATATAGCTATTGGCACACACACCCCACCCCAACCAGCCATGCCATGGCAAGAAAATTCTTGGCTTCTATGATAACAAATCAATAATAATATTAAACTAACTCATCTTTTTTTTTTTCAGACTCTTTATTCCTATAACAACAAATCATATGACATAATAGAAAGAAGGCGGTTCAGTTAGCTTACCGGGTAAGTCCTCACAAAAAATAATAGATTCTCAAGCGAAACAAATCCACAACCCCTGCCAAAGAATGCCAAAAAAAAATTTGACTGTTAAATACTTTATAGCTCATAATTATTAGGTTGCTGCTTGTTTAGTTGATATAATACCGAAGGATACATAGGCTAAACGTATGTGAAATCCAGATATAAACTAACAATAAAAAAAACATAGGTCAACAAACACTAACCAGCATGATAGCTAACGATGTCAACACCCCAATCTTACACAAAAGTATTCCTACTTGACAACCGATGAACAAAAGCCCGCGTTACCATAGAACAACCCAGAAGAGATATTAAGTCGTTGTTCTGGGTGATATGGCAAGGACTCCAGCTAATATTTTGACCATTCTTGATGGACATGTTCTTGACAAAAAAATGGATGACCAAGTTGATCTAGATTTCATACCTATTTTGCTCTCTTTTTTTTTCCGCTGTAGACTACTATAATGGTTTGAAGAAGTTGCACATTATGCAACTTTTTTTTTTTTTTTTTGTCATTGCCGATTCACACAATTGGATTTCGATGCACATATCCACGCCTATTAGATCACGACGCACATTTATTTATAAATCCTGATTCAGAAGATTGTGGATAGTGGATACCATTATCTACTGCTACAAAATCAAATAAATCTATTTCCCAAAAGGCCTCTTGACATTAGTTTATGCAGCAAATTTTAAGAAAATATAGTATGTAAAAAAGAAGAAACATAAATCTGCAAGAGACTACGAATAAGCAGAAACTAAGCCTGCTTACTAGAATTACCTGAAATCAGTGGATGGGTTTGGTCCTTGCCACCCCATGTCTTTCCATTGCTCCGATACGAGACCTGTGAGTTCTATTCTTGGGAAGGACGCATGCCAAAGAGCTCTGAGAGCTTCCTAGTGGCACAAAAAAATTTAAGCACTTAGATTAACTTGAACTTTTCTAGACTGTTCATAACAAATTTATAATTAACAGCAAACCATATTGTTTGTCTAAGTTAACTCTTGCTAGTAATTTTGTCAAAAGAAGAGCGAGGGATATACATAAAACAAAAAATTTATTACAATATTAGGAAGATCCACAAATCTATCAAGAAATGAGTAACAAGTCTCTACTATGTTGGGGAAGGAGGAGCAAGGAAACGATAAAACAGAATACTACGATCCAATTAACGAAAACGCTTTCAATCAAGAAAACGATGTAGTATTAAACAGGAGGTAAAAGAACAAGAACACTTACAAGATTATCTCTAAATGCACACACTCTCTTCTCTGTACTCTTGCTTCATTCTCTAAGGTCATATTTATAGGACATAATAGTAACTACCTCACACCACTTCCTTTATCCCACTATCTCACCCATGATTAATAACTACCTCCACTAACTCTTAAACTACCTCCACAACTCCTAAACATGAGCCACTACTCTTAAACATGTTAACTACCTATGTAACTACCATGAATCAATTCTATCAATTGTCCAACACTCAACAAGTTATGTGATAAGCTAGGAACATAAAAAACATTATCAAGGTGTTTTACCTTCCCTTTATTTGTCTTCACCTCAATTGTTCCTTTTCATTCTACTTGGATTTGCTTGTTATCTCCAAGTTTAACTTTCAACTTATGAGTTTTATCAATATCTCTAAATATTGATCTTATGCCTGACATATGATTAGAACATCCAATATCCAAAACTAAATGTCATTTGAGATATCATTAACTTATGAATGAGTCATAAACAACTTACTATTGTCTTCATTTTCTTCCACATGGCTTGCTTGCTTTTCTCTTTTCCGGCAATCTGCCTTCATATGACCAAACTTCTTACAATAGTGATATTGAATCCCACTATTGTAGTTTTTCTGATCATAGTTTGATTGTCTTTCATCATGCCCATCAAAGTGTCATCTTTCTCTTCCATTTCCTCTACCACAAAATTCTCCTCTGTCACGTCCTCTTCCTGTTGATTTTTTGTCTTCTTTTGAAGTAGAAGACTCCCCCTTAACCTGAAATATTTTTTCTTCACTTTTTTTAAGTGACATGTTCAACCTTGCTTCATGTGCTTGTAAGGAACCCATTAGTTCATCAAATGAATAAGTAGATAAGTCCTTTGACTCTTCAATTGCCGCAACAACATGATCAAATTTCGGAGTTAAACTTCTCAAAATTTTTACAATAATTATTTGATCATGAAGATGTTCACCATAGGATTTCATTTGACTAACAATTTCAGTCACTCGAGAAAGAAAATCGTGCACTGATTCATTGCTTTTCATAAATAAAATTTCAAACTCACGGCGAAGGGTTTGAAGTTTTAACGTAATCACCCTCGATGAGCCTTGAAATTCATTTTGAAGTATCAACCAAGCTTGTCTTGAGATTGTCGCTACTGCAATTCTTGAGAAGATTATCTCATGCACAGTTTGTTGAATGAAGAACAATGTCTTTGAGCCATTCTTTCTATTCTCCCTCAACTAGGTATTTTCATCTAGATCTGCATATCCATTCTCTATCAAGTCCCAAAGATCCTGAGACTTGAATATAGTCTTCATCTTGATACTCCAAAATTCGTAGGATTTACCAGAGAAGATGGGAGTAATGGGTTGAGACATAGAATTGTCATTAAAAGCCATAATGCCCAGTTCAGATTGAAACAAGACTTTGATACCACAAATGTTGGGGAAGGAGGAGCAAGGAAACGATAAAACAGAATACTACGATTCAATTAACGAAAACACTTTCAATCAAGAAAATGACGTAGTATTAAACAGGAGGTAAAAGAACAATAACACTTACAAGATTATCTCCAAATGCACACACTCTCTTCTTTGCACTCTTGTTTCATTCTCTAAGGTCCTATTTATATGACATAATAGTAACTACTTCACACCACTTTCTTTATCCCACTATCTCACCCATGATTAATAACTACCCCTACTAACTCTTAAATTACCTAAACAGCTCCTAAACATGAGCCACTACTCTTAAACATGTTAACTACCTATGTAATTACCATGAATCAATTCTCAAACATACTATGTGCTAGACATTTTATTCTTCTCTCTTTGCATGTGCCAATTTAAGCAAAAGAATATGATATCAATATCATGGACCTGAATGGGTCACACTAACCTGATGATCTGGTCGAGCCTCATCAAATGGAACATTCAAACGCTCTTTAAGCTTTTGTAAACGTGATTCCTGCAAAAATTTAGTAAATTCATGTCAACGAGCACCAACTAGAAAAAAGATATGAAACATGACTATGGGCACATAAACATAATTGGCAAACAATTAAGTAACATCAAGTCCATCTACATAGGACGTGATTCACTGCAAATAATTTGCATCAACAACACTGCAATGAGGCAAAGCTTCATACACAAATCTGCCATTTTATTAATGTATCAACAGAGACTCTAAGCCATATAAGACAAGGCTGGTAATAGAAATCCTTAAATGTATATTTAGCCTATTTTATCTTTCATGTTGTAATATATTTATGAATGCAACACCGACGGAACAACAAAACAACACTGTATATCAAGCACCATAAAGCAAGAAAGCCACTCTTGTCAGTTGATAAAAACTCTTGCAGATTGAATAAGAATTTAATAATTTGGTCGATTTTCTTGTAATTTCCAGAATCAATTTAAAGCTGTCTTTTATTTATAGGTCAGTTACTATTGGATGTACCTTTAACTAGAACTGGTGTACAACTATCTTGATTGATAATGTATCTATGAGTCTTTTAGATTAATAGGTTCATGGGCGACAATTGTATGAAACCCAATGCATGAGGCTCCCATCGGTGCAGGATTGAATTAATAGGGTTTGACTTGGCATAATTCTAGTATCTTTCCATTTGGAATTAAGTGGTGATTCATCCTCATTTTTTAAAACTATGGTCGTGTAAAACACCAAGAAGCATATCGAACAGTTGCTTCTCCTTACGTGACAGCAGCCTTCAGGTTTCTTGCTTTTTCACCAACTTTTGGGTTTGATTCCTAAAGTTTGTGCAAGTCCTAATAATTATCAAAAGAGTATAGCAGTAGCATCAACGGATGCCTGTTGTTTTACACGAAAACTATTTCTAATAATTGTATGTTCTCTGAAAACTGTGTTTAACTTAGGTGTTTTTATTTTATTTTATAAGAATCAAAAGATTTTTATCGAATATAAACGATCGTTGTAGGAGAGATGATGGAGTGGAAGAACATGAGACGCAAGAATGTTACTCTGATACCAATTGAAATGAATCCCTAGGGTTCTATCGTGGATGGAGATGAAAAACGAGGGACAAACGATCACTTCAAGGGGATCGAGTATCCTTGATCTCTATCAGGGATCGACCTCCTAGGGTTTTGGTATATTAGCTAAAATATATTTTCTTCGTTGATTGCTCAAAATAAAATAGTTACAGACTCTTTAACTAACTTCTAATTGAACTTGGATATCTAAAATAGACTCATACTTAAACTCTTACTTAATTAAACTCCTAGTCAAATCCCAACTCTTAGTTGAGCTTGGACTCCTGGCCGAATCCAACTCCTACTTGGACTCTTAATCAAATAGACTTCAACTCCTATTAGGACTCTTAATTGACTTGATTGGACTGACTAACATGACTCAATAAAAAAATATGACTCAATAGATGATGACCCAACCCTGTTAAGGTCCTATCAGACCCGTCCTATTCAACTCAGCCTTGTCCTTAAGACTGAGCAGTATCAAATTCCGAGAGCACTTCAATATTTGTCTCGCATCATAGCCTTTTGATTAATTAAGTAGGATCTCCACTTGTTGTAAGCAAGGGGTCGATCTTCTGGTGCAGTAATCATTATAGTCTTCCGAAGAATCTTCTACATCTTATGGCTAATGGCAGTTCCATGTCTTCTTTTGAGGATCACCATTTCAAATTCTTCCAGAGATATAAAAAATAAATCCACAAGTAGTTCTTTGCATTATATGATCAGCTTTATCTTTGAACACTTGTTATCACAAGTTAAGATTCGTTTACCAGTAACATTAACTTTAAATTTGTCACAGCCTTTAATGTAATAGGCCAATAGGTCAACAATCTTTTTATTCATAAAATTATTAGTACTACCAATATCGATTAAAATAGTAACATATTGATGTTTTAAAATTTCTTCAATTTTCAGGGTTGCAGGTTAGAGTAGCCGGCTAATACATATATTATATGTGTGATAGGTTCAATATCTTCATCAAAATTCATACCTTCATAATTGAATTCCACGTTAATTGTCTCAATCATTAGAAGTTTGTCATAGCCTTCATTATCAGACTTCACATTATTAATTTGTGATTATTTCTTAATTGGTTCAATTGTCAGAAGCTTCCATTGTTTGCATCAGTCTTCATCATAACACGAGTAGAAATCCTTTGTTGATTGTTCATTGGGTTCTTCTTGGGTCAGCTTTTGGATGTCTAGGATTTGGCTAAGAATATATGGGGTGGGTGGCTTGCTGATTACCTATCTATCGAAGCTTCTATACCAATGAGTGTCTATATTGATTTTTTCTTCATGCATGCAGGTGAATGATATGGCAGCCATCATAGTATAGGGGTGGTGAGCTTTAGCTTCACATCGAATCTCAGGATTAAGTCCCTCAATAAATTTTCTCATCAATTCTTTCTCAGACCAATCTCAGGTTTGGTTCGACAAGCACTCAAATTTGCTCTGGTATTCTTGTACTGTGGAAGTCTAATGGATTTTGATGAGTTGTCCATTAACGTTTTTGTACTCCGATGATCCGAAGCGAATCAGTAGCTCTCTCTTAAATTGTCCCCATGAAGGGACTCCGTATAGGTCTTTTACAAATCATACCACTGGATCATATCACCATCAAGTTGATTTGAAGCTACTTCCATCTTGGATTCTTCTAGAGTTATATGGAAATGAAAAAACTTTTCAGCCCATGAGACCCAACTGGTCAAATCTCTATCTTCGCATTTGGGGAACTCTACCCTCATGCATGGGTATCCTATGTTTTGCTCTTGATCATATTTTTCAAATCGGTTCTCATTGAGATTAGAATTTTCACAATGTTGAGATTTGTTGGGGCTCTCTGATAGGCTTCTTTTGAATTCGTTGAAGAGTTCTTGCAGTCTATTCTCTATGCAGGTTTCAAAAGCTTTAAATCTTGCTTTCAATGAGTTATTGGAAGGAGACGCTGGTATTGTCGTGTAGGCACCGATGCTCACTGCAACTTAAGGGGAAAAGGGAGGTGGCAGTAGGATAGGGGCGCAATGTCGTCTCTACTGGAGGTGCTAGAGATGGGTTGGGTTATGATGGTTGTGAAATATAGAGGCAACAATGTCGATTGCAGAGGAGGCGGCGATGATGGCTGAAGGTGTCTATTGTAGTCATAGAGGACAAGGTTGCACGGCTGCTGTGGTCGCTGAGAAAGGAGACGTGGGAGGTGGCTGTTGTTGATGACAGAGAGTTGCAATTGAGAATAGAGAAGGAAGAAGGCATGGCTAGAGTGGAAGGCAGCAACGGTGTCATGGCTGGGAAGTAGTGGCTACAAGTGAGGAAGTAGTGGTTGGCGAGCAATGAGGAAGAGAAAGGTAGCAACATCGGCAACTACAAAACATGATGGCATCAGCGGGTTGGAATAGAGATGGCAACAGTGCAGGGAAGCAAGATCCTAGGCAGGCTGAATGCGTGCTGACAACACTGGATAAAGCGAGAACCGAGGACTACTACAGCATTGGATCCACAAGTAGGGGAAAGATGACAACACAAAAAAGGGAAGGATGACGAGCGGTGGCTACAGCTATGGCTGTTGTTGCTGTCGGTGGAGAAGAGGAAACGAGGGCAGCATTGATGGTGCGACTGTAGTGGAGCAGGGGAGGAGCAGTAAAGGAGGTAGGGGAAGAAGGGACAATGATAAGGGCAGCGACTGGGGAAGCAACGATCGAGGGACAATGATCACGACCGAGGGCTGGGGCTGTGCAGAGGAGGGCATGGCTGGAAGCGACAAGGGAGGTATAGGGCAGCAGCGGCAAGTGGGTGGAGCAATAGGATTGGGCGCAACTGGGCAGCGAAAAGCAGCGGCGACGGGTATGGTCGACGGAGGAAGATGAAGAAGTTGAGGGAGATGGCAACAATGAGATTAGCGACGGTGAGGAAAGGCAACAAGAGCAGGGGGGAGGAAGAGGGCAACGATAACGCTGGTGTGGCCACGGCAACGACGATCACTACTGGGAAAAGAGGAGGAAGAAGGCAACAAAGGTGGTGACTACGGTAGAGAATGCCACAGCTACATAGGTTGTAGGCAACAGATGGGGTGATGATGGAGGTGTTGGGCTTCCACAAGCAATAGGCGGCAGCAACAACCGAGGAAGGTTAAAGAAGAGGCTGGGCAACAGCAATGGTGGTTGCAGCTGCGTGGACTGCAGGCGACAGATGAGGGTGGCAACAACAGTGACAAGGGAGACAACGATGGCAGTGCTATAGCGATATAAAACAGTTGATTTGAAGAAGGAAGTGAGATGGCAGGGGTGTGTAGGCAGCAAGCAAATCTCTACTGAAGGCAACATTGATCGCTGTAGTAGATCAACAAGGGATGTGCGTCGGTTGACGTGGGTGAGGCTGATGATTGCTGCAGCGAAGATGGTGAGAAACTGTAGTAAGGTGGCTGAGATGACGACCGAGGAAGACAGTGCTATTGACACGTGATCTGAGGTTGGGAAGTAGTAACGATGACAACACAAGATGAGGAGATGATAGAGCGATGATGCTGATGTTGGCAGTTGCAATATGAGGGTGGGAGGTAGCAACAGCGGCAACACCAAGATGAGAGAAAGATAGGGTGATGGGATGCTGTTGGTGGCAACAGTTGAAGGTGGCTGCAAGATCTTGGAGGAGATGTTACAGCAGAGATTGATAGTGGAGTCGTAGCGAGAACACCGAGGATCGTCGCTCTGATACCAAAATGATAGGAACTCAAATGTTCTATTAAAAATAAACAATCGTTGTAGGGGCGATGGTGGAGTGGATGAACAACGAGATGCCAATAATGCTACTCTGATACCAATTGATAGGAACACCTGTCGTGGATGGAGATGAAAAAAGGGGATAAACGATCACTTCGAGGGGATCGAGCCTACTTGATCTCTATAGGAGATTTGCCCTCCTAGGGTTTTGACCTATTGGCTAAAACATATCTCCTTCATTGATTATTTAAAATAAAATAATTGTACCCTTATTTATAGAGACTCTTAACCAACTCCTAATTGAACTTGGACTCCTAAAACAGACTCCTACTTGGACTCCTACTTAATTAGACTCATAGCCGAATCTCATCTCCTAGTTGAGCTTGAATTTCTGACCGAATCTAACTTCTTCTTGAACCCCTAATCAAATAAACTCCAACTCCTACTAAGACTTCTAATTGACTTGATTGGACCGACCAACATGACTCAATAAAGAACATAACTTAATAGACGAGGACCCAACCCTGTTAGGATCCTATAATTTTTCTCCTAATCAAATATTTGATTATAGAATTATAAAATGTAAACAGGTAAATTTCATTTCTTATAAGAAGTTATCCAACATGTGTTTTGATATCTATAACTATATTTTATCACAAGAAACGTAACATTCCTATACTTGTTGATAAGAATCATATTTTTAAACTTAAGTTTAAAGCATACAAAGGTTACCAAATCAAAGCAATTAATAATGGTCATGTATAATTTATGGTAGGCAAGAGGAGAAATATATCAATAACAAACATTAACTATTTTATTGTGAAAATAAATTACCTGAAGAGGGGTCAACGTATAATCAATTGTCTTTTCATTAATACTTTGACGTTTGTTGCCAATGCGGTAAAGGACTACTCCAAACCATGATCGGTTTCCAACCATAGCATCACCTGCAACCACGAAAAAAATTAGCTAGTTTGGAAGGCAGATTGTTGTATCTAAAAATCTACACCTTATGCAAATGCTTTCTTGTAGCAGTAAATGTTGTCTAATCTCTTATCTACGCTAGGCAAATACTTGTAGCATCACATACCATCTTATCCTTCACATTTCAATTGATGTTGGAACACTTTATAGCCCATTAGGTACTCAAATCAGAAGTAGCTAGGATAGATAGATTTACGAAGTATTGTAATCATATAAGTCCAATTTTTTGAATCAGGAAATTTCTTAAAGAGGATTGTCTTGTAGCTCCCTACAATAATCACAACAATATAGTCATAAAGTCTGACTATTTGAATCTTTATCATCATTGAGAACTATAGAGAGTTATTTAAATATTTATTTATTTAGTCTTGTTAAAAATATTTTAAAAAATTTATTTGTATAGTTTCTTTTATATCACCTTTTACCTTTCCTCATACGAATGACAATAATCATTTTACCTATTCTAAGTTATATCATCTTAAATATTTGTATCTAAGTTATATCATCTTAAATATTTGTATCATCTTAAATGATTCATACTCATTTAATCCTCTATTAAAATGATACCTAATTATTCATAAATAAAAATAATTTTTCCCTCTTTTATAGTAACTCCACACATATATTTGAATATTTTTATCTTAATAATATAAACTTTTTATATATGATGTTTTTAACTACCCAACAACACTTATATCAGATCTATAAAGCATTATTGATCTAGCACCTATCTTATAAATATTTTAACCTCAAAAGTACTCGATGATCACGTAAGATTTTTTGATACCTCTTGCCATTTCCAACATCATATAATCTACTCACCTTGTTGAATAATTGACTCATCACACTTAGAGCTCTTAATCCATAAATTTACTTGTCTATCTAACTTAATTATATCCTCTTATTTATTCCTAATATTACTAAGATTACATCTTATGCATTTAGTTTTAGTCTACTTAAACTAAAACTTTTAAGTTTTAAGGATTAAATATCCAACTCAAATTTAAACTCTCACCAACTAAGACAATATCACCACAATAACATACATCAGGGATATTTATATCCCAATGAAAGGGAAAATTCATCTGTTTTTAATAAGAAAAGATAGAGACTTTTTTTATAGTAAAACTCCATAGACAAACTTTCATAGTTTTATACCATTAGAGCCAAATAATATTAATACCATCCTCATCTAATTCTAAGCCAACTCTATTTTTATCCCATTTTTTAAAATCCTTACATTATTATAATTTTTTTATTTTTCTTTTATTTTCTACGATAAATATATCATTGACCGATGTTGATTCATCAAGCCGTAAGTACAACTTTACAATTCTTACCTATAACTTTATCTAACCTTTTAGTTAAAAAAGTAAAGTATATCTAACGGCTCTTGTAAGTAATCAAGATGTTCATATCTTTTCTTAAAATGAGTATTTACAATTATAAAATCATCATACCACTGTTTTAGTTTTCTCCCCATAACTAAGGCCCTAATTTAAGTTCACCCTATGTTCTCCTATAGTATCATTCAAATCTTCTCCAACCATAAATCCTTTAGTTATAATTATTCCTTAAATGATATCATCTAAATCAACCCAAAATTCTGTTTCGGTTTCATATTCTAAACCAGCTCGAGCGGATAGGCACGTCGGCCAAAGTGAATGGTGTGAAGCATATTTTGAAAATTCATCAATAGATAACATGAATTTTCTTGTGGACCAGTTTCATAAATGATAATTAAAACATTAAAAAAGTTCATCGTGCAAGAATTTTATAGTGACCAAGGCGCTGATTTATTTTGGTTTACAGTTATGAACTAAAGATGTGTCAGTTCAAATGATAGTAGTCTCTTTCTTAATTGTGTACCCATCTTTCCTTCTTGAAGCGTTTTCTTTATTATTTTTATTTTTTATGACATTGTAATAATATTTAAGGAAAAGATTATTCTATCTCTAGGACCTGATATTTAAAGCCTCAAGGATCGAGATGGCTATTAGCCGCAGCGCGAGATTAGGGGCCAAAAAATAAAGACTTCAATCAAAGCCAACAAAAAGTCTGAATAAATTAATATATTTCCTAAATATATAAATAAAAAAATATCTAAAGCAGATGATCAATAACATCAAAGAACCAACCACTTACTGGAGACTGTATAATATAATAATTGGGTTCCACCAACTAAGGATGTACACAAAGGACCAAGCTTGACTCGAGCAGATAATTGCAGTCGAGGGAATCCACATAACAAACGATCAAGCTTGACTCCCAACCAAGTCACATGTCACTCGACACAGAGCAGTTTGCGAGTGCTACAATATACTTCAAAATGATACAGAGAACACATAACCCTAAAGATATCTAACCAAAGTTTTTAATGCAAGAGGGAGGGCATAGATGAGGAGGATCCCCATCCATGTCGAGTCCAAGAAGCAGCATCAAGGTAAATTACCCAGAGAGGGAGGGAGGGAGGTCAAATCCCAGTCACCCACCCAGGTTGCAGAAAGAAGCAACCTTTTTTACCCTTAAAGAATGTGTCGTTTGCTTCCTATGACTTTAAACATTGAATTAGTTAGTTTGCAGGGTTTTTCGACATCACACCTAACAACCTCATAAGTGACGAACAACACATTAATTCGTGCTGCCATTGGCCAACAACCATGGGAGTTTCAGAGAGACCATTGGCAAGCGAAACATGTCTAATTAGGTTTTATGCAGTGCAGCATAGCCAGAATCAATGATCTCTTTTGATAAATTTGATAAATGAAAAGCAGCAAGATTCATTGGGCTGATTTGGAGTGACATCTACAGGAAACGGGGCTTGAACAGCTTAGAGTATCGCATTGTCAAGCAACATCTGGGAGAAACAGTACTGATGCCAAAATTAATCAAACACCGAAACAAAGAAAACAGAAGGAGGAGAAACAATCAAATGCGACCTGACAATCGAACTGTAAATTTCACAAAGGCTGCTTATAGTTCATCTTCGTGTTAGCACAAAAAAAACACACATGTCCGATAAATAATTCAAGAAAACCCTGCTGATTATGGCTAGAAGTCGAAACTTTCTTGGAGCAAATGAAGATGTTTTTGATGTGGAACCTGTAACACAAAGCCGATGCCGCCTGGCTCTGCTTCCGACTTCAAGGAAGCCAAGGGAATTGCATAGGTTTCAGAGTCGAATTCCCCAAGCTTCATCAATGTTCTCTCTTATCTATAATCGGTAAAGGAATCCGTGTGACCATTGACCCATCATCCGGGCAATATTCGGAGGAGCAAAAGAACCAATCTTTTTTGTTTTTCCCCCTTTGATGGATGCTGCAATACGTCGATGCGCGTAGACGAAGACGGGGCGGTGATGGAAGGGCGAGGAAACCACCGTTTTATCACGTGGGAATGAGGAGGGGCCCCGTCCGTCGAAAGCAAACTCCAATTACGGTCTCCGCCTTCCTGGTGATCCCGGCGACGACAATATTACCTTCATGTCAATCAGCTAATTCCGGAGAGCATTACGAGAACCCTGTTGTTCTTCTTCGAGTCTCCACCTAATCGAATTGCCGTCTCCTTTTCTCTCCCTCTCTTTCTTTCTCTCCTCCACCTCCTCTCCCCTTCTCGGAACCGTGCATTGCCTCCGCCAAGTCCGCTCACAACGGATTGCCTGCCAATTCTGCCCTGTTTCTCTTCCTCCGTGTCGCTGTCTCCTTCAGGATCCAAGTCACTTCTCATCGGCTACGTCGAAAAGCTTAAACGCGCCGTGTTATATATATATATATATATATATATATATATATATATATATATATATATATATAAAGTTAGAAAATAATCTCCAAACTTCCAATTTTTGTTTGACAGAGCACCTCTGCTTTTGTAACTTTATGTCCCTTGCAATTAAATCACAATTTTGGACCATTGATTTAATAGGAATTCGATGTTGGATCGATTCACGGTTGATTTAGTATAGATGAGAAAATCTGTAACTTTTTGCTACTGTATACAGCAGTTATTATATAACTCGGAGCTCGATGTTGTACGGTCAACTTCATGTTTTTCTTCTCATTATCAAATTATTGTCTTTGTTATTTTTTATTATTGAACAGTTATTTATACATGATAAAATGAGTTTCTCACTCAAAATAATTTTTCATCTTGCTTATTTTTTATACCAGTTATACAAATAAATAATTTTTATGTAGAATATTATTAGGAACATATTCATAAAAATTGGTTGATATTTAAAGCCTTCACATTGAAATGCTGAAAACTATTATAACTAATTTTATCATGGAGAAAACATTACAAGGAAACGCTTATATTTTAGTAGAAATAAGAAAAAAAAACAGTTAAGAAGCTAATAATCCTTAAAAAAATGTAAAAAATGTTCAATCAAATAATGTAAAAAAATATTAAAAACCATTGCATAAATCAAGGGCGATTTGGTGGAAATGGAAAAAATATGGAGAAAATTAAAAGACCACATCTTTCATTCCTCCAATGGTGCTTGCAAGCTTAAACTACTTCTAAGGCAACAGCTACTACTAATGAGACTTACCCTACTGATTACTTTCCTTACTATAGGACTTTGCTTTGACTCTAAGGATATGAATAAGCATATAATAAGTTATTTTAGAATAAAAGTCAAGGTGGTTAGAATTGGATCGGGGAGCTTTGGCTTGATAGCTCGGGGAATCTACTTGTATATTATATATCTGTGGTGAATTGACCTCATCGGTAGGAGACCTAAACTCCAACTCAAAGGTAAGAAGGATAAGTTGTCAACGGCTAAGGGTAGTTGTCTACGGCTAAGAGTATAAGTAAAAGAATAAAGTCGGAATTGCAAGTAGCATTTTCAGTTTAAGAGGCTGGAAATACAGACTACTAACACGTATAATGAGTTTTGTAGTTAGTATTTACTTAGTGGCTCCTGGGCGGGGATATAGTCTAAGATACAGTAGAGCAGGCCTTGTTAGCAGTGATTTAATTCACTGTTTGCTATGAATAAATTAAAAAATATATCAAAACAATTCTTTAAATTAGCAAAGTTGTTATAAAATTCCATCTGATTACAAATAAAAACTGTCCTCCAAATTATAAAGCATTTGGATCATTCTTTCTTTGACATAATTTTATAGATTATGTTAAAGAAAGAATGATCCACGTTTTTTTGACTTATTTTGAGCTGACTTTTTTTACTCACTTTTTACTATAGCTTTAGGACATATTTAGAAACATAAATATAAAAAAATTATATAAATGAATCATATTTTGACCAAAATAAAAATATATGAAAAAAATTCAAAAACATAAATTATACATATTTTGAATAAATTAATATAATATTAAAATTCTCTAAATTAAAAATATTATTATAGAGGTCCATTGGTTGGGATTAAAAATTATCCTCTAAATTTTAAAGTATTTAGATCATTCTCTAATATCAATACTCTAATTTTCAAGTGAAACCAAAATTAGGGAATTAAACACCATGAGTTGACTTTTTTGGATCAATTTTTTATCATAATTTTATGAGATATTTAGAAGCTTGATATGACATTTTGGCCCGTCCAATGAAGACCACCACATCACCCCTACGAAGCCAAATCAACACATCCTACTTAGCTCAAACCATGGTCTCAGGAAGGGGCATTGTCCCGGCCCGTCACTTAATGAGGATGGAGACAAGGGGCGCATTAGTTGACATCAGCAGACAGATTGTAGGTCTGTCCCTCACCTGAGAAGCATGGCAACGTACGGCTCTGTACTAGTGCCCTTACGCATTAAACAATCTTGTACGGACTCCTCTCTCAGCAGGTAGTATAAAAGATGCACGAGTGACCTATAGCAGGGGGTCCTCCCTCTCCTATACATAACACATACACTCAAAACACCAATACCTAGCTAACTTGATCATCGGAAGGGTCGAGTCGAGGTGCCCCCACCACCCGACTAAGGCCTTGGTTCAAGATGCTGGGATCATACGAGGAGCTAAGTGAGTCAGCTGACTCAAGATCAAGAAGGAAGGCATCTCCCGGAACGGACGCCTAGCCCGGGTTCAACCATCGAGGCCATGCTGATACTCCTGTGCACTGGGTCGAATCAAGCTAAGACGACACCTCAGCCTCAGCAAAAAGAACACCATCAAAGCTTAAATGTAAAGAACCCCGAGCCAGACACCCTATCATCGAACTCCACAAATTCGCTCTGGGCCCAGCTACGCCATGTCACTAAGAGCTGGATGAGGTCTAAAAGGAGGTCTGCGAGTCAAAGGAGGAACGTGAGATGGTCCTACTTGGAGGATTCCCTTTCACTCAAGAAATATAGGATAAGCCCATCCCCACAAGCTTTAGGCTTCCCACGCTAGAAGCCTATGATGGGAGCACAGACTCGACGGAGCATGTTGTCACTTTTCGGGCACAGATGGTATTATACGGCAAGTCCGACGCACTGATATGCCAGACATTTCCCACTACCCTATGAGGCCCTGCTCGGATGTGGTACAGCCGACTAAAGCCTCACTCGATTTCATCTTTCGACCAATTGGCAAAGGAGTTTAAGTCCAACTTCCTAGCAGTGCCAAACCGAAGCCCTCAGTAGTAGCTCTCCTCGGATTGAGCTATAAGGATGAGGAACCACTCTCCCACTTCGTCTCTCGTTTCATCATAGAAATCAAGGTAGTATCTAATGCTCATCCCTCTTTGATCATGTAGGCATTCCTAATGGGCCTACAACCATCTAGGTTCTTCTGATCCCTGATCGAGCGACCTTCGACGATCGTCCCAAAGATGCTCTAGTGCGCCAACCAATACACACGATCGCCAAGGCATTGGTGGCGAGGAAGCGGGAGCCCCGCACCGAGAAATCCCGAAGGTAGCCTTTGGAAACCCTGAGGAGGCGACCTGACCGGCCGAAGCCGTCTTATCCAAGACCTCCCCGCCTCCATTAAATTTCACTTGAATTGAAATCTTCCTTCAGATCAAGGAGAAGGGGCTGTTGAGGATGCCCAGCCACTTGAAGGGTCCCAAAGAGCTACAGGACCAGGCAAAATACTATCGATTCTATCGGGATTATGGCTATGACACAGAACACTATCATGACCTCCGTAATCAGCTAGAGGAGCTCATTCGCCATGGGTACCTTGGGCGTTATGTCTGGAGGCCCCGAGACCCATCCTATGATCGTAGGGGCCTATTGAGATGCAGATCGACGTCATTGTCGGGGGCCCGATGTCCTGAGGAGATTACATGTCGGGATGAAGGGCTTATGCATGGGCTGTTGTAGAGAAACGCCCTTGCAATACCAACGAGCCCCATATCTCCTTCGAGGTAGTTGAAGCTGAATACCATGACCATGATAGATAGTAAAATATACATGACAGATCCTATTGTAGAGGCATAGGGTATCCTATCCATGTCTTGTTAGGATCAATTGGCACTAGGGGGGAGGGGTGAATTAGTGCAAATGTAAATTTTAGGTTTAGATGAAAACTTTTTGATTAAACCAAGATAGGAAATCTGAAGCTTTTCATTCTTAGTGAAACGAGTGAGTGATTAAAAGAACATTGCTAAGTTAATAAGCAAACTGAAAAGATAAGTAACGTTTGAAGGAAAGAACTTATTGTGAAAACTTTATTTTCAGGGAGTTGAATTAAATCAGAAGCATTAATACAAGAATATATAAGCAATTTAAAGCAAATAAGCACTCACAATTTTTATAGTGGTTCGGCGTCAAAGGCTTACGTCTACTCCTGAGTCCTCCTTCTTGAGGCATATCAGTGTCCACTACCAATCTTCTTTAGGTGAAGATCAAACCCTTATCTTTGCTTATAAGGGAGACTTGAGAAAATTTCTAACTCTAAGATCACTCCCTTTCCTTTTCTTTTTCTTACAAATCACACATAATTTATTTTTTACATATTTAATTATCCAAAAAGAGTTGTTTATGAATGCAAGAATATTTGGAGTATTTATAGACCTCAAGTGGCTTAAAAAATTAGAGCAAAAAATTAAACATATCCGAAAAAACTGGGTACGGGCGGTTTACCCGTCGACCTGGGCAGGTTAATCGCCCAAAGTACCCAGATTCCTGGGTACGGGTGGTTCAACCGCCCAGCATGGGCGGGTTAGCCGCCTAAAAACCTAGGCGGCGGCGGTACACCCGTCGCTCACCGACGGTTTACCCGTCGAATTTTTCGCAGAAGTGGTTCCCTCCACTTTTCAAATTTCGGCTTAAACCTGATGTTAACCAACCCTTTGGTCAACCAATTGAACTCAACTTGAGCTCAATCAAACCTTAATAGTAGACCCGATTGCCTTATTGAGTTGATTTAGATTCCTTCTAAATTCAACTCAATTTGGACTCAAACCCTAACTATGACTCAATGATTACAACACTTAATGACCAATCAAGATAATCAAGACCTAACTCCCACCAATCTAGTAACCTCCGGCATCCTTGCGGTAAGTCATCCGGTCTTCTTTCGACGATCTCCCGGCGTGTTCCCAGCGAGCTTCCCGATCCCTTCGGCGAATCTCTTAGTGAACTTCGTGAGATCCCACTGCATCGTCCGAACCTCGGCCTGATGCTCAAGCTTGATCTTGGTCCATCATCTGGTTGTGACTCCATTGCTACTCTCATAATTAGTCCTGCATGATGTTTATTACGACTTAATTAAATACAATCATAATTTTCAAACATCCATTACAAGACCATCCTAACTCCCAGCAAGCTTTTCAGCTACCCCCGACAAGCTCCGCGAGTCTCGGTCTTTTTCTGGCAAACTCCCTTGCGCCATCCTGACAAACTTCTGATACCCTCGGCAAGCTCCCGATGCACTCCGGGCGAGTTTCCAACTGCATTAACTCGATGCATGGACTTGACCTTGGCCAATCGTGATTATAATAATCTTTCTATCGTAATTAATCCTGCATCAATCAATTTCTAACAATCCATATTAGATCAATAACCCATCAATTGATTTCATCATCAAAATCCAAGATTCAACAATCTCTCCTTTTTTTTGATAATGACAATCAATTGATGACATAAATTAATCCTAACTCCCCCTAAATCTATGCCACTCAAATTTAATATAAACACACACTCTTAAATTCAAGCAATCAACATACTATGCAAATTTCAACATAAATTTGCATCAAGTCATCAATTGATGAGTAAAAAGGAATTAAGCATCTATATTCAAGATGTCCAATTCATATCCTTATCCAAGATATCCATGTATTTCAACAAGATCATGTGTTATCAATGTATTTATCATATGTCATTAATATATATTTCTCCTCCTTTGTCATCAATAAAAAGGTAAAATATAGCTAATAATTTCAAAGCATAGGATGACATTACTCCCCCTTAGTATATGTATTATAAAATTTTCTTCCCCTTTAATAAGGAGAGAAATAAGGTAGGTCTTGTTGAATCATTTTTTCATAGAGAATAGCTCTTAATAAATTTTAAAATTAATATGAAAATGAGCTCAAAAGTTCAAGAGATTTAAAGATTACTTGTGTATTTCAAATATAGTAAAAGTCATTTCTTGATATAAAAAATTATCCTCTTGTAAATTTCACATTTGACACATCTTCATGCAATTTTTTGTGTGAAAAATAATAAGATAAAATCATGGATAATTTTTTTTAAAAAAAATGTTATCACAAAAAGGCTTTATTTCATGAAATCTATATTAGCAATTTATATATTTTCATGATTTAACATTTCTATGTCACAACCTCAATCTTGTATATATAAAATTTTGAATATGAGCTCAACAAATTTTTTCTCATGTAAATTTCAAGAAAATATAACAAATAAATCCGAATAATAACAAATCATTATCTTTATGTAGATTTTTAAAATCATCGTTACATGTATGATCATCATACATGATTTCACATCATTATACCTTCTCCCTCTTCGTCATCAACAAAAGGAGAAGTGCAATTAGCAAGTTTTTGATATATATGAAAGCTTAATAATTTAACAATTTTTTCATTATTTTAGAACATGCAAGCTAGTGAATTCATTCTTCTCTTTTGAGAAGTGCAAGCTAGCAAATATTTGTTTCCTTTGCATTGTTCAAGCTAGCAATTTTATAAGCTAACAAGTTTTGCTCCCCCTTTGTCATTGTCAAAAAGAAGGGATGGTTAGAATAGTGTAAAACTTTTCCCATTATATCATTTTTCAAGAAATAAATCAAGAAATATACCAATCATCACATGAAATATATCAAGAAAAATTAACATGGTGATGAGATATTCAATTTATAAAAACAAATTATGAATATCAAGAGACAAGTCATAGGAGAAACAAATAAAATCTCTTGATTTATTCATAAGAAATCTTAAGTTGTCAAGTTCATGATTTGTATAAAAATCTCCTTTTAAATAATACAAAGACATATAACAAAAGGTTTTGATTCATAAAAGATTTCAAGTTATAATTCTAAGAAATCAAAATCACGATATAGATGAATCACTCATTCAATTTCAAAATCATCAAAATCACTTTCGAGAGATTCAATATGTAATTAATAGACTTATTAGTCTCTTGAAATACTAGTGATTTCTTTTCTCTACATGTGTGAGCAAGAAGGTAGAATCAAGGTAGAGAAATGAAAAATATCATATCACAAAAATGCTTAATTTTAAAGATGTAAATTTTATAGATGTGAATTTCGAAATTAAGCTCAAAACTTCAAGATATTCAAAGAGATTCAAAAGTTTAAGAGCTACTCATGCATTTAAAATCATCTCATGTAATTTCAAGTATAGCAAAAAAAAAATCATCTATTGTAAATTTTGATAAAAAGCATCAAGAATTTCATAAGAAGGCATGAGAGTAAATCAAGCTCAAATTGTAAATCAAGTATTTTGCATGCATTTAGAAAGTCCTAATTTTCTTCTACGCAATTGTTTCTCATTCAATGTTATCAGATCCAAATTTCTTCTAATCATATTGGTAATCATATTTTCCCTTTTTAGTCATTATCCTGAAGTATGATGACATAATTTCTTTACATCCATGTTCAAAATACTCCCAAAAGTATAAGGGGTATCATGTCGTTGAAAATGAAATTCAAAAGACATGATTGAATAATTCTCCGAACAACCTTGATTGAAAATTTTTTGAGATCTAAACAATCTTGATCTAATTATCAAAATCATAGATCTCATTTTTACTAAAACAAATAAATAATAGATGTTCAAAAATTTGATTTCCATTGAGGATATGACTAGTTTTAGAAATTTAGAAATCAAGGGAATGTTCATGATAAAACAAATCTCATTAAATTTTTAACTTATCATAAATTTAAGAAATATTAATTTTGGTGAGAAGTTATACTAAGAAGAAAGTCATAAGTAATAATGTCATGAAGAATATTATTATCAAATCATAAATACCAAGAACATGATTTATTTTGACACATTTCTTCCTAAATGTAATTTCAAAGCTTTTGAAATCTTAGGAGATCAAATAAGAAGGATATTGATTCTTATAGAAATATCAAGTTATAAATATTGAGAAGTTAAGATCATGATTAGGATGAAAGCTTTTCTTTAATAAAGGGAAGGGATCTTAGTAAACAATCTTGGTTTATAGAAAGATCTCAAATTTTAATTTTTAAGATTTTATGGTCATGATTTAAGTTATCAAAATATCAATAATGTTGGATAGATTTAAATATATCCATTCTTTAAAATAAAATCATTTGAAAACATATCCAAAATTATCATAAAAAATCTCATTTCAGAAAATTTCAATAAAGTCATCATAGATTGTTTTCCAAAAGAAAATAGCTAAAGTTTTCTATTTAATTTTGTAGTTAAAGAGATTCAACAATAAATATATTATTTTATCTTTGTCGAAGGATTCATGGGATAAATATTCTTTCAAGAAGAATTATCTTTCTTTTAAAATTTATTTCAAGAATGTAATTACATTTAATGTCAAAAATGAAATTTCATTATGATCATTGCAAAGATATATTCAAACAAAAGCTTTGATTCATTTTAAATCCAATTATTTTTTCATGTTGGAAGATTCTATTATGTTATCAAGAAATTTTTCTTTTAAAGAAAGATGATTTAATATATGATTTTTAGGTTAAAAAACAACATACATCACCAACAAAAGTTAATACACATCAATATAATAATCATCATAAAAAATCTTTCTTTCATTTAAGTTAACTATACTTTTTTCTTTCTAATTCTAACATGCTCTAGCTATGCATCATCAAGATTAATTATATAATGATAAACTATTTTTATTATTAATAATTAATCTTATTAATATTTAGGCTAGTGAGCTTGAAAGATTGTTACATCTCAAGTTATATTATCTTGACATCTAAAACATTATTCGGGGCTCCTAGCTTTAATTTTGACACAAACTTACAAGAAAGATATATTTGATTTAGGCACCCATTTTACATTTGGTCATTCATAAAAAACTTTATCTTTTTTTCTAATTGATTTTCATTGTGTAAAGTTTTCTTTAGAACCCAAATAAGTTAGTGTGAACTATATTTTCTAAATAGGCATTTGTTTGCCTTATGTCCTAATTTACCATAAAAATTACACATAATTTTTTGTGATACATTTAATGTAGGTCCTTTAACAAAGATGATTGATTGGCTTTTGTTGAACATTGCCAATAAGGCCTATGCCATTTCTATTATTAATATGACCCTTATTAGCAAGGATCATATTTAGGGATTTGTTCCCTATCTCAAATTTCTCTATTGTTATTTTAAGCATGTAATTTTCTTCTTTAATATTATCTAGCATATCATATTTAGAACATGATTTATGTGATACTAAGGAATCATCCATTTCATCAAGTCTTTTAACTAACAAATCATAATCAACTTTATGCAATTTAAAAGACTTGCTAAGTTTTCTAAACTCATCAAACAAGTCATGAAATATATTTAATAATTCTGAAAGTAAAATATTTAAAGGCTTACTAAACTCATCATTGATAGCCATAAGAGCAAGGCTATCCACTTTTTAGTTGTACATTTGATCTTTGGAGCTCATCGGCTTCTTGCATTCATAGCAAGAGGTTTTGTCCATATTTACATTATTTTTAATGTTCAAGTTCGTTAATTTTTCTGGTTCATTTATCAAAAGTTCATGTCCAAGGTTCTCATCAATCGAGATTTCACTCGAGGAGTCATATGTTCTTCTCGATTTACATTCATTCTGGTTCTTAGGAATGTGTTCTTCTTGTTCATTTTTAGAATTATTTTTATTTAATGATTCATTTATATTAAGTGTGCTTTCATATGTTATTTTTAATGCATGCCATATATCAAAAGTCGAATCAAAACAAGAAACTCGATCAAATTTATTTCTATCTGAGGCACAAAACAAGGCATTCGTAGCCTTTACATTTAAAGAGAAAGTATTCTTTTCCAAATCATTTTAATTGTTCATTGGAAGAGAAGACTTTTCAAATCCATTTTCAACAATAGTCTATAAATCAAGGTCTAAATAAAGCAAGAAAACTCTCATCCGAGTTTTCTAATAAGTGTAGTCTGTTCCATTGAATATGTGAGGATGAACAATAGAAAAGCCCTCTTAAAAGCCAATAAGAGCCATTTCTCTTGGGTGTTAAACCAAATGAGAAAAATCGAGGCTCTAAAACCAATTGTTAGGATCAATCGGCACTAAGAGGAGGGGGGGGGGGGGGGGGGGGGGGGGGGGGGGGGGATTTGGGGGGGTTGGTGAATTAATGCAAATATAAATTTTAGATTTAGATGAAAACTTTTTGATTAAACCAAGATAGGAAATCCAAAGCTTTTCGTTTTTAGTGAAACGAGTGAGTGATTAAAAGAAAGTTGCTAAGTTAATAAGCAAACCAGAAAGATAAGCAACGTTTGAAGGAAAGAACTTATTGTGAAAACTTTGCTTTCAACGAGTTGAGTTAAATCAGAAGCAGTAATAGAAGAATATGTAAGCAATTGAAATCAAAGAAGCACTCACAATTTTTTATAGTGGTTCGACGTTAAAGGCCCACGTCCACTCCCTAGTTCTCCTTCTTGAGGCACACTAGCATCCACTACCAATCTTCTTTAGGTGAAGATCAAACACTTACACTTTGCTTACAAGGGAGACTTGAGAAAATTTCTAACTCTAAGATCACTCGCTTTCCTTTTCTTTTTCTTACAAATCACACACAATTTCTTTTTCATAGATTTAATTGTCCAAAAAGAGTTGTTGTGAATGCAAGAATACTTGGGATATTTATAGACCCCAAGTGGCTTCAGAAATTGGAGCAAAAAATCAAACATACCCGGAAAAATCGAGTATGGGCAGTTTACTCGCCGACCTGGGCGGCTCTGCTACCCGAATACTTGGGTATAGGCGGTTTACCCACTGGCCCTGGGCGGGTCAATCGCCCTAAGTACCCAGATTCCTGGGTACGAGCGGTTCAACCACCTAGCATGGGCAGGTCAATCGCCCGAAAACATGGGCGACGACAGTATCGCCGCTCACCGACGATTTATGCCGGAATTTTCACAAAAGTGGGTCCCTCCACTTTTCAAATTCTAGCTTGAACCTGATATTGACCAATCCTTTGGTCAACCAATTGAACTTAACCTGAGCTCAATTAAACCTCAATAGTGGACCCGATTGGCTTATTGAGTTGATTTGGATTTCTTCTAAATCCAACTTAATTGGACTCAAACCCTAACTATGACTCAATGATTACAACACTTAATGACCAATCAAGATTATCAAGACCTAACTCTCGTAAATCCGACAGCCTCCGACAATCTTGCGGTAGGTCATTCAGTCTTATTACGACGATCTCCCGGCATTTTCCCAACAAGATTCCCAATCCCTTCGGTGAATCTCCTAGCGAACTTCGGTGAGATCCCACTATATCGTCCGAACCCCAGTCCGATGCTCAAGCTTGATCTTAGCCCATCATAGGGTTGTAACTTCATTGCTCCTCATAGTTAATCATGCACGATGCTAATTACGACTTAATTAAATACAATCATAATTGCCAAACATCCATTACAAGACCATCCTAACTCTCGGTAAGTTTTACGGTACCCCTGACAATCTTCTAGTGAGTCTCGGTCTTCTTCTGGTGAACTCCCTTGCGCTATCCTGGCAAACTCCTAATACCCTTGGTGAGCTCCCGATGCACTACTAGCGAGTTCCTAACCGCATCAACTCGATGCATGGATTTGACCTTGGCCAATCGTGATTGTAATAATCTTTTTATCATAATTAATCTTGCATCAATTAATTTCTAACAATCCTTGATTTCATCTTCAAAATATGAGATTTAACATGTCTGTCCTTTCTTTAGGAGTTTTGGGGACATACACCTAGAAAGTGATATTTTGTCTTATCGGTTTGAGACATCTCTTGAAATTTTTCATGCCAAACCTTGTGACAATGAAGTCTTATGTACCTTGACTGGGGCAAGCCAAGTATCCTCTTAGATCTGTCTCTATAGATCTGAATCCTCAAATGTAGGATGCTTCCCCTAAGTCCCTGATGGAGAAGTGTCTAGATAGCCAAGCCTTAACTATGGAGAGCATTCCTACATTATTCCCAATGATCATGATGTCATCCACATATAATACCAAGAAGGTGATAGCGCTCTCACTTACCTTTCTATACACACAAGGCTAATCTTCATTCTTAACGAAGTAATAAGATCTGATCGCCTCATTAAATATTATATTCCAACTTCGGGAAGCTTGCTTCAATTTATTGATGAATCCGAGCATCCTGCATATTTTATCTAGACTCTCCTTGGACACAAATCCCTTAGGCTGTATCATATACACCACCTCATCGAGGTTTCCATTGAGGAACACAATTTTTACATCCATCTGTCGGTATCATAATCATAGTGTATTGCAATAGCAAAAAAAATTCTGATGGATTTCAGTATTGCTACGGGTGAGAAGGTTTCATCATAGTCAACTCCTTGCTTTTGACGCCGTTTGGTCATGAGCCTTACCTTATATAGGTCTCCACCTTTCCATCTACTAAGATCTTCTTCTTGAAGATCCATTTGCAGCCGATGGGTACGATACCCTAAGTGCATTAACAAAGTTCCAAACTTTGTTGGAATACATGGAATCCATCTAAGAATTCTTAGCTTCTTACCACTTTCTGGAGTCTATACTCATAATAACCTTGTAGGTCTGAGGATTAACATCCTGAGTGTTGTCTCTGCTAATATGTCCCACATATCTTTTAGGAGGATAAGATACTCTGCTAGACCTATGCAAAGTTGAAACTTGTGTATTAGGTACCTGAACAGACTCAGTCTCTAGAGTGGTGCTTGAGCTAGGTTCTCCGACCTCACTCAACTCTATCACACTTCCATTGTTTCCACTAAGAATGTGTTCCTTCTCAAGAAATACTGATCTCTTGGCAAAAGAGATCTTTGGGTCTTTGAGATGATTAGAAAAAATACCCATAAGTTTTCTTGGGATATCCCATAAACTTGCACTGCTCCGTCCTTGATTCCAACTTGTTAGGGATGTGTCTTCTAACGTCGACTAAGTAGTCCTAAATCTTAACAACCTTAAAATCATATTTCTTTTATTTTCATATCTCATGTGGTGTAGACACCCGACCTTAATGGAACTCTATTAAGAAGGTAAGCTACGGTCTTAAGAGTATATCTCCAGAATAAGACAGGTAGGTCGATGAAACTCATCATGGACTGTACCATATCTAATAGCATGCGATTTCTCATTTCTGATACACCATCGAGCTGAGGTGTATAAGGAGGTGTTCATTGGGATATAATACTATGGTCTTTGAGGAAATGAGTGAACTTTATACTCAAGTACTCTTGTTTACCTTATTTCATTTCTTCTTAGATGCACTTTCATTCATGATTTATGGGGCTATATCTAGCATAAAGAAACCATAATGTAATGTTCCACTAGTGATGATCTTGTCATCTAAAATCAATGAACAACTATTATTCTTAAAAAATTTATATCCCATAATTGTCAAACATGAAATGAAGTTAATATTTTTGATGATAAAAGGAAAATAATAACATGCATCTAATGCAATAGTAGATTCACTAGGCAGATGTAGGGTGACCTCATCGACAACAACTACAATAATTCTTGCTCTATTGCCCATCTTGAGGTCCATCTCGTCTTTTGCTAATCTCTTGTGGGTATTATTTCTATTACCCCGAGGATCGAAAAATATTTGTTGCCAAGTGAGTCATGTTCCTTGAGAATGATCATATTCTTGGTGGAAATAGTGGGAGCAAGATAGAATTGAGCAAGGTTGGAGAATCTATCTCAAGCACCATTCCAGAGCCCGAGTCTGTTTAGGTACCTAACACACAAGTTCCAACTTTGCCTATGTCTAGTAGAGTATCTCACTTTCCTGAAAGATATGTGGGACATATTAGTGGAGATGACTCTTAAGATGTTGATCCTCAGACTACGAGGAGGCTATTATTAGTATAGACACCGGGAAGTGACAAGCCATGCATTCTAAGATGGATTCCATATACTCTAAAAAGGTTTGGAACCTTATGGATGCACCTGAGGGTATTGTACCCATCGGCTGCAAATGGATCTTCAAGAAGAAGATCAGAGTGATTGAAAGGTAGAGACCTATAAAGTAAGGCTAGTGATTGAAAGGTAGAGACCTATAAAGTAAGGCTGGTAGCTAAAGGATATCGTCGAAGACAAGGAGTTGACTATGATAAACCTTTTCACCTGTAGCCATGCTTAAGTCCATTATAATTATTTTGGCCATTGTAACACCCTATGACTATGAGATCTGGC
Source organism: Ensete ventricosum (assembly GCA_029747655.1). Lineage (NCBI taxonomy): Eukaryota > Viridiplantae > Streptophyta > Magnoliopsida > Zingiberales > Musaceae > Ensete > Ensete ventricosum. The sequence continues at coordinate 33,285,283 of JAQQAF010000001.1, read as the reverse complement.
AGATGGATGTCAAAATGGCATTCCTCAATGACAACATCAAGGAGAAGGTATATATGATACAACTAGAGGGATTCGTATCCAAAGAGAGTCCAGATAAAGTGTGCAGGTTACTTAGATCCATTTCTGGATTAAAGCAAGCTTCACATAAGATTTGATAAGGTGATCAGATCTTGTGACTTCGTTAAGAACGAAAATGTGCCTTGTGTGTACAGGAAGGTAAGTGAGAGTGCTATCACCTTCTTGGTGCTATATGTAGATGACATCCTAATCATTAGGAATGATGTAGAAATGCTCTCCACAGTAAATGCTTGGTTATCCAGAAACTTCTCCATAAAAGACTTAGGGAAAGCATTCTATATTTTGGGGATCCAGATCTATAGAGATAGATCCAAAAGGATGCTTGGCTTATCCCAGTCTAGGTACATAGACTCCATTGTCAAAAGGTTTGGCATGGAGAACTCCAAGAGAGGTCTTATACCGATGAGACATGAAATATCACTTTCTAGGAGTATGTCCCCAAAGACTCCTGAAGAAAGGGCAGACATAGATAAGATACCTTATGCCTCAGCGATAGAGTCTATCATGTATGCGATGCTATGTACCAGGCCTGATATAGCACATGCTCTGAGTGCCACGAGCAGGTATCAGGCAGATCTAGGTTTAGAACACTGAAAGACAGTAAAGTGTATCCTTAAGTACTTGAGAAGCACTAAGGATCTTTTACTAATATATAGAGAAGGTAGCCTCCAGGTTGAGGGCTACATAGACTCTAGTTTTCAGTCCAACATTAATGATAGCAAGTCGAATTCAGGGTTTGTTTTCACCCTGAATAGAGGAGCAGTAAGTTGGAAGAATTCCATGCAAGATACTATTGCTGACTCGACCATAGAGGTGGAAACATTGTTGTAGCAAAAGCAGCAAAGGAAGGGGTTTGGATGAAGAAGTTCATCAAGGATTTGGGAGTCATACCAAGCAGCGTGGAGCTGACTCCCATATATTATGACAGCGACAGGGCGATAACTCTAACAAAGGAACTCAAGTCTCAACATAATTGTTCTGAGGAGGTTCCATCTGATTAGAGCGATCATGACCCGAAAAGATATAGCAATAGAAAGAGTTCTATTTGAAGATAACATTGCAGATCCACTGACGAAGCCACTAGCTTAGATTATATTTGAGTGTCACAGGGGTCTGATGGGGATCAGACACATAGGTGAATGATTTTTGATCAAGTGGGAGATTGCTAGTTACAGGTGCCCTGCAAGCCAATCATGTGAGTGATGGCACGTGTGACACACTATGTGATCTTTTTGCTTATGGTTAATATTGACATATTCTCACATTATCTATTACATATATATTGTGATATCCTTGGTTCTGTGCAATGGGAGTCGGATCGTAATGAGATCACGATAATGAGATCGATTCACCTTTAAACACAGATCCTAAATAATCCTGGTCATAGGTTACTCAAGAGGGACATTGAGATAACTGGACAGATCGGTGTACTATATATCCGTTCATATGATGGAGGTGGCTAGTCTCATAGCCACTTGTGTGAACACACTAAGGATATAGTACAGGTGCTCATTGGAGAATGAGTTCACTAATTGATCCACTTATGGAATGCTGTATGGTTAATGATACCTAATGTCAGACAGCGATTCCATAATCCCAGTTGTGTATTTGGTCCTTAGACTTGAGACACCAAGGATGCCTTGTATGAGTACTCTTTTCTTTGACGTCAGACTTACAGGTTTGAAAAGTTTCAGATCTGGTATAGTTGGTTATCGGGATTGGTAGCCAACCTTACGAAGGTAATTGAGTGTCAATTGAGGATCATCCACTCTCGGTATCATGAGAGGAATATCCCATATGTGCTTGCTCAGATAAATCCCTAGCTAGGGTCATTCGGATTTAGAGAGAAAGAGTTCTCCCGGAGAATTCAATTGGAGCGAGATTGTGATGGATTCCGTATGTGACCTAATAGTACCATGTCCAATATACGGTCTCTAGGATATTAGTTGGATGAGGGATTATATATACACGGTAATTGTAGATAGATATATTCGATGGATTTGATCACCCTTGTACCGTTTGGGGACTATGGCATAGTGGCCTAGTACGTCCATGGTCGATGAGTCGAGTGAATTATTATGCGGATAATAATTCACTATATCAGAAAGAGTTCTGATGGGAGTGACTCATGGCCAGCTCGGTATCGGGTCTAAAGGGTCACACATATATGGTGGATGCTTCAGCGAATAGAGGATTGGATGAAGATCTAATTAGCCCATATTCTCATTAGATGAGACCCTATATTGATGGGCTCCTTAATTAAGGCACAATTAGTGGCCTAAGGAGATTATTGGATAGAGATCCAATAATGCAAGGTTAGTGGGTTATTGGATGGTGACCCAATACCCACTAAGGAAGGAGCCATAAGGTTTTGGTGGCTCTCTATAAATAGGAGGGGAGACTCATGGTTGATAGGCTGCAAATTTAGCCACCACCTCCTATTCTCCTCCCTCCCTCTGAGCAAGAGTAGCGAGATCAGATTAAAGAAGTTTCGCTGCAGAGATCCATCATGTGGATACCGCTAGAGAGGAGGATGCTTGACCTCCTTCATCTTCTCCATCTGGATCTGGAATACAGAGATAAACAATCTCCCTAGGTAAAATCAATCTCTCTCACATCGTGGTTTTATTAGTTTTTGCATTTTTCTCGCAACCCCAATCTTTTGCATGACGATTTGATCTGCGTGGAAAATTGATTTTTGTTTTAATTTTTGCTGCGCATGTGATGCACCCGCTGAGGTTTCCCAACATGACCCGCCAAGGCCGGTGGGTGAACCGCTAGTACCTGAATTTTTCGAGTGAATTTGATTTTTGGCTCCAAATTCTAATGCCATTTGGGGCCTATAAATATCCCAAGTTTTCTTGTATTCTATATAATAATTTTAGATATTATATCCTGAGAAAATATTATATATGAATTCTAAGAAAAAGAAAAGGGGTAAGGGAGTGATCCAAGTGTGTAATCTTGTCTCCCTTAAAATATTATAAGGGTTTGATCTTTACCCAAAGGAGATCAATAGTGGATGCCGGTGTGCCTCAAGGAGGAGGACGCGAGAAGTGGACGTTGGCTAAGGTTGAGGTCGAACCACTATAAATTGTAAGTGTTCCTTACTTGTTTCATTTACTACTTACAATTGTCAGGTTCTTAATTGTGTTCAACAAAATATCACTTGACGCTTCCATTTTTATTTACTCATTGAAAGAAAGGTTTCAAGTCAAGCACTTCCAAGAAACTTCACATTTTATTTTTGAATCATTCACTCACTTTACTTGAACGAAAAACTTCTGATTTTCTTATCTTGCTTAAAGCGAAAAGTTTTATTAAAAAGAGAATTTACACTTGCACTAATTCACCCCGCTCCCCAGTGCCAATTGATCCTAACAATTGGTATCAGAGCTACGTTTTTCTCATTTGGTTTAAAACCCAAGAGAAATAGCTCTTTTTCCCATTAACAAGGGTCAATGCATTATAAGTCCTTCTATGTTTAATGGGACAGACTACACATCTTGGAAAATATGAATGCGCATCTTTTTTATTTCGATAGGTCTTGATTTGTGGTATATTGTTGAAAAAGATTTTTAGAAGTCATCCAATCCAACAAATGATTGGAATTATCATGAAAAATTAATATTTTCGTTGAATGCAAAGGCTATGAATGCCTTGTATTGTGCACTAATGAATTTGATCGAGTTTCTTATTTTGATTCAGCTTTTGATATATGGCATACATTACAAATGATATATGAAAGCACAACTAATCTAAATGAATTATTAAATGAAAATACTTCTAAAAATGAATATGAAGAACACTTTCCAAATAACATGAAAGAATTTGAGCTAAGAACATATGACTCCTCAAGTGAAATCTCGAGTGATGAGGACTTTGAACCATTGACAAATGAACATGAACCTTAAAAATGATATAAAGGTGGATAAAATCTCTTGCTATGAACGCAAGAAACCGAGAGGCTCCAAAGATGAAATGCACAACCAAGAAGTGGAGAACCTCGCTCTTATGGACATCGACGATGAGGTTAGTGATTCATTAAGCATTTCTTTTTCAGAATTATTAAACATGTTCCATGATTTGTTTGATGAGTTTAGAAAACTTAGCAAATCTTTTAAGTTTCTTAAAAATGAACATGATTTGTTAGTTAGTAAAGTTGATGAAATGTATGAGTTATTAGCATCACACAATCCTAGTTCTAAATGTGAAATGCTAGATAACATTAAAGAAGAAAATATCATACTTAAGTCAACATTAGAAAAATTCAAAATTGGGAACAAATCCCGAAATATGATCCTTGCTAATAAGTGTCATATTAATAAAAGAAATGATATAGGCTTTGTTAGTAATGTTCAACAAAAGCTAACCATCTTTGTCAAAGGACCTACCTTAAATGTGCTACTAAAAATCAAATGTAATTCTTGTGAAAAATTAGGACATAAAGCCTACAAATATCTATTAAAAACTTATAGTCCATATAAATTAATTTGGGTTCCTAAAGGAACCATAAACAACCTTAAGCTATTAGAGAAAATGGAAAGAACATATCATGAAGGACCCAAACTAAAATGGGTACCTAAATCAAAACCTCCCAGAATATAAAGTTGCCTCTTAACAAGGCTAGGAGCACTAAGTAATATTTTGAAAATAAATGCTTAAGGCACATGACTTAAAATCTAATACCTTTTCAAAGCTCACTAGCCTAAGTAGTAACAAGAAAATTATTGAAATTAAAATTAATAACAATGAATCTTTTGATGGTTCATCATTATACAATTAATCTTGATGATACATACCAAAGAACCTTATTTATTGAAAAATATGTTGAATTTACATAAATGAGATTTTGATGATAATTGAATAAAAGGTTCAAAATTATTAGCTTGGATGTTGGTTTAAATGTAAAGTTAGATAGTTCAAATATTGACAAAGTCTATGGAATGATTGATTTAAATGTTACATTGATTGAAATGTTATGATTTAATGATTGTGTTGAATGATAAAATTTTAGCATAGAACAATATAGAAAAGGGAGAGAAAACTCATGCTTTATTGTCTAATATTTTTGTAAATTATGTATTTAATGAGAATGAAATGAGCATGGTAACTCACTACATTAAGTCTAAAAATCATTAAAATTAAAATAAATCAGAGTTTTTATTTGAAAATATTTTATTACAATGAACTTGATGAAATTTTATTTTTGACTTTAAATGACATTGCATTCTTGATATAAATTTCAAAAGAAGAACAATTATTCTTGAAAGAATTTTTATCCTATTAATCCTTTAATAAGAGATAAAAAATTTATGATTTATCCTATTTATCCTATTACTCCTTTAAAAAATAATTTATGATGCCTTCATTGAATTTTTTGAAAAGTGATTTTTGATGATGATTTTGGATAAGTTTTCAAATGATTTTATTTTAAAAAGAGATTAATGAATCTATCCAACGTTATTGATATTTTTGATAATTTTATTATGATCTTGACAAGTTAAAAATTTATAACTTGAATTCTTTACATAAATCAAGTTCATTTGAATAAGTTTATAAATGAATAAAAAATTTATTTATTTAGAACTACAACATGAATCTAAATAATGATCTTGATGATCTGAAATCATAAAAATAAGTTGAGTTCCTATATTTCCATATCTCATTTTGCAAAATCATAGTTGTAATTTGATAATTTTCATGAATTAAGATTTTGCTTACAAAATTGATCTCCTAAAAAAATTTATTATCTAAGAGGAGATTTATTAAATTAAATTATATATTTTGGTATTCATGAGTGTCTTTTGACATTAATATCCTTCTTGACATGATTTATTTTATAACTCATGAATGTGATAAGTTGAAAATTAAATGAAATATGCATGATTTGATAATTTTATTTGGAAATATATAAGATGTCTTGATTACTTATATTCACAAACAAAAGGTGGGCAAATTTGTTAAATCATGTCTTTTGGATTTGAATTTTTATTCTTAATGATATGGTACCCCTTATACTTTTGGGAGTAATTTGAACATGGATGTAAATAAATTATACCATCATATTTCATGACAATGGCCAATAAAAAAAATAAAATTACCAATATAATTAGGTGATAATTGGATATGATAACATTGAATGAGGAACAATTGCTTAGAAGAAAATTAGAACTTTCTAAATGCATGTAAAATACTTGATTTACAATTTGAGCTTGATCTACTATCATGTTTTCTTTTGGAACTCGATATTCACATCTTGCTTGAAAATTGGATATCGTAATCCTCAAAATGCATGATTTGATTGATTTGCTACCTTGCTTGAAATTTGCATAAGACTAACCAAGTTGTATGGGTAGCTCTTGATTTTTTCTTAGATTTCAAAATTTTTAGCTATAAATTTACATCTATAAAATTGAGTATTTTTATGATATGATATTTTTCACTTCTCTATCTTGATTCTATTTTCTTGTTCACAAAAAGTGGAGAAAGGAAATAATTAACATTTCAAGAGACCAATAAGTCTATTAATTTTATTTTAAATCTTTTGAAAGTGTTTTTGATGATTTTAAAATCAAATGAGTTCTTTACCTATATCATAATTTTGATTCCTCGGAATTATAACTTGAAATCTTTTATGAATCAAAATCTTGACAACTTGAGGTTTCTTATGCATGAATCAAGAGATTTTATTTGTTTCTCATATGATTTGTCTCTTGATATTCACAATTTGTCTTCATGAATTATATATCTCATCACCATGTTAATTTTTCTTGATATATTTCATGTAATGATTTAAAAAATAATGTAATGGGAAAAGTTCTGCACTATTATAATCATCCATTCTTTTTGACAATGACAAAGGGGGAGCAAAACTTGTTAGCTTGCATGATGCAAAATTGCTAACTTGAACATTGCAAATGAAGCAAAATTTGCTAGCTTGCACTTCTCAAAAGAGAAGAAAGAATTCACTAGCTTGCATGTTCTAAAGTAATGAAAAATTTGTTTAATTACTAAGCTTTCATATATCAAAAACTTGCTAATTACACTTCTCCTTTTGTTGATGACAAAGGAGGAGAAGGTGTGATGATGTGAAATAATGTATGATGATCATGCATGTAATGATGATTTTTAAAATCTATATAAAGATAATGATTTGTTATTGTTCGTATTTATTTGCTATATTTTCTTAAAATTTTCATGAGAAAGATTTGTTGAGCTCATATTTGAAATTTTCTTTTAAAATCTTATATTTATAAGATTGAGGTTGAGAGTTAAGAATGCTAAATCATGAAAATATATGAATTGCTAATCTAGATTTGATGAGATTAAGCTTTTTGTGATAATATTTTTGAATACTTTCTCCATGTTCTTTATCTTATTATTCACAAAAGGGGAGAAAACTTGAATAATGTTTTGCTATTTTATGGATTTATTTGCTACACTTCAAACTACATAAGATGATTTTAAATGCATGAGTAGCTCCTAAATTTTTGAATCTCCTTGAATATCTTGGAGTTTTTAGCTCATTTTTTAAATTCACCTCTACAAAATTGAGAACTATCTTTAATAATGTTTTACAAATCCTCCTTAGTTTTCTTTCCTTCTTTTTTAAGAGGAAGAAAATTCTTTATGACTCATATCATATCTTAAATAAGGGGAGCCAAAACTCATGTGCTTTAAAATCCTTAGCCCTATATTTCACCTTTTTGTTCATGATAAAGGGAGAGAAATATACATTGATGACATATGATATTGAGAAATATACATTGATGATACATGATGATTTACATTGATGACATATGATATTAATGATATACGTTGATGACACATGATATTGATGATATACATGGATATCTTGGATATCGATGCATAATCTTTTTGAAACTCATGATTCGATAACTTGATGCAAATTTGTGTTGAAATTTATTTGGAATATCGATTACTTAAAAATACTTGAAATTTAAGAGTGTATGATTCTCTTAAATTTAAGTGGCATGGATTTAGGGGGAGTTAGGATTAACTCCTATCATCAATTGATTGTCATCATAAAAAAGGGAGACATTGTAGAATCTCAAATTTTGATGATGAAATCAATTGATGGGTTATTGATCTAACATGTGTTATTAGAGTTGATTGATGCAGGATTAACTACGATAGAGAGAATATGACAATCAGAGGTTTGGCCAAAGTTAAGTCCATGCATCGGGCCGGGGTTCGGACGATGCAGTTGGGAACTCGCCAGGAGTGCGTAGGGAGCTCGTTGAGGGTATCGGGAGTGTGTCAAGATGGCGCAAAGGAGTTCACTAGAAGAAGACCAAGACTCGCCGGAAGATTGTCAAGGGTAGCCGAAAGGCTTGTCGGGAGTTGGGAAGGTCTTGAAGTGGATGTTTTGGCCATTATGATTATAATTAATTAAGTCATATTTAGCATCATCTAGGTTTAACCATGATGGAGAAAATGTGTTACATATCAGACATGGACCCAGGATCAAGCTTAGGCATCGGGCCGAGGATTGGACGATGTGGTGGGAGCTCGTCGGGAGTTTGCTAGGAGATTCATTGGAGGGATCAGAAAGTTTGAGTCCTAAATGAGTGTGATTTGGAAGGAATTGCGGGAGGTTACTGGATTGCGAGAGTAAGATCATAAGCTTGGTGGTCATGTCTTGATTGTAATCTTTAAGTTGTAGGTTAAGTTTGGGTCCTAAATGAGTGTGATTTGGAAGAAATCCAAATCAAATCAAATTGACAACCGGGTCCACTATGGGGTGTGATTGAGCTCAAGTCGAGCTCAATTAGTTGACTAGGGGATTGGTCAACTGATGATTCAAATCAGGATTGGAAAAGTGAAGGGAATCACTTTTTCGGGATTCCCGGTGGCTGAACCACTGATGGGCGATGGTTTAACCGACCGTGCCAAGATTTCGGGCAGCTGTCATCGATTGAACCACCTAGGTTGGGTGGCTGGACTGCCCATACCCAAGAATCTGGGCATTTTCGACGGTTGACCTACCCAGGTCGACGGGTGAACTGCCCGTACTTGGATTTTTTGGGTGAGTTTGATTTTTTGCTTTAAATCCTGAAGCCATTTGGGGCCTATAAATACCCCAAGTTTTCTTGCATTCCACACAACAATTTTGGGGATTATATTCTGAGAAAATATTATGTGTGAATTATAAGAAAAAAAAAAGGGGTAAGGGAGTGATACAAGTGTGTAATCTTCTCTCCCTTGAAATGTTGTAAGGGTTTGATCTTCACCTAGAGGAGATCATTAGTGGATGTCAGTGTGCCTCAAGGAGGAGGACTCGAGAAGTGGACGTAGGCCAATGTTGAGGCCAAACCATTATAAATTTTAAGTGTTCCTTATTTCATTTATTACTTACAATTGTCAGGTTCTTAATTGTGTTCAACAAAATATCAAGTGACGCTTCCATTTTTATTTACTCTTTGAAAGCAAGGTTTAAAGTCAAGCACTTCCAAGTAACTTAGCATTTTATTTTTGAATCATTCACTTACTTTCCTTGTATAAAAAGCTTCTAATTTTCTTATCTTGCTTAGAGTGAAAAGTTTTATTAAAAAGAGAATTTACACTTGCACTAATTCAACCCCCCCCCCCCTCCCCCCCCTAGTGCCAATTGATCATAATAGCATGGAGGGTAGCCAGCACGCATGACTGTTTGGGGGAAACAAATATTGAGATGTAGGGAAAGGAGTCGCTCAAAGGAGTGAGTATCCATGATTGTCATTCAAAGGAATGACCAACCCTTTGCACGAGAGGCACCACAAGGACAAGCAAGCTAGGAAGAATGCGAAGCACACAAAGGTTGGGATGGCTGAGTTCGAGCTATGGCTCGATGTTGACAACCAAACTTGATGGTGCTCAAGGCAAGCGGGACACTTAATAAAAGATGAGACCGTGCAAAGTGGGATGTATTGCACAATGACCGAAAGAGTTATGCAAAGCTCACAGAGGTGAGGGGAATTGCTAACTCGAAGAATTTGGTACTCATGCAAGGGCTTGTATGCGGATGATGGAGTGTTCATGGCCATCCTAATGCGATCGAAACTCAGCACCATTGAGCATTAAAACTTTTTCTTCGGCATAGAAAGGATACGTCTGTAGGAGGTTGAAGTACGCAACAAGTTCAGCACATTGCTAGGTCTTGAATGGTGTAGCGGGGGCTGTATTGGCTAAGAGTCATAATCTTGCAAGCATATTTATGGGAGCAGAACAATGCACAGGTTGTTCAGCAAGACAGAGTAGTCCAAGGAGCTGGTGGTCTCTGAAACTTCTAGAGGGAAGAATGTAAAAAAGGAAAGTTGCTCTAAGAGGACAAATATCTAGGAGAGATAAGTCCCGGTTCTCTAGAGGGAGAATCATGTGTAGCAGACCGCACATGTTAAGGAAGAGTACCTCAAGACAATATTTTCACAAAGCCCACCAGACCGAACGAGCAGCAAGGAGTCATCGTATGATCTTGAATGAGGTAATGCATTGGTGGATGTATTGCGAGATCAAGTGAGGGAGCAATCTATGACAACATCATATGAAAGCACACTTAGAGTCAATGTCAAAATCAGCCTCAACAAAGGACTGACCCATGGAATGGTGGGCATGAGGGCCACCATCAACTCAATGCAAATTGAGGAGTAGAGCAACTTGGTTTGAACTTGGTGAAGTATCCAAGCTGCATGAAGGGAGTCGATGTAGAAGATGGATCATGGATTAGAGGCATGGAGTTTTCCTTGGACAAAGATGAAAGGAGATTCAAGGCACATGCACCTTGTGTCACAGATGCATTTGGCAAAAGAACTAAGGTGATTCAACTTGAAGAAGCGAAGTTGGGATCATAAGACCTTAACACGGGGCAAGAGGACGTAGAGGCAGGTACTCTTGAAGAATATATGACGGTGCTACTATTAGAGTTGTCATGAAGAAAGTGGTGCACAATAGAGATTATGGCAAGTCAAAGGACAAGGCTGAGTAAGCGAACATTGCTACCAAGGAAGTTAAGGAGAACATAATCGGCACAAGCCCTGCAACAGGATGGTGGAGGCCATGCATGGGAGTTGCAGTCTATCTTTCCATCGACTGCGGGGAATTACTCGAAAATCACAGAGGTATTGAAGTAGGTAGTCGAAAGGGACGAGGAAGTGACGATGAGTTCAGAGGGGCTCAGCTACCCAAAAGCAAAGTGTCGGTCAAAATGGAGGTGGACTTAGAGGAGTGCTACAATGTTGCTGGTTACAGGTGCCCTACAAGCCAATCACGTGAGTGATGGCACGTGTGACATGTTGTGTGATCTTTTTGCTTATGATTAATATTGGTATATTCTCATATTATATTATCTGTTGCATATATATTATGATGTCCTTGGTTCTGTACAATGGAAATCAGATCGTGATAAGATCACGATAATGAGATCGATTCACCTTTAAACACAGATCCTAAATAATCCCAGTCATAGGTTACTCGAAAGGGACATTGATATAACCGGATAGACCGATGTACTATATACCCATCCATATGATGGAGGCGGTTGATCTCATAGCCACTTGTGTGGAGACACTAAGGATATAGTACAGGTGCTCATTGGAGAATGAGTTTACTGATTGATCCGCTTATGGAATGCTGTATGGTTAATAATACCTAATGTTAGATAGCGATTCCATAGTCCCAGTTGTGTATCTAGTCCTTAGACTTGAGACATCAAGGATGCCTTGTATGAGTACTCCTTTCTTTGACACCCGACTTACAGGTTTGGAAAGTTTCAGATCTGGTACAACTGGTTATCAGGATTGATAGCCAACCTTACGAAGGTAATTGAGTATCAATAAAGGATCATCAACTCTCGGTATCATGGGATGAATATCCCATATGTGCTTGCTCAGATAAATCCCTGGCCAGGGTCATTCGGATTGAGAGAGAAAGAGTTCTCTGGGAGAATCTGATTAGAGTGAGACTATGATGGATTCTATATGTGACCTGATAGTGCCATGTCCAATATACGATCTCTGGGATATTAGTTGGATGAGGGATTATAGAAACACGGTAATTGTAGACAAACATGTCCGATGGATTTGATCCCCCCTATACCGTCTGGGGCCTATAGCATAGTGGCCTAGTACGTCCATAGTCGATGAGTTGAGTGAATTATTTTAGGGATAATAATTCTCTATATCAAAAGGAGTTTTGATGGGAGTGACTCACGGCCAGCTCGGTATCAGGCCTAGAGGGTCACACACATATGGTGGATGCTTCAGCGAATAGAGGATTTGATGGAGATTAGATTAGACTCTATATTGATGGGCTCCTTGATTAAGGCCCAATTAGAGGCCTAAGGGAATTATTGGATAGAGATCCAATAATATAAGGTTAGTGGGTAATTGGATAGAGATCCAATATCCACTAACGCAGGAGCCCTAGGATTTTTTGGTGGCTCTCTATAAATAGGAGGGGAGACTTATGGTTGATAGGCGACAGCTTTAGCCACCACCTCCTATTCTCCTCCCTCCCTCTGGGCAAGAGTTGTAAGATCAGATTGGTGGAGTTTCGCTGTAGAGATCCATCGTGTGGATATCGCTAGAGAGGAGGACACTTGACCTCCTTCATCTTCTCCATCCATATCTGGAATATAGGGATATACGATCTCCCTAGGTAAAATAAATGTCCCACACTTCGCGATTTTATCGATTTTTGCATTTTTCTTGCGACCCCAATATTTTGCATGATGATTTGATATACGTGGGAATCTAGTTTTTATTTTGATTTCCGTTGTGCATATGATGCACCCTCTGAGGTTTCCCAACAAATGTCACAGAGGTAGATCTACTGATTGCGAAGAAAGAGACGTAAATGTTAGGCAAAAGATAATAGTGCCATGGTACCGTAGATGTGGGACTTCCGTGGAGTCATCGATCCCTTGTTCTTATGGAGGGAGAGCGTTGGTTGTGAAAGGGGCCGAGGAGATAGAGAATGCAAAGGCAAACTATAAGTATCCGGACAAGGCTGAAGGGTAGAGGCCAAGAAACTTCATAAGACTGGTGTCAAGGAGATTCTCATCAAGATAGCTAAAAGTAGGGGACTTAGGGTTGATGCAGAAGTGCTCGACCAAGAAACGATAGGTAGTACATGGTGCTATACCTTTTTAACTTAGAGGAGTAGGCGACAAAGATGATGGAGAAGATGATACAATCCCAAAGGTGACCAAAACTATCGAAGACTTGCTCCAAGTTGAGATGAAATTTTAGTCTTTTCGTGGAAAACTTCTTGCATTTTGGAAGTTGGATGGTAGAGAGAAGGCAAATCATAGTACTCAACGCAAGGAGAGTAAACACTTTGGGTGCTTTAAAAGTGTGAGCAAAGAGCGGGCAAAGACTAGTAACCAGCTCGATGCATAAAGTACAACCTCGAGGAGGCGGGTGAAATCAAGTAACTTTGCCTTCTCAACTCTTAAGGGAATGAGCGAAATCGAGTACCCCAGTTCTCTTATTTATCTTGAAGAGGAGCTTTGTGCAAGTTCAAAGACCATTCGAAGAAGCCAATTGAAAGACAATAGTTAACAAATCCTCACTATTGGTGATTAGTGTAATTGAGAGTAGCTTGTCCGCTTCATTTCCTAATAGAATGTTAATCAAAAGTGAAAGTGATGTGAACCTACTTAGAAATGACAACTAAGTCGAAGAAGAATCGATGGGCGAATTTTGTGAAGGACCTCATAAACATCAAAGTCTGCGAGACGATGCTCGTTAAAGCTCGGACAAGCATGATAGGACTCCAGCAGGGTTGAGTTCTAATCTCCCTATAAGTAATCAATAAAACCCTACTAGATTGTAATAAAGGCACTCCTATCTTATAAAGGAGTATGGCTAGGGTTTAGATTAGCCCTTAGGGCTTAGTGGCCGCCGCCCCCCTTACTAGGTTGGTAGGCTAGGGTTTCCCCCTGCTTAGGTCGGCTATAGAGCCAACCTAGCTACCACCTATTCCCTCTAAGGTAGAGAGGCTATAGAAGGGGCAAAAGGATAATTTTAGTTAGGCAAGCACCCCCTAGGGCTAGGGTTTGGAGACCTATATAAGCATGTAGCCTCCACCTCTTTTTATTAAGCAATCATCAATTTTATTTCAGCCGTGTGCCGAATCTAGGAGGGAGGAACCCCTACAGTGTTCCAAGGGTTGATCCCCTTCAAGGATCAAAATCAATAGAGCTCCTTCTGGGGTTCTATCAAAGCATCCATCCAGTTTGAGCGACATGAGACATTTCATATACTAGCACAAAACAAGAAAGGTCACATTTCCTTTGTCAAAAGTGTTAGGATCAAAGTGACACTAAGAGGGGGTGGGTGGGGGTTAATTAGTGCTTATAAAAAATTGACGTTGATTTGAGTATTTGCTCAATAAAACCCTTAAGCGTAGACATGTTTGTAAGAGTACAAGCAAATGTAGTAGACAATTAATAAGAAAGCAAAGAAGATAAACATCAAAGAAGAGGAAGCAAACCAATTTTATAGTGGTTCGGTCTCGTAACCTACGTCCACTCCCGATTCCTCCTCCGTTGAGATCACCGGCTTCCACTATTGATCTTCCTTCAATGGGTGAAGATCAACTACCCTCTTACATCTCTACTCTCCTTTTACAAGTTCAAGAGATAACCTTTATAAGTCTCTAAGCTCTCCCTTAAATAAAAACTACATAAGAAGAAATGAGGGGAGCTCTCAAATAATTATAACAGCGTTTTCACAATTTTTTTTTGCTCTTAATTCTTGCATCTTCAAGCAAGAATGGGTGGGGTATTTATAGGCCCTAAATGGCTTCAAGAATGGATCCAAAATTCTCGAAGACTGTGTTTTCTAGGAGATTGTGTCTTCTAGGAGACTGTGTTTTCTCAGAGACTATCTTCTAGGAGACTGTGTCTTCTCAGAGACTATATCTTCTAGGAGATTGTGTTGTCTCAGGGACTATCTTTTCGGAGACTATCCTCGAAGTTCATGCCTTATATAATCTTGGGTTACTGAAATGACCTTTCTAAAAAGTCCAAATCGACCCCAATTAAGGCCTAATGACCTCTTAATTGAGTTTGTTATGTTCCATTCAAAGTCAACTCAATTAGAACTCTAAACTACTTCGATCTAGATAAATTATTACAAATTATTAATCATGTTGTTTTACATATCATTTGTTCATCCGAACCCTCGGCGCATCATGATCTTCTTCGATGTATTGTTTGATCCATCGACATGTTGACTCCCACAACATCTGATCTTGACATAATGTCTGAATTATGGCCCGATGCCCGTTCTTTGACTCTGGCCCAACGTTTGATTTCCTACTTCAATCATTTTGCCTTTTCATGATCGAAGATTATCCTGCATCACTTTTTTTCTTGAACACAGATTAGATCATAACTTTATCAATTGATTTCATCATCAAAATTCATAATTCAATAATCTCCCCCTTTTTTATGATGACAATCAATTGATGATGGAGTTTAACTAAACTCCCCCTATATATATGTCATATCGCAATAAAGAAAACTCGAATTCAAAAAGAGTGATAAGCTTTGAATTCAAGTGAAAATAATCTGAATCATAGTTGAAAAATCATTGCATGTATCATAAAATCATAAGTATTTTATGCATAATTTTAAATAATCAAGTTACATCATATCATGCATGATTCAAGTTTTAAATTATCATCATAACTTTTTCCTCTTAAAGTACATCATACATGCATCATTAAATCATCATAACTTCTCCCCCTTTGTCATCAACAAAAAGGAGAAAAGTGTAATATGCAAGATTATTTTCTTTGGGATGTGCAAATTTGTAAGTTTTTCTCTCCCTTTGTAATTGTCAAAAAGATAGAGAAGGGAAGGATTCAATGATGTAAAAATTTGTCATCACTTGAAAAATATAAATCATTTTGATAAATTTCCCTTTTCATAAATATCAGGAAGAGAAATCATAAGAAATGATCTTGATTCAAAAGAGAAAACTTAAGTCATGAGACTGAGAAACCAAGATAATGATCAAAACATATATGTAAAGAGTTCCATGCATTTGATAGATTCAACATGTCTATCTCTCCTAATAAAATCAAATTGTTCTTCATTCAATACCTTTGTAAAGATATCAGCTAATTGATATTTTATATCAATAAATTCTAAATATATATCATGATTATTGACATGATCTCTAATAAAATGATACCTAATATTAATATGCTTGGTTCATGAATGTTGGATAGGATTTTTTTTAAGCATATTATGCTCGTGTTGTCACACTTTATAGGGATATTTTTAAAACAAAGTCTATAATCTTGTAAAGTATTTTTCATCCATATTATTTATGCATAACATGCACCTACTACAATATATTCAGCTTCAGTTGTGGATACTACGATAGTGTTTTGCTTCTTGGAAGACCAAGAGACTAGTGCATGACCTAGAAATTGATAGGTTTCAGAGATATATTTTCTATCTATCCTATATCCTCCAAAGTATCAGCATAAGCAATTAAATCAATTTTTTTAGATTTCAGATATCATAATCTTAGATTTGGAGTTCCTTTCAAATATCAAAATATTCTTTTAACTGCTTTGTAATAAGATTGTTTAGGATTGGAATGAAATCTTGCACATAGGGCAATACTAAACATAATATCTGGTCTAGTTGCAGTTAGATATAGCAAACTACCTATCATTCATCTATAGGTTTTTTTATCAAAGCCTTCACCTTCACTGCTTAAATCCAATTTTGTAGAGGTGCTCATAAGTGTATTTATAGCTTTAGCACTATCTATATTAAATCATTTTAACAAATCTAAGGTATACTTGATTTGACTAATAAAGATACCATCATTTAATTATTTTATTTATAATAAAAAAGTTAATTTACTCATTAGGCTCATTTTAAACTCTTGGCTCATACGCTTTGTCATGGACAAAAATATAAATAAGGTGTTTGATGTAATGTTCATGTTTGTCCGTATCCTTCGGCTTCTGTATATTCTTTGTACATCAAGTAGCGGACTTGCAGTAGGCTTGACAACTCTATTTTGGTTAGCTTTTGTGGTCGATTTCAACTTGTAAATGGGAGTTGTGTCATGTAGGCACTTGTGGGGACTTCAGTTTGTAATGGACCTTGATCCTTTATATGCAATCGTTTAGAGCTTGTGAAGTTCATGGTTGTAATTTGTATTGGCTATATAAAGTGTTTTCTAAACTAGTTGCTTATGGATCCCATGGGAAATGCTTCCTCTAACCTGTTTTCTCTTTTATAGGTCCTAAGGGAACCTATGAGGTTTCGGGGAGACTGACCTTTGCAGACGGACACGCAAGGGTGCCACATGACTTAGGCAAAACTAGCTAAGTACGTAACATTTTGGTATAAGAGCGGGACAAGTACATGCAGTAACACTTGTTATGCAAATATGGTGGACTTAGCTGGGCTGTATAGAGGGCGGCCAGCACGCACGATCGATTGGGAGAAACATATATGGAGATGTAGGGAAAGGAGTCGCTTAGAGGAGTGGGCATGCTTGATTGACATTTAGAGGAGTGGCCAACCCTTTGCACGAGAAGCACCATGAGGGCAAGTAAGCTAGAAAGATTGTGTAGCGCATACAAGTTGGGATGACTGAGTTCAAGCTATGGCTCGACATTGACAACAAAAAATGACGACGTTAAAGGCAAACAGGGTGCTTGGTAAAAGATGAGACTGTGTAAAGTGAGATGTGTTGCTCAACGATCGAAAGAGTCGTGAAAAGCTCACATAGGTGAGGCGAATTACTAACTCGAGGAATTCGATACTCATACAAGGGCTTGTATATGGACGATGGAGTGTTCATGGCCATCCTAAGGTGACTGGAACTCGGTGCCATGGAGCATTAAAACTTTCTCTTCAGCATGGAAATGATACATCAGTAAGAGGCTAAAGTGTGCAACAAGCTCAGTTTGTTGTTAGGCCTTGAAGGGTGCAGCGGGGGTTGTATTGGCGAAAGTCACAATCTAGCATGCGCATTACGGGGGCAGAATAATGCACATATTTTTTAGTAAAACGAAGTAGTCCAAGTGAATGGTCTCCAAAACTTCCAGAGGGAAGAATGCAAAGAGGAAAGTTGCTCCAACAGGACAAACATCCAGGAGGAATAGATCCTAGTTCTCTAGAGGAAGAATCATATGCAGCGGATCGCATATGTTGAGGAAGAGTGCCTCAAGATAATATCTCTACTAAGCTCAATGAATCGAGCCAACAACGAGGAGTATGATCTCAAATGAAGTAATACATTGGTGAATGCATTACGAGATCAAGTGGGGGAGCGACAATGGCAACATCATACGAATGCACATTTAGAGTTGATGTAGAAATCAGATGCAACGGAGGGCTGACCCGTGGAATAGTGAGCATGAGAGCCACCATCAACTCAATGCAAATCGAGAGGCAGAGCAACTTGGGTGGAACTTGGTGAAGTACCCAAGTCACATGAAGAGAGTCGACGTAGAAGATGGAACATGGAGTGGAAGCACAGAGCTTTCCTTGGACAGAGGTCAAGGATATGAACTCTTGTAGAGGCAAGAGTGAGATCATATCGTTCTATGGATTCTTCATTCTGACGGCGTAGACTCATCTTACATGGTGCCAAAGATGAAAGGAGCTGCGAGGCACATGCACCTTATCTCAGAGAAGCATTTGACAGAGGAACTATGGTGATTCAACTTGCGGACATGAAGTTAGGATCAAAAGGCCTTAGCATGAGGTAAAAGGACATAGAGGCAGGTATATTAAAGAATGTGCCACACTGCTGCCATTCGAGTTGTCATGAAGGAAGTGGTGCGCAGCGGAGATTGAGCTGGTGGAGGATAGAGGCCCAGGATCCAGACAATGGTGCACTAATTTTAGTGAAGTCTAGGGACTTCAAAGGCTACTATGCAATAGACTATCCTAGAGCGATCCAAGTGTGACCCAAGAATGGGTGGGCGAAGGTGAATTACTAAAGGAGCGAATACAATCGGAGGTGGCAAAGGCCCTACGATATGCTGGCAGAAGCCACCCAAGGAGAGATCGTAGTTCGAGTTCATCACACACGAATTTGAATACAATGAAGATGTCACTAGGAGGCGACATAGTGCAGCAGATTGTGGTAGAATAGTTCATGATAATATAACACATGCGAAAATATCCCGTGAGGGACATGATCATGCGGAGGTATGATCAGGAGCTACTGGAAGCTCCACTTCGGTGAACAACACAAAGATATAAAGGGCTATGGATTCAAAGAGTGAATGTCATGGTACCGTAGAGGCGGATCTTCTGTGTGTGCACATCAAATCTTGCATTGGATAAAAGCCTTGGTTATCAGCATATGAGGGTTGTGTACCACTGAGGGAGAATTCTGAGTGCAAGTACCAGAGAGTCCCATGGAGAGGACTTGATCATACAGATGTATGATCAGAGCGACTGGAGAGTTGGACTACTCCAATGCTTATATTCACTTAAGAGAACCCGGAAAGTTAGAGGACAAGGTCGAGTAAGCGAATGTTGCTACCAAGGAAGCTAAGGAGAACAGAATCGACGTGAGCCCTGCAATAAGACGGTGGAGGCCATGCATGAGAGTTGCAGTCTATCTTTCCATCAACAAAGGGAAACTGCTCAGAGAACACAGGGGTGTTGAAGTAGTTGGTCAAAAAGGGGCGAGTAAGCGACAACGGGTCCGGAGGGGCTCAACTACCCAAGAGCAAAGCATCAGTTAGAAAGGAGGTGGACGTAGAGGAGTGCCACAGTGTCGCAGAGGTGGTGCTAGTTACAAGTGCCCTGCAAGCCAATCACGTGAGTGATGACACGTGTGATATGCTGGTTACAGGTGCCCTACAAGCCAATCACGCGAGTGATGGCACGTGTGACACACTGCATAATTTTTTTGCTTATGATTAATATTGACATATTCTCACATTATATTATATGTAGCACATATATTGTGATGTCCTTGGTTCTGTGTAATGGGAATCGGATCGTGATGAGATCACAATAATGAGATCGATTCATATTTAAACACAGATCCTAAATAATCCCGGTTACAGGTTACTCGAGAGGGACATTGAGATAACCGAATAGATCAGTGTACTATATACTCGTCCATACGATGGATGCGATTGGTCTCATATTCACTTGTGTGGAGACACTAAGGATATAGTACAGGTGCTCATTAGAGAATGAGTTCACTGATTGATCCGCTTATGGAATCTTGTATGGTTAATGATACCTAATGTCAGACAGCAATTCTATAGTCCCAGTTATATATCTGTCTCTTAGACTTGAGACACCAAGGATGTCTTTTGTGAGTAATCCTTTCTTTGACGCCAGACTTACAGGTTTGGAAAGTTCCAGATCTGGTACAGTTGGTTATCGGGATTGGTAAACAACCTTACGAAGGCAATTGAGTGTCAATAGAGGATCATCCACTCTCGGTATCATAATAGGAATATCCCATATGTGCTTGCTCAGACAAAGCCCTGGCCAGGGTCATTCTGATTGAGAGAGAAGGAGTTCTCGGGTAGAATCCGAATAGAGAAGGACAAACTGATTCTGTATGTGACCTGACAATACCATGTCCAATATACGATCTCTGGGATATTATTTGGATGAGGGATTATAGATACATGCTAACTTTGGATAGATAGGTCCGATGGATTTGACCCCCCTGTACCGTCTGGGGACTATGGCGTAGTGGCCTAGTACGTCTATAGTCGATAAGTCGAGTGAATTATTATGGGGATAATAATTCACTATATCAGAATGAGTTCTAATGGGAGTGACTCACGGCCAGCTCGGTATCGGGCCTACAGGGTCACACACATATGGTGGATGCTTCAGCGAATAGAGGATTAGATGAAGATCCAATTAACCCCTATTCTCATTAGATGAGACCCTATGTTGATGGACTCCTTGATTAAGGCCCAATTATAGGCCTAAGGAGATTATTAGATAGAGATCCAATAATGCATGGTTAGTGGGTTATTGGATGGAGATCCAATACCCACTAAGGAAGGAGCCCTAGGGTTTTGGTGGCTCTCTATTAATAGGAGGGGAGACTTAGGGTTGATAGGCTACAACTTTAGCCACCACCTCCTATTCTCCTCCCTACCTCTGAGCAAGAGTTGCATGATCAGAGAGGAGGAGTTTCACTGTAGAGATCCATCGTGTGGATACCGCTAGAGAGGAGGATGCTTGACCTCCTTCATCTTCTCCATCCGGATATGGAATACAGGGATATACGATCTCCTTAGGTATAATCAATCTCTCACACATCGTGGTTTTTTTTATTTTTACGGTTTTTCTCGCGACCCCAATCTTTTGCATGACGATTTGATCTGCGTGAGAAACTAGTTTTTGTTTTGATTTCCACTGCACATGTGATGCACCGATTGAGGTTTCCCAACACTAGTATCAGAGCCAAGGTTTTCATACGAAAGATTGGTTTTAAACTGCGTGTGATGAGATTATTTCGCGTAAAATTGTTTTACGCGTTCTTGTTGCATTTTTACAGCGAAGGCAGCGAGGAAGAGGGGCGGTCAGCCACGGCCAGCCCCCATGCAGGGTCGGCCACCCACGGCCAGGCCGCGGCCAAGGCTAGCCCCCATGCAGGGGCGGCGCCTGCGAGCATGGCGTGCTGTAGCCAGCCTGCAAGAGCGACAGCCGCTCATAGCGGGGTGCCCGCAAAGGGGCAGGTTACAGGGCGGCACACGCAGGTGGCGGCCGCTAGTGGCCAGCCCGCAAGGGGCTGCCGCTCGCAGCCAGGTTGCAAGGGGCGACCGCCAACGGCCAGCCTTGCCACCTGCGCAGGGGCAGCGACAGTAGCGACGATGACGTAGAGGGCGACAAGGAGAGGGCTAGGGCATCCTTTTAAGAAAAGGATGATCTTGCCCCTTTGAATTTTAAAAATTATGTGGAATGTCCTCATGTATAGAATTCCAAAAATACCCTCAATGATTTTAGAAATTTCAAGGACTGTCCTCATGTACAGAATTCTAAAAATACCCTTGATAATTCTAGAAATTTTGAAGGCTGACCTCTCATCCTAAATTACAAAAATACCCTTGATAATTCTGAAAATTCTAAGCATGTCCTGATTTTTAGAAAAATAATTAATTAAATAGTTTAATTAATTATTATACATAGACTCCATTGTGAAAAAGTTTTGCATAGATAATTCCAAGAGAGGTCTCATACCGATAAGACATGGAATATCACTTTCTAGGAGTATGTCCTCAAAGACTCCTGAACAAAGGACAGACATGGATAAAATACTCTGTGCCTCAGTAATAGGGTATATCATGTATGTTATGCTATATACTAGGTCTAATATAGTGCATGCTCTGAGTGTCACGAGCAGGTATCCAATAGATCCAGGTTTAAAATACTAGAAGGCAATGAAGTGTATCCTTAAGTACTTGAGAAGGACTAAGGATTTTTTACT
Source organism: Ensete ventricosum (assembly GCA_029747655.1). Classification (NCBI taxonomy): domain Eukaryota; kingdom Viridiplantae; phylum Streptophyta; class Magnoliopsida; order Zingiberales; family Musaceae; genus Ensete; species Ensete ventricosum. The sequence goes on along the minus strand of JAQQAF010000001.1, from coordinate 33,262,736 downwards.
AGTATATGGAGGAGGTAGCCTCTAGGTTGAGGGCTACACAGACTCAAGTTTTCAGTCCAACATTGATGATAGCAAGTCAAACTCATGGTATATTTTTACCCGAAATGGAAGAGCAGTAAATTGGAAGTGTTCCGAGCAAGATACTATTGATGACTCGACTATAGAGGTGGAATACAATGTTGTAACAGAAGTAGCAAAAGAAGGGGTGTGGATGAAGAAGTTCATTAGAGGTTTGGGAGTCGTACCAAGCAGCGTAGAGTCGATTCCCATATACTATGACAACGACAGGGCGATTGCTCTAGCAAATGAACCCAGGTCACATCAAAATTATTTTGAGGAGGTTCTAGTGGATTAGAAAGATTATGACCCATAAAGATATAACAACGGAAAGAGTTTCATCCGATGATAACATTGCAGATCCACTGACGAAGCCGCTAGCTCAGATTGTATTTGAGCGTCACAGGGGTCTGATATAGATTAGACATATAGGTGATTGACTTTAGGTCAAGTGGGAGATTACTAGTTATAGGTGCCCTGCAAGCCAATCACTTGAGTGATGACACATGTGACACACTGCGTGATTTTTTTACTTAAGATTATTACTGGCATATTCTCACATTATAATATCTATTGCATATATATATTGTGATATCCTTAATTTTGTACAATGAGAATCGGATCGTGATGAGATCACGATAATGAGATCGATTTAGCTTTAAACACAGATCCTGAATAATCCAGGTCATAGGTTACTCGAGAGGGACATCGAGATAATCGAACAAACCGATGTACTATATACTCATCCATATGATGGAGACGGCTGGTCTTATATCCACTTGTGTGGAGACACTAAGGATATAGTACAGGTGCTCATTGGAGAATGAGTTTACTAATTGATCCATTTTATAGAATGTTATATGGTTAATGATACCTAATGTCAAACAGCAATTTCATAGTCATAGTTATGTATCTGGTCCTTTAACTTAAGATACAAAGGATGCCTTATTTGAGTACTCCTTTCTTTGATGCCAGATTTCAAGGTTTGGAAAGTTCTAGATCTGGTATAACTGGTTATCGGGATTAGTAGCCAACCTTACGAAGGTAATTGAGTATCAATAAATGATCATCCACTCTTGGTATCATAAGAGGAATATCTCGTATATGCTTGCTTAGACAAATCCCTGGCTAGGGTCATTCAGCCAGAGAGAGAAAAGAGTTCTCTAGTAGAATCTGATTAGAGCAAGACAAACTGATTTCGTATGTGACCTGACATTACCATGTCCAATATACGATTTCTGGATATTAGTTAGATGAGGGATTATAGATACATGGTAATTATGGACAGACAGGTCCGATGGATTTGATCCTCCTGTACCGTTTGGGGACTATAACGTAGTGGCCTGGTATGTCCATAGTCGATGAGTCGAGTGACTTATTATGGAGATGATAATTTACTATATCAGAAGGAGTTCTAATGAGAGTGACTCACGACCAGCTCGATATCGGGCCTAGAGGGTCACACACATATGGTGGATGCTTCAGCGAATAGAGGATTGGATAGAGATCCAATTAGCCCCTATTCTCATTAGATGAGACCCTATGCTGATGGGCTCCTTGATTGAGGTCTAATTGGAGGCCTGAGGAGATTATTGGATAGAGATCCAATAATGTAAGGTTAGTGGGTATTAGATCCCCATCTAATACCCACTAAGGTATGTGTATGGGAAACCTATTTTATTTTGATTTCCACTGTGCATGTGATGCTCCCGCTGAGGTTTCCCAACAAATATGTCGATGGGTCGAGCAATACACCGAAGGAGAGGATGATGCACTTAAGATTCGGACGAAGAACTAGATGAACCAATAATAAGCTAGACAACATAGGATTCATACTTATAATAGTTTGTATCTTGATTGAAGTAGTTTAAGTTGAACTTAAATTTGTTGTAGGTATAACTATGCTAACTCAATTAAGGGCCCATTGGTAGGTGCTGGTTATATATGCCCTATAAGCTAATTACGTTAGTGATGGTACATGTGACATACTGCGTGATCTTTTTTGCTTATGATTATTATATGCATATTCTCACATTATAACATATGTTGCATATATATATTGTGATATCCTTGATTCTATGCAATGAGAATCAGATCGTGATGAGATCACAATAATGAAATCGATTCACCTTTAAACATAGATCCTAAATAATCCCAGTCAGAGGTTACTCGAGAGCGACATCGAGATAACCGGATAGACCGATGTACTATATACATGTCCATATGATGGAGGCGGCTAGTCTCATAGTTACTTGTGTAGAGATACTGAGGATATAGTATAGGTGCTCATTGGAGAATGAGTTCACTGATTGATCCGCTTATGTAATGCTATATGGTTAATGATACCTAATGTTAGACAGCGATTCCTTAGTCTCAATTATGTACCTGGTCCTTAAACTTGAGATACCAAAGATGTCTTTTTTGAGTACTACTTTCTTTGACGCTAGACTTACAAGTTTGAAAAGTTCTAGATCTGTACAGCTAGTTATCGGGATTGGTAGCCAACCTTACGAAGGTAATTGAATGTCATGCTTAAATCCATTAGAATTCTTTTGGCTATTGCAGCACACTATGACTATGAGATCTAGCAGATGGATGTCAAAATGACATTCCTCAATGACAACCTCGAGAAGGAGGTGTATATGATTCAACCAGAGAGATTTATATCTAGAGAGAGTCCAGATAAAGTGTGCAAGTTGCTCAAGTCTATTTATGGACTAAAGCAAGCTTCCAGAAGTTGGAACATAAGATTTGATGAGGTAATCAGATCTTATGACTTCGTTAAGAACGAAGATGAGCCTTGTATGTACAAAAAGGTAAGTGAGAGCGCTATTACCTTCTTGGTGTTGTATGTGGATGACATCCTAATCATTAGGAATGATGTAGGAATGCTCTCCACAGTAAAGATTTGGCTATCTAGAAACTTCTCCAAGAACGACTTAGGGGAAGCATCCTTTATTTTGGGGATCCGAATCAATAGAGATAGATCCAAGAGGATGCTTGGCTTGTCCTAATCCAGGTACATAGACTCCATTGTCAAAAGGTTTGACATAGAGAATTTCGAGGTCTCATACCGATGAGACATGAAATATCACTTTCTAGGAGTATGTCCGCAAGGACTCCTAAAGAAAGGGTACACACGAATATGATACCCTATGCCTTAGTGATAGGGTCTCTCATGTATGTTATGCTATGTACCAAGCCTGATATAGTGCACGCTCTGAGTGTCACGAGCAGGTATCAGGCGAATCTAGGTTTGGAATATTGGAAGGTAGTAAAGTGTATCATTAAGTACTTGAGAAGGACTAAGGATCTTTTACTGGTATATGTAGGAGGTAGCCTCCAAGTTGAGGGCTACACGAACTCAAGTTTCAAGTCCGACATTAATGATAGCAAGTGAAACTCAGGGTATGTTTTCACCCTCATTAGAGGAGCAATAAGCTAGAAGAGTTCCAAACAATATACTATTGCTGACTTGACCATAGAGGCCGAATAAATTGCTATAGTAGAAGCTGTAAGAAGAAGGGGTGTGGATGAAGAAGTTCATCAAAGATTTGAGAGTCGTACCTAGCAACATGGAGTCGATTCCCATATATTACGATAGCGACTGGATGATAGCTCTAGCAAGGGAACCTAGGTCTCATCATAATTGTTTTGAGGAGGTTCCACTTAATTAGAGAGATCATAGCCCGTAATGATATAGCAATGGAAAGAGTTCCTCGGAAGATAACATTGCATATCCACTAACGAAGCCGCTAGCTCAGATTGTATTTAAGTATCACAAGGTCTGATGTGGATCAGACACATAGGTGAATGGCTTTAGGTCAAGTGGGAGATTGCTAGTTATATGTGCCCTAAAAGTTAATTACGTGAGTGATGGTATGTGTGACACGCTATGCGATCTTTTTTGCTTATGTTTATTATTGACATATTCACACATTATATTATCTGTTGCCTATATATATTATGATGTCCTTAGTTCTTGTAATATCCCTCATTTTCAAAATATTTGTAATGATTTATTTTAAATTGTTAATGAGGATTTGTTTAATAATAGAGTGTTTATAGGGACCTATTTGTAAATATGAGAATTTGTATAAAAAGCTTATTGCTATGGACCTAAATGTAAAACTTAAAAGTTTGATATGAATTATGTAAGATTCAAATTAAGTTATAAAAAATATGGGTGATGAATGTGTCATTACATAGTTAAATGCGGTGCCACTTATGCATGTACTTAGGTGATACATGTGCACCTTACATGCATGCTTGCCACCTACAACCCATATGTTAGCTTAAAAAATAGCAATTAGAGAAGAAAAGGATTGCTACAACGTAAACTTGTGAAGGAGAAGAAGAAGAGAAGGAAGAGGAGAATAAAAGATTTAGGGGTTTTGACATTTTGATCAAATCCACATTTGGGATCAAAATTTGCAAAAGCAAGTGTTCTAACCCAATCTTATATAATGTTTTCTATCCTTTTTCTACTAAAATTTATCCTTGTTCTTACTTTGATTATGAGAAAAATTTGGAACAAATCCGAAATCTCTTTTGCTTGGCAGCTAAAGTGTGAATCTATGATATTTTAGAGACTATGACCTATCTGCATTTTTTAAGTTATAACTTTTGGTACAAACCTCGATTTTAGACAAATCTTAGTTCCTCAAAAAATAGATTCATAGATCTTTCTTTTGAAATTGAGTTTGAAGAATTTGGAATTTATTTGCTAGCTGAAACATTTATTTTAATTGAGCATATGAAATCTGTAGCTTCTGACATTTCATCATTAGATTACTTATATCTCCCTATTGGAGTCTCTGATTCATATAAAACTTGATTCATTAGAAAATAGGCTCATATATCTTTTATTTGATACTAGGATTGAAAGATTTGGAGGCCAAATGACTATCAAAATTTCTATTTTGTTAGACCTTATGGATTCTATAAAACAGGGATTGTGATTTCAGACCTCTGGTTGCCAAATCATCAATAACTCTTGGTATAGACCTTCAATTTATATGAAACTTATTTTAACTAAAATTAGATTGATTTAGCTTTCCAAGATACCTTTTTTTGAGTAATTTAGAGTATATTTGATTGTTCAAAATAACTTTGAGATGTGCCTTCTGAATTTTGCCAGAATAGTGATTATATCAGTTTTGCCCATTCTTGCTTCATCCATTTCAAAAATGAATTCTCTGATGCTCTTGCCTTTGATTTCCTTACATATCTGAATATATTATGTATTAATTAATATTACACTATATTATTTTATTTAGGCATATGCGTGATTTATTGTTCCGCATGTGCTTCCGATATATGCCAAATTTATTGCTCATGTCCTTTTATACTATGGTGTTTGTGGGATATTTTTTTACCTTTGCCAGAAATGGTAAAGGGTATTGTACTTAGAGCCCGCGATGCTCTGTCGGCCCCCACTGACTTTACCTAGATGTGGATGGATGGAGCTCCCAGACGTGGGAGACTTTTATCTGTTGGTCATACAGAAATGGATGTACCATATTCTGTCTGATCCCACTTTACCCTCTATGTCTTTGGTATAATATCCAAAGCATTACTTTTAAGTTTGTTTATATGCTTTGGATAAGAATGAAATGAATAGTATGTCTGATATGATATTTGAGCTTTTATTCCTTAATTGTTCATTTGATAAGCTTTGAGATTATTTATACACCATTGATATGCTTTGAAATATGACCTATGCATCTTGATAAGCTCCAAAATATTTCATTTGCCATTGATATGTTCCGAAACATTTCATATGTCTTTGACATGCTCCTAAATGTTTCGAATGCCATTGTTATTTTCCAAAATATTTCATTTGCTATTGATATATTACGAAACATTTCACATGCCATTGATATGTTCCTAAATGTCTTATGCATCTTTGATATGCTTCAAAATATTTCTTATGTCTTTGATATATTTCTGAAATACTTTATACATTATTGATATGCTCCAAAATATTTCATTTGCCATTGATATGCTGCTTGACATTCCTACGCCTTCGATATGCTCCGAATCATTTCACATTTTCGTTCATATGCTCTGAGATGTTCCATACGACATTGACATGTTTCGAGATATTTCACACTAATGATATGCTCCAACTACTCTTCCTCTACTGTTATGATCAAAGTATGTTTCGAATGAAATGGTTTATGATTATGTATCTTACGAGATGCTACCTATGGATTCTTATACCTTTGCCTTGCTATCTGATATCAAGTTTATTTTGAAACTATCTTTCTTTGTCTTGGATATGTTAGTCACTTGCTGACCTCTATATGCTCAATCTGTTGCTATATAAATTTTATAGGTTAGCTTGTCACTTACAGAAAAGTTAGAACTAGGCTAAGATAATGGAAAGCTATGTGGATTTTGGGCAAGTCTTGTTGGGAGATGTTGTATAAGAATATTTTATATATAATAAAATATTATAGATAAATATGAACTGATGTATCTTGTAAAAAGGTTAGAATACCTCTCAGTGTGGAATCTTTGAATGTTAAGTCTTGCAATCATATGAAGTGGTGGAAAATGGTTGATTTTGCATTCGTATAGATTTCTGAGACTAATGGTTTTATAAGTCTGGTTAATGTTTTTGGTTAAGTTAACTTTAAGTTTTATAGATAATAAGTGATATGGTGTAAGATTTATAAACTGCATATGTTTTACGAATGGATGTGAATGATCTTTGAAAATATTTAATTAGTATTCTTAAATTTAGTTTGGATCCTGGGTTCGGATTGTCGATGAATTTTAATGTATTTCTGATTTATGATGGGTTCACACCTCTCGAATGTGGGGGTGTGACAATTTTGTGCAATGAGAATTGGATTGTGATAAGATCATTATAATGAGATTGGTTCACCTTTAAACACAAATCCTGAATAATCTCGATCAAAGGTTACTTGAGAGGGACATTGAGATAACCGAATAGACCAGTATACTATATACCCATCCATATGATGGAGGTGGCTAGTCTTATGATCACTTGTGTGGAGACACTCAGGATATAGTACAAGTGCTCATTGGAAAATAAGTTCACTGATTGATCCGCTTATGGAATGCTGTATTGTTAATAATACCTAATGTCAGACAATGATTCTATAGTCCCAGTTGTACATTTGATCCTTAGACTTGATACACCAAGGATACCTTGTTTGAGTACTCATTTCTTTGACACCAGATTACAGGTTTAGAAAGTTTCAAATATGGTACATCTGGTTATCGGGATTAGTAGCTAACCTTACGAAGGTAATTGAGTGTCAATAAAGGATCATCCACTCTTGGTATCGCAAGAGGAATATCCCTTATGGCTTGCTCAGACAAATCTGATAGGACTCATACATGGTTAAGTCCTAATCACCCTAGAAATAATCAATAGATCCTTATGAGATTGTAATAAAACCCCACCTAGCCACTTCTATCTTATAAAGAAGTGTAGCTAGGGTTTAGATTGAGACCTTAGGGCTTAGTGACCGTCGCCCCCTTTACTGAGCTAGTCGGCCAAGGTTTCCCCTTGCTTAGGTCGGCTATAGAGCCAACCTAGTTGCCCCCTATTCCTACTAAGGCAAGTTGGCTATAGAAGGGGCAAAGGGATAATTTTTTACTTAGGCAAACACCCCTTGGGCTACGGTTTAGAACCCTATATAATGATATAGCCACCTCCCTCTCTTTTATCAAGCAAATATCATCTTTTATTCAGCTTTGTGCCGAGTTTAGGAGGGAGGAACTCTTATAGCATTCCAAGGGTTGATCCCCCTTAGCGATCAAAATCTATAGGGCTCCTTCTAGGGTTCTATCATCTAGTATTAGAGCCATGTTTCTGCTTTCATGTATCCATCTCAGCCGCCCTCCACCTTCCTAAGCAATTCCCATAATTGCTGTGACACGCGCCTCCACCTTCCACCCCAGCCGTAGATAAAATCAGTCTGCCGCTGCCCCCTATGTTTGATATGGAAATCTGACATATTTTCGGCACCCACGCCTCTTCAATACTATAAGATCCTTTATCTTATACATCGAAGAATTTTTCCATACTTTATCCACTGGAAATTTTGTCTAACGCAAATGTTATCGTTATTATGAAGGTGAAACACTACAGAAATTTTCAACTACTTATTTGCCTCTTGAAACTGGTTTATTGCTTCTCCTTTTTTTGCCAAAATTTTTACACAATTCCCTATATCAACTTAGCTTTCATCTGAGATTGATCTCTGAGAAAAATTCCTTCTAGAATCAATTTTATTGTGCCTTCTTTCGTCATCATGCAGTATTGGAATTTTATGACGAAGGATCTACCTTACGTCTTTTACCCTATTTTACTACCGTTACTCTACCAAAATTTTGTCAAACATTTTACTGATATTGACCACATCTTAACCAAGGATTTTTGCATATTTTCCTTGAGTTTTTCTCTGGAATTTTCATCGAGAATTCATCGATTCTCCGACGTAAAATATGTCCGGCAGGACAACACATGGCAGCACCTTTCTTTGTCGAATTCCATCGAATTTGAGTGTTGTCTTTTGTGGGTTTTTGGATTCTCTTTCTCTCATCTACAAACCCTACCATCCTCTGTTAAATCTCACATTTTGATGATGAGATCAATTGATGTGTGTTTATCTAACATGTGTGTTAGAGAAAGAATTACAGGTCTAACTATGACAAGATTAATGGAGTTACAACCAGATAATGGGCTAAGATCAAGCTTGAGCATCGGGTCGGGGTTCGGATGATGCGGTGGGTTTCGCTGGGAGTTCGTTAGGAGATTCACCGAAGGGATCGGGAAGCTCGCTGGGAATACGCCGGGAGATCACCGGGGAGAACACCAGAAGACTTGCCGCAAGTATACCGGAGGTTACCGGATTGGTGGAAGTTAGGTCATAATTAAGCTTGTGTCATTAAGAGTTGTAATCATTGAGTTGTAGTTAGAAAGTGAGTCCAATTTGAGTTGGATTTGGAAGGAATCCAAATGAACTCAATAAGGCAATCGGATCCACTACTGGGTTTGGTTGAGCTCAGGTTGAGCTCAATCATTGACCAAGGAGCTAGTCAACATAAGTCAAAGCCGGAGTTCAAAAAGTGGAGGGAACCACTTTTGCGGAAATTCCGAGGGGTAAAGCGCTGGTGAGCGCGATTGGACCGCTTGTACCACAGAATCCGGGCGGTGGCAAGTAACTTTTGGTGGGTCAATCGCCTAGGTGGCGGTTAAACCGCCCGTACCACAGAATACAGCGGTGGCCAACGGCTGACGACGGGTGAACCGCCCAAGTCGACGGGTAAACCACCTGTACCCAATTTTTTCGGGTATGTTTGATTTTTGGCTCCAATTTTTGAAGCCACTTGGGGTCTATAAATACCCTAAGTATTCTTGTATTCTTAGCATAACTGAGAAATACTTTTTCATAATTAAATTCCGGTGAGAGAAATTATGAGTGATTTGTAAAGAAAAAGAAAAGGGAGAGAAAGATTAGAGATAGAAAGTTTATCTTAAGTCTCCCTTGTAAGCAAGTATACGAGTTTAATCTTCACCCAAAGAAGATTGGTAGTGGAAGCCGGTGTGCCTCAAGAAGGAGGACTCGAAAGTTGACGTAGGCCGTTGGCGCCGAACCACTATAAAATTGTAAGTGTTTCATACTTGCATTGCTTGAATGTTGTTGTATTGATGCTTCCAATTTAACTAAACTCCTTGACACAAGATGATAAGTTCTTTTCCTTAAATGTGATTATCATTCTGATTTTCTTAGCAACTTAATTTTAATCACTCACTTGTTTTATTAAAAACGAAAAGCTTCAGATTTCCTATTCTATCTTATTTGAAAAGCTTTTGCTTTAGAATGAAAAATTTAAGCTTTTACCAATTCACCCCTCTTCTTAGTGCCAATTGATCCTAACAATTGGTATCAAAGCAAGGTTCTTACTCTTTGGATTAACACCCACTAGAGTAAATGACTTATTTTGACATGAATGAGAGACATTCTATCTCACATCCTCTCATGTTCAATGGGACGGATTACATGTATTGGAAGACAAGGATGGATGCATATTTTTCTTATTTCTTTGGACCTTGATCTTTGGAATATAGTTGAAAATGGTTTTGAAAAATCTTCCAAACCAATGAATGAGCTAAATGATTTGGAAAGGAAGAATTTTTCTCTAAATGCAAAGGCTATGAATGTCTTATTTTGTACACTTGATAAAAATGAGTTTAATTATGTTTCCATCTGCGAATTAGCTTTTGATATTTGGCACACACTAGAAATCACACATGAGGGGACTAGTAGAGTAAAATAATCTAAAATAAGTATTCTAGTAAATAATTATGAGTTGTTTCGAATGAAACCAAGTGAATCTGTTGGAGAAATGTACACCCGTTTCACGGATGTCGTCAATGGACTTAAAGCACTTGGAAAATGTTTTTCAAATTTTGAACTTGTGAGTAAGATTTTACGATGTTTGCCTAAAATTTAGGATCCTAAAGTAACCGATATTCAAGAGGCCAAAGATTTAAATGACTTGCCTCTTGAAGAACTGTGATAGGACTCCAGTAGGGTTGAGTCCTAATCATCTTAGTACTAACCAATAAAAACCCTGTTAGAATGTAATAAAGTCACTCCTATCTTATAAAAAAGTATGGCTAGGGTCTAGATTAGTCCTTAGGGCTTAGTAGCTGCCACACCCTTTACTGGGTTGGTCGGCTACGGTTTCCCCCTGCTTAGGTCAGCTATAGAGCCACTTAGCCGCCTCCTATTCCTATTAAGGTAGGGGCTATAGGAGGGGCAAGGGGTAATTCTACTTAGGCAAGCACCCCATTAGGCTAGGGTTTTAATTTTTATTTAAAGATGTAGCTGCCCTCCCTCTTGAATCAAGCAATTATCAATTTTATTTCAGCCTTATGCCGAATCTAGGAGGGAGGAACCCCTATAGCGTTCCAAGGGTGGATCCCCCTCAAGGATCAAAATCTATAGAGCTCCTTCTGGGGTTCTATCATCTGGCTCGGAGCAACGATCTTGCTACCCCTGTAGCCATCTCATCCGCCTCCACCTTCCCAAGCAATTCCCACAATTGATGCGACACGCGCCTCCACTTTCCACCCTAGCCTTAGATCAAATCAATTTGCTGCTGCCCACTACGGTTAATTTGGAAATCTGGTATATTTTTATCATCCATGCCTCTTCAATACTACAAGATTCCATACTTTACATATTAAAGATTTTTCTCAAATTTTATCCGCTGCAAATTTCGTTCGTCGTAAACATTATCAACGTTGCAAAGGCGAAACGCTGTAGAAATTTTCAGCCGATTGTTGCTTCATGGAACTAAACTTTTAATCATCCTTTTTGGCTGAAACTTTTATACAATTTCATAGATTATCTTAGCTTTTATCTAAGACTGATCTCATAAAGAAAACTCCTTCCGGATCCAGACTTATAGCACTACGATTCTTCGTCGCACAGTGCTGAAATTTGACGATGGAGAATGTGCCGTCCATCTATTGGCCTCTTGAAACCGAACTTTTGTTCATCCTTTTTGGCCAAAATTTTTACACAATCCGAAGGATCAACTTGGCTTTCATCTGGGATTGATTTCTTGAAAAAATTCCTTCTAAAACCAGTTTTCATGTATGATCTTTTACCATCATGTAGTTCTGAAATTTTACGATGAAGGAATCTGCCTTGCATCTTCTGCCCTATTTCCCTACTGTTATGTTGCCAAAATTTCATCAAAATTTCTACTGGTATTGACAACGTCTAAACCAAGGGTTTCTATATAATTTTCTTAAACTTTCCTTTGGAATTTATGTTGAGAAGTCATCGTTTCTCCGATCGCAATAATCCATGCATGAAGGTTAACTTCCCTATATGGGAAGAAGGAGACCCGATCGGGTGGATCTCGCGCGCGGAGCGCTATTTTCGATTCTACCGAACCGCCGATGCCACACGGGTGGAGATTGCTGCCATCCACTTCGAGGGAGATGTTATTCAGTGGTTTAATTAGTTTAAGCACACCCATGGAGGACTCTCTTGACAACGATTCAAGGAAGGACTACTAAACCGCTTCGGACCGACCGATTTCTACAACATCGATGGACAATTGGCAAAGTTTCGTCAAACCTCTACAATATAATAATACCAAACAAGGTTTGAGTGTTTATCTAACCAAACTGAGAATTGGTCTGAGAAACAACTTTTAGGTACTTTTATCGAGGGCCTAAAGCCGGAGATCCGAGGAGAAGTAAAGGTGCGGCAATCGTACACTCTTATGGCAGCAATTTCCTTCACGCGTATCCAGGAAGAACAATTGAGCCACAAGGTACGAAGGACAAGGGTTGCTCCTTGACTAGCCATGCCAAGGCCTACTACCCCCTCTACTGCCATCCAAGCCCTCGTACTAAAAAAGTTGACAAGAGACAAGCTTCGCGAACGATTGACTAAGGGGTTGTGTTGGCATTGCGATAAACCGTGGAGCTGCAAACATCACTACAAAAAGGGTTGATTCCTTGTGATTGAACTAGCAGAGGATAAGGACAATAAAACATTTGAAGAAGCCCTTGAATCTAAAAAGAAGCCATGGAGGAAGAGTCACAACCGGTCGACTACGCAGTGCACGCATTGGCTGGCTATTCCAACCCGCTGATGATTGTGCCCACTGAAGAACCCAAATTTGAAGATATGACTCTCGAGCCCAAGGAGAAGGATACACCACAACTGGCCACCCACACAGTCCCTACCTTAGCCGGCTACACCAACCTGCAAAAATTGAAGATCGAAGGGTTTCTCGAGCAGTAGTCCGTCATTATCCTCATTGACGCTGGGAGCACACAACTTCATGAGCAGTAAGGTTGCTACCCACTTAATGCTCCAAAAAGAATATTACAATGGGTTTGAAGTCAAGGTAGCTAATGGCCAAATTCTGAAGTGCAACGAGAAGTGCCCGCGGGTAAAACTGATCCTACAGGAGCAAGGCATAGTTGCTGATTTTTTACTCCTCCCTTTTGATTGTTTTGATATAGTGCTTGACATTGATTGGTTGTCCACAATTGGTGATGTTTTCTAGAATTTTTTGAAGCTAACGATGAAATTTTTCAGAGAAGGAAAGCAAGTGACTCTACGAGGGAGCCCAACGACTAGAACCATAACACAACACTTGGAGGGGCTACCAAAAGAAAAATCCATTGGTTTCCCAATTTAAATTCAAGGATTTCATGAGATTGAAGAGAAGAACTATCTCCCATAGCTTGCTGAAATTTTGGGCGTCTCCACCAAACCGAGCCGATTACCTCCTCTAAAGCTGTCCGACCCCCTATGCTAAATAGGCCGAAACTTCTACTAGTTGTTGCTCAGCCAGATTGCTTCATATAACCTTAGAAGGTGGAAGATAAAAGGATTGTCCAAGAGATGACAGAGATATGGATTATTCGGTCATGCTTATTTTCCGCTACGACACGTCCCTACATCCTTTTCCCCGGAGATAAGCTATTTCTAAAGTGTTACATCCTGTCGAACTTACCATGGTTATTGATGTAGCACTTCCAGATCTCAGGTGACTTCCACGACTTTCCCTAGGATCGAAGCACAATGCTTAAGGACTTCCTTGATGATGACCTCCAATCTATGACCCAAGACCGTAAGAAAATTGAGCCCCTCCAGTGGCGAAATCAGAAAAGGGGAAGGATCATTCGTAGGACTCAACGAAGCATAAACATCATCCCTCTCATTATAAAGAAAGATGCACCACCTTGGCCGAGTGGAACTATAGCCCTCACGACCATGATGTCATCCACACCAAATCGTGGCCAGATGTTTATTATTGGAGCAGACACATCCAGAGTGGGGGCCAGCACTATTCTCATGCAAGGTGGCCAACAACATGAAGAAGTAAAAATGGGCCTTGAAAAATCACCACTCCTACCCACCTCAGACTCAGATAGGGCTCACACCACTATAGATTTTATCAGAGGACAGCTCTCACTCCAAAAGAAGGCACGACTACTATTACAAAGCAACCACGTGATAGCCCATGCAAGGAAGAAACTTCCCCTAGACAAATGCCGGAGTAGAAGAAAGTTTCCTGAGAAAGATCAAGTCCCCCTTTATCTCCAGCTCCACCACCATGAAATTCAAGCCTCAAGAAAGTGGTCTTCTTATTTCTTTAGGCCTTGCAAAATTGAGGATCACATTGGGGCCCTAACCTAGAGATCAAATTCGCGCACCAAATCAAGATTACAGTTGATCCGCTAGGTATCCCACCTCAAATGAAAATTTAAAGAAGACGACTCAGCCCAAATCCTTCCAACTAACACCCCAATTGATGAGGAGGCCAAAGTTCAGTTAACAATAGCATGAGAGTCACATGAGGAGTTGAAGATCCAATTTCTAGAGTTTATGGACCCTCAGCCTTGAGGACAAGGTTGATCTGAAGAGGGCAGACTTGATAGGACTCTAGCAGGGTTGAGTCCTAATCATCTTAGTAGTAGTCAATAAAAACCCTATTAGATTATAATAAAGTCACTCCTATCTTATAAAGGAGTATGACTAGGGTTTAGATTAGCCCTTAGAGCTTAGTAGCCATCATACCCCTTACTAGGTTGGTCGGCTAGGGTTTTCCCCTGCTTAGGTCAGCTATAGAGCCACTTAGCCGCCTCCTATTCCTATTAAGGCAGGTTGGCTATAGGAGAGGCAAAGGGGTAATTCTACTTAGGCAAGCACCCCCTTAGGCTAGGGTTTTAATCCCTATTTAAAGATATAGCCGCCCCCCCTCTTGAATCAAACAATTATCAATTTTATGTTAGTCTTGTGCCGAATCTAGGAGGGAGGAACCCCTATAGCATTCCAAGGGTTGATCCCCCTCAAGGATCAAAATCTATAGAGCTCCTTCTAAGGTTTTATCAAAATGATTGGCTCTCTTATGACTTATGAACTAAACTGTCATGAAGAGCTTGATGAACCCCTTCCAAAGAACAGGAAGGATGTAGCACTTCGAACTATGAATGACTCATCGAGTGAAACCTCGAGTGATGAGGACCATGACATTGCACTTCTATCAAGAAAATTTAAAAAAATTATAAAAAGAAACAAAAACTATAAAAACAAAAAGGAACCAAAGAAAGACAACATCATTTGCTATGAATGCAAAAAACCAGAACACTTCAAAAGTGAATGTCCCCAACTGAAGAAGAAATCAGTGCTAAAAAAGAAAGCACTCTCGGCCACTTGGGATAATTCAAGTTCCTCGGAGGAAGAAGACCAATCCAAAAAAGAGACGGCTAACTATACCTTAATGGCATCTGAAGATGAGGTCAGTGAATCTTTAGATATTTCATTTTTTGAATTATTAAGCATGTTTCATGATTTATTCAATGAGTTAGGAAACTTGGGAAATCTTTTAAGATGCTTAAAGTTGATCATGATTTGTTAGTTAAAAGATTTGATGAAATGCATGACTCCTTAGCATCACATAAACCATGCTTGAAATGTGAAATGATAGATAAAGTTAAAGAAGAAAATTGCATGCTTAGAACTACACTTGAGAAATTTGAGATAGGAAATAAAACCCTAAATATGATCCTTGCCAATAAGGGTCATATTAACAATAAACATGACATAGGCTTTGTTGGATGTTCAACAAAAAGCAACCATCTTTATAAGAGGACCTACATTGAATATGCCACCAAGAATTAAGTGTAACTTTTGTGATAAATTACGACATAAGGCAAACAAATAACTCTATATAATGAAAATCGGTTAGAAAAGAAAGATAAAAATCTTTATGATGGACCCAATGTAAAATGGGTACCTAAGCCAAATATATCTTTCATGTAGGTTTGTTTCAAAATTAAAGCTAGGAGCTTCGAATAATGATTTAGATGTCAAGATATATAACTTGAGATGTAATACTCTTTCAAGCTCATTAGCTTAAATATCAACAAAATTGTTAAAAAATAAAAATAAATTTTCATTATGTTTGATCTTAATAATACATGACCCTTGCATACTTTAATTAGAACATAGAAAGGTTAGTAAATGTCATATGTATGAAAGAAAGATTTTGATGATTGTAGTGACTTATGTGATTGTATTGACTTGTGTTGATAAGTTGTGTTGTTTTTACTAAAAATCAAAATGAAATCATCTTTCTTTAAAAGAAAATTTCTTAATATTATGATGGAATCGTTCAACATAGAAAAACTATTGGTTTTTATTTAAAAATTATATTATTGTGATGACTTCATATGAAAAGGAATTTCTCATTATCTTAATTAATGATGCATTAGTGAACCCTATGAAAACTTACTAAAATTTTAGATGAATCTTGATGATTAAAGTCAAGTTAAATGCATTGATCTGAGCTATTGAACATATATATTATTTTCGTTAAAAAATCAAAATAAAAAAATGGAAACCATGAACCAGCGGTTGAACCGCTGGTTTAGCGACTGAACCGCCAAACCACTCGTGGCTGAACCACTCAGTCTGCGATTCAACCGACCGAAAGCCACAATGGTAAAGGCCACTTAGGGCCGGCATTGAAACTGACCCTAAGCACCCTCAGCCCTCTCTAAAACTTCTTCCACTCCTTCCTTCTCCTCTAAAACATCAAGGAGGGCTTCCTACTCTTCAAAACTAAGGATCTTTGCCAATCTAACTAAAGGTAACTCTCTAAAACTTCTCCCAAGTTGTTAAGATTTTTTTTTATCATTCTTCTTGTATAATCTATGTAGAATGGCCCCTAGAAGATCCTCAACGGACAAGGGAAAGAGGAGATTAGAAGAAACTTATGACACCAATATTTTTTATTCCTATGAACATGCTATGAAATTTCTAGACCTTGAATTTAGAAATGTCCATAAGGGAAAATATGTTGATCTAGATGACCCAGGAAACATAGAACCAATCTAATGGTTTGCAAATCTAGGTGCCCTTCCCATTCTCAAAATGAATGAACCAATCTACCTAAGATTAGTAAGATTATTCTATAACAACATGCATGTAGATGAAAATGAAATAGCTTCTCAATATCTTTTGGGACATCACATTGATATTACCGATAATTTAATTTGCAACCTAATAGGCATCTCCGAAAAAAGAAGTGGTTGTTATTTTAGGGAACAATGAGATATGGACTCTATAAGTATAACATACTCTGAAGCTTTAGGAACTATTTTTGGAAATCCAAATCTAGCTATTGTACCGAAAAGTTGTGAACATCTGCTACCCTTTAATGCAAAGGTGCTTCATCATATAGTAATAAGCATCTTACTTCCAAAATAATTCCATCATGATGAACTAAATCAAATGGAACTAGAAACCATATATTGGATAATGAAGCAACAAAATAATTGCTTTGGGTATCTCATAAGGCAAAACATGATTGATTTTGCAAACAAAAACTTGATGCTACCTTATGGAGGATTAATCACTAGATAATAGCATGCTCATGACATAGTCATTCCGCCAGATGAAGAAATTATTAAAACAAATAGGTACAATATAATCAATAGAAATCTGTTAAGAAGATTTAGGTGTGTTGAAAGACATGGTATATGGATTAGATTGCCTAGAAGGATTGAGTTTCTCCCACCTGAACCTGAACCTCAACTTGAGACACCTATCCTTAGGAGAAGCCCATCTCCTCCTACCAGTTCTCTTGAGGCACCACACATGATGCAGCCAGAACCTTCTTTTCCTGTTGAGACTATTATGAACCGTGTGAAATGAATTGAGCAACGCCAAGATGAGTTAATGACTAAGGTGGAGCAGATTCAAAAACAGCTCTATGCTTTATCTAGCCATTTTGGATTACCACCATCTGAGTGATTGTATTCAGTAGAACTTGATATTTTTTACTAATCACACACTCATGATGCACTCCTTTTTTATTTGCACCTTCCTGTGGCATGAACCTACTTGTTAATAAACTTTTGCTACTTACAAGCATCTTCTAATAGTTTATGTTGTAAACTTATTCGTGTTAGAATTTATTGATACTAAGCATCAATTAGCGGATATCTTTATAAAACCCTTAAATGAAGAACAATTTGATTTTCTTAGAAGAGAACTTGGAATGCTAAATCATGAAAATATTTGAATTCATGAAATTGAGCTATTTATCTTTGTGATAATGTTTACTTGCAAAAATTACATGAGAAATCCTTAATGCATGAGTTTTTTTTTTCTCTCGGATTTTTTAGATGATTATGTTATTGAGAGCTATAATTGAACGATGTTCTACAACTCCTCCATTTTCTTTCCTTACAAGAAAAAGAAAATTTTGTGATGACTCTTGTTGTATTTTATAAAGAGGAGAGTAAAAACTCTTTTGCTTTTAAAGGAAAATTCATGATGACTCTTTTATAACCCTACCCTTCGTTGTTTTGTTGATGACAAAGGGGGAGAAAAGTATGGTTGATGACTAGAGATTATTTTTTCAAATATTTCAAATTTATGAGATTTATTGAGAAAAGTATGGTTGATGTCTAGAGATTATTCTTCAAATATTTCAAATGTATGAAATTTATTGAGAAATGTATGCTTGATGACTTGAAAATTTTTAATGCTTGATGACTTGAGGGAAAATTATCAAATACTTCAACTTCATCAATCCTTGAAAATTTTTGAAAAGTTGAATGCTTGAAAGGTTATTTGCTTGAAACTCTTATTGTGTTGATTTACTTGAATTCAAGAGGATATGACTCTCTTGAAATTCAATCTTCTATATTATGGTATAAATTTAGGAGGAGTTAGGAATAACTCTCGTCATCAATTGATTGTCATCATCAAAAGGGGGAGATTGTTAAATCTCAGATTTTGATGATGAGATTAATTGATGTGTGTTTATCTAACATTTCTGTTAGAGAAAGAATTACAGGTCTAACTATGACAGGATCAATGGAGTTACAACCAGATAATAGGCCAAGATCAAGCTTGAGCATCGGGCCGGGGTTCGGACGATGCTGTGGGTTTCGCCGGGAGTTCACTAGGAGATTCGCTGAAGGGATCAGGAAGCTCGTTGGGAACACGCCGAGAGATCACCTGGGAGAAGACCAGAAGACTTGCCACAAGTATGCAGGAGGTTACCAGATTAGCAAAAGTTAGGTCATAATTAAGCTTGTGATTATTAAGAGTTGTAATCATTGAGTCGTAGTTAGAAAGTGAGTCCAATTTGAGTTGGATTTGAAAGGAATCCAAATCAACTCAATAAGGCAACTAGATCCACTACTAGGTTTGGTTGAGCTCAATCAGTTGACCAATGAGCTGGTCAACATTAAGTCAAAGCCAGAGTTCGAAAAATAGAGGGAACCACTTTTACGAAAATTCTGACGGGTAAACCGCCGGTGAGCGGATGTTGGACCACTCGTACCACAGAATCCGAGCGGCGGCCAGTAACTTTCGATGGGCCAACTGCCCAAGTGGCAGTTAAATCGCCCGTACCACAGAATGCAGCTGCGCCCAACAACTGACTGCCGGTGAACCACCCAAGTTGGCGGGTAAACCGTCCGTACCCAATTTTTTTTAGTATGTTAGATTTTTGGCTCTAATTTCTGAAGCCACTTGGGGTCTATAAATACCCCAAGTATTCTTGCATTCTTAGCATAACTGAGAAATACTATTGGGTAATTAAATTCTGGCAAAAGAAATTATGAGTGGTTTGTAAAGAAAAAGAAAAGGGAGGAGAGAAAGCTTAGAGATAGAAAGTTTATCTTAAGTCTCCCTTGTAAGCAAGTGTAAAGGTTTAATCTTTACCCAAAGAAGATTGGTAATGGAAGCTGGAATGCCTCAAGAAGGAGGATTCGAAAGTGGACGTAGGCCGTTGGCACTGAACCACTATAAAATTATAAGTTTTTCCTACTTGCATTGCTTGAATGTTGTTATATTGATGCTTCCAATTTAACTAAACTCCTTAAAAGCAAGACGATAAGTTCTTTTCTTCAAATGTGATTATCTTTTCGGTTTTCTTAGCAACTTACTTTTAATCACTCACTTGTTTTATTAAAAATAAACAACTTCGGATTTTCTATTCTATCTTATTCGAAAAGCTTTTGCTTTAGAAAGAAAAATTTAAGCTTCCACTAATTCACATCCCCCCCCCCCCCCCCCCCTCTTAGTGCCAATTGATCCTAACATCCTCACCATGGGTAATTGGATGGAGATCCAATACCCACTAAGGAAGGAGCCCTAGGGTTTTTGGTGACTCTCTATAAATAGGAGGGGAGACTCATGGTTGATATGCTACAGCTTTAGCCACCACCTCCTATTCTCCTCCCTCCCTCTAAGTAAGAGTTGCAAGATTAGATTGGAGGAGTTCGCTGTAGAGATCCATCGTGTGGATACCACTAGAGAGGAGGACGCTTGACCTCCTTCATCTTCTCCATCTGGATCTGGAATACAGGGATATACGATCTCCCTAGGTAAAATCAATCTCTCACACATCACGGTTTTATCGGTTTTTATATTTTTCTCACGACCCTAATCTTTTGTATGACGATTTGATCTGCGTGGGAAACCAGTTTTTGTTTTGCTTTCCGCTGCACATGTGATGCACCCATTGAGGTTTCCCAACATTTATTATACTTCACGAGTACTTCAATTGAAGGGCGACGACGACGCATCACAATCCTTCGATCAAGTATAGCTTCAGGTTGGGCTTCATTCATGCCATCATTTGTGGTGTTCGGCAATTGAGTCTACGCCAACTCTCGTTCTTCTAATTTCGGCTTTAGCAAGGATACGTGCAAGATGGGATGGATCTTAGTGTCATCTGGAAGCTTTAATTTATATACAACGTCCCCAATACGCTCCAAAATCTAATATGGTCTATAGAATTATGGAGATAACTTCATCGATGCTCTGGTTTTGATTGACAGCTATTTGTATGGTTGTAGGCGAAGGTAGACCCAATCTCCTATTGAAAACTCTCACTCGCTCTGATGAGTGTCTACTTGTTGCTTCATGTGGGATTGAGCAGCAGTTAGGTTGTCATTCAGCAGATGCTGAAGCTTGTCCCTATCAATTAAATTTTGGTCGACTTGATCTACTTTGGCCGCACCAATTACATATTTCGGTATTATAAGGGGCGGTCGACCATACAATGCCTCATAAGGGGTACATTTGGTTGATGAATGATAAGTTATGTTATACCACCATTTAGCCCAATGAAGCCACCTTGTCTATTCTTTGGGTTGGTCACTGGTGAAGCACCATAGGTAAGTCTCGAGGCATCTGTTCACCACTTATGTTTGGTCATCCGTCTGTGGATGATAGGCTGTGCTCATCTCTAGTTGGGAGCCTTGTAGTTGGAAGAGCTTATTCCAAAATTTACTTATAAACACCCTGTCACGGTCACTCATAATTGACCTTGGCATCCCATGTAGTTTTACAATATTTTTCACAAAAAGCTGAACAATATTGGCAGCGGTATAGGGATGTTTTATAGCACAGAAATGAGCATATTTGGTTAAACGATCTACCACCGCAAAAATCGTGCTTTTACCTTGAGATGGTAGCAGTCCTTTGATGAAATCCATGGAGATGTCTGTTCATGCTATGTCCGGTAAAGGTAGTGGTTGTAGTTTTCTTGGATTTGTCACTATTTCACCCTTCGGCTGCTGGCATACATCACATTTGGATACATAATCATAAATTGATTTTTTTATGCCCTTCCAAAAAAAGTTTTGCTTCACCCTCTTATATGTTCTTAGAAATCCAGATGTCCTACTGAAGGTGAAGAGTGTATCTCATGCGAAATAATATGAATGCAAGGGGAAGAAGGAATAATCACAATTCGGCTTTTGTAGTGCAGGTCCTTCGAATCCCAAGTGTAGTGGCCCATAAAACCTGGATCCTTCTCCAATTTTTCTATGATGTCTTGGGTCTCTGGATCCTTCTTTCATTCCTCCCTAATGTCCTTGAGAAAGTTGATGGAGGAAAGGGAGATGAAATTTTGGCTTGTCCCGGTAGTTGTGATAGAGCATCTGCAATAACATTCTCTTTCCCTTTTCGATAAGTAATTTCATAATCAAAGGCAAGAAGTTTAGTTAACCATCGTTGCTACTTCGGGGAAGATATTTTCTACTCCAAAAAATATTTTAAGACTTCGGTGGTCGGTCTTAATATGGAATCGTCGGTCGATCAGGTAGGGTCTCCACTTTGTGATGGCGTGTACGATGGCAAGCATTTTTTTATCATACACGGATATTTTAAGATATGAGGGAGATAAAGCTTTGCTGATGTAAGCAAGGGATCAGCCATCTTGCATTAGAACAACCCCAATTCCAACCGGACGCGTTAGCCTTAATCACGAAGGTACGGTTGAAATCGAGTAGCGCTAGAATCGGCATCGTCGTCATGGCTACCTTGAGTTGTTCAAAGGCTGCAGAGGCTTTATCCAACCACAAGAAAGAGTCCTTCTTTAGTAGGGATGTAAGTGGGGCACTGATCTTGTCATAATCTTTCACGAATTTTTGGTAGTAACCCGTGAGTCCAAGGAAGCCGCGTAGAGATTTTATGTTCGTAGGTCTCGGTCATCCTTGCAGTCCCTCGATCTTTTTCGGGTCTACTGCCACTCCATCCTATGATATAATGTGCCCTAGATACTCTACTTTACATTATAAAAAGTAGCACTTTGACTGTTTAACATAAAGGGTGTTCTCCCAAAGAATCGTTAGAATAGTTCGTAAGTGCTGAAAATGCATATCAAGCGTAGGGCTATAAATGAGAATATTATCAAAAAATACCAACACGAACTTACATAGAAAACTCTGGAAGATGTCATTCATCAGGATTTAAAAAGTGGAAGGAGCATTCGTAAGTCCGAAAGTCATTACCCTAAACTCATATTGGTTGTTATGTGTGCGGAATGTAATTTTCGGAACATCTTCAGCGCATACCCGAATATGATGATAACCAGAACGGAGATCCAATTTAATGAAGACTCGGGCTCCTTTTAATTCATCCAAGAGCTTATCTATGACTGGTATAGGATATTTGTCTTTGATGGTGATGGCGTTCAAAGCCCAATAATCAATGCACATTCGTCACGTACCATCCTTCTTGCGCACTAGCAACACCGACGAGGAATAAGGGCTGCAGCTTAGTCAAATTACTCTAGTGTCGAGTATCTCCTTAATGATGTTCTTAATCTCGTCCTTCTACAAGTGAGGATAGTGTTATGGTCTCAAATTTACTGGAGGTTTGCTTGGCAAAATAGGTATGCGATGGTCATGCGACCGGTTAGGGTGAAGCCCTCGCGGTTCTGTGAAAACATCCGTGAATTCATCCTGCAAGAGGGCAAGCTTAGGATCTAAATTTTGCATGTTCTCCTCCTTGGATGGCTGCTGGATATGCATAAAAAATCTACCATTTATTTTCTGTAGCACCTTCTCCATTCGTTGCGTCGAAACGATAGAAATATGGCTCCCGCGCTTGCCTCGTAATTTGACCTGTTTCCCTTTGCATTAAAACTTCATGATTTGGTTAGAAAAATTCCAGGAGATGTCACCTAATATTGTGAGCCATTCAATCCCAAGCATGGCTTCATAATCATCAATGGGTAGGAGGAAGAAATCAACTACCACTTCTTTGTCTTGTAGGAGCAATTTTACCAATGGGCATTGTTGGTCACAATTGATGATTTGGCCATCGGTGACCTTTACATCGAACTTGTTGCAACCTTTGATTTGAAGCGCCATACATGCAGTGACCTTGCTATTGAGGAAGTTATTTGTGCTGCACGTATCATTGAGAATAGTGACAGGTTGCTGTTTAAGAAGTCCTCTAACTTTCATCATCTGTGGGTTAGAGTAGCCGGCCAATGCGTGCACTGCATAGTCAGCCTATTAGGGCTCTTCCTCCATGGCTTCATCTTCGGGTTCAAGGCTTTCTTCAGATGGTTCGCTATCCTCATCCTCTACTGGTTCAATCATGAGGAGTCGGCCTCTTTTGTAATGATGTTCTTGGCTCTAAGGTTCATCATAGTGCCAACACAACCCCTTGGTCGATCGTTCACGAAGCTCGTCTCTTGTTAATTTTTTTGGTGCATAGAGGGGAAGAAGGCTTTGGCATGGTTGGTCGAGGAGTGACCCTTGTCCTTCGTACTTCGTGGTTCAATCGTTCTTCTTGGATTCTTGTGAAGGAAATTGCTACCATAAAAGTGTACGGTTGCCACGCCTTTAATTCTCCTCAAATCTCTGGCTTTAGGCCCTCAATAGAAGTCCCTAAAAGTTGTCTTTCAGATGAATTCATAGTTTGGTTAAATAAATGTCAAACCTTGTTTAGTATTCGTGTATTGTCAAGGTTTGTCGAATCATCGCCAATTGTTCGTCGATGTTGTCGAAATCAGTTGGTCTGAAGCGATTAAATAGTCCTTCCTTGAATCGCTACCAAGAGAGACCTCCATAGGTGTGCTCATACCAATTAAACCACTGAATAGCATATCTCCCGAGGTGGATGGCAGCGATCTCCATCCTTGTAGCATCGACAGTTCGGTAGAATCGAAAATATCGTTCCATGCGTGTGATCCATTCGATCGGGTCTCCTTCTTCCCATCTAGGGAAGTCAACCTTCATGTGTGAAGTGTTTGGATCAGGGATGATGTGGCCATGCTCTTGAAGATCGTCTCACCGATCTGAAGTTTCTCCTTGCTGTGATTTCTTTGGGTTAGGTGGTCGGCCCATGCTGAATTCATGAAAAGAGGTCACATCTTCTCCTCCATACGGCTTTTAAAAGCTTCAAACTTAGCGTTGATGGCCCCTCTGATACTATGGTGTATGCCTCTAGATATGTAATGTTGAGATCTTTCTTTTGTTGTCGGGTCAGTGGCATGAGAATTTTTGGAGAGGGGATGGCGGTTGGACCTCTATCCAATAATCTCCTTAGGCCTTTAACTGAGCCTTAATCAAGGAGCCCATCAGCTTAGGGTCTTATCTAATGAGAATAGGGGCAAATTGGATCTCCATCCAATCCTCTATTTGCCGAAGCATCCACCATATGTATGGGACCCTCTAGGCCCGATACCGAGCTGTCCGTGAGTCACTCCCATCAGAACTCCTTCTGATATAGTGAATTATTATCCTCATAATAATTCACTCGATTCATCGACTATGGATGTACTAGGCCACTACGTCATAATCCCCAAACGGTACAGGGGGGATCAAATCCATCGAATCTGTTTGTCCATAGTTACCATGTATCTATAATCCCTCATCTGACTAATATCTCAGAGACCGTATATTGGACATGGTACTCTCAGGTCACATACAAAATCAGTTTGCCTTGCTCTAATCAGATTCTACCAGAGAACTCCTTCTCTTTCAATCTGAATGACCTTGGTCAGGGATTTGTTTAAGCAAGCACACATAAGATATTCCTCTCATGATACCGAGAGTGGCTGATCCTCTATTGACACTCAATTGTCTTCGTAAGGTTGGCTACCAATCCCGATAACCAGTTATACTAGATCTAAAACTTTCCAAACCTGTAAGTCTAGCGTCTAAGAAAAGAGTACTCATATAAGGCATCATTAATGTCTCAAGTCTAAGGACCAGATACACAACTGGGACTATGAAATCACTATATGACATTAGGTATCATTAACCATACAACATTCCATAAGCTGATCAATCAGTGAACTCATTCTCCAATGAGCACCTGTACTATATCCTTAGTGTCTCCATACAAGTGACTATGAGACCAGCCGCCTCCATCATCTGAATGGGTATATAGTATGTCGGTCTATCCGGTTATCTCGATGTCCCTCTCGAGTAACCTATGACCGGGATTATTTAAGATCTGTGTTTAAAGGTGAATCGATATCATTATTGTGATCTCGTCACGATCTGATTCCCATTGCATAGAATCAAGGAAATCATAATATATAACAAATAATATAATGTGAGAATATGCTAATATTAATCATAAGCAAAAAGATTACACAGCGTGTCACACGTGCCATCACTCACGTGATTGGCTTATAGAGCACCTGTAACCAGCAATCTCCCACTTGACCAAAAGCCAATCACCTATATGTCTGATCCCCATTAGACCCTTGTGATGCTCAAATATAATCTGAGCTAGTGGCTTCGTCAATGGATCTTCAATGTTATCTTCAGATGGAACTATTTTCATTGCTATATTTTTTTGGGTCATGATCACTCTAATCAGATGGAACCTCCTCAGAACAATTCTGTTAAGACCTGAGTTTCTTTGTTAGAGTTATCGTTCTGTCGTTGTCACAATATATGGGAGTCAGCTCCACGCTGCTTGGTATGACTCCCAAATCCTTGATGAACTTCTTTATCCACACCCCTTTGTGTTGCTGCTTCTACTACAGTAATGTATTCCGCCTTTATGGTCGAGTCAGCAGTAGTATCTTATTTGGAACTCTTCTAGCTTACTACTCCTCCATTCATGGTGAAAATATATCCTGAATTTGACTTGCTATCATCAATATTGGACTGAAAACTCGAGTGCATGTAGCCCTCAACCTGGAGGCTACCACCTCTATATACTAGTAAAAGATTCTTAGTCATTCTCAAGTACTTAAGGATACACTTTACTGCCTTCTAGTATTCTAAACCTGGATCTGCCTGATACCTGCTCGTGACACTCAGAGCATGTGCTATATCAGGCCTAATACATAGCATCGCATACATGATAGACCCTATCGCTGAGGCATAAGGTATCTGATTCATGGATGTTTCTTCAAGAGTCTTTGGGGACATACTCCTAGAAAGTGATATTTCATGTCTCATCGGTATGAGACGCTCTTGAAATTTTTCATACCAAACCTTTTGACAATGGAGTCTATATACCTAGACTGGGACAAGCCAAGCATCTTTTTGGATCTATCTCTATAGATCCGGATCCCCAAAATATATTATGCTTCCCCTAAGTCTTATATGGAGAAGTTTCTAGATAGCCAAGCCTTTATTATAGAGAGCATTCCTACATCATTCCCAATAATTAGGATGTCATCCACATATAGCATGAAGAAGGTGATAACACTTCCACTTACCTTCTTGTACACACAAGGCTCATCTTCATTCTTAACGAAGTCATAAGATCTGATCACCTCATCAAATCTTATGTTCCAACTTTGGGAAGCTTGCTTAAATCCATAAATGGATCTAAGCAACCTACACATTTTATCTGGACTCTTTTTGGATACAAATCCCTCTGATTGTATCATATACATCTCTTCCTTGAGGTTGCCATTGAGGAATACCTTTTTGACATCCATCTGCCAGATTTCATAGTCATAGTGTGCTGCAATGGCCAAAATAATTCTCATGGACTTAAGCATGGCTACAAGTGAAAAGGTTTCGTCATAGTCAACTCCTTGTCTTTAATGATATCCTTTAGCTACCAGCCTTGCTTTTATAGGTTTCTACCTTTCCATCCACTCTGATCTTCTTCTTGAAGATCCATTTGCAGCCGATGGGTACAATACTCTTAGGTGCATCCACAAGGTTCCAAACCTTGTTAGAGTACTTGAAATCCATCTCAGTAGTCCCAGTTATGTATCTGGTCCTTAGACATGAGACACCAAGGATGCTTTGTATGAGTACTCCTTTCTTTGACGCCAAACTTACAGGTTTGGAAATTTCCAAATCTGGTACAGTTGGTTATCGGGATTAGTAGCCAACCTTACGAAGGTAATTAAGTGTCAATAGAGGATCATCCACTCTCGGTATCACGAGAGAAATATCCCATATGTGCTTGCTCAGACAAATCCATGGCCAGGGTCATTCGGATTGAGAGAGAAGGAGTTCTCCGGTAGAATCCGAATAGAGCAAGATAAACTGATTCCGTATGTGACCTGATAGTACCATGTGCAATATACGGTCTCTCGGATATTATATGGATGAGGGATTATAGATACATAGTAACTGTGAACAGATAGGTCTGATGGATTTGATCCCCCCTGTACCATCTGGGGACTATGGTGTAGTGGCCTAGTATGTCCATAGTCGATGAGTCGAGTGAATTATTATGGGGATAATAATTCACTATATCATAAGGAGTTCTGATGGGAGTGACTCACGGCTAGCTCAGTATTGGGCCTAGAGGGTCACACACATATGGTGTATACTTCAGTGAATAGAGGAGTGGATGAAGATACAATTAGCCCATATTCTCATTAGATGAGACCCTATGTTGATGGGCTCCTTGAT
This sequence comes from Ensete ventricosum, assembly GCA_029747655.1. NCBI lineage: Eukaryota > Viridiplantae > Streptophyta > Magnoliopsida > Zingiberales > Musaceae > Ensete > Ensete ventricosum. Next base: position 33,234,481 of record JAQQAF010000001.1, on the reverse strand, counting down.
TAAAACCCAATTATAGGCCTAAGGAGATTATTGGATAGAGATCCAATAATGCAATGTTAGTGGGTTAATGGATGGAGATTCAATACCCACTAAGGAATGAGCCCTAGGGTTTTGGTGGCTCTCTATAAATAGGAGGAGAGATTCATGGTTGATAGGATGTAGCTTTAGCCACCACCTCCTATTCTCCTCCCTCCCTCTGAGTAAGAGTTGCAAGATCAGATTGAAGGATGCTTGACCTCGTATGGATACCGCTAGAGAGGAGGACGTTTGACCTCCTTCATCTTTTCCATCCGGATCTGGAATACAGGGATATATGATCTCCCTATGTAAAATCAATCTATCACATATCGCAATTTTTTTTATTTTTGTGGTTTTTCTCACGATCCCAATCTTTTGCACAACGATTTGATCTGCGTGGGAAATCAGTTTTTGTTTTAATTTCTGCTGCGCATGTGATACACCTGCTGAGGTTTCCCAACAATATATGCAAGCCACATCGGATGACCATGAGCCGTCACCTAATATGATTAAGCCTGAGCCAATGGGCCTAATCACTCACAATAGAAACTATTTAATTAATTATTTTCTTGAAAATCAGGACATGCTCAGAATTTCCAAAATTATTAAGGTCATTTTCACAATTCTAGATGAGAGGATAGTCCTCAAAATTTCTAGAATTATTGAGGGTATTTTGGGAAATTTGTACATAAGGACAGTCCTCAAAATTTCTCGAATTCAGAGGGGCAAGATCATCCTTTTCACAAAAGGATTGCCCTAACCCCTCTTGCCTCCTTTGCACCACCACTGCCACAACTGCTGCCCCTGCATGGGCGGCAAGGTTGCGCGCCGTTGGTGGCCGCCCTGTACATGGGTGGCTGCCCCTACGGCAAGCGCCGCTGCCCTCGGGCGGCACCTCGTAGGCGGTCGAGCATCATGCCCGCAAGTGGCGCCTCTATGGGTTCTACCCCTCTGCGGACTGGCCGCGGGCATTGCCCCTACGACCTGGCCGCCAGCAAGCGTCGCCCCTTGCGGGCAGGCCAAGGGTGGGCGCTGCCCCTGCGGCCTGATCGCAAGCGAGTGTTACCCCTTGCGGGTTGGCTACGGGCGACCGCCTTTGCTGGCGGCCCTAGCCGCTTGCGGCTACCCCTGCAAAGGGTCTGGCCGTGGCTGGCCACCCTTGTAGAGGGCTTGGCGATGTCCGCCCGTCCCCTTTCCTCGCTGCGTTCGTTGTAAAAAAACGCAGTAAGAATGCGTAGAATTATTCTACATGTTTCAATCTCATCATACGCAGTTTAAAACCAATCTTTCGCAGAAAACCTTGGCTCTGATACCACTGTTGGGAAACCTCAGTCGGAGCATTACATGCACAGCGAAAATCAAAATAAAAACCAGTTTTCCATGCAGATCAAATCATCATGCAAAAGATTGGGGTCGCAAGAAAGTCGCAAAAGTTAAAAAATCACATCATGTGTGAGAGATTGGTTACTTAGGGAGATTGTATATCCCTGTATTTCCAAATCCGGATAGAGAGGATAAATGAGATCAAACGTTCTCCTCTCTAGCAGTATCCATACGATGGATCTCTATAGTTAAACTCCTCCAATATGATCTCACAACTCTTGTGCAAAGGGAGGGAGCAGAATTGGAGGGGGAGGCCAGAGTTGCAGCCTATCAACCATGAGTCTCCTCTCTTATTTATAGAGAGCCACCAAAACCTAGGGCTCCTGCCTTAGTGATTATTGGATCTTCATCCAATTACCCACTAACCTGCATTATTGGATCTCTATCCAATAATCTCCTTAGGCCTCGAATTAGGAATTTTAAGCAAGGGGCCCATCAGTATATGGTCTCATCTAATGAGAATAGGGGCTAATTAGATCTCTATCCAATCCTGTATTCGTCGAAGCATCCATCATACGTGTGCGATCCTCTAGGCCCGATACCAAGCTGGCTGTGAGTCGATCAGAACTCCTTCTAATATACTGAATTATTATCCTCATAATAATTCACTCGACTCATCGACTATAGACGTACTAGGCCACTACGCTATAGTCCCCAAATGGTATATAGGGATTAAATCCATCGGACCTGTCTGTCCACAGTCACCGTGTATCTATAATTTCTCATCCAACTAATATCCTAGAGACTGTATATTGGACATAGGACTGTCAAGTCACAAACAGAATCAGTTTATCTTGCTCTAATCAGATTCTATTGGAGAACTCTTTCTCTCTCAATCCGAATGACCTTGGCCAGGGATTTGTTTGAGTAAGCACATATGGGATATTCCTCTCGTGATACCGAGAGTAGATGATCCTCTATTGATACTCAATTGCCTTCGTAAGGCTGGCTACCAATCCCGATAACCAGCTATAATAGATCTGGAACTTTCCAAACCTGTAAGTCTAACATAAAAAAAAGAAGTACTCATACGAGGCATCCTTGGTGTCTCAAGTCAAAGGACTAGATACAAAATTGGGACTATGAAATCGCTGTTTGACATTAGATATCAGCAACCATATAGCATTCCATAAGCGGATCAATCAATAAACTCATTCTCTAATGAGCACCTGTACTATATCCTTAGTGTCTCCACACAAGTGGCTATGAGACCAACCGCCTTCATCATATGGATGGGTATATAGTACACCGGTCTGTCCGGTTATCTCGATGTCCCTCTCGAGTAACCTGTGACCGAAATTATTTAGAATTTGTATTTAAAGGTGAACCAATCTCATTATCATGATCTCATCATGATATATATGTTACAGATAATATAATGTGAGAATATTCTAATAATAATCTTAAGCAAGAAAAGATTACACAGCGTATCACAAGTGCCATCACTCACGTGATTGGCTTACAGGGCACCTGTGACCAGCAATTACAATCAGAGGTTTGGCTAAAGTCAAGTCCAAGCATCGGGCCGGAGTGAGGACGATGTAGTGGGAACTCGCTTGGAGTGTGTCGGAAGCTCGCCGAAGGTATCGAGAGCTTGCCAGGACGATGCAAGGGAGTTTGCGGAAAGAAGACTGAGATTCGTCGGAAGATTGTCAAGAGAAGCCGAAAAGCTTGCTGGAAATTGAGAAGGTCTTGATGTAGATTTGTTAGCCATGATTGATTGTAATTAATTAAGTCATAGTTAGCATCATTAAGGTTTAACTATGATGAAGAAAAGGAATTAAAAACATATGATGGGCCAATATCAAGTTGGGTATCAGGCCAAGGTTCAGACGATACAATGGGAGCTCGTCAGGAGTTTGCTAGGAGTTCGCTAAAGGAATCAGGAAGCTCACTGGGAACCCGCTGGGAGATCACCGGAGGAAGATCGTAAAACTCGATGGAAGAATGTCGGAGGTTACCAGATTACCGGGGGTTAGGTCAATTGTTAGACTTAATGGTCATGTATGGTTGTAATCAATTGAGTCATAGTTAGGTTCTAGTCCTAATTGGGTTTGATTTGGAAGGAATCCAAATCAACTCAATGAGGCAATTGGGTCCACATTTAAGATTGGATTGAGCTCAGGTCGAGCATAATTGGTTGACCTGAAAATTGGTCAATAGGAGGTACAAGTTCGGATCAGAAAAGTGAAGGGAATCACTTTTCTGAAAATCCTAGCGATTGTACTGTCGTCATCCAGGAATCCGAGTAGTAGGTAGTGGTTGGACCGCTCAGGCCGACGGTTGTATCGCTCGTACCCTATTTTCAGGATGACTTTCGACGATTGTACTATCCATACTCAGTTTTTTCGGATACGTTTGAATTTTGGCTCCATTCTTCCGAAGCCAATTGGGGCCTATAAATACCTCAAGTTTTCTTGCATTTCATATAATAATTTTTGGGTAAAAATTTGTGATAAATTCTGTATGAAAATTATAAGAAAAAAAAGGGTTAGGGAGAGAGGAAAGTATTGTAAAATTTATAGTTCTCCCTTGTAAGGTTTATCTCCTAAGCCTGGTAAAAGGAGAGAGGAGGTTGTAAGGGAGTGGACGCAGGCTAGGTTGAGGCTGAACTACTATAATGTGAGTGTGTTTTAATTATTTTCATTTTACTTTTGATTTCTCTTAAACACTTGATAGTTAGACACAAAGTTTTAATCTCTCAACTTCTTTCAAATCGGCTCTTAATCGATTTTATCAAAATATCAAAAGCAGCTTCCATTGTTCACTCTTTACTTTATGAAAGAAAGGTATTTAATGAAGCACTATCTCACTTGCACTAATTCACCCCTCCCTCTTAGTGCCAATTGATCCTAACAATTGGTATCAGAGCAAGGTCTTACTCATTGGACTAACACCCATTAGAGTAAATGACTTTGTTTGGCATGAATGAGAGATATTTTATTTCACATTCTCTTATGTTCAATGGGATGGATTACACGTCTTGGAAAATCTGAATGCATATATGTTTTATTTTGATAGATTTTTATTTATGGTGTATTATTGAAAAAAGTTTTCAAAAGTCATCCAACCCAATAAATGATTGGAATGATTATGAAAACTAAATATTTTTTAAATACAAAAGCAATGAATGCTTTATTTTATGCACTTGATAAAAATAAATTTGATCGGGTTTCTTATTTTGATACGGCTTTCGTTATATAGTATACATAAAAAATAACATATAAAAGCACAACTAAATCAAGTGAATCATTAAATGAAATGAACTATAAAATGAACTTGAAGAACACCTTCCAAAGAACAGGAAGGATTATGAACTAATAATGACATATGACTCCTCGAGTGAAACCTCGAGTGGTGATAACTGTAAACTTAAACTCTTAACAAAAGAACCTAGAAATTTAATGAATATGAATAAAATGAACTTTAAATGGATAAAACCTCTTGTTATGAACGCAAGAAGTTAAGACGCTCCAAAGATGAAGAGCACAATCAAGAAGAAGTGGAGAATCTCATGCTTTTGGCCATCGACAATGAGGTAAGTGAGTCTTTAAATATTTCTTTTTCTAAATTATTAAATATATTTCATGAATTATTTGATGAATTTAGAAAAATTAGTAAATCTTATAAGTTGCATAAAAATGAATATGATTCGTTAGTTGGTAGACCTGATTAAATGTATGATACATTATCATCATATAATCTTTGCTCTAAATATGAAATGCTAGATGATGTTAAAAAGAAAAATATCATGCTTAAACTAACATTAGAAAATTTTGAAATAGGGAATAAATCCCTTAATATGATCCTTGCTAATAAAGGTTATGTTAATAGAAAAAAGGGTATAAGCTTTGTTGGTAACACTCAACAAAAGCTAATCATTTTTGTTAAAGGATATACCTTAAATTTACCATAAAAAATTAAATATAATTTTTGTGAAAAATTAGGACATAAAGCCAATAAATATTTATTTAAAAAATATAGTCCAGACAAATTAGTTTGGGTTCCCAAAGTAACTACAAACAACCAAAAACCATTAGAAAAGAAAGATTAAATTTTTCGCGAAGGACCCAATGTAAAATGGGTACCTAAATTAAAACAATCTTTCTTGTAGGTTTACCTCCTAAAAGGCTAGGAGCACTAAGTAATATTTTGAAAGTGGATGCTCAAGCCATTTGACTTAAGATCTAACTCACTTAACAAGCTCTCTAGCCAAAACATCAAAAATAACAAAAATTATTTGAATCAAAATGTTTGAAACTTAATGATCTTTGGTTCTATTATAACAAATCTTTTATTATAATAGTTCATAATTATATAATTAATCTTAATAATGCACAGCTATAGCATGCTTGTATAAAAATGAACTAGAACTAAAGAACCTTAGTTATTGAAAAATATATTTTTTTTTTTTACGAAAATGAGATTTTGATGATGATTGAATGCCAGACTCAAAATCATTGGCTTGTATATTTGGTGATTTAAATACAAAGGCTATTGTTGAGTGATTTAATCATTATGGTGTTTTTGACTAAGTTAGCTTATAAATATCATTGTTGAATGATTGATTTAAATGGTTGAGTAGTTGAAAGTTGAGATTGAATGTGCGTTGTTAAATGATATATTCTTGAATTTGAGAAAATAAAAAAGGAGAGAAAAATCTTGCTTCATTGTCTAGTATTTTTGAAAAATTAAAGATATATTTAATAAGAATAAAATGAGCATGATAACTCATTTCACTAAAAATCATTGGAACTAAAATAAATTGAAGCTCTTGTTTTTAAATATTTTATGGCAATGATCTTGATGAAACTTAGTTTTTGACTTTAATTGACATTACACTCTTGAAATAAATTTCATAATTTAAAACAACAAAAAGAAGAGGATAATTCTTCTTGAAAGAACTTTTATCCTATCAATCTTTCAACAAGAGATAAAATGATACCATTATTATTGAATCTCCTTAACTACAAAAATAAATTAGAGAACTTTAGCTATGTTCATTTGAAAAATAATTTATGTTGCCCTCATTGAAATTTTTTGAAAAGCGATTTTTGATAATGATTATGGATATGTTTTCAAATGAATTTGTTTAAAAAAAAAAGAGATTGATGAATCTATCCAACTTTATTGATATTTCGATGATTTTATCATGATCTTAATATCTTGCAAAATTACAACTTGAAATCCTTATAAAAATCAAGTTTGTTCAAAGAAGATTATATAAATGAATCATAATTTATCTTTTCATAACTATGATTTGAAAATCTTCCTATGAACCATATTCTTGACAACTTGAAGTTTCATATATATAAATCAAGACCTTCTATCTTTTCCTCGTTGCAATTTATTCATGATCTCGATGTTTATAACTTGATATTTCTATATGAATCAAGGTCCTTCTTATTTGATCTCTTAAGATTTCATTTTATCAACTAAGAAGAGATTTATTAAATTAAATCATATCTTTCGGTATTCATAAATATATTTTGATAATAATATCCTTCTTGACATAATTTATTTTATAACTCATGAATAGTATAACTTATCACCATAATTAATATTTCTTAAATTTATGATTTGTTGAAAATTAAAAGAGTTTTATTTTATCATGAAACATTTTCTTGACTTGACATACTCTTTATGAGAATCATGTTTAAATCTCTATAATTTTCTCTTCTTAATAAAAAAGAAAAAGAGAGATATATGATCTTAACAATTTACAATTGAGATTTTTATCAAGATCACTCTTCTATTCTATTAAAAGGATCTATCTAAATGAATTGTCTTAAGATTTAAGATTATTTAATCCCTTCAAACTCATTTTCATTATTTACAAAGAGGGGATAGATTTATTAAAAGAAATAATGTATTTTGATACTTATGATTTGATCTTTCATCTCTAATGACATGATCCTTTTGTTTATGGTCATAAAGAAAATATATCATCATAATCCTCTTTGACAATAAAAAAGGGGGAGTTAAAATTATTAATTTGGTTAAAAGAAAATTTGGATATAAAAAAAACTTATAACATTGGATGAGGAGTGATTTGCTAAAAAGAAAATTAGGAATTTTAAATACATGTGATTTGCATGATTGGATTTATATTTTACTTGGAACTTTAAATACATAAGAATTCTTGAATATGTATATTGAAATTCACAAACAAGGAGACAGGAGCAAATTTATTAAATCATGTTTTTCGGATTTGAATTTTCATTTTTAATGACATGATACCCTTATACTTTTGGGTGTAATTAGAACATTGTTGTAAAAAGAAAAATTATACAAACGTATTTCTTGAGAATGACAAAAAGTGGGAGATAAAATTATTAATATGATTAGAAACAAATTAGATATGATAACATTGAATGAGAAATAATTTACTTAGAAGAAAATTTAGAATTCTAAATGCATGCAAAATACATTATTTATAAATTAAGCTTGATTTACTATCATATTTTCCTTTGGATTTCTTGGCCTTTATAAATTACACTTCTTATCAAAATTTGCATGCAAAATGATTTGCTACCTTGCTTGAAATTTATATAAGATGAATTAAATTGCATGGGTAGCTCTTGATTTTTTTTGGATTTTAAAATTTAAATTTAAAAAATTGAGTATTTTTGCGATATGATGTTTTTCACTTCCCTTCCTTGTTTGTACTTTCTTGTTTACAAAAAGGGAAGAAAATTTACATGAAAATGATCTTCGAAAAAATATGATTTGCTATTTGTGTTTGAAGATCACATAATTTAAATGCATGAGTGACTCTTAATTCTTCTTGGATTTCTCAGATTTTTTAGCTCACTTTCAAAATTACACTCGTTAAAATAAACATAAGAAGGGGATTCAAAATTTTCTGATGAGATATTTTTAAAGATTATTCTTGTTTTATGATTTTTGATGAATGTTTATAAAAGAAGAATATATGACAAAAAACTTATATGATGCTTGATATGAGTTTTTGATATTAACTTTTTTATGAATGTACCATTTTTTTTAAATTTTTAGGATCTTTGACACCTCCTCTCCTTCATTTCTTTTTCTTTCTTATTCACAAAAAGGGGAATAAAAATTTTCATGAGAAAATTAAGTTTTCATCCTATTTTACTAAGGGGGAGCAATAAAGCAATTAAATGTTTAAACAATATTTATTTTATACAAATATGAAAAATTTTGATACGTGATGAGTTTATGTATCATAATTTACTTGCTTGTTATTTCACCTCATAATGACAAAGGGGGAGAAATGACTTAATAACTCAAATCCAATTTTTATGCAAGTTGATTTATGAGTGTCTCTTTGCATCTTTGAAATATTAATTGCTTGAAAAATCATTTCTTGATACTTGAATTCAATAGTATGTGGTTCTCTTGAATTTAAGTTTTTCGTATTATGATATGGATTGAGGGAGATTTAACTCCCGTCATCAATTGATTGTCATCATCAAAAAGGGGGAGATAGTTGAATCTTGAATTTTGATGATGAAATCAATTGATAGATTATTGATCTAACAAAGTTATTAGAGTTGATTGATGTAGGATTAACTACGATAGAAAGAAAATTACTATCCGAGGTTTAGCCAAAGTCAAGTCTAAGCATCGGGCCGGAGTAAGGACGATGCAGTTGGGAACTCGCCTGATATCGGGAGCTCGTCGAAGGTATCGGGAGCTTACCAGGATGGCGCAAGGGAGTTCGTCGGGAAAAGACCAAGACTCGCTGGAAGATTCTCGGGGGAAGCCGAAAAGCTTGTTGGGAGTTAGGAAGGTCTTCAAGTGAATTTATTGGCAATGATTGATTGTAATTAATTAAGTCATAGTTAGCATCGTTAAGGTTTAACTACGATAGAGAAAGAGAATTACAACCAGATGATGGGCCAAGATCAAGTTTGGGCATCGGGCCAAGGTTCGGACAATGCAGTGGGAGCTTGCTAGCAGTTCGCTTGGAGTTCGCTGAAGGAATCAGGAAGCTCACTAAGAACACGCGGGGACATCGTCGGAGGAAGACTGTAAAACTCGCCAAAAGAATGCCAGAGGTTGCCGGATTGCCGAGGGTTAGATCAATTGTTATACTTGATGATCGTGTATGGTTATAATCAAGTGAGTCGTAGTTAGGTTTGAGTCCTAACAGGGTTTGATTGGAAAAAATCCAAATCAACTCAATAAGGCAACCGGGTCCATATTTGAGATTGGATTGAACTCAAGTAGAGCTTAATTGGTTGACCTAAAAATTGGTCAACATGAGGTACAAGTTGGGATTGGAAAAGTGAAGGGAATCACTTTTTCGAAAATCCAGGCAGTTGTACTGTCAATGAGCGGTAGTACAACCGCCGACGCCCAGGAATCCGGGCAATAGGCGATGGTGGACCACCCAGTATGGTAGTTGTACTGCTCATACATTATTTTTAGGGTAGTTTTTGATGGTTGTATCGCTGGCGCCGACGGTTGTACCACTCCTACCCGATTTTTTCGGGCAGTCTGAATTTTGGCTCCATTCTTCTGAAGCCAATTGGGGCCTATAAATACCCTAAGTTTACTTGCATTTCATACAGTAATTTTTGGATATAAATTATGTGATAAATTATGTGTGAAAATTGTAAGAAAAAAAAAGGGGTAAGGGAGAGAGAAAGTCTTGTAAAAAATTTATAGTTCTCCCTTGTAAGGTTGTAATGTCAATCTCCTAAGGCTAGTAAAAGAAGAGAGAAAGTTGTAAGGGTTTGAGTTTCACCAAAAGAAGGTTGATAGTGGACGTCGGTGGGCCTCGGAAAAGAGGACTCGGGAGTGGATGTAGGCCAGGTTGAGGCTGAACCACTAAAATTGTGAGTGTGCTTTAATTTCTTTCGTTTTACTTTTGGTTTCTCTTGAACACTTGATAGATAGATATGAAGTTCAATCTCTCAACTTCTTTCAAATCAGCTCTTAATCAATTTTATCGAAATATCAAAGAAGTTTCCGTTGTTCACTCTTTACTTTACGAAAGAAAGGTTTTTAATCAAGCCCTATCTCTCTTACTCTAATTCACCCCTATTAGTGCCAATTGATCTTAACACATATGTGTGTGACTCTCTAGGCCCAATACCGAGCTCGTCGTAAGTTGTACCTATCAGAACTCCTTTTGACTTAGAACTCTTTCTAACTCAATGAATTATTATCGCATAACAATTCACTCAACTCTTCGACTATGGACATACTAGGCCACTACGTCTAGTCTCTAAATGATACAATGGAATCTAATCCATTGAACATCTCTATCCTCAATTACCATGTATCTATAGTCTCATCCATTTAATATCTTAGAGATCGTATATCAAGCATGGTGCTGTTAAGCCTCATTCGGAATTCATTTGAGTCTCACTCTAATCGAATTCTCCTAGGGAACTCATTCTCTCAATTCGAATGATCTTGGCCAAGGATTTGTTTGAGCAAGAATATATGAAATATTTTTCTTGTGATACTAAGAGTGGATGATCCTCTATTGACACCCAATTGCCTTAATAAGGTTAGCTACTAATCCCAATAACTGACTATATCAGATCTGGAACTTCCAGACCTATAAGTCTAACATCAAAGAAATGAGTATTCAAACAAGGCATCCTTAGTATCTTAAGTCTAAGGACCAGATTCATAACTGGAACTATAGAATCATTGTTTGATGTCAAGTATCACCAGCATTCCATAAACGGATCAATTAGTGAACTCATTCTCTAATAAGCACCTGTACTGTACCCTTAGTGTGGCCACATGAGCAGCTTTGAGACCAGTCACCTCCATCATATAGACTGATAGACAGTGCAACAGTCTGTCCAGTTATCTCGATATCATTCTCGAGTAACCTATAACCAAGATTTTTTAGGGTATATGTCTAAAGGTAAATTAATCTCATTATCATGATCTCATCATGATCTATTTCTCATTGCACAGATCTAAGGACATCACAATATACACAACTAACAACATAAAGTGAGAATATATCAATAATAATAATAAGCAAAAAGATCACACAATATGTCATACGTGCCATCATTCATGTGATTGGCTTGCAAGGCACATGTAATCAACATCCCACGGAGGGGAGAGACCTGGGTCATTAAATAGATGCCAATGGCATCCCGGAGTTTGGGCTAAGGTGGATACGTCCACCTGTGGGAAGGAGGGAAGTTGTCCCCCTTGCCCAAAGATGTGTGCAAGTGGTGGTGCTTCCTTGTTGGAGTGCTTGTTGAGAGGGTTCGTAGATGCTCTTATGACATTTGGGTCCTTCCTATAGTGCCAAAATATTATTGTAATTGATGCCATTGATCGGAGAGTCGACATGGCTTGGTCTAGTCCCAAAGGTGAAAGCTCATCGAGGGGGCCCACGAGGAGTCATATGAGGAGATCAAAGTAGGAAGTGAGTCTGGTTGGTACAAGCATGAGGTGTTGCTTGTATGCTAGAAGCGGGCTCTAGAACCATTCCAAGGTGCGCTTTGGCCAACTTAAGGTCCTTGCATAAGCGGTCAATGTCGAGGGTGTTGAATCTCAGATTTTGATGATTAAATCAATTGATAAAGTTATGATCTGATATGTGTTCAAAAAAAGTGATGCAAGACTATCTTCGATCATGAAGGCAAAATAATTGAAGCAAGAAAATCAGACGTTGTGCCAGAGTCAGAGATGAGGAGGCATTGGGCTGAAAAAATCAAAAATTGCATTAAGATTGGATGTTGCGGAAGTCAACATTTTGATTGATTGAGTAATACGTCGAAAGAGAGCATGAAGCATCGAGAGTTTAGATGAACTAATGACATGCTGAACAATACAAGATTTACACTTTGTAATTATTTAGGTTATGATCATCATAGTTTAATACCTAATTGAGTTTATTTTTGGTGTAACCATGCTAACTCAATTCAGGGCCCATTGGGCCTTAATGAGGTTGATTTAGGCTCATTGGGAAAGCGCATTCAATGATCCAATGCTGGGTCTACCGGTGGCACCGCCCGAACCAGGCGAGGTACCACCAAGAAAACAGTCATCTAGACTGTGTCAGGCTATGGTACCGCCCATGCTGGCGGTACTATCGCCAGAACACAGTCCCCAAAATTGTAAGGCTGCTAGCACCTTAGGAACTCCAAAAATTTGAATTTGGCTTCATTTTTTAAGCCATTTGGGGCCTATAAATATCCCACCCATTCTTGTTTGGTGAAGCAAGAACTGAGAGCAAAAAACTTATAAAAACGTTATAATTCCTCAAGAGCTCCCCTTCTTTTTCTCTAAGTGCAGTTTTTGTTTAAGGGAGAGCTAAGAGAACTATAAAGGTTATCTCCTAAACCTATGAAAAGGAGAATAGAGCTATAAGAGGGTAGTCGCCCATTGAAAGAAGATCAAAGGAGGAATCGGGAGTGGATGTTTGACGCGACGATCGAACCACTATAAAATTGGTGTGCCTTCTCTTCTCTATTGTTTAATTGCTTTGCATATTACTTTACTTATTCATTACCATCATACGAACGCTTTCAAATTTAAACGCTTTTATGGTACAAGCTTTATCGAACAAATCCTCAAATCGACGAAGGCTTTTCAACGGCACTAATTCAGTCCTAACACTTGGTATCATAGCAAGGTTTCTCTCTATTTGGTTTAAAACCCATGAGAGATGGCTTTTACCAGCAATCAAGAGAGACTTTCTATCACTCGTCCTCTCATGTTCAACGGGACGGACTACACATATTGAAAAACTCGAATGAGAATTTTCTTACATTATAAGGATTTTGATTTTACGCATATTCTTGAAAGCAATTTTGAAAAGTCTTCCGAACCAATGAACAAATGGAATGATTTGAAAAATAAGACTTTCTCTTTAAATACTAAAATGATGAATGCTTTATTTTATGCTCTTGATAAAAATAAATTTAATTAAATTTTCATATATGAAACTGCACATGAGATTTGACACACACTCGAAGTCACAAGCACTAGTAGAGTCAAAGAGTCAAAAGTTAATCTTTTGGTACATAGCTATGAGTTATCTTGTATGAAACCAAGTGAGATCATTAGAGACATGTACACTCGTTTTAAAAATACTAAGATCCCTTCGTGAATGGTTTAAAAGTACTTAGTAAAAGTTTTTCTAATTTTGAACTTGTTAACAAAATACTAAGATCCCTTCCAAAAGGTTGGGATCCTCAAGTAACGACAATACAAGAAGGAAAAGACCTAAATAATTTTCCACTAAAAGAACTTATCGGGTCTTTGATAACCTACAAAATGACATGTATGGCACATAATGAACTCAAAAATAACCTTCAAAAGAACAGGAAGGACATGACACTTAAAACCAAGGAAGACCACTTGGGAGAAAACTCAAGTGAGGATGATGATGATGATGACTTGGCACTTCTTACAAAATAATTTACGAAATTCTTAAAAATGACCAAAAATAAACAAGATGCTAAGAACAAAAGTGAACTAAAAAAAGACTCAATAATATGCTATGAATGAAAGAAGCTGGGACACTGCAAGAAGCCATGACACTTCAAGTTCATCTAAAGACGAGGAGCCAACCAACAAGGAATAAGTTGCAAATTACGCATTAATGGCATTTGGCAACGAGGTATTTAACCCAAATGAATCTTCCTTATCTTACGATAAATTATTTAATATATTTAATGACTTGTTTGATAATTTTACTTAGTCAGTAAAAACTATAAATTGTTAAAAATGGATCATGCTTCTCTTGCTAGTGAATTTGAAAAATTAAAAAATGAGTATGATGAATGTATATTAGCTCCTTGCACTAAGTGTGAAGAATTAGATACACTTAAGAAAGAAAATATTTTATTATAAGAAACATTAGAAAAATTTAAAATATGTAACAAATCCTTAAACATGATCCTTACTAATAATGGTCATGTTCAAAGAACTGAAGGAACTGGCTTTCTGAGTAACACTCAACAAAAGTCTATTATCTTCGTTAAAGGACCGACATTGCATGTTTCATGCGAAAATAAATGTTATTTTTGTAGTAAATTTGGATATTGTGCCTATAAATGTGCATTTAAAAGGCATAGTCTACATAGATTAGTTTGGGTTCATAAAGGAACCATGAATAACTCAATGCTAATAATTAAGATAGATAGATCTACTTATAAGGGACCCAAAGTTAAATGAGTACATAACAGAAAATCCCCTTTCTTGTAGATGTGTTTACAATCAAAAGCTAGGAATAAGAGATGGTACCTAGATAGTGGATACTCAAGGCACATGATAGAAGATCCAACACACTTCTTTAAGCTCACTAGCCAAGATGAAGGATATGTCAACTTCGGAGACAACAACAAGAGAAAATCTATTAGCAAAGGAACCATAGGTAACAAGTCAAACCTCTTGATTGAAGATGTGTTATTATTAGATGGTTTAAAACATAATCTACTAAGCATTAGTCACTTGTGTGATAAAGGATATATCATCAAATTTGAATATAATGCTTGTATAATTGAAATACCACCAAAAATAGATCTATAATTGCCTTAAGAAATAATAATGTGTATACTATTGATATTGATATTTTTTTTGATGAAATTTATTTTTCAGCTTTAAACGATGATGCATAACTTTGGCATAGGAGATTAGGTCATGCTAGCATGGAACTAATCTTTCAAATTTCAACTAGAGAACTTGTAAGAGGATTACTTACCTAGCATCAAGTTTATCAAAGACAAAATTTGTGATGCATGCCAACTAGGAAAATAAATAAAAAATAGTTTCAAATAAAATAAATAAATAAGCACATCTAGACCAATACAATTGATCTATATGGATTTATTTAGACCAATTGATATAACAAGTCCACGAGGTAGTAAATACGCTTTTGTATTTGTTGATTATCATAGTAGATACACATGGACATACTTCTTGGCACACAAAAGTGATTGCTTTAAATGTTTTTCAAAATTTTGTAAACTTGTTCAAAACGAAAAAGGTTTTATGATTTTATCTATTCGTAGTGATCACAGTGGTGAGTTTCAAAACTATGATTTTCAAAATTTTTATGAGTCAAATGGATACAACCATAATTTCTCTACTCCATGAAATCCACAACAAAATGAAGTAATTGAAAGAAAAAATAAGAGCTTACAAGAGATGGCAATAACCATGTTAAACAAACATAGCCTGCCCAAATATTTTTGGGCTGAAACCGTTAACACGACATGCAATGTCATGAATAGGATTCTCGTAAGACCATTACTTTCCAACATTTTATATTTTAAAGTTTTTGGTTGTAAATATTTTATTTTAAATAAAAAAGATGCCTTAGGAAAGTTTAATGCAAATATGATGAAGGCATATATCTTGGTTATTCCTTAAGTTCAAAAGCTTATCATGTCTTTAATAAAAAAACTTTAGTGATTAAGGAATCCATCCATATTGTTTTCAATGAGGTTTCCAAATTGAAGAAAATTGATTTTGGTACTTTAAATTTGAATAAAAATTCTCCTCTCCAAAATAACTTGGATGCATCCACTTCTAAGGAATATGATAAAACCCTTGTAGATTCTAAGCTTGGGGTGATCTTTATAGGGGATCGACCTCCTTGAAACTCAATAGGGGTTCCACCCTCCAAGTTGCTGCTCAAAGGTTGTTGAAAGGATTCCTCTATTTATGAAGAGAAGTGGATGATTACAAGGCTATTTATAGGCCTTCTAAACCCTAACTCCTAATATGACTCCCACTCTAAGACTCCTACTCCTAACAACTCCTAATGCAACTCTAAGTAGCAACCTCCAAACTAATCCTAATCCTATTCTAACTTAACCCCTCCTCAACTAACTCCTCTTTAACTAGGATAAGGGGTGGTTAATTAGGGTGACATGTATCTTATTCTTCCCTCAAAATATCTTCCTCCAAACTAATCCTGACCCACTTGGCCTCCTCGTGTCTTTAATAGGGGTCAGCTATATAGGATTTAAATGAATGCCCTTAGGATTTACATGTTTTGTCTCTTCAATGAAACTAAATTAGGACCCCCTTAGCTAGAGTCCTAACAGACCCACCCTTTTCAAATCAGCCTTGTCCTCAAGGCTGAGCTCTATATCTCTTTGTCATGATTTTTAATTCGTCACGAGGATCCCTCATGGCCCTATAGTAGGTACATCCTACTCCTGGGGTCTAGCATCAATAGTAGTGACTGGACGGTAATATGTTATAATCCAGTGATCCCATGCAATCATCAACTAAACTTGGGCCTCCTTATTGACTTGGATGTCAGGTGGATAAATTGGGGCTATGTTATCCTCTCTAAACTTTCATTTGCGATGAGATTCCTAGAGGATGAGTTATAATTTAGAATTATTGCATAAGTCCGATCTATAATTTACAGCTCCAATATGATCTCCAATTTTGTAGGGTCCAAAGAAACTAGGAGAGCACTTCCGTGAGGCTCGAGTCTTTATAAATACCTACTGGTAGGGATGGATATGGAGAAAGACTTGATCTTTAATAACAAACTTTCTTCTACTCTAGCTTCTATCGGGCTGCTATTTCTTTCTTGTGCGGACTGGCATGTGATTGTTCTTTAATGATAACTAGGCCTTCCTCTATTATGGTAGCTGCCTTCTAGTAAAGTCCATGGTAAGGTGAGCTCGATCTGAGTTTGGAGGGAGCAAAAGCTGTAATTTTTTAGGACTTACTTTCATCTCCTCTTCGTGCTGTTGTCCTGTATCATACCAAGTCATAAATACGGCAAAGGTTAGCATTCCCTCGTCGTTGATTGGTAGCTTCAGGTGATTTGGAGTGAGGGCTTTGTTGATGTAGGCTAGAGGTCGGCCATGTTGCATGTGGATAACATAATTTCTAACTCCCGATGCATCAATAATAAACACTTTGTCGATGTCGGGTAAAGCTAGCATCAGCGAAGAGTAGGGGCTGCAACTTGGCTGAATGACCTCTGTTGCAAGCATCTCATCTTCAGTCCTCTCTATTTCAGCTTTCTGGAGGTAATGATAATGATATTGCTAAGAGTTTACTGCTGGTTTGCCCAAGAGAATCGAAATTTGGTGGTCATGCCAGCGGTTAGAAAGTAGGTTATGGTTCGATAAAAATATCTAAAAATTTAGCAAACAATTAGAGTACGTTTGGGTTTTCAAATTTTGTTGGCTCTCCCATAGAGTGCTGCTGAAGTTGCATTAGGAAGCCATTGTTTTCTTTGTTCAAAGCTTTCTCTGTTTGCTATGTGCAAGTCATTGTTACGTTGCTCTCGCGTTTCCCACGTAGGATCTCCTATTTCTCATGGCTGAAAATTTTTATAATAAATTCAGAAAAATTCCAAGGAACATCACCTAGTGTAGTTAGCCATTTGAGGTTGAGCATGGCCTCATAATCATCAAGAGGAAGGTGGAAGAAATCAGCAAGTATCTCTTGGTCCTGTCGCAACAATTTCACCCGCGGACATCTTTCGTCACACTTTAAAATTTGGTCGTCGGTGACCTCAACATCTAACCTGTTATAATCTTTATTTTGGAGCATTAATTAGGCAGCAACCTTAATGTTCATAATGTTATTGGTACTCATGGTGTCAATAAGAACGATGATTGGTTGTTGCTTCAGAAGTTCTCTCACTTTCATCGTTTGCGGGTTCGCATAGTTAGCGAGAGTATGTATCGTAACATCAACCAGCTATTGTTCTTCATCCATAATCTCTTCCTCATGCTTCAGAACCTCCTCCTCCATGTCTTCAAGAGGTTCAATCAGTAGGAGGTGCCCCTTTTTGCAGCAATGATCGTGGCCCCACGGTTCATCGCAATGCTAATAAAGACCCTTTGTCAATCGGTCGTGTAGTTCTTCTCTTGTCAATTGTTTTAGTAGCAAAGGATGACTAGAAGTGGAAGGAGGTTCATATGCCATGGGTCTAGGAGTGGTTCTCATCATCTGAGCATCTTGGTTGAGTCATTCTTCTTGGATTTGGGTGAAAGAGATTGTGGCCTTCACGTGGAGGGGTTGTCGCGCTTTAACCTCTCCTTAAATTTTTGCCTTGAGTCCTTCAATGAGTATCCCTAATAATTATTAGTCAGACCAATCATGAGAAATGAAAGATACTTCCTCAAACCTGGTATGGTATTCTTGGATCATGGAGGTTTGTCGGATCTTGGTAAGTTGTTCATTGATATTCTCGTAGTTAGTCAGCCCAAAGCGATTCAGCAACGCATACTTAAATTATATCCATGTCAGGGCCCCATAGTTATATTCAAGCTAATTATACCATCATATAGCATCTCATTCAAGGTGGATGACTGCGGTGTCCACCATGGAATCCTTCAGTGTTTGGTGGTGACGGAAGTAATGTTTAGCGCACGAAATCCATCCCATCAGGTCTCCTTCCCATCGAGGGAAGTACGCTCTCATGTGTGGCTGCCTCATATCAATTGCTCATTCTTTCTTTTGGAGAGGCCTCTCTGAACTTTCACCTTGCTAGAATTTTATTGGGCTCAGAGATTGGCTCAATCCGAATTCGACGAATAAGGTGCGTAATTTGTCCTCTATGCGTGATTCAAACGCCTCCAACTTGACATCGATTGAACCTTGAGATACCATTACTTGTGTCTCCAAATCTGAGATGCCAATGTCCCTCTCTTGCTATTGAGTCAGTGTTATGAAACGGTTGGGTGATTTGGCTACGGTTTGGGGCTGATAGGTTGCTATTTTTTGGGTGTTGTTGGGGCTATGATTTAGGGCTATTGTAGGGGATGTAAGAAGGGTTTGGTGATAGAGGTTTAGAGTTAGAGGGATGGCTTAGGGTTGCTATTGATGGTAGCATCCAGTTTTGTAGGAATTGGCTGTGGAGGGTAAGGATCAGTGGAAGGTTCGATGGCTATAGAAGAGCATTGTTTAGGCTACTGTTTGAGTTGGCTATGGATTCTGGAAATAGGTTATGATGGCTACATCTTAAGGCTAGAGGGGTGCCATAAAGATGACATGTGTGGCAGCAACAATTTCGGTAAGGATCATATATGGGTGTAGTAAAAAACACTGAAAGGTAGTGCTGCAGAATTCGGCGTCGAAAGCTGCTATTTTGGGCTATGATTTTAGGTGCTATTTGGGTTATGAAAATAGGTTACGATGTTTGTATCTTAAGGCTAATGAGATGCCCTAAAGATGTCTTAGGTGGTGGCGGCATGATAGTTGGGTTTCGATGGGTTAAGGAAAAGAAGAAAGACAAAGGTGCAGCAACAGATTTTTAGTCAAAAAAATTCCAACAATGAAGATGTAATTTTTTTCTAGAAATTCTCAATAAAAATTCAAGTGAAACTCAAAGGGAATCTACTGACAAGGGAGAGGTAATGTCATCAAAAATTTCATGGAAAGAAACGACAGCAAAAGTTTTGGCAAAAATCAAAGATTGCAAGAAGATGTTGCTGCAGAATTTTTTCAATGAAAGATTTTAGTAGTATAGTTAAATATTTTTGCAGCATTTCAAAACAAGGAATTATATAATACTTAATGGGAATCCACTAGTATGGGAAAGGTAACGCTATCAAAAAATTTGTGAAAAATTATGGCAGTAAAAAATTTAGCAAGATCAAAGATTACGAGATGGTGTTGCACATAATTTTTTTCGTCGAAAGATTTCAGCAGTATAGACAAAATTTTTTCTAGTAGTTTAAAATAAGTATTGGAGCAAAACTCATGGAGAATCTATTGGTAAGGTAAAGGAGACAAAAATTTAGTGGAAGGAAATGACAACAAGAGGTACAGCATAATCAAATATTACAGAAAGGTACTGTAGTAATTTTTTTTATCTAAAGTGCAATAGTTTGGATGTAAAAGATCAATAGGTTATATTGATAATTTTTTGATGAAACCAAAGGGAGATCCGAAGATAGGAAGTTCTGAAGCCATTATAAAAATTTTGTATAAATTGGATCACTAGAAACGCAGTAGTAAATCAAATAGTCAAGGGTATGTGGTTGAAATTCTATAGCATAACTTTCATCGGAATGATGGAAACTTTGTGATGAAAAGTTTCTGCAGCAAATAAAAACAAATTGTTTTGGATTTTTTGAATAGGGATAACTAAATTATAGTAGCAGTAAGGTATGAAACCAGAACTTGTTGCAATTCACAAAGAGATCAAAGGATGATCTACGGTAGTGGAGATGATGGCAAAATTTGGTGACGATCTTCAAGCAATCGTGGGAATTGCTTTGGACGGCTATGGGGGGTAGATGGATGGTTGTGGAAGGGTAGCTATGCTAAGAACATTGCTCTAATACCAAGTGTTAAAACCTTTACGGATTCTAAGCTTGGGGTGATCTCTCTAGGCGATCAACCTCCTTGGAACTCTATAAGGTTCCACCCTCCAAGTTGCTGCTCAAAGGCTGCTGAAAGAATTTCTCTATTCATGAAGAAAAGTGGATGATTACAAGGCTATTTATAAGCCTTGTAAACCTTAACTTCTAATAGGACTCCCACTCTAAGACTCCTACTCCTAACAACTCCGAATGCAACTCTAAGTGGCAACCTCCAAACTAATCCTAATCCTATTCTAACTTAACCCCTCCTCAACCAACCTCTCTTTAACTAGGATAAGGGGTGGTTAATTAGGGTGATACATATCTTATTCTTCTCTCAAAATATCTTCCTCTAAACTAATCCTAACCCGGCCTCCTCACCTCTTTAATAGGGGTCGGCTAGATAGGATTTATATGAATACCCTTAGGATCTATATGTTTCGTCTCTTCAATGAAACTAAATTAGGACTCTCCTAGCTAGAGTCCTAACAGAATCTTTACCCAAGGAATGGAAGTATGTAGATGCTCATCGAAAAGAGCTAATAATTAGAGACACATCAAAAGGTGTTCAAACTCATTCATCATTTAAAATTTTTTGTGCTAATGCCATTTTTCTATCTCAAATTAAACCAAAATACATTGATAATGCCCTAAAAGATGATTCTTGGGTTGTTGCAATGCATAAGGAGTTCAATCAATTTGAGAGAAAAAAGATATAGACACTTGTTCCTAAACCTAGTGATCAACTTGTAATTGGCACTAAATTGGTCTTTAGAAATAAGCAAGATGAATCTGTTATCGTAATTTGAAATAAGGCTACATTAGTGACCAAAGATTCAATAAACAAGAACATATTGATTTTGAATAGACCTTCGCTCCTGTCGCAAGACTTGAAGTTGTTGAATATCATATTTTGATGACGAAATCAATTAATAGGTTATTAATCTAACATGTGTGTTAGAATTGATTAATGCAGGATAAACTACGATAGAGAGAAATTTATAATCAGATGTTTGCCAGAGTCAAGTCCAGGGCATCGGGCTGGAGTGAGGATGATGCAGTTGGTAACTCGCTTGAAGTACTTCGGGAGCTTGCCGAGGGTATCGGGAGCTTGCTAGGATGGCGTAAGGGAGTTCGTCGAAAGAAGACCGAGACTCACCGGAAGATTTTTGGGAGTTAGCATCATGTAGGTTAACCACAACGGTGAACAGGAGTTATAGACCAGATATGGACCCAGGATCAAGCGGTGGGAGCTCGTCGGGAGTTCGCTAGGATTTCGTCGAAGATAATGGGAAGATCACTAGGAACACGCCGGGAGATCGCCAGAGGAAGACCGTGAGACTCGTCATAGGGAATGCCGAAGGTTGCCGTATTACGGGAGTGAGGTCATAAGCTTGGTGGTCATGTATGATTGTAATCTTTAAGTCATAGATTAAGGTTGAGTCTGAAATGAGTGTGATTTGGAAGGAATCCAAATCAACTCAAAGAGGCAACCGGGTCCACTTAAGGGGTTGATTGAGCTCAGGTAAGCTCAATTGGTTGATCAGAGGATTGGTCGACATAACGGTCAAGTCAGGATTGGAAAAGTGAATGGAATCATTTTTTCAGGATTCCCTATGGCTGAACTGCCGGTGAGCGACGGGTGAACCGTCACCGCCCAGGTTTTCAGGCGACGGTAAATCGCCTAGATTTTCGGGCAACTGAATCACCCAGGTCAGCGGCTGAACCGCTCGTACCCTGGAATCAGGGATGCTTTCGACTGTTGAACCATCGGTGTTAGCGGGTGAACCGCCCGTACCCAGATTTTTCGGATATGTTTGAATTTTAGCTCCAAATTCTGAAGCTATTTGGGGCCTATAAGTACCCCATATTTTCTTGCATTCCTACAATAATTTTGGGCTAGAAATTTTATGATAAATTAAATGTGAAAATTGTAAGATAAAGAAAAGCGGTATCAAAGCAAGGTCTTACTCTGATAAGACCCCAAAAGGAGCCCTATAGATTTTGATCCTTGAGGGGGATCAACCCTTGGAATGCTGTCGGGGTTCCTCTCTCCTAGATTCGGCACAAGGCTAAAATTAAATTGATAATTGCTCGATTTAAGAGGGAGGGTGGCTACATCTTTAAATAGGGATCAAAACCCTAGCCTAAGGGGGTGCTTGCCTAAGTAAAATTATCCCTTTGCCCCTCCTATAGCCGACTTGCCTTAATAGGAATAGGGGGTGGCTAGGTTGGCTCTATAGCTGACCTGAGCAGGGGAAACCCTGGTCGACCAACCCAGTAAGGGAGGTGGCGGCCACTAAGCCCTAAGGGCTAATCTAAACCCTAGTCATACTCCTTAATAAGATAGGAGTGGCCTTATTACAATCTAACAGGGTTTTATAGACTACTTCTTAGGGAGATTATGACTCAACCCTGTTGGAGTCCTATTAAACTCGCCCTCATAAAATCAGTCTTGTCCTCAAGGCTAAGGTTCCATGAACTGGGGGAATCGGGTCTTCAGCTCCTTATATGATTCTCATACTATTATCAACTGAACTTTTGCCTCCTCATTAGCTGGGGTGTTAGTTGAAAGGTTTGGGCTGAGTCATCTTCGCAGATCAACTGTAATCTTGATCTGGTGCGTGGATCTGATCTCTAGGTTAGGGCTCCAATGTGGTCCCTAATTTTGCAAGGCCCAAAGAAATATGAAGACCACTTCCTTAAGGCTCGAGTTTCCTACTAATCGGGCTGGATGTGTAAGAAAACTCGATCTTCAATTTTTCGTCCATTCTAAAATTTGTCGGGAGGCCATTTCTTCTTTGCATGTGCTGGCGTGAGCATGGATTATAATTATTTTAGGCTTACTCCTCTTTCATTCCATTGACTTGTATCTAGCCAAATTTTAAATTTGGTAGCAATGAGTATCCCCTTTAAAAATCTCGTGTGAAGTGTGGGGGAAGCCTCGGTGTGAATTAGAAGTCGACCATCTTGCATAAGGATGACGTCGATCCCAACTCTGGATGTGTCTGCTCCAAGTATGAATATATTGTCATGTTCAGGTAATGCTAGCATCGATATAGATGGCATCATGGTTGTGGGGGTCATATGGATGCCTTTCTCCTGTTCCTTCTAGCGATCGTGGGCCGTGGATCCGAGATCATCATCAGGGAGACTTTTAGCATCATGGTCCGCTTCTCGATGAAGTCATGGAAGTAGCTCGAGATGAGGGAGCACTACATCAGAACCCATAGCTGGTTCAGCTGAATATGGCACTTCAAGAAGAGCTTATCCTTGTAGACAAAGAGGCAAAGTTTTTGGAGATAAAGTGTCATTGCAAGGGAAGGTTGTGGTCGAATGATATATATCTCTCACGTCTCCTAGATGATCTTTTTAGCTTCGGTCCTTTGAAAATGTGGATAGCAATATGGTCAAATATGTGCTGGTGGTTCCCCTTGTAAGACCAACATATGGGGGTCGTGCAGTCTGGTAGGAAGGAGTCGGCTCCGTTCAGTAGACGTGCCTGAGATTTCAGTGAGCTTCTCCAAGCACTGTGTCGAGATCATCGTTTCTTCGTTCTCTCCTTTCCCACATAAGGTCACCTATTTTCTTTTATCATTCATAAGGTCATTGGAGCTCCTGGTGTCGGCGAGGATGGTGACGAGCTGATGCTTGGTGAAGCCATCAATGTCCAATATTTGTGGTGGAGCATGAAAGGTGCGGGCGGCTAATTATGGTTTTTCCTTCATATCCTTCTCCTCGGACTCAAGAGCCATATCTTTGAGTTTGGGTTCTTTAGTGGGCTCAACCAATAGAGGTCTCTCTTTTTTACAATGGTGGTCTCGACTACATAGTTTATTACAATGCCAACATAGGCCCTTTGCCGATCTGTCATGAAACTCTTCTCTTGTTAACTTTTTCAACTAAGGTGTCCGGCTGGTGGTAGATGAGGTTGAGAGTCTCTGTGAGACTGGTCGTACGGTGGCTTTGGTCCTCCGAGCATCTTAGTTCAGCCTATCTTCGTGTAGTCGTGCAATGGAGATGGCTGCCTTAGGTGTGTACGGTTGTCGCGCTTTAACTTCTTCTTGAATCTCCGACTTCAAGCCCTTAATGAAAGTCCTCAATATCTATTTTTCAGACCAATCATGAGTTTGATTAGTTAACCATTCAAACCTGATTTGGTACTCTCGGATGGTAGAGGTTTGACGAATCTTCGTTAGTTCTTCATCAAGGTTCTTGTAATTGATTGGTGCTGAAGGTTTATATGCTTTTGGTTGGAATGTGGCTCTCATGCTCTGAGCATCTTGATTGAGGTGGCCTTCTTGAAGTTGTACAAAGGAGATCGACGTCGTCAAGGTGTAGGGCTGCCATGCCTTATCCTCGCTTCTTATCTCTGATGGGTTCTTTTTGCAATCAAAATTTACTCTATGTTGTGATCTTCTTGGGTTTGGTGATCGGCCCAATCTAAACTCTTCAAAGAGAGGGCATAATTTAGCATCCAGACGGGTCTCAGAAGCCTCCAATTTGGCTTCGAATAAACCCAACGATGTTATGACATAAGGATCTCCAACCAGATCTTTGATGTTGATGCAAACGAAGGCAACAGATTGATGGATCTACGGCTTGGTGGGCGAAGATGGAGGCGACGTCAAAAGCAATTGTGGGAATTGCTTACGAAGGTAGAGGCGTGGATGACGGCTACAGGGGCAGCAAGATCGCTGCTCTGATACCAGATGATAAGACCCCAAAAGGAGCCCTATAAATTTTGATCCTTGAGGGGGATCAACCCTTGGAACTCTATAGGGGTTCCTCCCTCCTAGATTCGACACAAGGCTGAAATAAAATTGATAATTGCTTGATTCAAGAGGGAGGGTGGCTACATCTTTAAATAAGGATCAAAACCCTAGCCTAAAGGGGTGCTTGCCTAAGTAAAATTACCCGTTTGCCCCTCCTATAGCTGACCTGCCTTAATAGGAATAGGGTGCAGCTAGGATGGCTCTATAGCCGACCTAAGCAGGGGTAACCCTGGCCGACCAACCCAGTAAGGGAGGTGGCGGCCACTAAGCCCTAAGGGCTAATCTAAACCCTAGTCATACTCCTTTATAAGATAAGAGTGGCTTTATTATAATCTAGTAGGGTTTTATTGACTACTTCTTAGTAAGATTAGGACTTAATCCTACTAGAATCCTATCATACTCATTGGATTAATACCCATTTGAGTAAATGGATTTGTTTGGCATGAATGAGGGTCAATGCATCACAAGTCCTCCTATATTTAATGGGACAGACTACACATTTTGGAAAATTCGAATATGTATCTTTTTTACTTCAATAAATCTTGATTTGTGGTGTATTATTAAAAAAGATTTTTAAAAGTCATCCAATCTAATAAATGATTGGAATGGTTATGAAAAACAAATGTTTTTGTTGAATGCAAAGGCTATGAATACCTTATATTGTGCACTTGATAAAAATGAATTTGATCGGGTTTCTTATTTTGATTTGGCTTTCAATATATAGTATACATTAGAAATGACACATAAAAGCACAACTAAATCAAATGAATCATTAAGTAAAAAGACTTTCAAAAATGAACTTGAAGAATATATTCCAAAGAATAGGAGAGAATTTAAACTGAGCATGACATATGACTCCTCGAGTGAAATCTCGAGTGATAAGGACTTTGAACCTTTGATAAATGAATCGAATAAATTAATAAACATAAACTATAAATAATCTTAAAATCATGGACAAGAACTCTTGTTATAAATGTAAGAATCCAAGACACTCCAAAGATGAAGAGCACAATCAAAACGAAGTCGAGAATCTCATGCTTATAGCCATCAACAATGAGGTAAGTGATTCCTCTAAAGTCTCATTTACTTTTTATGAATTATCAAATAATTTTAATAAGCTTTATGAAGAATTTAGAATGATTAGCAAATCTTATAAATTACTTAAAAAAGAGCATAATTTTTTAGTTAGTAAACTCGAATAAATGCATGATACATCACCATCACATAATTCATGCACTAAATATAAAACCTTGAATGATGCATCAACATCATGTTATTCATATTCTAAGTATGAGCCACTAGAGGTAATTAAATAAGAAAATGACATACTACAACAAACTCAAAAAAGGCTTAAGATAGACAATGAGTTTCTAAACATGATATATGTTGATAAGGGTCATGTTTATAAGGAAGGTATTGGCATTATGAGTAAGACATATCAAAAGCCAACTATGCTTATTAGAAGACCCATATTACCTCTTTGCCCAAAAATATATATAATTTTTGTGGTAAATATAAAGACCCATATTATAGTTCACATAAATTAATTTGGGTTCCTAAAGGAACCATAAACAACCTTAAGCCATTAGAGAAAATGGGAAGAATATATCATGAAGGACTCAAACTCAAATGGGTACCTAAATCAAAACCTCTCATAATATAAAGTTACCTCATAACAAGGCTATGAGCACTAAGTAATATTTTGAAAGTAGATGCTCAAGGCACATGACTTGAGATCTAATACTCTTTCAAAGCTCACTAGCCTAAGTAATAACAAAAAATTATTGAAATAAAAACTCATTAGCAATGAATCTTTGGATAATTCATTGTTATAATTAATCTTGATTACTCTAACTTTGGCATGCTAATACAAAAATGAATTAGAGACCTTATCTAAATTCAAATTTATGAAAGAAAGATTTTGATAATGATTATGATTGAATAATAGGTTTAAAATCATTGGCTTAAATGTTACGTCATTTAAATGCTATGATAGTGTATAGGTTGTATGATTAATTGATTATTGTTGAATGATAGAATTTGAGTATAGAGCAATATAAAAAAGGGAGAGAAAAATCATGCTTCATTTTCTAGTGATATTGATTATGAAAATTGCATGTTTTATGATAAAGGAATTATAACTTTGGATTTTGATTCCTCGAAATTATAACTGAAAATCTTTTATTAATCAAAATCTCTTATTATTTATTTTTATATTATTTAAAATGAGATTTTTATATAAATCATGATCTTGACAACTTGAGATTTCTTATACATAAATCAAGATATTTTATTTGTCTCTCCTATGATTTTGATAGAACCCCAGAAGGAGCTCTATAGATTTTGACCCTTGAGAAGGATTAACCCTTGGAATGCTGTAGGGGTTCCTACCTCCTAGACTCGGCACAAGGCTGAATAAAAGTTGATAATTACTTGATAAAAGAGAGGGGGCGACTACATCATTACATATGGCTCTAAACCCTAGCTCATGGGGTGTTTGCCTAAGTAAAATTATCCCTTTGCCCCTTCCTTCTATAGCCGACCTACCTAAGTAGGAACAAGTGGCAGCTATGTTAGCTCTATAGCCGACCTAAGTAGGGGAAAACCCTGTCCAACCATCTCAGTAAGGGGGCGACAGCTACTAATACCCTAAGGCCCCAATCTAAACCCTAACCACACTTCTTTATAGGATAAAAGTGGTTAGGTGGGGTTTTATTACAATCTCACGGGTTTTTATTGACTACTTCTAGGGAGATTAGGACTCAACCCTGCTGGAGTCCTATCAAGCCCGCCCTCTTAGAATCAGCCTTGTCCTTATGGTTGAGGGTCCATAAACTCTGGGAATTGGGTCTTCAGCTCCTCATGCAACTCCCATGTTGCATCTTCAGATGGTAAGTTATTCTATTTCACAAGTACTTTAGTTGAAGGACGTCGTTGGTGCATCACAATTCTTCGATCAAGTATAGCTTCAAGTTGTGCTTGGATTTCACTATCAGTTGTAATGTTCGATAGCTGAGTCTACGCCAACTCTCGTTCTCCCAATTTCGGCTTTAGCAAGGATACATGGAAGATGGGATGAATCTTAGTATCATTTGGAAGTTTTAATTTGTATGCCACAGCCCCAATATGCTTCAAAATATGATATGGTCCATAGAATCGTGGAGATAGCTTCATCGATGCTCTGGTGTTGATTGACGAAGCTTTAATTTGTATGCTTGTATGGTTGTAGGCGAAGGTAAACCCAATCTCCTATTAAAAATTCTCGCTCGCTCTAGTGAGTATCTGCTTGTTGCTTCATGCGGGCTTGAGTGGCAGTGAGGTTGTCCTTCAACAGCTGCAGAAGCTTGTCCCTGTCAATTAACGATCGACCCGATCTACCTTAGCCGTACCAATTATATATAGGTGTAAGAAAGGGGTCAGCCATCTTGCATTAGAACAGCTCCAATTCCAACTCCTGACGCGTCGGCCTTAATGACGAAGGTGCGACTGAAATCGGGCAGCGGTAGGACCGACATCATCATCATGGCTGCCTTGAGTCAATCGAAATCTGCAGTGGCTTTATTCGACCACAAGAAGGAGTCTTTCTTCAGTAGGGATATGAGTGGGGCATTGATCTTGCTATAATCTTTCACAAATTTTTGGTAGTAGCCCGTGAGTCCAAGGAAGCCACGTAGCAATTTTATGTTCGTAGGTCTCGACCATGCTTGCATTGCCTCGATCTTTGTCGGTTCTACCGCCACTCCATCCTCTGATATAATGTACACTAGATACTCCACTTTACACTGTAAAAAACTACACTGTGACTGTTTAACATAAAGGGTGTTGTCCCGAAGAATCGTTAGAACAGTTCGTAAGTGCTGAAAATACATATCAAGCGTAGGGTTATAAATGAGAATATTATCAAAAAATACCAACACGAACTTACGTAAAAAACTCTAGAAGATGTCATTCATCAGGCTTTGAAAATTGGAAGGAGCATTCGTAAGTCCAAAAGGCATTACCAAAAACTTGTATTGGCCATTATGTGTGTCAAATGCAGTTTTTGGGACATCTTCAGCGCATACCCAAATCTGGTGGTAACTGGAACGAAGATCTAATTTTGTGAAGACTCAGGCTCCTTTTAATTCATCCAAGAGCTCATCTATAACTGGTATAGGATGTTTACTTTTGACGGTGATGGCATTCAAAGCCCGGTAATCAATGTACATCCGCCACATACCATCCTTCTTGTGCACTAACAACACCGACGAAGAGTAAGGGCTACAGCTTGGTCAAATAACATCTCCTTGATAATGTTCTTAATCTCATCCTTCTGCAAGTGAGGGTAGAGGTATGGTCTCAAATTTGATGGAGGCTTGCCCGGCAGAATCGGTATGCGGTGGTCATGCGACCGGTTAGAGGGTAGCCCTCGTGGCTCCATGAAAATATTCACAAATTTGTCCAGTAACAGGGCAAGATTAGGATCTGAATTTTGCACGTCTCCTCCTTGGATGTCTGTTAGATATATATCAAAAATCCTCCATGTGCTTTGTGCAAAACTTTCTCCGTCTGTTGCGGTGAAAAGTTGGAAATATGGCTCCCGCGCTTGCCTTGCAATGTGACCTATTTCCCTTTGCAATAAAACTTTATAATTAGCTTAGAAAAATTTTAGGAGATATCACCTAGCATTGTGAGCCATTCGATCTTGAGCATGACTTCGTAATCATCAATGGGTAGGAGGAAGAAATCAGCTATCACTTCTTGGTCTTGGAGGAGCTGTTTCGCCCGCTGGCACCGTTGGTCGCAATTGAGGATTCGGCCGTTGGTGACCTTTATATCAAACTTGTTGCAACCCTCAATTTGAAGCGCCATACGTGTAGCGACCTTGCTGTTGAAGAAGTTATTTGTGCTACTCATATCGATGAGAACGGTGATGGGTTGTTGTTTAAGAAGTCCTCCAACTTTCATAGTCTGCAGGTTGGAGTAGCCGGCCAGTGCATGCACTGCGTAGTCGATCGGTTGGGGCTCTTCCTCCATGGCTTCCTCTTCAGAATCGAGGCCATCTTCAGATGGTTTGCTGTCCTCATCCTCCACTAGTTCAATCATGAGGAGCTGACCCTTTTTGTAATAACGTTCTCGGCTCCACGGTTCATCACAGTGGCAACACAACCCTTGGTTGAATGTTCACGAAGCTCGTCTCTTGTTAATTTCTTTGGTGTGGGGGCTCGGATGGTAGTAGAGGGGGTTGTAGGCCTTGGCATGGCTGGTCGGGGAGCGACTCTTATCCTTCATACCTCGTGGTTCAATCGTTCTTCTTGGATATGTGCGAAGGAAATCGCCGCCATAAGAGTGTATAGTTGCCGCGCCCTTACTTCTCGAATCTCTGGCTTTAGGCCCTCAATAAAAGTCCATAAAAATTATTTCTCAGACCAATCTGTAGTTTGGTTAGATAAACGTTTAAACCTTGTTTGGTATTCTTGTATTGTAGAGGTTTGATGGATCTTTGCCAATTGTTCGTCGATGTTGTCGAAATTAGTTGGTCCGAAGCGGTTTAGTAATCCTTCCTTGAATCACTGCCAAGAGAGACCTCCATGGGTGTGCTCAAACCAATTGAACCACTGAATAGCATCTCCCTTGAGGTGGATGGTAGCAATCTCCACCCGTGTAGCGTCGGTGGTTCAATAGAACCAAAAATAGCACTTGACGCGCGAGATCCATCCGATCAGGTCTCCTTCTTCCCATCTTGGGAAGTCCATATTCATGCGTGGATTTATTCTGATCAAGGATGATGTGTCCATGCTCTTGAGGATCATCTCGCCGATCTGAAGTCTCTCCATGCTATGACTTTCTTGGACTTGATGGTCGGCCTATGCTAAATTCGACGAAAAGGGATTGCATCATCTCCTCCATGCCGCTTTTAAAGGCTTCGAACTTGGCGTTGATGGCCTCCTCTGATGCTATAGTGTATACCTCTAGATATGTAATAATGAGATCTTTATTTTATTGTCAGGTTAGTGGCATGAGAATTTATGTGGCTGTTGGGATCGGTTTAGGGTGTGTTTTGGAAGGGGTTTTAGTGAGGATGGTAGGGTTTGTATATGAGAGAAAGAGAGTCTGAAATCCTACAAAAGGCAGCACTCAAATCCGATAGAATTCGATGAAGAAAGGTGCTGCGATGTGTTGTCCTGTCGAATAGATTTTATGTCAGAGAAATGATGAATTCTCTATGTAAATTGCAAAGGAAAATTCAAGAAAATATGTAGAAACCCTCGGTTCAGATGTGATCAATATTAGTAAAAAGTTTGACAAAATTTTGGCAACATAACGGTAGGAAAATAGGGCAAAAGACGAAAGACAGATCCTTCGTTGTAAAATTCCAGCACTGTGTGATGATGAAAGAAGGCATAATAAAACCAGTTCCAGAAAGAATTTTTTCTAGAAATTAATCTCAGATGAAAGCTAAGTTGATTTATGGAATTGTATAAAAATTATGGTCAAAAAGGAGAAGAAATAAACTAGTTTCAAGAGGCAAATAGGCGGTTGAAAATTTCTGCAGCGTTTTGCCTTCGCAACAACGATAACGTTTATGATGAACGAAATTTATACCGGATAAAATTTGGAAAAATTCTTCAACGTGTAAGGTAAAGGATCTTGTACTATTGACACAGAGGACGGTAGCAGATTGATGGATCTATGGCTTGGTGGGCGACGTGGAAGCGACGTCAAAAGCAATTATGGGAATTGCTCAGGAAGGTGGAGGAGGCAGAGATGTCTATAGGGCAGTAGGAACGTAGCTCTAATACCAGATGATAGAACCTCGGAATGAGCTCTATAGATTTTGAACCTTAAGGGGGATCAACCCTTGGAATGCTGTAGGGGTTCCTCCCTCCTAGACTTGGCACAAGGCTGAATAAAAGTTGATAATTGCTTGATAAAAGAGAGGGGGTGGCTACATCATTATATAGAGCTCTAAATCCTAGCCCATGTGGTGTTTATCTAAGTAAATTTATACCTTTGCCCCTTCTATAGTCGACCTACCTAAGTAGGAATAGGTGGCGGCTAGGTTGTCTTTATAGCTGACCTAAGCAAGGGGAAACCCTGGCTGACCAGCCTAGTAAAAGGGGTGGCGGCCATTAATACCCTAAGGCCACAATCTAAACCTTAACCATACTTCTTTATAGGATAGAAGTGGCTAGGTGGGGTTTTATTACAATCTCACAAGGTTTTATTGACTACTTCTAGAGATATTAGGACTCAACTCTGCTGGAGTCCTATCAGATTTGTCTCTTGATATTTATAATTTGTTTCATGAATTATATATCTCATCATCATATTAATTTTTCTTAATATATTTCATGTGATGATTCAAAAAATGATGTAACGGGAAAAGTTTTGCACTATTGTAACCATCCCTTCTTTTTGACAATGACAAAGGGGGAGCAAAACATGCTCGCTTGCTCATCTCAAACTAACAAGTGCTATCTTGCAAATCTCAAGAGAATCAAAAAATTTTGCTTAACCTCACATTCTCAAAAAACATGCTAAGAGAAGTAACACTTGCCAACTTGTTAGTTTGCATGATGTAAAATTATTTGCTTGAACACTACAAAGGAAGCAAAAAATTTGCTAGCTTGCACTTCTCAAAAGAGAAGAAAGAACTCACTAGCTTGCATGTTCTAAAGTGATAAAAAGTTTTGCTAAATTGCTAAGTTTTTATATCTCAAAAAATTGCTAATTGCACTTCTCCTTTTTGTTGATGACAAAGGGGGAGAAGGTCTGATGATGTGAAATCATGTACGATGATCATGCATGTAATGATGATTTTAAAAATATACATGATGATTTGGAATAATGCATGCAATACTCATGATTTTATCATGATGATATGATCTTTCGCATATGATGTAATTAAAATAGTTTCAACTTGGACTTTTGAGCTCATCTTAATATTATTTTTGAAATTTATTAAGAGCTTTTCTTAATGATGTAATGTTTTCACAACTCCTCCCTTTTTTCTCTCCTCATTATTTATAAAGGGGATGAAAATTCTATAATACATATTCTATTTTACTAAGGGGGAGTAATGTCATCATGTGCGTTGAAATTGTTAGCTATACATTTCGCCTTTTGTTGATGACAAAGAGAAAAAAATGGACATTGATGACACACGGTTATTGATACACATACTTGGATATTGATACATAATTTTTATATTCATGCTTTGATGACTTGATGTAAAGTTATATTGAAATTTACTTGAAATATCAATTGCCTTAAGATACTTGAATTGAAGGGTATATGATTCTCTTGAATTTAAGCTTTCTTTATTGTGGCATGGATTTAGGGGGAGTTAGGTTTAACTCCTATCATTAATTGATTGTCATCATCAAAAAGAGAGAGATTATTGAATCTCAGATTTTGATGATGAAATCACTTGATGGGTTATTAATCTAACATGTGTGTTAGAGTTGAATTGATGCAGGATTAACTATGGTAGAGAGAAAGTCACAATCAGATGTGGGCCAGAGTCAAGTATGGGGCATCGGGCCGGAGTGAGGACGATGTAGTTGGGAACTCACCTAGAGTGCGTCGGGAGCTTGCCGAGGGTATCGAGAGCATGTCAGGATGGCACAAGGGAGTTCACCGGAAGAAGATAAAGACTCATTGGAAGATTGTCGGGGGTAGTCGAAAAGCTTTTCAGGAGTTGAGAAGGTTTTCAAGATCATGATTATAATTAATTAAGTTGTAGTTAGCATCGTGCAGGTTTAACCATGATGATGAAAAGGAGTTACAGACTAAACATGGACCTAGGATCAAGCTTAGGCATCGGGCCAAAGTTTGGACAATGTGGTGGGAGCTTGCCAGGAGTTCGCTAAGACTTCATCGAAGGTATCGAGAGGATCGCTAGGAACACACCAGGAGATCGCCGGAGGAAGACCGTGAGACTCACCGTGGGGAATGATGGAAGTTGTCGGATTACGGGAGTGAGTTTGTAAGCTTGGTAGTCATGTATGATTGTAATCCTTAAGTCGTAGGTTAAGGTTAAGTCCAAAATAAGTGTGATTTGGAAGGAATCCAAATCAACTCAAAGAGGCAATTGGGTCCACTTAAGGGGTTGATTGAGCTCAGATTGAGCTCAATTGGTTAACCGGAGGATTGGTTAATATAAGGGTCAGTCGGGATTGGGAAACTGAGGGGAATCACTTTTCCAGGATTCCTAGCGGCTGAACCACCGGTGAGTGGTGGGTGAATCTTCGCCACCTAGGTTTTTGGGCAGCTGAACCACCCGTATCCTGGAATCAGGGATGCTTTCGGCAACCGAACTGTCGGCGCCGGCGGATGAACCGCCCATACTCAAATTTTTTGGATACGTTTAAATTTTGGCTTCAAATTCTAAAGCCATTTGGGGCCTATAAATACTCCAAGTTTTCTTGTATTCCTACAATAATTTTGGGCTAGAAAGTCAGTGATAAATTATGTGTGAAAATTATAAGAAAAAGAAAAGGGATAAGGGAGTGATCCAAGTGTAATATTATCTCCCTTGTAAGTTGAAAGGTTGTAAGAGTTTGGTCTTCACCCAAAGGAGATCGATAGTGGACGCCGATCTGCCTCAAGGAGGAGGACTCAGGAATTGGACATAGGCCAAGGTTAAGGCAAAACCAATATAAATTGTAAGTGTTCCTTACTTGCTTCATTTAGTACTTACAATTGTTCATAATTAGAAAAGCAAGAGCATCATCTTTCGATTGAGTTTTTAAAACATATACTTACTCGCCTTCAAGTTCAAGATACACTTTCGATTTACGATTTTGCTCTAAACGAAAAGTTTTCATTAAAATATCAATTTACACTTGAACTAATTCACCCTCCTCTTAGTGCCAATTGATCCTAACAGAGGCCATAAAGATGCTCCTTACTTATGCTTCTTCTAAAAATTTTAAATTAATTCAAATAGATGTTAAAAGTGTATTTCTTAATGGTTTTATTTCTGAAGAAGTTTATGTTAAACAACCACCCGATTTGAAAATAATTTTTTTCCAAATCATATTTTTAAATTATCAAATGCACTTTATGGATTAAAACAAACCTCTAGAGCTTGGTATGAGAAACTTAGTTCTTTCTTTATTCAAAATAATTTCTCAAAAGATAAGGTCGATATCACATTATTTATTAAATATTTTGACAATAATTTTTTATTATTCAAATCTATGTTGATGATATTATTTTTGGTTCTACAAATGAATCTTTATGTGAGTCTTTTGCCAAAAATATAAGCCAAGAATTTGAAATGAGTTTAATGGATGAATTAACATTACAAATTAAGTAATTAAATGATGGTATTCTTATAGGTCAAACTAAGTATACTTTGAATTTATTAAAATAATTTAACATGGAAAGTGCTAAGGCTATAAACACACCTATGAGTACCTCTATAAAATTGGATTTGGACAATGAAGGAGAATATTTTGATCAAAACAATTATAGAGAAATGATATGTAGTTTGCTATATCTAACTACAACTAGACCATATATTATGTTTAGTGTTAGTTTGTGTATAAGATTTCAGTCCAATCCTAAACAATCTCATTACAAGGCAGTTAAAAGAATATTTAGATATTTAAAAGAAACTTCAAATTTATGATTATGGTATTCAAAATCGAAAAATTTTTATTTGATTACTTATACTGATGCTGACTTTGGAGGTTGTAAAATAGATAGAAAAGTACCTATGGAACATATCAGTTTCTAGATCATGCACTTATTTCTTGGTCTTCCATGAAGCAAAACTCTGTTGCATTATCCACAGTTGAGGCTGAATATGTTACAGCAGGTGCATGTTATGCATAGGTAATATAGATGAAAAATACTTTACGATATCATGGACTTTATTTTAAAGACATCCCTATAAAGTATGATAACACGAGTGCAATATACTTATCAAAAAATCTTAGAATATTAGACATTATTTTAGTAGGGACCAAATAAGCAATCATGCTATATCTCTGGAATTTGTTGATACAAAACATTAGCTAGCATATATATTCACTAAACCATTAAGTGAGGATTTCCTATGATTCCTCTTCATGCTATTTACAAAAGGAGAAATTCATCGAAATGATTCATGTTTTTTATTTTTCATGTGATGACAAATTTTTACACCATTGAATCCTTCTCTTTTTTTTATAATGACAAAGGGAGAGAAAAACTCACAAACTTGCACATCCCAAAAGAGAAGACAAAACTTACATATTGCACTTTTCTCCTTTTTGTTGATGATAAATAGGGCTAGGTTATAATGATTTAATCATACATGTACGATGTACTTTAAGGGAGAGAAGCTATTAAAAATTTGAATCATACATGGTATGATGTAATTAGATGATTTAAAATTATACATGAAATACTTATGATTTTATGATGCATGTAATGATATTTTAGTATGATTTAGATTGTTTAAATTCAAAGATTATAACTCTTTTTAAATTTAAGTTTTCTTTATTTCAATATAACATAAAGATAGGGGGAGTTTATTTAAAACTCCATCATCAATTAGTTGTCATCATTGTTGAATCTCATATTTTGATGATGAAATCAATTGATAGGTTACTGATCTAACATATGTTATTAGAGTTGATTGATGCAGGATGCAGCGGGCCAGCGTTCAGAGATGCGGTTGGGAACTCGCCAGGAGTACGTCGGAAGTTTGTCGAGGGTATCGGAAGCTTGCTAGGATGGCGCAAGGGAGTTCACCAAAAGAAGATCAAGACTCGCCGGAAGATTATCGAGGGTAGTCAAAAAGCTTGCTGGGAGTTGGGATGGTCTTATAATGGATGTATTGGCGATTATGATTTTATTTAATTAAGTCATATTTAGCATCGTGCAGGTTTAACCATGATGGGATGAGTTATAGATCAGACATTAACCTAGGATCAAGCTTAGGCACCGGGCCAAGGATTGGATGATGTGGTGGGAGCTCACCGGGCGTTCGCTAGGACTTCACCGAAGGTATCGGGAAGATCGCTAGGAACACATCGGGAAATCGCTAGAGAAAGACCGTGAGACTCACCGTTGGAGAAGCCGGAGGTTGCCGGTTTGCGGGAGTACGGTCATTAAGCTTGGTGGTCATGTTTTGATTGTAATGTTAAGTCATAGGTTAAAATTAAGTCTGAAATGAGTGTGATTTGGATGGAATCCAAATTAACTCAAGGATGCAACCGGGTCCATATAGGGTTTGATTAAGATTAGGTTAATCTCAATTAGTTGACCTAAGAGTTTATCAACATCATATTCAAGCCAAAATTCAGAAAGTGGAGAGAACCACTTTTGTGAAGTTTTTGATGGGTAAACCGCCAATAAGCGATCGGTAAATCGCCGTCGCTTAGGTTTCTGTGTAGCTAACGATGGGTAAACCACCCGTACCCTACTATTCGGGTAGCTAAGATGCCTAGGTCGACGAGTAAACTGCCCGTACCTGGATTTTTCGGGTGAGTTTAATTTTTGGCTCCAAAAATCTGAAGCCACTTGGGGTCTATAAACACCCTAAGTTTTCTTGCATTCTAGATAAAATATTTGAGGAAAAAACTCTATGAAAAACTTATGTGGATTGTAAGAAAAAGGAAAGGGGTAAGGGAGTGATCAAAAAGTTGTAAATCTTATCTCCCTTGTAAGCTCAAGTGTAAGCGTTTGGTCTTTACCAAAAGAAGATCGGTAATGGATGCCGGTATGCCTCAAGAAGGAGGACTCAGGAGTGGACGTAGGCCATTGGTGTCGAACCACTATAAAACTTGTGAGTTCTTTCCTAGCTTTCATTGCTTACAAATTTTGTATTGACGCTTTCGAGTTAATTCACTATTTGAAAGTAAAGTTTTCACATCAAGCATTTCCCTTCAATGTTGATAATCTTTTCGGTTTGCTTATCAACTTAGCTATTTTCTCACTTGTTTTACTTAAACGAAAAGCTTCAGATTTCCTATCTTGCTTTAAGCAAAAAGATTTTGTTTAAAACGAAAAGCTTACTCTTGCACTAATTCACCCCTCACCCCCACCCCCTCTTAGTCCCAATTGATCATAATAATTGGTATCAGAGCCATGTTTTTCTCATTTGGTTTAACACCTAAGAGAATGGCTCTTTTGAGCTTTCAAGAGGATTTTTCTATTATTCATCTTCCCATATTCAATGGGATGGACTACACTTATTGAAAAACTCGGATGAGAGTTTCTTGTTTTCTTTAAGCCTTAATTTATAGACTATTATTGAAAACGGATTCGAAAAGTCTTCTCTTCCAATAAACGATTGGAATGATTTGGAGAAGAAGACTTTGTCTTTAAATGCCAAGACTATGAATGTTTTATTTTATGCCTTAGATAAAAATAAAATTGATCGGGTTTCTCATAATGATTCGGCTTTTGATATATGACATTCATTAGAAATGATACATGAAAGCACAACTAAATCAAGTAAATTATGAAATAAAATAATCTATAAAAATGAACTTGAAGAATACCTTCCAAAAATAGGAAGGATTATGAACTAAGAATGACATATGACTCCTCAAGTAAAATCTCGTGTAATGAGAACCTTGGACATAAATTTTTGACAAATGAACCGAAAAAATTAATGAACTTGAACCTTAAAAATAATCTAAAGATAGATAAAACCTCTTGTTATGAACACAAGAAGCCGAGGAGCTCCAAAGATCATATGCTCAACTAAGAAGTGGAGAACCTTGCTCTTATGACCATGGACGATGAGGTTATTAATTCATTAAGCAATTCTTTTTTTGAATTATTAAATATGCTTCACGATTTGTTTGATGAATTTAGAAAACTTAGTAAATCCTTTAATTTGCTTAAACATGAACATGATTTGTTAGTTGGTAAAATTGATGAAATGCATGAGTTATTAGCATCACATAATCCTAGTTCTAAATGTGAAATGCTAGACAACATTAAAGAAGAAAATATCATGCTTAAGACAACAAAAGATTAGAAAATTTTGAAATTGGAAATAAATCATTGAATATGATCCTTGCTAATGAGGGTCATATTAATAGAAGAAATGATATAGGCTTTGTTGGTAACATTCAACAAAAGCCAACCATATTTGTAAAAGGACCTACATTAAATTTGCCACCAAAAAATAAATATAGTTTTTATGGTAGATTAGGACATAAAGTCTATAAATATTTATTTAAGAATTATAGTCCACATAAATTAATTTAGATTCCTAAAGGAATCATAAACAACCTTAAGCCATTAGAGAAAATAGGAAGAACATATCATGAAGGACCCAAACTCATATGGGTACTTAAATCAAAACCTCCTATAAAATAAAGTTGTCTCTTAACAAAGCTAGGAGCACTAAGTTATGTTTTGAAAGTAGATGCTCAAGGCACATGACTTGAGATCTACTATTCTTTCGAAACTTACTAGCTTAAGTAATAATAAGAAAATTACTGAAATTAAACTTATTGACAATGAATCTTTTGATGGTTCATCATTATACAATTAATATTGATGATGCATAGCTAGAGCATAAAGTATGAAAATGAACTAGAACCAAAGAACCTTATTTATTGAAAAATATGTTGAAATTTATATGAATGAGATTTTGATGATGATTGAATAATAGGTTCAAAATTATTAGCTTGGATGTTGGTTTAAATATAAAGACTATTATTAGATGGTTATAATATTGACAAAGTCTATGGAATGATTGATTTAAATATTACATTAATTAAAATGCTATGATTGAATGATTGTGTTGAATGATAAACTTGTAGCAGAGAACAATATAGAAAAGGGAGATAAAATCATGCTTTATTGTCTAGTATTTTTTATAAATTAAAAATATATTTAATGAGAATGAAATGAGCATGGTAACTCACTACACTAAGTCTAAAAATTATTAGAATTGAAATAAATCAAAGTTTTTGTTTGAAAATATTTTATTGCAATGATCTTGATAAAATTTCATTTTTGACTTTAAAATGATATTGCATTCTTGAAATAAATTTCAAAGGTAGGACAATTATTCTTGAAAGAATTTTTATTCTATTAATCCTTCAACAAGAGACAAAATAATACTATTATTATTGAATCTCTTAAATTTCAAAAATGGATTAGAGAACTTTAACTATTGAAAAACAATCCATGATTCCTTTATTGAATTTTTTGAAAAGTGATTTTTGATGATGATTTTAGATAAATTTTAAAATAATTTTATTGTAAAAAGAGATTGATGAATCTATCCAACGTTATTGATATTTTTGATGATTTTATCATGATCTTGACAAGTTGAAAAATTGTAACTTGAAATCTTTACATAAATCAAATTCCTTCGGAGAAGTTTATAAATGAATCATAAGTTTATATTTTTTAAACAATAACATGAATCTAAATAATGATCTTGATGATTTGAAATCACATATATAAGTTGAGATCTAATATTTCCATATCTTATTTTGCAAAATCTTACTTGTAACTTGATAATTTTCATGTACTAAGATTTTGCTTACAAAATTCATCTCCTAAAATTTTTATTATCTAAGAGGAGGTTTATTAAATTAAATCATATTTTTAATATTCATGAATGTCTTTTGATATTAATATCTTTCTTGATAAGATTTATTTTAAAACTCAATGAATGATATAACTTATCACCAAAATTAGTATTTCTTAAATTTGTGATAAATTGAAAATTGAAAGAGATTTGTATTATCATGAATATTTTCTTAATTTCTTGACTTGACTTTTATGTTATGGGAATCATGTTATTGATCTCTATGATTTTCTCTTTTTAATAAAAAGGAGATTTATGATCTTAACAATTATAATTATTTTTTTTTATCAAGATCATTCTTCTTTTTTATCAAAAAGATTTATCTTGGATTGAGATTATCCCCTAAGAATCATTTTATTATTTACATATAAGGGGGAAAAACTTATTAAATGAAATTATGTCTTTTGATATTCAAAAATTTGATTTTATTTTTAATGACATGATCTTCTTGTATTTTTTGACGTAAATTTGAACATAGATGAAAAGAAATTGTGCCATCATATTTCGTGACAATAACCAAAAAGGAAAAATAAAATTACCAAAATGATTAGAAGAAAATTGGATATAATAACTTTGAATGAGGAACAAGTGCTTAGAAGAAAATTAGAACATTCTAAATGCATGCAAATTATTGGATTTATAATTTGAGCTTAATCTACTATCATGTTTCCTTTTGGAATTCATGATGATTAATATCAAAATCTACATGAGATATGATTTGCTATCTTGCTTGAAATTTATATAAAATAAATTAAACTACATGGGTAGCTCTTGATTTTTTCTTGGATTTTGGAATCTACATCTATAAAATTTACATCTATAAAATTGAGTGTTTTGTGATGTTTTTCACTTCTCTACCTTGATTCTGTCTTTTTATTCACATAAAGTAGAGAAAGGAAATCACTAGCATTTCAAGAGATCAATAAGACTATCAATATCATTTTGAATCTCTTGAAAGTGATTTTGATGATTTTGAATTGAATCATTTCTTTACCTATATCGTGATTTCGATTTCTTGGAATTATAACTTGAAACCTTTTATGAATCAAAATCTTTTGTTATGTGTTCTCATATTATTTTTTAAAAAAAATTATACAAATCATGAACTTGACAACTTGATTTCTTATGAATGAATCAAGAGATTTTATTTATTTTTCTTATGATTTGTCTCTTGATAGTCACAATTTATCTTCATAAATTGTATATCTCATCACTATGTTAATTTTTGTTGATATATTTCGTGTGATAATTTAAAATTTGATGTAATGGAGAAAATTTTACACTATTGTAACCATCCCTTCTTTTTGACAATGACAAAGGGGGAGCAAAACTTGTTAGCTTGCATGATGAAAATTGCTAGCTTGAACATTGCAAAGGAAGCAAAAATTTGCTAGCTTGCACTTCTCAAAAGAGAAGAAATAACTCAGTAGCTTGCATGTCCTAAAGTGATGAAAAATTTGCTAAATTGCTAAGATTTTATATATCAAAAACTTGCTAATTGCACTTCCCTTTTTGTTGATGACAAAGAGGGAGAAGGTATGATGATGTGAAATCATGTATGATGATC
This sequence comes from Ensete ventricosum, assembly GCA_029747655.1. Lineage (NCBI taxonomy): Eukaryota > Viridiplantae > Streptophyta > Magnoliopsida > Zingiberales > Musaceae > Ensete > Ensete ventricosum. The sequence continues at coordinate 33,191,929 of JAQQAF010000001.1, read as the reverse complement.
ATACATATAATGATGATTTTGAAAATCTATATGAAGATAACGATTTGTTATTGTTCGGATTTATTTGCTATTTTCTTGAAATTTACATGAGAAATATTTGTTGAGCTCATATTCAAAATTTTATATATACAAGATTGAGGTTGAGACCTAGAAATGCTACATTATGAAAATATATAAATTGGTAATATAGATTTCATGAAATGAAGCCTTTTTGTGATAATATTTTCTAAAACTTTCTACATGATTTTATCTTATTATTTTCAAAAAAAAGGAGAAAATTTTCTTGAAGATATGCCACATTTGAAATTTACAAGAGTTAATTTTGATATCAAGAGATGACTTTGCTACATTTGAAATACATAAGTAGTCTTTAAATCTCTTGAACTTTGAAGCTCATCTTAGTATTGCTTTTAAGATTTATTAAGAGCTCTTCTCTATGATGAGATTCAACAACACCTCCCTTATTTCTCTCCTTATTAATCATAAAGGGGAAGAAAATTTTATAATGTATATACTAATGGGAGGTAATGTCATCATATGCTTTGAAATTATTAGCTATACATTTCACCTTTTTATTGATGACAAAAGGGAAGAAATATATATTGATGACACATGATATTAATCAATGAATACATTAATGACACATGATATTGTTGAAATATATGGATATCTTGATATGGATATGGATTGATATATCTTGGATATGGATATGAGTGCATAATTCTTTTTACTCATGATTTGATGACTTGATGCAAATTTGTGTTGATATTTATGTTGAATGTTGATTGCTTAAATTTAAGTCGCATGGATTTAGGGGGAGTTAGGATTAACTCCTGTCATCAATTGATTGTCATCATCAAGAAGGGAGAGATTGTTGAATCTCGAATTTTGATGATGAAATCAATTGATGGGTTATTGGTCTAACATATGTTGTTAGAGTTGATTGATGAAGGATTAATTATGATAGAAAGATTATTGCAATCGGGATTGGCCAAGGTCAAGTCCTTAAATCGGGCCGGGGTTCAGACGATGCGGTTGGGAACTTGCCAGGAGTGCGTTGGGAGATCGCCGAAGGTATCGGGAGCTTGCCAAGATGGCGCAAGGGAGTTCGCCAGAAGAAGACTGAGACTCGTCAGAAGATTATCGGGGGTAGCCAAAAAGCTTGTCGGGAGTTGGAATGATCTTATAATGGATGTATTGAACATTATGATTATATATAATTAAGTCATATTTAGCATCGTACAGGTTTAACCATGATGAGATGAGTTACAGATCAGACATGAACCCAAGATCAAGCTTAGGCATCAGGCCAAGGATTGGACGATGGGGTGGGAGCTCACCGGGCGTTCGCTAGGACTTCGCCTAAAGTATCGGGAAGATCGCTAGGAACACGCCAGAAGATCGTCGGAGGAAGACTATGAGACTCGTCGTTGGAGAAACTGGAGGTTACCGATTTGCGGGAGTAAGGTCATTAAGCTTGGTGCTCATGTTTTGATTGTAATTTTAAGTCATAGGTTAAGACTGAGTCTTAAATAAGTGTGATTTGGATGGAATCCAAATCAACTCAAAGATGCAACTGGGTCCACTATGGGGTTTGATTGAGCTAAGTTGGTTGACCAAAGAGTTTGTCAACATCATATTCAAGCCGGAATTCGAAAAGTGGAGGAAACCACTTTTACAGAGTTTTTGATGGGTAAACCGTCGCCTCCCAGGTTTCCAAGCAGCTAACGGTGCGTAAACCACCAAGGGCCAGCGGGTAAATCGCCCGTACCCTAGTATTCGAGCAGCTGAGCTGTCGAGGTCGACGAATAAACCACCCGTACCCAGATTTTTCAGGTGAGTTTGATTTTTGGCTCCAAAAATCTAAAGCCACTTGGGATCTATAAATACCCCAAGTTTTCTTGCATTCCAAACAAAAAATTTGGGGGAAAAATTCTGTAAAAAAATTATGTGGATTGTAAGAAAAAGGAAAGTGGTAAGGGAGTGATCAAAGAGTTATAAATTTTGTCTCCCTTGTGAGCTCAAGTGTAAGGGATTGGTCTTCACCCAAAGAAGATCGGTAGTGGACGCTAGTGTGCTTCAAGAAGGAGGACTCGGGAGTGGACGTAGGCCATTGGTGCCGAACCATTATAATACTAGTGAGTCCTTTCCCTGCTTTCATTTTTTACGAATTTTGTATTGACACTTCCGATTGAATTCACTCTTTGAAAGTAAAGTTTTCACATCAAGCATTTCCCTTCAACGTTGCTAATATTTCGGGTTTGCTTATCAACTTAGCAATTTTCTCATTTGTTTTATTTGAACGAAAAGCTTTGGATTTCCTATCTTGCTTTAAGTGAAAAGCTTTTGTTTAAAACAAAAAACTTACACTTGCACTAATTCATACCCCCCTAGTGCCAGTTGATCCTAATAATCATAAAAAGAGAGGAGATTGTTGAATCTCAGATTTTGATAATAAAATTAATTAATAAAGTTATGATTTAGTCTATGTTCGAAAAAAGTGATGCAGGACTATCTTCGATCATGAAAAGGCAAAACAATTGAAGCAAGAAAATCAAACGTTGGCCAGAGTAAAAAAATCATAAATTATGTCAAGATCGGATGTTGCGAAAGTCAACATGCCGATGGATTAAGTAATACATCGAAGGATTGATGATGCACCGAGAGTTCGGGTGAACCAATGATAGGACTCCAGCAGGGTTGAGTCCTAATATCACCTTAGAAGTAATCAATAAGAACCCTGTGAGATTGTAATAAAACCCCACTTAGTCACTTATATCCCCCTCAAAGATCACAACGTGATGCAAATTCAGATTACAAAAAGAACCCACCGGAGATAAGAAACGAAGTTAAGACACGACAGCCCTACACCTCAACGACATCAACCTCCTTTGCACAACTTCAATAAGGGCTCCTCAATCAAGATGCTCATAGCATGAGAGCCATATCCCAACCAACAGCATGTAAACCTTCAGCTCCAATTAATTGCAAGAACCATGATGAAGAACTAACGATGATCCGTCAAACCAGGTTTGAAAGGTTATCTAACCAAACTTATGATTGGTTTAAAAATCATATATTGAGGATTTTTATTGAGGGCTTGAAGCCGGAGATTCGTGAAGAAGTTAAAGCACGATAACCATACACACTTAAGGCAGCCATCTCCTTTGTACAACATCAAGATGAGCGGTTGAACCATGAAGTCTAGAGGACTAAGGTCACTCCCCGACCAACAGCACCAAAGCTTTCACCTCTCCCTACTATCAGTCGATCCCCTCAACCGAAGAAACTACTAAGAGAAGACTTTCATGATGGATCGGCAAAGGAACCCGAACTTGAAGATACAATTCTCAAGCCCAAGGAGAATGATACACCACAACCGGCCACCCGCACGGTCCCTACCTTAGCTGGCTACACCAACATGCAAAAATTGAAGATCGAACGGTTTCTCGAGTAGTAGTTCATCATCGTCCTCATCGTTGCAGGGAGCACACGACTTCATGAGTAGTAAGGTTGCTGCCCACTTAATGCTCCAAAAAGAAGACTATAGTAGGTTCGAAGTGAAGGTAGCTAACGGCCAAATTCTGAAGTGCAACCAGAAGTGCCCGCAGGTTAAACTTCTCCTACAGGAGCAAGACATAGTTGCTGATTTTTTCTTCCTCCCTCTTGATGATTTTGATATAGTGCTCGGCATTGATTGGTTGTCCACGATTGGAGATATTTTTTAAAATTTTTTAAAGCTAACCATGAAATTTTTTAACAAAGGAAAATAAGTAGTTCTATGAGGGAGCCAAGTGACTACGACCATAGTGCAACACTTGGAGAGGTTACCAAAAGAAGAATCCAACGGTTTCTCAATTCAAATTCAAGAGTTTTATAAGATTGAAGATAAGAACCCTCTCCACCAAACTGAGCCGTCTACCTCTGAAGCTGTTCGACCCCCTATGTTGAACTAGCCTAAACCTCTACCAGACGTTGCTCAGCCAAATTGCTTCCTACTACCTCAGAAGATCGAAGATAAAAGGGTTGCCTAAGAGATGACAGAGACATGGATTGTTCAGTCATGCTTATTTTCCACTATGACACATCCCTACATCCTTTTCCCCAGATATAAACTACTTCTGAAGTGTTACATCTTACCAAACTCACCATGCTTGCTGATGCAGCACTTTCAGATCTCAGGTGACTTCCATGACTTTTCCCAAGATCAGACCATGATGCTTAAAGACTTCCTTGATGATGACCTCCGATCTATGGCCCAAGACTGTAAAAAATTGAGCCCCTCCAGTAGCGAAATCAGAAAAGGGGAAGGATCATTCGTAGGACTCAACGAAGCATGAACATCATCCCTTTCATTATAAAGAAAGATGCACCATCTTGGCCGAGTGGAACTATAGCCCTCACGACCACGATGTCGTCCACACCAAATCGGGGCCATATGTTTATTATTGGAGCAGACACATCCAGAGTGGGGGTTAGCACCATCCTCATGCAAGATGATCAATAGTATGAAAAAGTGAAAATGGGCCCCAAAAAGTCATCACTCCTACCCACCTCAGACTCAAATCAGGCTCACACCACTAGATATTTTATTAGAGGATAGCCCTAACTCCAAAAGAAGGCACGACTACTATTACAAAGCAACCATGTGGCAGCCCATTCAAGGAAGAAACTTTCCTTGACAAACGTCAGAGCAGAAGAATATTTCCTGAGAAAGATCAAGTCCCCCTCATCTCCAACTCCACCAACACAAAATTCAAGCCTCAAGAAAATGGTCTCCCTATTTCTTTGGGCCTTGTAATTAGGGATCACATTGGGGTTCTAACCCAGAGATCATATCCGCGTACTAGATCAAGATTACAGTTGATCCTCCAAGTATCCCACCTCAAATGAAAATTTAAACAAGATGACTCAGCTCAAATCTATCCAACTGACACCCAAGCTGATGAGGAGGCCAAAGTTCAATTAATGATCGCATAGGAGGAGCTGATAAGCATATAGCTTCCACCTCTTTTAAGAAAGCAAGATCAATTCTATTTTAGTCTTATTGGCCGACCCTAGGAGAAAGGAACCCCTATAGTGTTCCAAGGGTTGATCCCCTTCAAAGATCAAATTCTATAGAGCTCCTTCTGGGGATCTATCAACCAATGATATGCCAGACAATACAAGATTTATGCTTTGTAATTGTTTAGGTCATGATCATCATAGTTTAACATTTAATTAAGTTAGTTTGGCATAACCATGCTAACTCAATTTAGGGCCCATTGGGCCTTAATTAGGGCTGATTTGGGCTTATTTGGGAGGCCCATTTAGTGACCCAATGTTGGGTCTAATGGTGCCACTGTCCAGACCAGGCGGTGGTACCGGCAAGAAGATAGTCTTCGAGACTATATCAAGTGGTGGTATCTTGGGAACTCTGAAAATGAACTTTGGCTTTATTTTTGAAGCTATTTGGGGCCTATAAATACCCCACCCACTCTTGCTTGGTAAAGTAAAAATTAAGAGTAATAAAACTTGTGAAAATACTGTTATAATTCCTTGAGAGCTCCCATTCTTTTTCTTTAAGTGCAGTTTTTGTTTAAGGGAGAGCTGAGAAAACTATAAAGATTGTCTCCTAAACCATAGTTGATCTTCACCCATTAAAAGAAGATTAATAGTGGAATTCGGGGACCTCAACAGAGGAGGAATCGGGAGTGGACGTAGGTCACAATGACCAAACCAATATAAAATTGGTGTGCCTACTCTTCTCTATTATTTAATTGCTTTGTATATTGCCTTACTTATTCATTACCATCCTACAAACACTTTTAAGTTTAAACACTTTTTTGATACAAGCTTTCACAAAATAATCCTCAATTTGATGAAGGTTTTTCCAAAGCACTAATAGAGTGGATCCTAATAGAGTGGATCTTCCCCGACCTGACTCCTTTGATGGTAAAGTTAGTTAGAGTCTGCCTAAGTTAAGTATCACGCACCCCAAATATTCATATTTAAGAGGCATGAACCTATCATAAATCAATAATATAATAATTCATCCATAATCTAAACCCAAGATCCAAACTAACATTTAGGTTACTGACAAAGCATTCAAATATCATTCACATCCATCCATAACTTATAAAACCTGTGCAGTTTAAAATCATACACCACATCATTCGATGGTTCATAAAATCCAAAATCAACTCAACTAAACAATAACCACATTATAAATCCGTAAATATAATAATTTATATGAATCATAAAAATTATCTTTTACCATAAGATCATATCATTATACAAATTAAACTTACATTTCAAAATCCTAAACATGAGAGGTCCTTTAAACTTTTATAAAACACATAAGTTCAGATTTACCATCAATATTTTATTAGACGCAAAGTGTACTTATACAATAAAACATATCAACCAATAAAGTAAGTGAGTGATAAGCTAACTTTTTCGTGAGTGATAAGCTAACCTAAAAAATTTATATAGCAATAGAGGGAGCATATAAAGCTAAGCAAGCAACTAACATATCCAAGATAAAAAATGATAGTTTCAAAATAATCTTGATATCAAATAGCAAGGCAAGGGTATAAGAATCCATAGATAGCATCTCTTTAGATACAAAATCACAAATCATTTCATTTGAAACATACTTTAATCATAATAGTAGAGGAAGAGTCATTAGAGCATATCATTAGCGTGAAATATCTCGGAACATATAAATGTCTATGGAACTGTTGGTTACAGGTGCCCTACAAGTAATCATATGACTGATGGCACGTGTTACAATATGCTCTCTTTGCATCACTATTATTATTGACATATTCTCACATTATACTATCTGTTGAATATATTTATTGTAATATCCTTGGTTCTATGAAATGAGAATTGAATCGTGATGAGATCACGATAATGAGACTGATTCGCCTTTAAACATATATCATAAATAATCCTGGTCATAGGTTGCTCGAGAGGGACATCGAGACAATCGGACAGATCGATGTACTATATACCCGTCCATATAATGGAGGCAGCTGGTCTCATAACCACTTGTGGAGATACTAAGGATACATCACAAGTGCTCATTTGAGAATGAGTTCGCATGAGTCAAACAGTGATTTCATAGTCCTAATTTTGTATCTGGTCCTTAGACTTAAGACACCGAGGATGCATTAGTTGAGTACTCTTTTCTTTGATATCGAACTTACAGATCTAAAAAGTTTCAGATAGTACAATCTGTTATCGAGATTGATATCCAACCTTACGAACGCTACTGAGTGTCAATAGAGGATCTTTCACTCTTGGTATCATGAGAGGAATATTGTGTATGCTCTCGCTCAAGTAAATCACAAATCAAGTTGGTCGGAGTGAGAGAGGAGTTCTCTAGGAGAATTTGATTAGAGCAAAACTTAGACAGATTCTGTATATGACCTGACAGTACCATACCCAGTATATGTTGGGAAACCTCAGTGGGAGCATCACATGCACAGCGAAAATTAAAACAAAACTGGTTTCCCATGCAGATTAAATCGTCATGTAAAAAGTTAGGTCACGAGAAAGTCGTAAAACCTAAAAATCACATCATGTGAGAGATTATTTTACCTAAGGAGATCGTATATTCCTATATTCCATATCTAAATGGAGATGATGAAGGAAGTCAAGTGTCTTCCTCTCTAGCGGTATCCACACAATGGCTGACATTTCACACCGCTCTAAATGGCTGACATTTCACACCGCTCAGAAAGGTTATCGTGGCACACGAAAAAGACCCAAAAATAGGGTTATTTTGGGCTGTTTTAGATTTATGCAGCGAACGACCGTTCTACAGCCTTCTACACTACTTCCGCTCACATTTCTTATGTAAAAATGCATAAACTCAAGGCAAAACAAGCTGCCAAACATATGTACAAATAAGAAAAAAAATGAACGGTTCACGGGGTGAAGATGTTACGATTGAGCGACGTCCGTTCGTGACATTCTCCCCCACTTAAACTGTCGACGCCCTCGTCGACGCTTGTTAGTAGGCTTTGACGCGAGCTTCTTCATGTCGTAGGGCATCTTCTGGCTCCCAACTGGCTTCTGTTTAAGGAAGATTTTGCCACATCACCAAGTACTCAATTTGCTGTGCTCCATTGGGTAGCTTTATCTTGTGATCCACTAGAATAGTTTCAACTCGCTTCTCATAAGAGGCTCTGGTCGGGGGTAGTCGAGTTGGAACATTTCGAGAATCATCTTGCGGATCTGAGTGGTAGGCTTTCAAGTTGCTCGCATGGAAGACGTTATGAATTCTGAACCATGCTGGCAGTTGTAACTTGTAAGAGACATTGCCTACTCTGCTGATGATTGGGAAAGGCCCTTCATATTTGCGCACCAATCCTTTGTGCACTCTATGCCTAAAGAAATGGAGTGATGCTGGTTGGAGCTTCACCAACACCATGTCGCCCACTTTAAACTCTTGTGGTCGCCTCCCTAAGTCTGCCCACTTCTTCATCTTCTTGGCCGCCTTCTCCAAGTAAGCCCGCGTAATATCTGCATTGCGATGTCATTCCTTTGTAAAGTGATAGGCTGATGGGCTACTCCCTGTATAGCCAATAACCAGGGTGTGAGGAGTTGATGGCTGTTGTCCCGTAATAATCTCAAATGGGCTCTTGTTGGATGCAGAGCTCCGCTGCAAGTTATAGGAGAATTGGGCTATGTCTAACATCTTCACCCAATCTCGTTGGTTGGCACTTACATAGTGCCGAAGATATCGCTCCAAGAGCGAGTTGATTCTTTCTGTTTGGCAATCCGTTTGGGGGTGGAGGCTTGTGGAGAAGTATAATTTAGATCCCAACAACTTGAACAACTCGGTCCAGAATCATCCCAAAAACCGAGAATCTCGATCACTAATGATGTTGTGTGGGACTCCCCAAAGCTTCACCACATTCTTCATCATCAACTTAGCCGCCTCCTCTGCTGAGCAATGTAGGGGTGCAGCAATGAATGTTGCATACTTCGAAAACCGATCAACTACCATGAGTATCGATCCAAGTCCCCCTACTGCGGGCAAGCTTGATATAAAGTCCAAGGAAATGCTCTCCCAAGGCCTTTCTGGTACGGGCAGCGGCTCCAAAAATCCCACTGGCTTCTGCTGCTCTACCTTGTCCTATTGACAAGTAAGGCATGTTCGAACATATTCCTCCACGTCTGTCCCCATCTTCGGCCAATAGAAGGCCCTCTCCACGAGAGTCATTGTTCGGTGGAGACCCGGATGTCCAGCCCAAAGGGAATCGTGACACTCTTTCAGGAGTTCACGCCTCAAGTTATTCGCTCGCGGAACATAAACTTTATTCCCCTTGGTATAGATGAGTCTCTCCTGGACCCAAAATCGTCGTGCCTTGCCCTCTTTGATGAGTTGCATCAGAGTTACTACTTGAGGATCTCAGTGCAGTCCATCCCTAATCCTGGAAAGGAAGTTGGAGCGCAATTGACTTGCTTGGCCTCCGCCCTCTAACTGTATAGCATTCACTAGCTCCACTTTTCGACTCAATGCATCGGCCACGACATTTGCTTTTCCGGGCTTGTACTCCATTACCATGTCGAACTCAGCCAAGAAGTCCTGCCATCGTGCTAGCTTTGGGGAGAGCTTCTTTTGAGTTTGGAAGTAACTCAATGCGACATTGTCTGTCCTTAGCACAAATGGTGCTCCCAGAAGGTAGTGTCGCCACACTCGTAGACAGTGGACCACCGTTGTCATCTCCTTCTCATGCACAGGATATCGTCGCTCAGTCTCGTTGAGCTTGTGACTCTCGTAGGCCACCGGATGACCCTCCTGCATAAGAACTCCTCCAATAGCAAAATCAGAAGCATCTGTATGGACTTCAAAAGACTTTCCATAGTCCGGTAATCTGAGTACAGGTTCCTCCAACACAGCAGTCTTCAGGTCTTGAAATGCCACCTCACATTTGTCTTACCATCTCTAGGACTGCTCCTTCTTTAGCAACTCCGTCAACGGAGCTGCGCGCTTCGAATACCCCGCTATGAAGCGCCGATAATAGTTGATGAACCCAAGGAAGGATCTCAACTCTGGCACCTTCTTTGGTGTTCGCCAGTCCGCCATAGCTTGCACCTTAGACTGATCCATTCGGATGGAACCATTGCCGATTCGATGCCCCAAGAAAAAATCTCCGTTTGGGCGAAATAGCACTTTTCCCTCTTCACGAACAAGGTGTTCTCCCTGAGAACTTTGAAAATTGTTCGGAGGTGTCTAACATGCTCCTCAAGTGTTTGGCTATAAACGATGATATCGTCTAAGTAGACGACCACAAACTTGTCCATATACTCCTTGAACAGCTAGTTTATTAGAGTGCAGAATGTGGCCGGAGCGTTGGTTAAGCCGAAAGGCATCACCAAGAACTCGAATGCTCCATACCTGGTCACATAGGTAGTCTTTGCCTTATCACCTTCTGTAATGCTCACCTGCCAATACCCTGACCGAAGGTCGAGTTTGGAGAAGTACTTTGCCTTGCCCAATTGATCGAACAAGTCCACGATGAGCGGGATAGGGTACTTGTTCTTCACCGTCATCTTGTTAAGGGCTCGATAATCGATGCATAATTGTAGACTCCCATCTTGTTTCTTCTGAAAGAGGACTGGAGCTCCGAAAGGTGCTTTGGAACTGCGGATGAGACCACCGCTTAGCAGTTCATCTAACTGCTTCCTCAATTCCGCCAACTCTGGAGGGGCCATGTGGTATGGTGGTCTCGCTGGAGGCGTAATTCCCGGCTCCAGCTCAATCCGATGATCCACGCCTCTGCGTGGTGGTAGAGTTCTCGGCAACTCTGTTGGCATCACATCCGAGAACTCCTTCAGGATGTTCGCCACAACAGCAGGTTCCTGAATGGCTTCCCCATCAGGTGTCTCTAGCTTCATAGCTGCTACAACGGTTGATTCACCCTTTCATACCCCTTTCTTCAATTGTAAAGCTGATATTTGTTGTAGGTCCTTGGTTCCTCCCCGAGAAACTGGAACCATGCAAGGATCGTCAACTCCCATTAGACATAAGAAGTTCAAGAACGGTACTGGCACCAACTTCACTGCGTGCATGAACTCTATTCCGAGAATCACTTGGAAGTCGTCTAGTGGCACTGCCATCAAGTTTGTGCGCCCGCTCCATGTCCCGATCTTGATGGGGATCCCTTTTGCTTGTCCGGAGATCTACTTGGCCTCCGAATTCACCGCCTTCATACGACTTGGGCTCTTCTCTAAGAGTAATCCCAGTCGCTTAGCTTCGCGATCGACAATAAAATTGTGGGTCGCGCCCGTGTCCACCATTGTATGGGTTGTTCAGCCATTAAGCTTGATGTCCACATACATCAACTTGTTGTTTCCTGCTTTTAGTGGCTTTGCCTTTGTGTTCTCCCCCACTTGACCCCACAACGCATTCAACAAACGCATTGCTCCCATCTTGGGTCCTTCCGATGCCTTATTATCGCTACTAGAGTCAGAACTGCTCGAACTAAGGGCGATAGCTTTGCCCTTGTCTGACTTACGGGATAGAACCGATGCCGTTAGAGCATTGAGTGCCTATTTTTGTGGGCACTCCCTCACTTTGTGTGGTCCTCCACACAAGAAACATCCACTAGACTTTGAGACTCTACCTCATGAGCCTTGTCCCTTGTGAAAATTCTTCTTCCTTTGCTCGCCCCCAGACTCCTTCGCTCGAGAGTATTTAGATGTGCGATTTCCCGAAGAGTGTTTCTTCTTTCTCGAATCCTCCGAAGTAACAAAGTCAGTCAACCTTTCCACGGCTGCAATTGCCCCGACTACGTCAGTGACATTCCTCCGATGTAGTTCTTGTTGTGCCCATGGTTTCAAGCCATCGAGGAAGCTGAATAGCTTATCTTTCTCAGACATGTCCCGAATATCCAGCATCAATGCTGAGAATTTTTTCACATAGTCTCGGATGGTTGTACTCTGGCGAAGTTGTCTCAGTTTCCTTCTTACGACAAACTCTGTGTTCTCGGGCAAGAACTGAGTTCTCAACTCTCACTTCAAGTCTCCCCATGTATCCAATCGACATCGGCCTTGCTGGATCTCTTCCCAATGGGTCTGCCACCAAAGTTTTGCATCCCCACTCAGATACATTATTGCTATAGCAACTTTGGTTTCTTCAGAATCGAGCCTTGTAGCACGAAAATACTGTTCCATGTCGAACAAGAAATTTTCAAGCTCTTTGGCATCCCTTGCACCTCCGTAGCACTGCGGCTCTGGTGCTCTGAAGTGTTGTGGTGGCGGAGCGCGGGTGTTGTTCCCTCCCGCATCAAGAGTCCTTGTTAACACCATCACCTTAACCGTGAGTTCCGCCACAACTTCATGCAGATATCGTACGAAATCTTTGGTGTCCTCTGTCAGTTGATCAATCTGGGATTCAACATTCTCGATCCGAGTTTCAGCTTCTCCTTGCGAGCTCTCTATCCCAAGTAGCCTTCCTTGGCCTTGGTAGAGTTCCTCCACGCTCGCTTCAAGAATATCGAGGCGGGTTTCCGCCATTATAAGTCTCTCTCTATGGCCCTTCTTCCCGGTTGGCGCTCCAGATGACACCTCCTCCCCTCGTGGAGAATACCCAACTTCACGCTCGTCTTGTTCACTGCCGTGCTCCTCATAAGCGGCTCTAGCAGTTTGCGAGCGAGTTTGCACTTGCAGCCCACCTACGGCTGCTTGGAGCAAGGGTCCCGCTTGCCCCATCTTGCTCGATTCACCATGATGTCTCACCATGGCGAAATTGCGAATCTTCTTCGCTGTTCGCTTGAATTGCTTGCCTACTCTGATACCACACTATCACGGACTTAGCTGAATTTGCCTAAGCCGTGCGGCACCCTTGCGGCCCTCTCGAAGACTTAGCTGAAATTGCCTAAGTCGTGAAGCAACCTTGCCCACTGTTCTGGACTTCGCTGGGATTGCCTAAGTCATGGAACACCCAAAGCGTTATCTGTCTGCATAGGGTCAGCCCTCTTACAACCTCTTAAGGTCCTATAGGACCTGCAAAGAAGAAGTTGATTAGCTTGGAAGCGAGCGACGGACACGTCCCAGCGTCTCGCAAAGCGGAAAGCTATACAAGCAATTTGTCGAACACCTTGAGTGCAGCTGAGAAAAGAGAGAAAGAGAGCGAAATAGGACTTTGGAGGGTTGTAGGAACAGTCGCAAGTCCGCAAACGACGGTTCCCAAGGTATCGGACGCAAGACAAGTTCAATTGCTGATGAACGCCTACGCCCAACGTATACCCGGAGCCCCATCCAGCCCGGTGCCACCGGGGGGGTTCCAAGGTGCTGAAATGGTTGACATTTCACACCGCTCAGAAAGGTTGCCGTGGCATACGAAAAAGACCCAAAAACAGGGATGTTTTGGCTCTATGCAGCGAACGACCGTTCTGCAGCCTTCTACACTACTTTCGCTCACATTTCTTAGGTAAAAATGCATAAACTCAAGGCAAAACAAGCTGCCAAACATATGTACAAACAAGAAAAAGCAACGAACGGTTTACGGGGTGAAGATGTTGCGGTTGAGCAACGTCCGTTCGTGACAATATGTGTGTGACCCTCTGGGCCTGATACCGAGCTGACCATGAGTCGCTCCTATTAGAACTCCTTCTGATATAGTAAATTATTATCCTCATAATAATTCACTTGACTTATCGACTATAGACGTACTGGCCCGCTATATCATAGTTCTCAAACGGTACAAGGGGATTAGATCCATCAGACCTATCTGTTCATAGTTATTGTGTATCTATACTCCCTCATCTAACTAATCTATCAGAGATCATATATTGGACATGGTACTATCAGGTTACTTACGGAATCCGTTTGAGTCTCGCTCTAATCATATTCACCCAGAGAACTCCTTCTCTCTCAATCCGAATGATCCTGGCCATGGATTTATTTGAGCAAGCACATATGGGATATTCATCTCACGATACCGAGAGTGGATGATCCTTTATTAACACTTAATTACCTTCGTAAGGTTGGCTACCAATCCCGATAACGAGTTGTACCAGATCTGAAACTTTCCAAACCTGTAAGTCTAGCGTCAAAGAAAGGAATACTCAAACAAGGCATCCTTGGTGTCTCAAGTCTAAGGACCAAATACACAACTGAGACTATGGAATCGTTGTTTGACATTAGGTATCATTAATTATATAGCATTTTATAAGCAGATCAATCGGTGAACTCATTCTCCAATGAGCACCTGTACTATAACCTTAGTGTCTCCACACAAGTGGCTATGAGAACAGCTGCCTCTATTATATGGACAGGTATATAATGCACTGGTCTGTCCGGTTATCTCAATGTCCCTCTCAAGTAACCTATAACTAGATTATTTCGGATCTGTATTTAAAGGTGAATCGATCTCATTATCGTGATCTCATCACGATTCGATTCCTATTGCATAAAACCAATGACATCACAATATATATGCAATATATAAAATAATGTGAGAATATACTAATATTAATCATAATAAAAAAAATCATGAAGTATGTTATACGTGTCAATACTCACGTGATTGGCTTGCAGGGTATTTGTAACCAGCAATCTCTCGCTTGACTTAAAGCCAATCACCTATATGTCTGATCCCCATCAGACCGCTGTGATGCTCAAATACAATCTGAGCTAGCGGCTTCGTCAATGGATCTGCAATGTTATCTTCGGATGGAACTCTTTCTATTGCTATATCTTTATGGGCCACAATCACTCTAATCTTTTGGAACCTCCTCAGAATAATTCTGATGAGACTTGGGTTCCCTTGCTAGAGCTATTGGCCTGTCTTTATCGTAGTATATGGGACTTAGCTCCACGCTACTTGGTATGACTCCCAAATCCTTAATGAACTTCTTCATCCACACCCCTTCTTTTTGCAGCTTCTACTATAGCAATGTATTCTACCTCTATGGTCGAGTCAGCAGTAGAATCTTGCTTGGAACTCTTCCAGCTTACTATTCCTCCATTCAGGATGAAAACATATCCTGAGTTTGACTTGCTATCATCAATGTCGGACTAAAAACTCGAATCTGTGTCGCCCTCAACCTGGAGGCTACCTCCTCCATATACCAGTAAAAGATCCTTAGTCCTTTTCAAGTACTTAAGGAAATACTTGACTACCTTCCAGTATTCTAAATGTAGATCTGCCTGATACATGTTCATGACACTCAGAGCATGTGTTATATCAAGCCTAGTACATAACATAGCATACATGATAGACCCTATCAATGAGGTATAGGGTATCATATTCATGTCTGCCCTTTCTTTAGTAGTTTTTTGGGGACATACTCCTACAAAGTGATATTCCATGTCTCATCGGAATGAGACCTCTCTTGGAATTCTCTATATACCTGGATTGGAACAAGCCAAGCATCCTTTTGGATCTATCTCTATAGATCCGGATCCCTAGAATATAAGATGCTTTCCCTAAATCTTTCATGGAGAAGTTTCTGGATAGCCAAGCCTTTACTATGGAGAGCATTCCTACATCATTCCAAATGATTAGGATATCATCCACATCTAGCACCAAAAAAGTGATAGCGCTCCCACTTACCTTCCTGTACTCATAAGGCTCATCTTCGTACTTAATAATGTCATAAGATCTGATCGCCTCATCAAATCTTATGTTCCAACTTCGAGAAGCTTGCTTTAGTCCATAAATGGATCTAAGCAACCTGCATACTTTATTTGGATTCTCTCCGAATACGAATCTCTCTAGCTAGATCTCATAGTCATGGTGTGCTGTAATGACCAAAAGAATTCTAATAGAAAGGTTTTGTCATAGTCAACTTCTTGTCTTTGACGATATCCTTTAGCTACTAGTCTTGCCTTATAGCTCTCTACCTTTCCATCTACTTCGATTTTCTTTATGAAGATCCACTTGCACCCGATGGGTACAATACCCTCAGGTGCATCCATAAGGTTCGAAACCTTGTTAGAGTACATGGAAGTCATCTCAGAATTCATGGCTTCTTGCTACTTCCCGGAGTCTATACTCATAATAGCCTCCTCGTAGGTCTGAGGATCAACATCCTGAGAGTTCTCTCCACTAATATATCTCACATATCTTTTAGGAGTGTGAGATACTCTGTTAGACCTATGCAAAGTTGGAACTTGTGTGTTAGGTACATGAATAGGCTCGGACACTAGAATAGTGCTTGAGCTAGGTTCTTCAACCTTGTTCAACTCTATCTCACTCCCATTGTTTCCACGAAGAATGTGTTCCTTCTCAAGGAACATAGCTCTTTTGGCAACAAAGACCTTCTGGTCCTCGGGATGATAGAAATAGTATCTTAAAGTCTCTTTAGGGTATCCCACAAACATGCACCTTTCCGTCCTTAATTCTAACTTATCGGGGTTATATCTTCTAACGTGGGTAGGACAGCCCCAATCTTAACCACCTTAAAATCAGACTTCTTTTCTTTTTTATATCTCATATGGTGTAGACACTACCGACTTTGATGGAACTCTGTTCAAAAGGTAAGTTGTAGTCTCTAGGGCATACCCTCAAAATGAGATGGGTCGGTCAGCGAAACTCATCATGGACCTCACCATGTCTAACTGTGTGCGATTCATCCTCTCCGATACACCATTGAGCTGAGGTATATACGGAGGTGCCCAATGAGATAGAATCTCATGGTCCCTAAGGAAGTGGGTGTGAACTTTATACTCAAGTACTCTCCTCCTTGATTTGATCGAAGAGTCTTAATACTCTTTCCAATCTAGTTCTCTACCTCATTCTTATATTCTCTGAATTTCTCAAAGGCCTCAAACTTATACTTCATCAAGTACACGTATCCATACCTAGAGAAATCATCGGTGGATGTAATGAAGTATGAGTAACCATCTATAGCCTGAGTCGACATGGGACCACGTACATCACTATGTACGAGTTTCAATAACTCAATGGCTCTCTCTCCAGTTCCATTAAAAGGAGAGTTTGTCATCTTTCCACAAAGGCAAGGTTCGCAAGTTGCATATAACTTATAGTCAAATGGATCTAAGTATCCACCTTTCAACAACTTTTGAATTCTTTCATCATTTGTATAACCTAACCTACAATATGCATTGTTTACCTCATCTCTTTTTCTCTTAGATATATTGATATTCATGATGTGTAGAGAACTATCTAACATATATAAGCCATTTATCAGGGTCCCTCTAGTGATGATCTCATCATCTATAATTATTGAACAACTATTATTCTCAAAAATGAATTTATATCCACTAATTATCAAATAAGAGATGGAAATAATATTTTTGATATAGAGGGGACAAAATATCATGCATCTAATGCAATAATAGCTCTACTAGGCAGATGTAGGGTGACCTTCCCAACAGCAACTGTAGCAACTCTTGCTCCATTACCCATCTTGAGGTCCATCTCGTCTTTGGCCAATCTCGTAGGTCTTACCGGAAACTGCAATGAATTGCAGATACGATAAGCACTCCCAATATCTAGTACCCATGTGTTATCATCAAAATCTGACAAGTGGAGACTGATCATGAATATACCTGAAGCTTCTCCAAGCTTCTGTTTCACCTTATTTGCAAGGTAGTTCTTACAGTTCCTCTTCCAGTGCCCATCTTGGTCGTAGTAGAAGCACTGTCCTTTATTCTTTGTTGGGTATTTCTTGGCAACATTTGCCTTACCCGGTCTTTATTTGCCATTGCCCTTCTTAAGGGTCTTAATAGCCTTCATTTTCTTATTGATCTCACCAATATAGAGAACTGACTTCTCTTTCTTGATG
Source organism: Ensete ventricosum (assembly GCA_029747655.1). NCBI lineage: Eukaryota > Viridiplantae > Streptophyta > Magnoliopsida > Zingiberales > Musaceae > Ensete > Ensete ventricosum. The sequence continues at coordinate 33,174,173 of JAQQAF010000001.1, read as the reverse complement.
ACACTCTTAGCTTCCCTCAACATATTGAGGAGCTCAAGGAGAGTCACCTCAAACTTGCTCATGTTAAAATTCATGATGAAGAGAGAAAAGGAATCTGGTAGGGGCTGAAGTATAAGATCAATGTACAAGTTATCCTCTAGGACTATTCCTAGACCTGTGAGTTTCTCGATCCACTCTATCATCTTTAGGACATGGTTCTCAACTGATGTCCATTCTGTCATCCTAGCTTGGAAGAGTCTCTTAGATATCTCATATCTTTGAGTTCTTCCCTATTTCTCAGACAGCTGGTGGAGATGAAAAAGGATAGAATCTACATCCATGCTCTCATGTTGTCAGGAGTCATAAAGGTCTATATATAATATTTTGCCAATATAGAATCATCTATATACTTCATATAACGAGTGATCTCATCCTCGCTTGCCCTTTCTTCCGGTGTAGGCACAATTGTGTCAAGGACATATGCGATTTTCTTTGTCGTGAGAATAATTCTCAAATTACGGAGCCAATCCATATAGTTTGGACTAGTGAGGCAATTGGCATCAAGTATGCCACGCAGAGGGTTTATGAGCGACATGTTTCTGACAAACAAGATATAGCACAAATAAATAACATGTAGAATTTACAGAAAAACTAATTAAGATATGAACTTCTATCTTAATGTACTCCCACTATTTTCCTAGTGAATCATGCGATACCCTCGACACGTGAGACGAAAGTCTTCAGCAAACTCCTAGTGGGGATCGGGATCAAATCGGCATCATAGTGCAACCTCGAGGACTCGACCAATTACACTAAGCCCGAAAGGTAGACAATTATTGTCAATCATAAATCCTTGTGATTCCCGTCATGTTCGGCCTCTGAACCATCATGGTCTCGAGGGACTCGACCAACCATGATGTTCAGTTAAGTCATCACCATCATTACAAGATGAGTCTGATTTGATGATATGTCCTCGAGGGACTCGACCAAGCATACCATATCCTCAGGTCACCGGTGACATCTCTATGTCATAGGCAAGATCTCAATCATGTAGATAGGTGAGCCTAGAGGGACTCGACCAACACAACCTATGTCATGATTCAATTTCTTCTTATAACAATAGAAGGCCACATGGGTCAATCTTATTACCTCGCGCTTACCGACTTAATATTATCGTAGGAGGGGTTTTTGTTTCATATTGATCTCCTAATATGTTGTGTCACACACATACATATTTAATATATATATCTACATCATTTGTAAAAATTATATATATGTATATATATATAGTAGGTGTATAACACATCACATATACAAACCACACCAGATGATCATAAGCCATCACCTAATATGATTAAGCCTGAGCTAGTGGGCATAATCACTCATAATATGATCTATGTGTGCATCGGCACATCTCCATGCCCTATGATTGTTGATCTCGTCATCATTGATTCCATCGGATCCTCGTCGCATGCATCACCATGCGTCGTGACCCCTCGCCACGGCATCATGGGTCCTGCTGTCACCTCCACGCTCCCACCATGCCTCTTCATATAATTACAAAATAATCACAGGCTTGCAGGCACGACAATAAACGAGAAAAACAAAAGCTTATAGGCCCTAATAATAATAATAATCATAATTACACACATTACAACATATGACTCATGATCATCCTCTACATCATACATCATATGTACACATCACATCACATATAGGATTACTAAATATATAATAATTAATTAAATTATTTAATTAATTATTTATTTTAGAAATCAGGACATGCTCAGAATTTCAAAAATTGTGAAGAGTATTTTTAGGATTATAGATAAAAGGACAGAGTTGGAATTCCTCAAATTCTGAGGGGCATAATCATCCTTTTCTCAAAAGGATGCCCTATCCCTCCCCTTCAGCCCTCATCCAGCGGCCACTGTCGCCACCGTCGTGCAGGCGATGGTGCTGCGCGCCACTGCCCTCGGGTGGTTGCCCTAGTTGGCAAGCGCCGTTCTCGCAAGCAATACCTCCACGGGCGCTGCCCTTGTAGGAGATACCCCTTGCTGGCGGTCGCTCCTAAGAGCGGCAGCCCTTGCGGGCTGCTGCCCCTACGGGCGATCGCCCGCACCTACCGCAACCTTGCCGCCCCTTGCAGGGGGCCCTAGCAGCAGTTAGCCGCCCATGCAAGTAGACAACATGCAGGTGACCGCCCCTCAGCCCGCAGGTAGTGCTACCATCATTGCACATCGCTGTAACAAACACGTAGAATAGTTCTACGTGATTTAATCTCATCACACGCAGATGAAAACCAATCTTTCACACGAAAACCTTGGCTCTGATACCATTATTGGGAAACCTCAGTAGGAGCATCACATACGTAGCGAAAATCAAAACAAAACTAGTTTCCCCCGTAGTCAAATCGTCGTGCAAAAGATTGGGTTGTGAGAAAGTCGCAAAACCAAAAAACTGCATCATGTGAGAGATTATTTTACCTAGGGAGATCGTATATGCCTATATTCCAGATTTGGATGGAGAGGATGAAGGAAGTCAAGCGTCTTCCTCTTTAGCGGTATCCACACGATGGATCTCTATAGCAAAACTCCGCCAATTTGATCTCGTAACTCTTATACAGAGGGAGGGAGGAGAATAGGAGGGGTGGCCAAAGCTGTAGCGTATCAACCATGAACCTCCCTCCTATTTATATAGAGCTACCAAAAAACTATAGGGTTCCTGCCTCAGTGGATATTGGATCTTCATCCAATTATCCACTAACCTTACATTATTTGATCTCTATCCAATAATCTCCTTTGGCTTCTAATTGGGCCTCATGCAACAAGATCATCAATGCAAGATCTCATCAAATGAGAATAGAGGCTAATTGGATCTCCATCCAATCCTCTATTCACTGAAGCATCTACTATATGTGTGTGACCCTCTAGGCCCGATACCAAGTTAGTCGTGAGTCGCTCCCATCAGAACTCCTTCTGATATAATGAATTATTATCGTCATAATAATTCACTTGACTCATCAACTATGGACATACTAGGCCACTACACTATAGTCCCCAAACGGTATATGAGGATAAAATCCATCGGACCTATTTGTCCACAGATATCATATATCTATAATCCCTCATCCAACTAATATCCTAGAGACCATATATTGTATATGGTACTATCAAGTCACATAGAAATCTATCTGAGTCTCGCTCTAATCAGATTCTTCCGGAGAACTCCTCTCTCAATCCAAATGACCTTGGTCAGGGATTTGTTTGAGCAAGCACATACGGGATATTCCTCTCGTAATATCGAGAGTGGATGATTATTTATTGACACTCAATTACATTCGTAAGGTGGCTATCAATCCTGATAACCAATTATACCATATTTGGAACTTTTCAAACATGTAAGTCTAACATCAAAGAAAGGAGTACTCAAACAAAGCATCCTTGGTGTCTCAAGTCTAAAGACCTGATACACAACTAGGACTATGGAATTGCTGTTTGACATTAGGTATCATTGACCATACAACATTCCATAAGCATATCAATTAGTAAACTCATTCTCCAATGAGCACTTGTACTATAGCCTTACTGTATCCACATAAGTGGCTATGAGACTAGCCATCTTCATCATATGGACGGGTATATAGTACATCGGTCTGTCCGGTTATCTCGATGTCCCTCTCGAGTAACCTATGACCGGGATTATTTAGGATATGTGTTTAAAGATAAATCGATCTCATTATGGTGATATCATCACGATTTGATTCCTATTGCACAGAACCAAGGACATCACAATATATATGTAACAAATAATATAATATGAGAATATGCCAATATTAATCATAAGCGAAAAAATATCGTTCAACATGTCACACGTGCCATCACTCACGTGATTGGCTTTCAGGGCACTTGTAACCAGTAGTATACGATCTTTGGGATACTAGATGGATAAGGGACTATAGATACATGGTAACTGAAGATAGACAGGTCCAACAGATAATATCCCTTATACTATCTGGGGACTATAACGTAGTGGCCTAGTACGTCCATAGTCGATGATTCGAGTGAATTATTATGATATAGTGATTCACTAAGTCAGAAGGAGTTCTGACAGGAAGGACTCACGATTAGCTAGATATTGGACCATATTTCAGCGGATAGAGAATTATATAAAGATACAATTAGCCCCTATTATCATTAGATGAGACCCGACATTGATGGGCTCCCTACATGAGGCCCAATTAGAGGCCAAAGGAGATTATTGGATCTCTATCCAATAATCCAAGGTTAGTGGATAAGTTGATGGAGGTCCAATACCCATTAAGGCAAGATTCCCTAGGGTTTTTTGGTGGCTCTCTTTAAATAGGAGGTAGGGGCGACACTTATGTGAGAGGTTGCACCTTTGGCCACCCCTTCCTATTCTCCTCCTCTCCCTCTCATTTTCAGCTGATCAGCCTCTCTCGTCCTGAGAGGCCAGCGAAGAAGATATAGGATCTCCTTTTAAGTTTATTGCGAGAAGCTGCGCAAGAGTTATGAGATTTATGGCTGCAATTGGAGGAGTATGGCTACAATGATCCATTGTGTGGATAATGTTAGAGAGGAGGACACTTGACCTCCTTCATTCTCTCTATCCAGATCTGGAAAAATAGGGATATACGATCTCCCTAGGTGAATAATCCCTCACATGATGTAGTTTTTTTGTTTTGCTGCTTTCTATGCACCAATCTTTGCACGATGATTTTGATCTACATAAGAAACTGATTTTATTTTGATCTTCCATTGTGCAAGTGATGCTCCCATTGAGGTTTCCTAACAGTGGCATCAGATCCAAGGTTGTTTATAGAAAGATTGGTTTTAAACTACATATGATGAGATTGATACGCGTAAATTATTTTCTACTTACCTTATTATGATTTTTCATAGTTAATCAGATCTGGATAGCACATTTTCTTACTGTAAAGAAGGATTATAGAGAGGTGTTTTAGGGTTCTTTAATGTCAAAATTATTAGCACAAATAAGGGGAAAAGGGTAGCAAATGTTGCTGCCCTATAGCACGGCCAAAGGCTGCTTGTAGCCTTGGTCGAGAGCAAGGATGTTGCTCTCGGCCTGGACAAAGGCTGCAAGGCCAAGAGCAGCAAGCTCCTGGCTACATGGGCAACCCTAGCAGCTAGGGTTTCCTGGCCAACAGAGGTAAACTTCCGATTAGGGCTTCCTAGCCACAAGGGGTGTTTGGGCGGCCAAGATGTGTTAACCCCTTATCAGCCAAGGAAAGGGTTGCAAAAGAGTTCTTTGAGGCTAGGGTTTCCTAACCTCCCAAGGTTTTATGACTAGGGATTCCTGACCGCAAGAGGACTCCTAGCAGCTAGTGTTTCCTAGCCGCACTAGGAGTCCCAGGCTGCCATATTAGGGACCCTATGCCAGGGTATCCTAAAAATTTAAGAAATAATTAATTAAATAGTTTAATTAATTATTATTATATATCTAGTAATTCAACATGTGATGTATGATATGGATGGATGATCATGAGGCATGTAATGTGATGTGTGCACATCTGATTATTATTATTATTATTTGGGTCTGCGAGCCCTTTTAGTTTTTCTTGTTTATTATTAGATTTACGTTCCTATGATTATTTTGTAATTACACGGAGAGGCGTGGTGGGAGCATGGAAGTAGTAGCGGGACCCACAATGCCGTGACGGGAGATCACGATGCATGGTGATGTGATGAGGATTCGACGAAACTACTGATGATAAGATCAATTATCACAGGGCTTGAAAATGCGCCAATACACACATAGATCTTATTGTGAGTGGTTAGGCCTATTGGTTCGGGCTTAATTATATTAGGTGATAGCTCATGATCATCTGGTATGGTTTGCATATGTATATATGCTATACATCTTACACACACATATATATATATATATATATATATATATATATATATATATATATATATATATATATATATATATATATATATATATATATGTATTTGCATGCGATGTATATATATATTAAATATGTATGTGTGTGACACACATATTAGGAGATCGATATAAAACAAAAACCCCTCAAAGGATAATATTAAGTCAGAGAGTGTAAGGTAATAAGATTAACTCATGTAGTCTTCCATCATTATAAGAAGAAATTGAATCACGACATAGGTTGAGTTGGTCGAGTCACTCAAGACTCTCCTATCTACATGATCGTGATCTTGCCTATGACATATAGATGTCACTAGTGACCTGAGTATATGATTGGTCGAGTCATTCGAGAGTATATTATCAAATTATACTCATTTTGTAATGATGGTAATGACTTAACTGAACTTCATTATTGGTCGAGTAGTCGAGACCATGATGATTCGGGAGCCGAACATGAAAGGAATCACAAGGAGTTGTGATTGGCAAGACTTGCCTACCCTTTGGGCTTAGTGTAATTGGTCGAGTCCCTCAAGGTTGTTGGAAAACCTCAGCGGGTGCATCACATACGCAGCGAAAATCAAAAATAAAAACTCGTTTCCCACGTAGATCAAATCGTCGTACAAAATATTAGGGTCACGAGAAAAATGTAAAAACCGATAAAACCACGATGTGTGAGAGATCAATTTTACCTAGGGAGATCATATATCCCTGTATTTCAAATTCGGATGGAGAAGATGAAGGAGGTGAAGTGTCCTCCTCTCTAGCGGTATCCACACGATGGATCTCCACAGCGAAACTCCTCAAATATGATCTTGCAACTCTTGCGCAGAGGGAGAGAGGAGAATAGGAGGTGGTAGCTAAAGCTGCAACCTATCAACCATGAGTCTCCCCTCCTATTTATAGAGAGCCACCAAAAAAACCCTATGGCTCCTGCCTTAGTTGGTATTGGATGTCCATCTAATTACCCACAAACCATGCATTATTGGATCTCTATCCAATAATCTCCTTAGGCCTCTAATTGGGCCTTAATCAAGGAGCTCATCACCATAGAGTCTCATCTAATGAGAATAGAGACTAATTGGATCTCTATCCAATCCTCTATTCGCTGAAGCATCCACCTTATGTATGTGACCCTCTAGGCCCGATACCGAGTTGGTCGTGAGTCATTCCCAACAGAACTCCTTCTGATATAGTAAATTATTATCCCCATAATAATTCACTCGACTCATCGACTATGGACGTACTAGGCCACTACGCCATAGTCCCCAAACGGTACAGGGGGGATCAAACCCATCAGACCTATTTGTCCACAGTTAATGTGTATCTATAATCCCTCATCCAACTAATATCCCAGAGACTGTATATTGTACATGGTACTGTCAGGCCATATACATAATCCTCACAGTCTCGCTCTAATCAGATTCTTACGGAGAACTCTTTCTCTCTTAATCCGAACGACCCTCGCCATGGATTTGTCTGAGCAAGCACATATAAGATATTCCTCTCGTGATATCGAGAGTGGATGATCCTCTATTGACACTCAATTACCTTCGTAAGGTTGGTTACCAATCCCGATAACCAACTGTATTTTATCTGAAACTTTTCAAACCTATAAGTCTTGCATCAAAAAAAGGAGTACTCATACAAGACATCCTTGGTGTCCTCAAGTCTAAGGACCAGATACACAATTGGGACTATGGAATCACTGTCTGACATTATGTATCATTAACCATACAGCATTCCATAAGCGGATCAATCAGTGAACTCATTCTCCAATGAGCACTTGTACTATATCCTTAGTGTCTCCACAAAAGTGGCTATAAGACCAGCCGCCTCCATCATATTGATGGGTATATAGTACATCGATCTGTCCGATTATCTCAATATCCCGTTTGAGTAACCTATGACCGAGATTATTTAGGATATATGTTTAAAGGTGAATCGATCTCATTATCGTGATATCATCATGATCCGACTCCCATTACACAGAACCAAGGACATCACAATATATATGTAACAGATAATGTGAGAATATGCCAATATTAATTATAAGCAAAAAGATCACACAGCGTGTCACACGTGTCATCACTCACGTGATTGGCTTGCAGGGCACCTATAACCAGTAATCTCCCACTTGACCAAAAACCAATCACCTATGTGTCTGATCCTCATCAGACCCGTGTGATGCTCAAATACAATCTGAGCCAGCGGCTTCGTTAGTGGATCTACAATCTTATCTTCGGATGAAACTCTTTCAATTGCTATATCTTTTCGGGTCATGATCGCTCTAATCAGATGGAACCTCCTCAGAATAATTCTAATGAGACCTGGGTGCCCTTGTTAGAGTTATCGCTCTGTCATTGTCACAATATATGGGAGTCAACTCCATGCTACTTGGTAAGACTCTCAAATCCTTGATGAACTTCTTCATCCACACCCCTTCCTTTGCTGCTTTTGCTGCAGCAATGTATTCTGCCTCTATGGTCAAGTCAGTAGTAGTATCTTGCATGGAACTCTTCCAACTTACTGCTCCTCCATTCAGGGTGAAAATAAATCCTGAATTTGACTTGCTATCATCAATGTGAGACTGAAAACTCGAGTCCATGTAGCCCTCAACCTAAAGGCTACCTTCTCTATATATGAGTAAAAAATCCTTAGTACTTCTTAAGTACTTAAGGATACACTTTACTATCTTCCTGTGTTCTAAATCTGGATCTGTCTACCTGCTCGTGACACTCAGAGCATGTGCTATATCAGGCTTGGTACATAGCATCGCATACATGATAGACCCTATCATTGAGGCATAAGATATCTTATCCTTGTCTGCCCTTTCTTCAGGAGTCTTCGGGGACATACTCCTAGAAAGTGATATTTCATATTTCATCAGTATGAGACTTCTTTTGGAATTTTTCATGCCAAACCTTTTGACAATAGAGTCTATGTACCTAGACTAGGACAAGCCAGACATCCTTTTGGATCTATCTCTATAGATCTGAATCCCCAAAATATAGGATGCTTCCCCTAAGTCTTTCATGGTGAAGTTTCTGGATAGCCAAGCCTTTACTATGGAGAGCATTCCTACATCATTCCCAATAATTAGGATGTCATCTACATATAGCACCAAAAAGGTGATAGCGCTTCCATTTACCTTCCTGTACACATAAGGCTCATCTTTGTTCTTAACGAAGTCATCAGATCTGACCACCTCATCAAATCTTATGTTCCAACTTCGGAAAGCTTGTTTCAATCCATAAATGGATCTAAGCAACCTGCACACTTTATCTGAACTTCATTTTAGATACGAGTCCCTCTAGCTGTATCATATACACCTCCCGCTCGAAGTTGTCATTGAGGAATACCATTTTGACATCCATCTGCCAGATCTCATAGTCATAGTGTATTGCAATAGCCAAAATAATTCGAATGGACTTAAGCATGACTACAGGTGAAAAGGTTTTGTCATAGTCAACTCATTGTCTTTGACGATATCCTTTAGCTACCAGCCTTGCTTTATAGGTCTCTACCTTTTCATCAACTTCGATCTTATTCTTGAAGATCCATTTGTAGCCGATGGGTATAATACCCTCAGGTGCATCCATAAGGTTCCAATCCTTGTTAGAGTACATGGAATCCATCTCAGAATTCATGGCTTCTTGTCACTTCCCGGAGTCTATACTCATAATAGCCTCCTCGTAGGTCTGAGGATCAGCATCCTGAGAGTCATCTCCACTGATATGTCCCACATATCTTTCAGGAGGGTGAGATACTCTACTAGACCTACGTAAAATTGGAATTTGTATGTTAGGTACCTGAACAAACTCGAGCTCTGGAATGGTGCTTGAGCTAGGTTCTCCAACTTCGCTCAATTCTATCTCACTCCCACTGTTTCTACAAAGAATGTGTTCCTTCTCAAGGAACACAGCTCTCTTGACAACAAAGACCTTTCGGTGCTTGGGATGATAGAAATAATACCCATAAGTTTCCTTTAGGTATCCCACGAATATACACTATTCTGTTCTTTATTCTAACTTATCGGGGTTGTGTCTTTTAGCGTGGGCAGCCGCCCTTGCGGTAGGCGCTGTTGCCCTCAGGCGGCACCTTGCTGGTGGGCGGTCGCCCTTACAGGCGGCAGCCCTGGCCGCGGGTGACTGTCCCTTGAGACCTGGTCGCGGGCGCTGCCTACGCCCACAGGCGCCGCCCTTGCAAGCACCAGCCATGCCTGCGGGTGGCCGCGCATGCTGGCGGCTGCCCTTATAAGGGGCTTTGGCCATGGCCGTCCGCCCCCTAGTAGGGGGCCTTGGCCTCAATCGGCTGCCCCTTGCAGCAGGCCTGGCCGTTGGTGGCCGGCCTTGCACGGGGGCTGGCCGTGGTTGGCCGCCTCTCCTCCTCATTGCCTTCGCTGCAAAAAAATGTAGCAAGAACGCGTAGAATGATTCTACGCGATTCAATCTTATCACACGCAGTTTAAAACCAATCTTTCACACTAAAACCTTGGCTCTAATACCACTATTGGGAAATCTCAGCGGGTGCATCACATGTGCAGCAGAAATAAAAAACAAAAACTGATTTCCCACGCATATCAAATCATCGTGCAAAATATTGGGGTCACGGGAAAAATGCAAAAATCGATAAAATCACGATGTGTGGAGATTGATTTTACCTAGGGAGATCGTATATCCCTGTATTCCAAATTTGGATGGAGAAGATGAAGGAGGTCAAGCATCCTCCTCTCTAGCGGTATCCACACGATGGATCTCTGCAGTGAAACTCCTCAAATCTGATCTTGCAACTCTTGCGCAGAGGGAGGGAGGAGAATAGGAGGTGGTGGTTAAAGCTGCAGCCTATCAACCATGAGTCTCCCCTCCTATTTATAGAGAGCCACCAAAAAAACCCTAGGGCTCCTGCCTTAGTGGGTATTGGATCTCCATCCAATTACCCACTAACCATGCATTATTGGATCTCTATCCAATAATTTCCTTAGGCCTCTAATTGGACCTTAATCAAGGAGCCCATCAGCATAGAGTCTTATCTAATGAGAATAGGGACTAATTGGATCTCTATCTAATCCTCTATTCGTTGAAGCATCCATCAAATGTGTGTGACCCTCTAGGCCCGATACCTAGCTGGCCGTGAGTCACTCCCATCAGAACTTCTTCTAATATAGTGAATTATTATCTCCATAATACTTCACTCGACTCATCGACTATGGATGTACTAGGCCACTACGCCATAGTCCCCAAACGATACGGGGGGATCAAATCCATCGGACCTGTTTGTCCACAGTTACCGTGTATCTATAATTTCTCATCAAAATAATATCTCAGAGATCATATATTGGACATGGTACTGTCAGGCCACATACAAAAGAATCCTTTATAGTCTCGCTCTAATCGGATTCTCCTGAAGAACTTTTTCTCTTTTAATCCGAACGACCCTAGCTAGGGATTTGTCTGAGCAAGCACATATAGGATATTCCTCTTGTGATACCAAGAGTGGATGATCCTCTATTAACACTCAAATGCCTTCGTAAGGTTGGCTACCAATTCCGATAACCAGCTGTACCAGATCTGAAACTTTTCAAACCTATAAGTGTAGCGTCAAATAAAGGAGTACTCATGCACGACATCCTTGGTTTCTCAAGTCTAAGGACCAGATACACAACTAGGATTATGAAATCACTGTCTGACATTAAGTATCATTAACTATACAATATTTCATAAGTGGATCAATCAGTGAACTCATTCTCCAAATAGCACTTGTACTATATCCTTAGTGTCTCCACACAAGTGGCTATGAGACTAGCCGCCTCCATCATATGGACGGGTATATAGTACACCGATCTGTCCGGTTATCTCAATGTCCATCTTGAGTAACCTATGATAGGGATTATTTAAGATTTGTGTTTAAAGGTGAATCGATCTCATTATCGTGATCTTATCACGATCTGACTCCCATTGCACAGAACCAAGGACATCACAATATATATATAACAGATAATGTGAGAATATGCCAATATTAATCATAAGCAAAAAGATCAAACAGCGTGTCACATGTGCTATCACTCACGTGATTGGCTTGTAGGGCACCTATAACCAACAAAGGTTGCACTAAGACATCGATTAGATCCTGATCCCCACTAGAAGTCTGTTGGGGACTTCCATTTCACGTGCCGAGGGTGTCACATGATTCACTAGGAAAATAGTGGGAGTACATTAAGATAGAAGTACATATCTTAATTAGTTTTTCTATAAAATCTATATATTATTTATTTATGCTATATCTTGTTTGTCAAAAATATGTTGCTCGCAAACCCCCTACGTGGCATACTTGATGTCAATTGCCTCATTGGTCCTAACTACACGGATTGGGTCTATAATTTGAGAATTGGTCTCACAGCAGAGAAAATCATGTGTGTCCTTGATATGATAGTACCCACACCAGAAGAAGGGGCAAGCAAGGATGAGATCGCTTGCTATGTGAAGTTTATAGATGATTCCACTTTGGCATAATGTTATATGTTGGCCTCCATGACTCCTGAGTTATAAAGGCAATATGAGAGCATGGATGTCAATTCCATCATTTTTCATCTTTGCCAGCTGTTTGAGGAACGGGGAAGAACTCAAAGATATAAGATATCCAAGAGTCTCTTTCAAGCCAGGATGATAGAAGGGGTATCGGTTCAGAACCATGTCCTGAAGATGATAGAGTGGATCAAGAAACTCACAGGTCTATGAATAGTCCTAGAGGATAACCTGTGCATTGATCTTATACTTCAGTCCCCACCAAATTCTTTTTCTCCCTGAGCTCCTCAATATGTTGAGGGAAGCTGAGAGTACCATCAAGAAAGAGAAGCCAGTTCTCTATATTAGCGAGATCAAAAAGAAAAGAAAGGTCAGTAAGACCCTTCAGAAGGGCAAGGGCAAAGAAAGACTAGGTAAGGCAAAGTTACCAAGAAAGACCAACAAAGGACAAAGGACAATGCTTCAATTATGAGATTCTATCCCAATGGACAATGAGATTTCATCCCATGGACACCTCCTTATACACCTCAGCTAAATGGTATATCAAAAAGGAGGAATCGAATGCTATTAGACATGATGAAGTCCATAATGGGTTTCGCTGACCTATCTATCTCATTATAGGGATATGCCCTAGAGATGACAGCATACCTTCTGAACAGAGCTATATCAAAGCCGATCTTAAGGTGGTTAATATTTGGGGCTATCATGCCCACAATAGAAGGCAACCCCAACAAGTTGAAATTAAGGGCAAAAAGGTACACCTTTATGGGATACCCTAAGGATACTTTCGGGTATTATTTCTAGTATCCCGAATACCAGAAGGTCTTTGTTGCCAAGAGGACTGTGTTCCTTGAGAAGGAACACATTCTTGGTGGAAATAGTAGGAGTGACATAGAGTTGAGCGAGGTTGGAGAACCTAGCTCAAGCACCATTCTAGAGTCGAAGTCTGTTCAGGTACCTAGCACACAAGTTCCAACTTTGCGTAGGTCTAATAGAGTATCTCACCCTCCTAAAAGATATGTGAGACATATCAATGGAGAAGACTCTTAGGATGTTAATCCTCAGACCTACGAGGAGGCTATTATGAGTATAGACTTTAGGAAGTGGCAAGAAGCTATGAATTCTGAGATAGATTATATGTACTCCAATAAGGTTTGAAACCTTGTGGATGCACCTAAGGGTATTATACCTATCAGTTGCAAATGGATCTTTAAGAAGAAGATCGTAACAGATGGAAAGGTGGCAACCTATAAGGCAAGGAGTCATGCTTTGACGAAACCTTCTCACATGTAGTCATGCTTAAATCCATTAGAATTCTTTTGGCTATTATAGCATACTATGATTATGAGATCTGACAAATGGATCTAAAAATTACATTCCTAAATGGCAACCTGAGGATGAGGTGTATATGATACAGTTAGATGGATTCGTATCTAGAGAGAGTCTAAATAAAGTGTGCAAGTTGCTGAGGTCCATTTATGGATTAAAGCAATCTTCCTGAAGTTAGAACATAAGATTTGGTGAGGCGATCAGATCTTATGACTTCGTTAAGAACGAAGATGAGCCTTGTGTATACAGGAAAGTAAGTGGAAGCGTTATCACCTTCTTAATGTTATATATGTATGACATCCAAATCATTAGGAATGATGTAGGAATACTTTCCATAATAAAGACTTAGCTATCCAGAAACCTCTCCATGAAAGTGTTAGGATCAATTGGCACTAAGAGAGGGAGGGAGGGGGCGACAGGTGGTGAATTAGTGCATGTGTAAAAATACTCGGAAGCGTTTCTTCGATTTCGTTGAAAATAAATAAGTGAGTGATTTAGAACAAAGTTGAAAGATGATGCTCGTATCTTTCTTCAAACTAATTAAGAATAATTAAATATAATAGAAAAAGCAAGAGTAGAGATGCTCACAAATTTTATAGTAGTTCGGCCAAAACTTGACCTACGACCACTTTTTCGAAGTCCTCCCACTGGAGTCCACTAAACGATCTTCTTCTATGGCTGAAGACCAAACCCTTACACTTCTCACTCGCCTTTTCACAGGTTCAGGAGAGGAACCTTCTTACAAGAGTTTCTCACTTCTCTTAGACTCACTTTTACATTTTGAAGCACTCAAGGGAAGCTCTCAAATTTTACAACACTTTTCCCAAGAGTTCTCTTCCGTTTTCATTCACCACCTTTACTTCTCTAAGCAAGAAAACGTAGGGTATTTATAGACCCAATTGGCTTCTGATTGGAGGTAAAATTTAAAGCTTTCCGTAAAACCAAGGTACGGGTAGTACTACCACCGGCACCGATAGTACTATCACCAAAAGCACCCCAAAAATAGGGCAACAGTGGTACAATCACTGACCTGGGTAGTACAATTGCCGCTTGGGTGGTACTACCACCACCCACCAGTGGTACTACTATCGAAAATCCCACAAAAGTTACTTTTTTTATATTTTTACATACCCGACTCGTACCTTCTATTGACCCATTCCTAGATCAACTAAATAAGCTCAATCTTAGCTCAAATCTAACCCAAAGTGGATCCGATTGTCTCAAATTGAGTTAATTTGGATTCTTTCCAAATCTAACTCAATTTGGACTCTAAACCAAACCGATGCTAACTATGACACACTAAGACATACAAATATAATAAATTTGACTAACGTGTCAAGTGACCTTCCCAACTCCCGACGATCTTCCCGGTAACCTTTGGTAAACTCCCGATGAGTCTCGATCATCTTCTGGTGAACCCCCGGTGTATTCTCGGTAAGCTCCCGATCACCTTCGACGAGCACCTAGCGAACTCTTGGCAAGCCCCCGATCACCCTCGGCAAGCTCCTAGCAAATTTTTGGTAAGTCCCTGATACCTTCGGCTTCTTCTGGCGATCACCCGACGAGTTCCCACTACATTGCCCGAACCCCAGCCCGACGCCCAAACTTAACCCCAGCCTGACGCCCAACATCTGATTGTATTTCCTTGTCGTAGTTAATCTTACATCATTCATCTCTAACACACAGGTTAGATAATAAAACATATCAATTGAATTCATCAAAATCTAAGATTTAACAATCGTCCATTTTCTTATGAGAACAATCAATTGATGATGGAGTTAACATTAACTCTCTTATGTAAATGTCATAGGATAAAACAAACTTGAATTCAAAAGAACTCAATACTTTTGAATTCAAGCATGATGTCATTCATAAATATTTCAAAATTTTCAAAACATACATCCGTACAATAAATTTCCCCCTTAATTCATCAACCATCAATATATCAAAGATTTTCAAGACATAGATTCATACATTATGAAACAATATTAATTTCAAATAATTTTCTCTTTTAAGTCATGAACTATAAATATATCAAAGATTTTCTAAACATACATCCATTCATCGTGAAACAACATTAATTTAAAATTCATACATCAATTTCAAATTCTCCCCCTTAGGTCATCAATCATTTTTTCCCCTTTGTTATCAACAAAAGGAGAAATGCCCATTTAATCATTTTTTATTAATATTTGATATTTGTTATCAATATACCATTTCTCTCCTTTTTGTCATCAATAAAAAGGTAAAATGTTGAGCAAATAATTTCAAGACAAATGTTCATCATAGTTTAAGTTTCTCCCCATTTGTTATCAACAAAATGAGTAGTATTGATTATATATCTAAATATTCAATACATGAAAAATTTATTTTGTTGCTCCCCCTTAGTAAAATATGATGAAAGGTAGAATTTTCTCATCAAAAATTTTTCTACCCATTTGTGAATAAAATAGAAGAAGAAATGATGGGGGATGTGAAAACAAAGATCACATCACAACGAAAAGCTTTTAATCTCAATCTTATAAACGTAACTTCTGAAAAGATTATTTCAAAGATGAGCTAAAAAATCCAAGAAATCCAAGATCCACTTATGCATTCATCTTATGTAAATTACAAGCAATTCAAAAAATCTGAAAATAGTAAATCATGCATTTGAATGGGTTAATATTCCTAGCTCTCTTCTAATAAAGTCAAGTTCTTCATTTAATGGCTTGATTATTAAGATATCAATTTTCTCTCCATTTGTGATTGTTAGAAAGAAATATGATGATATATTTTTTCTTTTTACATCCATACCCTAATTAAGACCATAAGTACAAAGGGATCATGTTATTAAAGATCAAATTATAAGTACCAAAAGACATGATTTCTTTTAAGAAATCTCTTCCCCTTTTTTATATTAATAATAAAAATCAATCCTAGGGGATTAAATAAACTTGATTCATCCAAGATAAATTTTAAGATATATAATTTATTTAGATAAATCTCCTTAACAAAAGAACGATCTTGATAAAAAGTCTCAACTTATAATTGTTAAGATCGTAAATCTCCTTTTTATTAAAAAGAAGAAATCATAGAGATTAAAAACTAATTCCAATAAAGAATTAAGATAAGTCAAGAGGTCAAGAGAAAATTCATAAAAATATACAATTTTCATCTTATCACAATTTTAAGAAATACCATTCATGAATACAAGTCAAAGATAAATCATGACATGAAGGATATCAAATCGTGAATACCAAAGGTCATGATTCAATTTGACAAATCTCTCTTAGATAATAAAAAGAAATTTTATGAGATCAAGTAATAAGAAAGATCTTGATTCATGTAAAAATAATCAAGTTACAAACATCCAGATGTTAAAATCATGAATAGAATGAAAACTTTTATTTGCAAGTTACAAACAAGAAAAGATAAAAGATCTTGATTGTTATGTAGGAAATTTCAAGTTATCAAGATCATGGTTCATAATGAAAAAAATCTCATGTTATAATTTCAAAAGATCAAAAAGATAAATAATAATTTATTTGGATAATTTGCTTTAATAAAACGTAAGAATCATAGCTATCTTGATTTATATGAAGATCTCAAGTAACAATTTTCAAGACATTGAAATCATGATTTGGATAATAACTTATTTAAGTTTAAATCATCAAAATCAAGATTTAAAAAAATCATGAATAGATTTGCTTATTTTGAATTTTTTTTAAGAAAAATACTTTCTTCTGTTTAGTTGTTTCAATTTATGTAATTTATTTCAAGAATGCCTTTATGCAATGTCATTTAAAGTCAAAAACTAAGTTTCATTTCAAAGAGAAAACATCAAGATTATTGCAATAAAAATTTTCAAATGAGTAAAACATTTTCAAACGACATCATTCCGATTATTACAACGAGATATTTTCAAACAAAATTTTTTGGTTTATTTTCAATCTAATGATTTTTCTATATTAAATGAGTCTATATGTTACCAAGAAATTTTCCTTCTCATTTTTTTAAAAAAAATTAATTTTTCAACCATATTAGAAAATAAAGCATGATTTTATATATATATTTTTTATTTTAAGTTTAAATTCAGTATTTAATCATTCCATTCAATTTTATCTCAAGACGACGTACACTCATTTAACCATTACAAGCAAACAAGCATAATCATCATCAAAATCTCTTAGTTTGAATGTATATAGTTTTTCATTAAAAATAGCTAAAGTTTCTTTGTTCTAATTTTAGCATGCTCTAGCTACGCAAAAGCCATGCACCATTGAAAGCAATCAAGATTAACTTTATAACCATGAAGTTTCCTAAGATTTGTTACCAATAATTTTATTTTCAATAATTTTTCTTGTTATTACTTAGGCTAGTGAGCTTTATCAGATCAAGTCATGTGTCTTGAGCATCCACTTTTAAAATATTATTTAGTACTCCAAGCCTTGTAAGGAGATAACTTTATAGTATAGGGGATTTTGGTTTAGGTACCTATTTGAGTTTTGAGTCCCTCATTAAAAGTTCTTCTCATTTTCTCTGATGGCTTGAAGTTGTTTATGGCCTTTAGGAACCCAAATTAATTTATGTGGCCTATCTTTTCTAAATAAACACCTATAGGTAAATTGTCCACATCTACCACAAAAATTACATCTATATTCGGGCAAAGAGTGTAATGTGGGTTTTCTAATAAGGTTAGTTGGTTTTTGATGAGTATTGCTCACAATGCCAATACCTTATAAACATAATCCTTATTTGCAAGGATCATGTTTAGGGATTTATTCCCTATTTTAAAATTTTCTAACGTTTGTTGTAATACAATATTTTTCTTTCTAAGTTCTTCTAATGTTTCATATTTAGTGCATGAATTTTGTGATGTTGCTACTTCATACATTTCTTCAAGTTTACTAACTAGTGATGCATGCTCCTCTTCAAGTAGTTTATAGGATTTGTTAATCTTTCTAAATTAGCATAAAGCTCATGAAAAGAACTTAATAACTCATTAAAAGTAAAAGAACTTTCAAGTGGGTTACTTACCTCACCGTTGTGGGCCACGAGCGTATGATTTTTCACTTCTTGGTTGTGCTCCCCATCTTTGAAGTGTCTTGGTTTCTTGCGATCATAGCAAGAGGTGTTGTCCAATTTAAGTTCATTTTTATAGTTTTTGTTTATTAATTTTTCTGATTCATTTGTCAAAAGTTCAAAGTTCTCATCACTCGAGGTTTTACTCGAGGAGTCATATGCTGTTCTCAGTTCTAGTTCTTTCCTAATTGGAAGGTGTTCTTTAGTTCTTAGTTCAATATCCTTCATGTTCTTTGGAAGGTCATGTTCTTGTGTTCTCAAAATAGTTTCCTTCATGTTCTTTGGAATATGTTCTTCAAATTCATTTTTGCAAGTCTTCTCATTTAATGATTCATTTAATTTAATCATGCCTTTATGTGTCATTTCTAATTTATGTCAAATCTCAAAAACCGAATCCCATATAGAAACCCGATCAAACTCGTCTTTATTTAAAGTAAAAAATAAACCATTCATGACTTTAGCATTTAAAGAAAATATATATTTTTCATGATCATTACAATCATTTATTTGATTGGATGACTACTGAAAATCATTTTTGACAATACACCATAAATCAAAATCTAAAAAAATCAAGAAAATATACATTCGGATTTTGCAAAAGGTGTAGTCCATCCCATTGAACATAGAAGGACTTGTGATGCATTGACCCTCATTAATAGCATAATAAGTCATTCACTCACTTGGGTGTTAATCCAATTAGTACAACGTGGCTCTGATATTAATTGTTAGGATCAATTGGCACTAAGAGGGAAGGGGGGGAGGAGTGAATTAGTGCAAGTGTAAAAATACTCAATTTGAAAAACTTGCTTAAACCCCTAGTGCATTCCAGCAAGCTCCCGATCATCTTTGGCGAGCTCCTGACGAACTCCCGGCAAGCCCCCGACACCTTCGGCAATCTCCTGGTGAGTTCCACTCAATCGTCCAAACCATGGCTCGATGCTCGAACATGACTCCGACCCAATGTCTGATTGTATTGTCTTGTCGTAGTTAATCATGTAATATCCCATATTCTTGAACATTATACAATGACCTATTTTGCTATCCTTAATAATAACTTAATTATAAATCTAAAGATCTATTTGTAAAATTTGAGGATCTAATTGTATATCTAAAGATTTGTTTATAAGATCTGAGGATCTATTTGTAAATCTTGATGACCCAATCATGAATATAATTCTTCCAAGAATTAAATTGTAAAAGTTATAAAAAAACAAAAAGTAAAATGACGATTCTTGTCCATTGCCTTCCACCGCCTTTGTTTATCGCACAAGGAAAATAGAGGAGGTGAGGTGGCTACGTTTTGGAAGAGAAGGGGAGAAGGAAAGGAGAGGAGAAGAAGAGAAGAATAGGAGAAGGGGAAGAAGGAAGAGAAGGAGAAGGAAGGGAGAGGGAAGAAGAGAAGAAGAGGAGAATGAAAAGAAGGAATGATCTGACGTCGGGTTATTATCAATTAAATATCAAGAAGGAGGACAATGATGAGATCCACATTTATTTTACTTGAGGAATGAAGTAGAAAAAAAAAATAGGGGATTGAAGTCGGAATTTTGAGTTTCAAATGATGGTCTATTGAGAATTTGGGGAATAGAGTATGCATCCCTAAAGATCTAGATATTGAGAAATGAATCTTTGAGAAAAGAAACTTCATACAAAGTTTAGCTAATGTGAGTTTTGGATAAACGAAGTTCCGATTAGGTCATATGATTTTAGGAAAATGCAACTCTATTTATCCAAAGAGAATGGAAGCGACAGTTAAGTGAGGAGTACTAAAAAAAATGTAACAGAGGTTGGAAGTATATATCAGATCCCGCTCATATCATCAACTATGATACCGATTGTGATCGAAATGAGCTTGTCCTATGTAGAAGAGCCTATTGAGATTATTTGTAAGAAAGTATAATTTCTAAGGAATATAATCATTCCTCCAACTAAAGTGATTTGGAGGCATGTCTTATGGATGAAACAATCTGGGAGCTAGAGGAGGAAAAGAAGAAAGCTTTTATGTTTATTGATTGAGATAAGATAAATTTAGAGGACTAAATTTTTTTTTAAGGAGGGGAGAGTGTAATACCCATTATTCTTGAAAATTATGCAATGACCTATTTTGAGAACCTTAATAATAACTTAATTATAAATCTGAAGATCTATTTATAAAATTTGAGGATCTAATTATACATATGAGGATTTGTTTATAAGATCTAAGGATCTATTTGTAAATCTTGAGGACCTTATTGTGAATATAATTCTTTTAGAGACTAAAATGTAAAAGTTAAAAAAATAAAAATAAAAAATAAAATAGTGATTCTTATCCATTGCCTTCCACCACCTCTGTTTACCACATGAGGAAAACAGAGGAGGTGAGGTGGCTGCGTTTTGGAAGAGAAGGGGAGAAGGAAAGGAAAGGGGAAGAAGAGGAGAAGGGGAAGAAGGAAGAGAAGGAGAAGAAAATGAGAGGGGAAGAAGAGAAGAAGATAAGAAGAGAAGAAGAGGAGAAGGGGATGAAGGAAAAGAAGAGGTTGTGCCCCTCTACTTCCGCAAGAGGAGATGCGTAGAATGAGGTGAGGTGACTGCATTTTGGAAGAGAAGGCGAGGAGAAGGAAAGGAGAGAGGAAGAAGAAGAAGAAGGAGAGGGAAAAGAGATGGAAGAAGAAGAAGAAGAGAGGAAGTTGGTTGTGCAAGTGTTGCTACACCTCTGTTTCCTGCACAAGGAAATAGAGGAGGTGCAATGCATCGGAGAAGAGAAGGGAAGAAGAGGAGCAGAAGAAAACAAGTAGAAGAGAAAGGGGTGGCTACGGTTGTGGTTGCAGTTGCGGTAGCTGCAACAGGGAAAGAAGAAGAGGGAAAGAAGAAGTGGAAGGAAGAGAAAGCGAAAGGAAAGAAGGAAGGAAGAAAGGGGCTCTGCTTCCCACATGAGGAAACAGAGGAGGAGGAGGCTACGTTTGGGCTACAGCTAGAAGGGAAGGGAAGGAGAGGAAGAAGAGAAGAAGAGAAAGAAGAGCAAGGGAAGAAGAAGGGGGAAAGAAGAAGAGGAAGGAAGAGTAAGAAGAGAAGAAGAGAAAGAAGAGAAAGGGAAGAGGCTGCAGCTATGGCAGTTATGGCAGCTACAACTAGGAAAGAAGAAGGGGGAAAGATGAAGAGGAAGGAAGAAGAAGAAGAAAATAAGGAAGAGAAAAGGAGCTACGATTACATCAGCGGGGGAAAGAAAAGGAGGAGAAGAAGAAAGAGGGGAGAGTAGGTGATTGTGGCCCTCATAAGTTCTGCACGAGCTGTAGTTGTGGAGGAAGAAAGAATATACGAAAACAGGGAGAAGAGAATTAAAAGAATGCAAACAAAGAAAAAAAAGAAAAGAATTTGGTCTTAATGACTTCGAATCAAAAATCTTTGAAAGGCAAGTGATCCAATCTTTTCTTATTGTCATCCCAATCTTTGTTTTCATCTTGTTATTATAAATTGAGCTATTATAACCTTGCAAGTGTTCTAATCTTTTCTTATTTCATCCCAATCTTTGTATTTATCTTGATATAATAAATTGAGCTATTATAACGTTGCAAGTGTTCTAATATTTTCTTATTGTCATCCCAATCTTTGCTTTTATCTTGATATGATAAATTGAATTGTTATAACCATGCAAGTGATCTAATCCTTTTTTATTGTCATCTCAATCTTTATTTTCATCTTGTTATGATAAATTGAGCTATTATAACCTTGTAAGTGATCCAATCCTTTCTTATTATTATCCCAATCTTTGCTTTCATCTTTTTATGATAAATGAGTTGTTATAACCTTGTAAGTGCTGGTTACAGGTGCCCTGCAAGCCAATCACGTGCATGATGGCACGTGTGACATGCTGTGCAACCTTTTTGCTTATGATTCATATTGACATATTATCATATTATATTATCTGTAACATATATATTATGATGTCCTTAGTTTTGTGCAATGAGAATTGGATCGTGATGAGATCACGATAATGAGATCGATTCACCTTTAAACATAGATCCTAAATAATCCTGATCATAGGTTACTCGAGAAAGATATCAAGATAACCAGACACACCGGTGTACTATATACCCATCCATATGATGGAGGTGGCTGGTCTCATAACCACTTATGTGGAGACACTAAAGATATAGTATAGGTGCTCATTGGAGAATGAGTTCACTAATTAATCCGCTTATGGAATACTATATGGTTGATGATACCTAATATCAAACAAAAATTTCATAGTCCCAGTTGTATATCTGATCCTTTGATTTGAGACACCAAGGATGCCTTGTATGAGTACTCCTTTCTTTGATGCCATACTTACAAGTTTAGAAAGATCTAAATCTGGTATAGCTAGTTATCGGGATTAGTAACCAACCTTACGAAGGCAATTGAGTGTCACTAGAGGATCATCCACTCTCGGTATCACGAGAGGAATATCTCATATGTGCTTGCTCAGACAAATCCTTGGCTAGGGTCATTCGAATTGAGAGAGAAAGAGTTCTACGGTAGAATCTGATTAGAGCACGATAAACTGATACTGTATGTGATATAACAGTACCATGTCCAATATACGGTCTATAGATATTAGATGGATGAGGGATTATAGATACACGGTAACTATGGACAGATAGGTCCGATGGATTTGATCCTCCTGTACCATCTGGGGACTATGGTGTAGTGGCCTAGTATGTCCATAATCGATGAGTCCAGGGAATTATTATGTAGATAATAATTCACTATATCTGAAAG
The DNA here is from genome assembly GCA_029747655.1 of Ensete ventricosum. Lineage (NCBI taxonomy): Eukaryota > Viridiplantae > Streptophyta > Magnoliopsida > Zingiberales > Musaceae > Ensete > Ensete ventricosum. Next base: position 33,150,618 of record JAQQAF010000001.1, on the reverse strand, counting down.
AGTTCTGATGGGAGCGACTCACAGCCAGCTCGCTATCGGGCCAAGAGGGTCATATACATATAGTGGATGCTTCAGTGAATGGAGGATTGGATGAAGATCCAATTAGCCTGGTATTATCATTAGATGAGAATATCAGACCAGCTCAGTATTCTCAGTAGATGAGACCCTATACTGATTGGCTCCTTGCTTAAGACCCAGTTAGAGGCCAAAGGAGATTATTGGATAGAGATTCAATAATGCAAGGTTAGTGGGTAATTGGATGAAGATCTAATACCCACTAAGATAGAAGCCCCGAGGTTTTTGGTGGCTCTCTATAAATAGGAGGGGAGACTCATAGTTAATAAGCTGCAGCCTTGGCCTCCCCCCTCCTATCCTCCTCTCTCCCTCTGTGCAAGAGTCGCAAGATCAAATTGGAGGAGATTCGCTATAGAGATCTATCGTGTGGATACGGTTAGAGAGGAAGACGCTTGACTTCCTTTATCCTCTCCATCCGGATCTGGAATACAGTGATATACGATCTCCCTAGGTGAAAATAATCTCTCACATGATGTGATTTTTTTTATTTTTATGGCTTTCTCGCGACCCAATCTTTGCACGACGATTTAATCTGCGTGAGAAACCTATTTTGATTTAATTTCTACTGTGCATGTGATGCTCCCGCTAAGGTTTCCCAATAGTAAGTATTCTAATCCTTTCTTATTATAATTCCAGTCTTTACTTTTATCTTGATATGATAAATTTGAATAGTTCTAACCTTACCACTAAAATTTCTCCTAGTCAGATGTAAAGATTTGAATCTAGTCTCAAGATTCAGACCTTTTGTTATTTAATTACATGTAACTCTATGTTGGGAACTCTAATTTATGCAAAACCTATTTCATGAGAAACTAGACTTGCATATCTTTCTTTCTATAGATATTTTAAGTAATTTAGAGCATAATTGATCATCTAAATATTTCATGCAATATGCCTCTCAAATTCTATTAGAATCATGTGTTTGTCGATCTTTGTCTCTTCTTGTTCATCACTTGAAAATTTATTTCAGCTAAAAATTATTTCTTTAATTGAGACTTACATTATTGTTTTCAATTCTTGTGGACTCTTGTCTTTTCTTCCTTGTCTATCTGATTGTATATTGCAAATGTTTTTATTTGCATCGTATTGCTTCATATTGGCATATGTATATTTTATTGTTCTGTATGTGCTTCTGTGATTTATTACACACATGTCCTTTTCTACTCTGGTGTTTGTGGGATATTATGGACCTTTGCAAGAAATGATAAAGGGTGCTATGCTTAGAGCACGCGATGCTCTACTATGTTCAATGGCCATTTAAAAATAGATGGACCATATTATATTTATGATCTCGCTTCATCATCTATGTTTTTGATATGATATCAGATTATATTCTATCTATGATCTAACTAAAGTTTTTTTTTAATTGAGTCTTACATTATTGCTTTGAATTCTTGTGTACTCTTGTTCTCTATCTAAATGCATATTGTGAATGTTTTTGTATTCATTGTATTATTACAAATTTGGAACATGTATATTTTATTGTTCCGCATGTGCTTCCGATATATGCCACTTTTATTGCTCATGTCCTTTTGTACTCAAGTGTTTATGGGATAATGTAAACCTTTGCCAGAAATGGTAAAGGGAGTTATACCTAGAGCCCGTGAAGCTCTACCGGCCCCCTATGACTTCACTCAGATGTGGGTGAATGGAGTTCCCAAACGTGGGAGACTTATGTTTGGTGGTTATTCATAGATGGATGAACCATATTATGTTTGTGATCCCACTTCACCCTCTATGTTTTTGATATGACACCAAAGCATTACTTTTGAGTTTACACATGCGCTTTGGATAAGAATAAAATGAATGTAACATCAATATGATACTTGAGCTTATGTTCCTTATTTATTTATTTGATAAGCTTTGAGATTATTCATTCACCATTGATGTGCTTCGAAATATATTTACATCCTTGATATGCTCCGAAATATTTCATATGCCATTGTTATATTCAGAAATGTTTCATTTGCTATTGATATGTTTCGAAACATTTCACATTCCATTAATATATTTTAAAATATTTCATTTGTCATTGATATGTTCGAAAATGTCCTATGTGCCTTGATTTACTCTGAAATATCTCTTACATCATTGATATGATCTAATTACTCTGTCTTCCATTTGTTATGAACTAAATATGTTTCGAATGAATGACATTTGAAATTCTGTATCTAATGAGTTGATATCCATGAATTCTTGTATCTTGATATTAGGCTTATTTGAAGTCATCCACTCTTGTCTTGGATATATTAAACGCTTGTTGAGTTTTGTAGCTCACTCCTTTGTTATCAAAATTTTTCAGGTTAGCTTGAAACTCATTGAATTATTAAGATTGAGCTGATGCAATGGAGAGTTATTCAGATTTTGGGCAAGTTTTATCATATGACATATTGTAGTTTTTGTATTAAGTATATTTTGTATGTAATGAAATATTATCGATGAATCAGATTGATGTATCATGTAAATATTTTAAATGACCTCTTAAGTTTGGAGTTATTTTGGAATGTTAAAATTAGTCTACGATGAAGTGAAATTGTGGTAAATGGTTGGTTTTGCAATTGCATAGGTTCTTTTGCTGATGAATTATAAGTATGGTTAATATTTGTTAAGTTGGCTTTTCATAAATGTTTGAGTGATATAATATATGATTATAGACTACACATGATTTTATATATATGAATTTTGAAGTTTGAATACTTCTCAATATCCTCAAATGTCAGTTTGGATCACTTTTTGATTATTATAATATTCTCTATTTTAAGATAAGGTCACACCTCTCGAATGTGATATAATTCGAGGGGCATGACAGAGATGATATCATAGCATGATTTAAGGATTATCGAGATTTGATATGTCGATATATAAAATATATTGAGGTTTAGTAAATTATATGATGATTGGTAAAAATTTTCTTGAAGTCTTTTAGGAGCTTAAGATGACGACAAAATCTGGTCTCTTGCTTTATAAAATTGAGTGGAATAAAAGGATTTATTGAGAATGTCAAATCAGAATTAATCAAAAGGAAAATAATTTAAAAAGCTTAGTCCTTCATGTTTTGAGGTAGAATAATGGATGATGTGAATGGAAAAAATAATTGATGTCTTAAATTGTCTTGATGTTCAAAAGATTTCTTTTGCCACCTTTATGTTGGAAGGAGAAGGTTTACACTAGTGAAAAATAATATAGAGAATCTTTGGAGATCAGGGGCAGGAAGAGTAAAGACAAGTTTACCAACAAGAATAAGTGAGGAAATGGATCAAAAAGTGATGATAAGAAAGTCAATACATCTAGATCTGAGAAAGGAAAGCCACCATTGAGAACTCAGTCATGCAGTATGCAGATTAAATTATGAAATAAGTAGTATATTTGGTTGACTGGAGCTTATTTTGCTTGTGGAAAATTTGATCATAAAGAAAAAGATTGCCCATTAAATAAGAATACAGAGCCACTGCGTCCTAGATCATCGGCCCATGCCAGAGTAGAAGCTATCACTGAACATGATTTTAGAGCTTGTAAATCAGTGGTCAAAGGTATCATTTATGTTCCTAATTGAAATGTAAAAGTTTTGTTTGACTCTGGTACTAATTGATCTTCTGTTGATAATATTTTGATTATCATTTGTGCATTTGACCTAGACCACTAGGTTATATACTATGTATGACTATACCTATTGGGGATTCTTTGATAACAAAACCTAATTTGGTCATATTGTCTGATTTCTATCAGAGAATAAAACTTCTAAAATTGATTTGATTCTCTTAAAGATCAAAGGTTTTGATAATATACTTGGCATGGATTATCTATCTTTCTTTCATGCCAGTATAAATTGTTATACAAAAAAAAAAGATCACTTTTTCTACACCAGATCAACCCATGTTTTATTTTGAGAGTATTAGGCATGATTCACCTCCTTGTTTAATATCGCTACTTCAAACTGATTGCCCTATATAGGAGTATTTTTGCTATCTTATATATGTAAAAGAGTACTCAAATCAAGAAACTAATCTAAAAAAATTCCTATGATCAAAGAGTTCTTTGATGTGTTCCTGGATGATTTACCCGATTCACCTCTAGACAGAGAAGATGATATTGGTATTGATTTGGTCTTTGAAATAACCTAGATATTTAAGCCTCTCTATTGAACGACACTATTCGAGTTAGTGGAATTAAAGAAGCAACTATAATAACTATTTGATAAGGTTTTCATTCGACCCAACATCTCACCATGGGATGCTCTAGTATCGTTATTTAAGAAAAAAGGATGGAATATTAAGGTTTTGTATTAATTGTGGATAGTTGACATATATAGATATATATATATATATATATATATATATATATATATATATATATATATATATATATCCTTTACTAGAATTGATGCTTTGTTTTAATTGCAAGGTGCACGAGTATTCTTTAAGATTGATCTGAGGTCGGGTTATTATCAATTAAAGATCGAGAAGGAGGACAATGATGAGATCTACATTTAGTTTACTTGAGGAATGAAGTAGATAAAATAAATAAACAGGGGATTGAAGTTAGAATTTTGAGTTTCAAAGGATGGTCTATTGAGAATTTGGGGAATAGAGTATGCAGTCCTAAATATCTAGATATTGAGAAATGAATCTTAGAGAAAAGAAACTCCATACAAAGTTTAGCAAATGTGAGTTTTGGATAAATGAAGTTCGCATTAGGTCATGTGATTTCCGGGAAATGCGATTCTGTTGATCCAAAGAGAATGAAAGCGACAGTTAAGTGAGTACTAAAAAAAATGTCATAGAGGTTGGAAGTATATATCAGATCCCTCTCATATCGTCAACTATGATATCGATTGTGATCAAAATGAGCTTATATTATGTAGAAGAGCCTATTGAGATTATTGATAGAAAAGTAAAATTTCTAAAGAATATAATCATTCCTCCAGCTAGAGTGATCTAGAGGCTTATCTTATAGATGAAACAACCTGGGAGCTAGCAGAGGAAAAGAATAAAGCTTATATATTTATTGATTGAGATAAAATAAATTTAGAGGACTAAATTTTCTATTAAGGAGGGGAGAGTGTAATACCCCTTATTCTTAAAAATTATGTAATGACCTATTTTGAGATACTTAATAATAAATTAATTATAAATATGAATATCTATTTATAAAATCTGAGGATCTAATTATATATCTAAGAATTTATTTATAAGATCTGAGGATTTATTTGTAAATCTTGAAGATATAATCATGAATATAATTCTTCTAGGAACTAAACATCAAAAGTTATAAAAAAAATAAAAAATAAAATGGTGATTCTTATCCATTGCCTTCTACCGCCTCCCATTGCCTCTATTTACTGCACAAGGAAAACAGAGGAGGTGATGTGGCTTCGTTTTGGAAGAGGAGAGGAGAAGGAAAGGAGATGGGAAGACGAAAAGAACAAGAGAAGGGGAAGAAGGAAGAGGAAAAGGAAAGGACAGGGGAAGAAGAGAAGAGGAGAAGAAGGAAGAGAAGGGGCTGTGCCCCTCTGCTTCCCAAAACGAGATGCATAGGTGGTGGAGAAGGGAAAGATAAGAAGAAGATAGGAAGAAGAAGAGGGAGAAGAGAGAAAAGAAGAGAACGGTGTTGGGAAATCTCAGCGGGTGCATCACATGCGCAACGGAAATTAAAACAAATACTGGTTTCCCACGCAGATCAAATCGTCGTGCAAAAGATTGGGGTCACGAGAAAAACATAAAAACCGATAAAATCGGGATGTGTGAGAGATTGATTTTACCTAGGGAGATCGTATATCCATGTATTCTAGATCCGGATGGAGAAGATGAAGGAGGTCAAGCGTCCTCCTCTCTAGCGGTATCCATACGATGGATCTCTGCAGTGAAACTCCTCCAATCTGATCTTACAACTCTTGCTCAGAGGGAGGGAGGAGAATAGAAGGTGGTGGCTAAAGTTGTAGCCTATCAACCATGAGTCTCCCCTCCTATTTATAGAGAGTCACCAAAACCCTAGGGCTCCTTCCTTAGTGGGTATTGGATCTCCATACAATAACCCACTAACCTTGCATTATTGGATCTCTATCCAATAATCTCCTTAGGCCTATAATTGGGCCTTAATCAAGGAGCTCATCAACATAGGGTCTCATCTAATGAGAATAGGGGCTAATTGGATTTTCATCCAATCCTCTATTCGCTGAAGCATCCACCATATATGTGTGACCCTCTAGGCCCGATACCGAGCTAGTCGTGAGTCACTCCCATCAAAACTCCTTCTGATATAGTGAATTATTATCCCCATAATAATTCACTCGACTCGTCGACTATGGACGTACTAGGCCACTACGCCATAGTCCCCAAACAGTACAGGAGGGATCAAATCCATCGGACCTGTCTGTCCATAGTTACCATGTATCTATAATCCCTCATCCAAATAATATCCCAGAGACCGTATATTGGACATGGTACTATCAGGTCACATATGGAATCAGTTTGTCCTACTCTATTTGGATTCTACCGGAGAACTCCCTCTCTCTCAATCCGAATGACTCTGGCTAGGGATTTGTCTAAGCAAGCACATATGAGATATTCCTCTCGTGATACTGAGAGTGGATGATCCTCTATGGACACTCAATTTAATTACCTTCGTAAGGTTGGCTACCGATCCCGATAACCAACTGTACCAGATCTGAAACTTTCCAAACTTGTATGTCTAGCGTCAAAGAAAGGAGTACTCATACAAGGCATCCTTGATGTCTCAAGTCTAAGGACCAGATACACAATTGGGACTCTGAAATCGCTATCTGACATTAGGTATCATTAACCATACAACATTCCATAAGCGGATCAATCAGTGAACTCATTCTCCAATGAGCACCTGTACTATATTCTTAGTGTCTCCACACAAGTGGCTATGAGATCAGCCACCTCCATCATATGGACGGGTATATAGTACACCGATCTGTCCGATTATCTCAATGTCCCTCTTGAGTAACCTATGACCGGGATTATTTAGGATCTGTGTTTAAAGGTGAATCGATCTCATTATCATGATCTCATCACGATCTGACTCCCATTGCACAGAACCAAGGATATCATAATATATATGTAACAGATAATGTGAGAATATGTCAATATTAATCATAATCAAAAAGATCATATAGCGTGTCACACGTGTCATCACTTACGTGATTGGCTTGTAGGGCACCTGTAACCAACAAAGGGGCTACACCCCTCTGCTTCCGCACAAAGAGATGCATCAGTGGAGGAGAAAGGAAAAAAAGAAAGGAGGAAGCGAAGAAGAAGAAGAAGAAGAAGAAGAAGAAGAAGAAGAAGAAGAAGAAGAAGAAGAAGAAGAAGAAGAAGGGAAATAGAGGAGAAGAATAGAAAAAGGTGAGGAAGAAGAGAAGGGGTTACGGTTAAGGCTATGGCTAGGAGAGAAAGAAAGGAGAAAACTAGGGGCGGAAGAAGGGGCTGCATTTAGAAGAGAAGAAAAAGAAGAAGAGGGAAAAGAGAGATTAAGAAGTAGAAAAGAGGATGGAGGCTGTGGCAAGTGTTGCTACACCTCTATTTCCTACATGAGGAAATAGAGGAGGTGCAGTGCGTCGGGGAAGAGAAGGGAAGAAGAGGAGGAGAAGAGAATAACAAGAAGAGAAAGGGGCAGCTACGACTATGGCTGCAGTTGTGGCAGCTACGGCAGGGAAAGAAGAAGAGGGAAAGAAGAAGTGGAAGGAAGAGGAAGAGAAAGGAAAGAAGGAAGGAAGAAAGGGGGCAGGGCTCTGCTTCCCACACGAGGAACAGAGGAGGCTGTTTTGGGCTTCAACTAGAAGAGAAGGGATGGAGAGGAAGAAGAGAAAGAAGAGAAAGGGAAGAAAAGGTTGCAACTATGGCAGCTGCGACTGGGAAAGAAGAAGGGGGAAAGAAGAAGAGGAAGGAAGAGGAAGAAGAGAGAAGAGAAAGGGAAGAGGCTGCAGCTGTGGCTGGAAAAAAGAAGGGGGAAAGAAGAAGAGGAAGGAAAACGAAGAATAAAATAAGGTGTTAGGATCAATTGGCACTAAGAGGCAGGGTGGGATGAATTAGTGCAAGCTAAGATTTTTCTTTCTAAAGCAAAAGCTTTTCGAATAAGATAGAATAGAAAATCCGAAGCTTTTCATTTTTAATAAACAAGTGAGTGATTAAAAGTAAGAAGCTGGAAAGATAATCACATTTGAGGAAATGAACTTATCGTCTTGTTTTCAAGGAGTTTAGTTATGTTGGAAGCATCAATTCAACAACATTCAAGCAAAGCAAGTATGAAACACTTATAATTTTATAGTGGTTCGGCGCCAACAGCCTACGTCCACTTCCGAGTCCTTGAGGCACACCGGCATCCACTACCAATTTTCTTTGAGTGAAGATCAAACCCTTACACTTGCTTAAAAGGAAGACTTAAGAAGTTACTATCTCTAAGCTCTCTTCCTTCCCTTTTTTTTTTCTTACAAATCACACACACTTTCTTTTTCATAGAATTTACTTGCCCAAAAGAGTTATCGGTGAATGTAAGAATACTTGGGTATTTATAGACCCAAGTAGCTTTAGATTTTTGGAGCCCAAAATCAAACATACCCGAAAAATTGGGTACAAGCGATTTACCCATCGTTTTGGGTGATTTACCGGCCATCAGCCGTTGGCCGCCGCCCGTAATCTGTGGTACGGGCGGTCCAACCACCATCTGGGCGATTTACCCATTGACACCTACTGGCCGTCGCTCGAATTCTATGGTACGGGCGGTCCAACCGTCGCTCACCGACGGTTACCCACCGAAATTTCCGCAAAAGTGGTTCTCCACTTTTCAAATTTTGACTTGACTTTTACGTTGACCAACTCTTTGGTCAACTGATTGAGCTCAACCTGAGCTCAACCAAACCTAGTAGTAGATCTGGTTGCCTCATTGAGTTGATTTGGATTTCTTCCAAATCCAACTCAATTAGAACTGACTCTAACCCTAACTATGACTCAATGATTACAATGCTTAATAACCAATTAAGCCTAATTAAGACCTAACTCTCGCATACTCCGACAACCTTCGACAATCTTCAAGCAAGTCCTCCGGTCTTCTTTCTGGCAATCTTCCTTCGCGTTCCCAGTGAGCTTCCGGATTCCTTCGGCGAATCTCCTAGCGAACTTCCGGTGAGATCCCACCGCATCGTCCGAACTCGGCTCGATGCCTAGGCTGTATCTTGGCCCATCATCTGGTTGTAGCTTTATTGATCCTACCATAGTTAGACCTGCACGATGCTAATTATGACTTAATTAAATATAATCATAATTGCCAAAATATCTATTACAAGACCATCCCGACTCTCGACAAGCTTTTCGCTTACCCTCGATAATATTCCGGCGAGTCTTGGTTTTTTTTTGGCGAACTCCCTTGCGTCATTCTAGCAAACTCCTGATACCCTCGGTAAGCTTCCGACACACTCCTGGCGAGTTCTCAAATGCATCGACTCGATGCATGGACTTAACCTCGGCCAACCCTGATTGTAATAATCCTTCTGTCGTAATTAATCCTCCATCGATCAACTCTAACAATCATGTTAGATCAATAATCCATTAATTAATTTCATCATCAAAATCCAAGATTCAATTACCTCCCCTTTTTTGATGATGATAATCAATTGATGACAAGAGTTAATCCTAACTCCCCCTAAAACCATACCACTTAAATTTAAAAGGCGTACTCACTCTTAAATTCAAGCAATCAATCATTCAATGCAAATTTCAACACAAATTTGCATCAAGTCATCAAATCATGAATTGTAAAATATCCAAGTTATATCATTAAGTTTTATCAATGAATATTTTTCAATGTCATGTGTCATCAATATATATTTCTCCCCTTTTATCATCAACAAAAAGGTGAAATATAGAGCTAATGATTTCAAAAACACATGATAACATTATTCCCCCTTAGTATCTTCATTAATATAGAAGACTTAAATTCAAGAGAGTCACATCCTCTTGAATTCAAGTAAATCAAAGCAATAAGCATTTCAAGCATATAACCTTTCAAGTATAACAAAGATTTGCTTTTTAAACATTTCAACTTATCAAGAATTTTCAAGGATTGTCATGAAGTTAAAAATATTTGAGAATTTTTCTTCAAATCATCAAGCATAGAAAATTTTTAAATCAATAAGCATAGAAAATTTTCAAGTCATAGAGTATAGAAGGTTTTAAAGTCATTGAGCATAGAAAATTTTCAAGTCATTGAGCATAGAAAATTTTCAAGCCATAGAAAATTTCAAGTCATAGTGCATAGAAGTTTTTCAAGTCATTGAGCATAGATAATTTTTAAGTCATTAAGCATACCTTTCTCAATAAAATTAATATATTTGAAAATTAATCTCTAGTCATCAACCATACCATTTATAATTAATAAGGAGAGAAACAGGTGAGGTGTTGTTGAATCATTTTCATCATGAGAAGAGCTCTTAAGAAATTTTAAAAGCAATATTAAGATGAGCTCAAAAGTCCAAGAGATTTAAAGACTACTTATGTATTTCAAATATAGCAAAAATCATCTCTTGATATTTAAAATCATCTCTTGTAAATTTCAAATGTGGCACATCTTCATGCAATTTTTTGAAAACAATAAGATACCAAATCATGGAAAAAGTTTTCAAAAATGTTATCACAAAAATCTTAATCTCATGAAATCTAGATTGGCAATTTATATAGTTTCATGATTTAGCATTTCTAGGTCTCAACCTCAATCTTGTAGATATATAAAATTTGAATGTGAGCTCAACACATTTTTCTCATGTAAATTTCAAGAAGATATATTAAATAAATCTAGTAAGTGTTTTCTTCTCTTCTGGGAAGTGCAAGCTAGCAAATTTTTGCTTCCTTTGCATTGTTCAAGCTTGCAATTTTACAAGCTAACAAATTTCGCTCCCTCTTTGTCATTGTCATAAAGAGGGGATGGTTGCAATAGTATAAAACTTTTCCCATTTCACCATTTTTTTAATATCATTACATGAAATATATCATGAAAGATTAACATAGTGATAAGATGTACAATTCATGAAGGTAAATTATGAATATCAAGAGACAAATTTGTAGGAGAAATAATTGAAATAAAATCTCTTGATTCATCCATAAGAATTCTTAAGTTGTCAAGTTTATGATTTGTATATAAATCTCCTTTTAAATAATACCAAAACACATAACAAAAGATTTTGATTCATAAAAGATTTCAAGTTATAATTCTAAGAAATTAAAATCATGATATCATGTAATTAATAGACTTATTAGTCTCTTGAAATGCTAGTGATTTTCATTCTCTACTTTGTGTGAATACGAATGTAGAGAAGTGAAAACAACATAAAAATACTTAATTTTATAGATTTGGATTCCAAAATCTAAGAAAAATCAAGAGCTACCCATGTAATTTAATTTATCTTATGTAAATTTTAAGCAAGGCAGCAAATCAAGTAAATTATATCTCATGTAGATTTTGATAATTATTATCATGAATTCCAAAAGAAAATATGATAGTAGATTAAGCTCAAATTGTAAACCCAATATTTAGTATGCATTTAGAAAGTTCTAATTTTCTTCTAAGCAATTGTTCATCATTTGTTTCTAATCATATTAAAAAATTTATCTCCCACCTTTTGTTATTATCAAAAAAGAAATATGATTGCATAATTTCTTTTCATCCATGTTCAATTTATGCCAAAAAGTATAAGAGATATTATGTCATTAAAAATTCAAATCTAAAAGACATGATTTCGTTTAATAAGTTTCTTTCACCCTTTTTTTGTTTTGATTTTCTAACCAAAATAATATATATGTGCAGTAGCTTAGATCAATGCATTTAACTTGACTTTAATCATCAAGGTTCCTCCAAAATTTTAGTGATTTTTCATAGGGTTCACTAATGCATCATTAATTAAGATAAAGAGAAACTCCTTTTCACATGAAGTCATCACAATAATATAATTTTCAAACACAAACCACTAGTTTTTCTATGTTGAACGATTCCATCATAATATTAAGAAATTTTCTTTTAAAGAAAGATGATTTCATATTGATTTTTTGTAAAAACAACACAACTTATCAACACAAGTCAATACAATCACATAAGTCACTACAATCATCAAAATCTTCCTTTTATATATATAACATTTACTAACATTTCTTTGTTCTAATTAAAGTATGCAAGGGTCATGTATCATCAAGATCAAACATAATGAAAATTTATTTGTAATTCTTTTTAACAATTTTGTTGATATTTAAGCTAGTGAGCTTGAAAGAGTATTAGATCTCAAGTTATATATCTTGACATCTAAATCATTATTCGGAGCTCCTAGCTTTAATTTTGAAGTAAATCTACATGAAAGATATATTTGGTTTAGGTACCCATTTTACATTGGGTCCTTCATAAAGATTTTTATCTTTCTTTTCTAACCGATTTTTATTGTATAGAGTTCTCTTTGGAACCCATACAAGATAATGAGGAGTATATTTTTTAAAAAGGCATTTGTTTACCTTATGTCCTAATTTACCACAAAAGTTACACTTAATTCTTGGTGGCATATTCAATGTAGGTCCTCTTACAAAGATGGTTGACTTTTGTTGAATACTTCCAACAAAGCCTATGCCATGTTTATTGTTAATATGACCCTATCGGCAAGGATCATATTAGGGATTTATTTCCTATCTCAAATTTCTCAAGTGTAGTTCTAAGCATGCAATTTTCTTCTTTAACTTTATCTACCATTTCACATTTCAAACATTTTTTATGTGATGCTAAGGAGTCATGCATTTCATCAAATCTTTTAACTAACAAATCATGATCAGCTTTAAGCATCTTAAAAGATTTGCCAAGTTTCCTAAACTCATTGAATAAATCATGAAACATGCTTAATAATTTAAAAAATAAAATATCTAAAGATTCACTAACCTCATCTTCAAATGTCATTAAGGCATAGTTAGCCACCTCTTCTTTGGGTTGGTCTTCTTCCTCTGAGGAACTTGAATCATCCCAAGTGGCTGAGAGTGCTTTCTTTTTTAGTACCGGTTTATTCTTCAATTGGGGACATTCACTTTTGAAGTATCCCGATTTTTTGCATTCATAGCAAATAATGTTATCTTTCTTTGGTTCCTTTCTGTTCTTATAGTTTTTGTTCTTTTTTATAAATTTTTTAAATCTTCTTGACAGAAGTGCAATGTCATGGTCTTCATCACTCGAGGCTTCACTCGAGGAGTCATTCATTATTCGAAGTGCTACATCCTTCCTGTTCTTTGGAAGGGGTTCATCAAGCTCATCATCAGCTTTACAGTTTAGTTCATAAGTCATAAGGGAGCCCATTAATTCTTCAAGAGGCAAGTTATTCAAATCTTTGGCCTATTAATTTAGGATCCCAATTTTTAGGCAAAGAACGTAAAATCTTACTCACAAGTTCAAAATTCAAAAAATATTTTCCAAGTGCTTTAAGTCCATTGACGATATCCATGAAACGGGTGTACATGTCTCCAATAGACTCGCTTGGTTTCATTTGAAACAACTCATAGTTATGAACTAGAATATTTATCTTTGATTCTTTAACTCTACTAGTCCCCTCGTGTGTGATTTCTAGTGTGTGCCAAATATCAAAAGCTGATTCGCAAACGGAAACATGATTAAACTTATTTTTATCAAGTGCACAAAATAAGGCATTCATAGCCTTTGCATTTAGAGAAAAATTCTTCTTTTCCAAATCATTTAACTTATTCATTGGTTTGGAAGATTTTTCAAATCCGTTCTCAACTATATTCCATAAATCAAAGTCCAAAGAGATGAGAAAAATACGCATCCGTGTTTTTCAATATGTGTAATCCGTCCCATTAAATATGGGTAGACAAAAAATGGAATGTCTCTCATTCATGCCAAAACAAGCCATTTACTCAAGTGGGTGTAATCCAAAGAGTAATAACCTTGCTTTGATACCAATTGTTAGGATCAATTGGCACTAAGAGGGGGGGTGAATTAGCGCAAGCTAAGATTTTTCTTTCTAAAGCAAAAGTTTTTCGAATAAGATAGAATAGGAAATCCGAAGCTTTTCATTTTTAATAAAACAAGTGAGTGATTAAAAGTAAGAAGCCGGAAAGATAATCATGTTTGAGGAAAGGAATTTATCGTCTTGCTTTCAAGGAGTTTAGTTAAGTTGGAAGCATCAATTCAACAACATTCATGCACTGCAAGTATGAAACACTTACAATTTTATAGTGGTTCGGTGCCAACAACCTACGTCCACTTCCGAGTCCTCCTTCTTGAGGCACACCGGCATCCACTACCAATCTTCTTTGGGTGAAGATCAAATCCTTACACTTGATTACAAGAGAGACTTAAGAAGTTACTATCTCTAAGCTCTCTCCCTTCCCTTTTTTTTTCTTACAAATCACACACACTTTCTTTTTGATAGAATTTAATTGCCCAAAAGAGTTGTTGGTGAATGTAAGAATACTTGGGTATTTATAGACCCCAAGTAGCTTCAGATTTTTGGAGTCAAAAATCAAACATAACCGAAACAATTGGGTACGGGCGATTTACCCACCGTTAGCCATTAGCCGCCACCCATAATCTATGGTACAGGCGGTCCAACCGCCGTTTGGGTGGTTTACCCACTGACACCTACTGGTCACCGCCCAGATTCTGTGGTACGGGCGGTCCAACCGTCGCTCACCGGTGGTTTACCCACCGAAATGTCCGCAAAAGTGGTTACCTCCACTCTTCGAATTCTAGCTTGACTTTTACGTTGACCAGCTCTTTAGTCAACTGATTGAGCTCAACCTGAGCTCAACCAAACCCAGTAGTGGATCCGGTTGCCTCATTGAGTTGATTTGGATTCCTTCCAAATCCAACTCAATTAGAACTCTAACCCTAACTACGACTCAATGATTACAACGCTTAATGACCAATTAAGCCTAATTAAGACCTAACTCCCGCATACTCCGACAACCTCCGGCAATCTTACGGCAAGTCCTCCGGTTTTCTTTCCAGTGATCTCCCTTCGTGTTCCCAGCGAGCTTCCTGATTCCTTCGACGAATCTCCTAGCGAACTTCCGACGAGATCCCACTGCATCGTCTGAACTCAGCCCGATGTCTAGGGTGTATCTTGGCCCATCATTTGGTTGTAGCTTCATTGATCCTGCCATAGTTAGACCTACACGATGCTAATTATAACTTAATTAAATATAATCATAATTATCAAAATATCCATTACAAGACCATCCCGACTCTCGACAAGCTTTTCGGCTACCCCCGACAATCTTCTAGCGAGTCTCGGTCTTCTTTTGGCAAACTCCCTTGCGCCATCCTGACAAACTCCCGATACCCTTGGCGAGCTTCCGACACACTCCTGGCGAGTTTCCAAACGCATCGACTCGATGCATGGACAACCTTGGCCAACCCTGATTGTAATAATCCTTCTATCGTAATTAATCTTACATCAATCAACTCTAACAATCCTGTTATATCAATAATCTATCAATTGATTTCATCATCAAAATCTAAGATTCAACATAAGGAAGAGAAAAGGGGCTATGATTTCATCAGTGAGAGAAAAAAAAAGGAGAAGAAGAAAGTGAGGAGAGCAGGTAATTGTGGCCCTTATAAGTTCTAGGTTCTGCACGAGTTGCAGTTGTGAAGGAAGAAAGAAAATAAGAAAACAGGGAGAAGAGAATGAAAAGAAAGCAAAAAAGAATTTGGACTTAATGACTTCGAATCAAAAATCTTTGAAAGGCAAGTGATCCAATCCTTTCTTATCGTCATCCCAATCTTTGCTTTCATCTTGTTATGATAAATTAAGCTATTATAACCTTGTAAGTCTTCCAATCTTTTCTTATTTCCATCCCAATCTTTGTATTCATCTTGATATGATAAATTGAGCTATTATAACCTTGTAAGTGTTCCAATCTTTTCTTATTGTCATCCCAATCTTTGTATTCATCTTGTTATGATAAATTGAGCTATTATAACATTGCAAGTGTTCCAATCTTTTATTATTGTCATCCCAATCTTTATATTCATCTTGACATGATAAATTGAGCTATTATAACCTTGCAAGTATTCCAATCTTTTCTTATTGACATCCCAATCTTTTCTTTTATCGGGATATGATAAATTGAATTGTTATAACCTTGCGAGTGATCTAATCCTTTCTTATTGCCATCTCAATCTTTGCTTTCATCTTGTTATGCTAAATTAAGCTATTATAACCTTGCAAGTGACCCAATCTTTTCTTATTGTCATCCCAATCTTTTTTTGATAAATTGAGCTGTTATAACCTTGCAAGTATTCTAACCCTTTCCGATTGTAATTACAATCCTTGCTTTTATCTTGATACAATAAATTTGAATAGTTCTAACTTTGCCATTGAAATCTCTCCTAGTTAGATATAAAGATTTAAGTCTAGTTTCAAGATTCTGACCTTTCACTATCAGATTGCATATAACTCTATGTTGGGAACTCTGATTTATACAAAAGCATATTTCATAAGAAACTAGACTCATATATCTTTCTTTACATGCTTTTCTTGGGTAATTTGAAGCATAATTGATCATCTAAATATTTCATTCAATATGCCTATCAAATTCTATTAGAATCATATGTTTGTAGATCTTTGTCTATTCTTGTTCATCAATTGAAAATTTATTTCAGCTAAAAATTATTTCTTCAATTGAGTCTTATATTATTGCTTTGAATTCTTGTGGACTCTTATCTTTTCTTCCTTGCCTATATGAATGCAGATTGCGAATGTTTTTGTTTACATCGTATTGCTTCACATTGGCACATGTATATTTCATTGTTCGTCAGGTGCTTCTGATATATCTCAATTTATTATGCACATGTCCTTTTGTACTCTAGTGTTTATAGGATATTATGGACCTTTACCAAAAATGGTAAATGGTGCTATGCTTAGAGCCCACAATGCTCTACTATGTTCAGTGGTTATTTAGAAATGGATGAACCATATTATATTTATGATCTCACTTCATCATCTATATTTTTTATATGATATCAGTTCATATTCTATCTGTGATCCAGCTAAAGTCCTTTCTTTAATTGAGTCTTATATTATTGCTTTGAATTTTTTATGTACTCTTGTTCTCTATCTGAATGCATATTGTGAATGTTTTTATATTTATTGTATGTTACATATTTGGCATATGTATATTTCATTGTTCCGCATGTACTTCTGATATATGCGACTTCTATGGCTCATGTCCTTTTGTACTCTAGTATTTATGAGATAATATAGATCTTTGCCAAAAATGGTAAAGGGAGTTATGCTTAGAGCCCTCGATGCTCTACCAGCCACCTATGACTTCACTCAGACGTGGGTTGATGGAGTTCCCAAATGTGGGAGACTTATGTTTGATGGTCATTCATAGATGGATGAACCATATTCTATTTATGATCTCACTTCACCCTCTATATTTTTTATTTGATATCCGAAGCATTGCTTTTGAGTTTATATATGCACTTTGGATATGAATGAAATGAATGTGACGTCAATATAATATTTAAGCTTCTATTCCTTATTTGTTTATTTGATAAGCTTTGAGATTATTCATTGACTATTAATATACATCGAAATATGTTTATGTTTTTGACATGCTCCGAAATGTTTCATATGTCATTGTTATGTTCCGAAATATTTCATTTGCTATTGATATGTTCCGAAATATTTCACATTCCATTGATATGTATTGAAATATCTTATGTCTTTGATATGCTCTGAAATAACTCTTACATCATTGATATACTTCAATTACTCTATATTTCATTTGTTATGAACTAAATATGTTTCAAATGAATGACATTTAAAATTATGTATCTAATAAGTTGATATCCATGAATTCTTGTATCTCTGCTTTATTTCTTGATATCAGGCTTATTGGAAGCAATTCGCTCTTGTCTTCGATATATTAAATGCTTGTTGAGCTTTGTAGCTTACTCCTTTATTATCAAAATTTTTTAGGTTAGCTTGACACTCATTGAACCGTTGAGATTGAGCTGAGGCAGTGGAGAGTTATTCAGATTTTTGGCAAGTTTTATCAGATGATACATTGTAGTTTTTGTATTAAGTATATTTTGTATATAATGAAATGTTATCAATGAATCTGATTGATGTATCATGTAAAAGTTTTAAATGACCTCCCACATTTGGAGTTATTTTGGAATATTAAGATTAGTCTACGATGAAGTGAAATTATGGTAAATGGTTGATTTTGCGATTGTATAGGTTCTTTTGCAAATGAATTATAAGTATGGTTAATATTTTTTAAGTTGGCTTTTCATAAATGTTTGAGTGATATGATATATGATTATAAACTACATAGGATTTTATATATATGAATTTTGAAGTTTGAATGTTTCTCAATATTCTCAAATGTTAGTTTGGATCCTGGATTAGATTGTGATAATTATAATATTCTCAATTTTAAGACGGACACACCTCTCGAATGTGATATAATTTGGGGGGTGTGACAAATCATGCATCATTCATCTCTAATACACAGGTTAGATAATAAAACCCATCAATTGATTTCATAATCAAAATATGAGATTCAAGTAAAGGAACCCAGGTCTCATCAAAAGTCTAAGCACATTTTGAGGAGGTTCCGCCTGATTAAAGATATCATAGCACAGAAAGATATAGCAATGGAAAGAGTCATCCGAAGATAACATTGTGGATCCACTGACAAAGCCATTTGTTCATATTGTCTTTGAGAGTCACAGGAGTCTGATGGGGATCAGACACATATATGATTGACTTTAGGTCAAGTGGGGGACTATTGGTTATAGGTGCCCTATAAGCCAATCACGTCAGTGATGGCATGTGTGACACGCTGCACAGTCTCTTTGCATCATTATTATTATTGGTATATTCTTACATTATATTATATGTTGAATATATATATATATTATGATGTCCTTAGTTATGTATAATGAGAATCAGATTATAATAATGATAATAAGACTAGTTCGTCTTTAAACACAAATCCTAAATAATCCCGGTCATAGTTTGCTCGAGAGGAACATCGAAACAACCAGATAGATCAGTGTACTGTATACCCGTCCATATGATGCAGGCGGTTGGTCTCATAGCCACTTGTGTCGAGACACTATGGATACAATGCAGGGACTCATTAGAGAATGAGTTCACTGATTGATCCGCTTATGTAATATTATATGGTTAATGATACCTGATGTCAGATAGTGATTTCTCAGTCCTAGATGTATATTTGGTCCTTAGACTTGAGACATCAAGGATGCCTTGTTTGAGTACACCTTTTTTTGATGCCGAACATATGAGATCTGGTACAATCGATTATCAAGATTGGTAGCCAACCTTACGAAGACTATTGAGTGTCAATAGAGGATCACTCACTCTCGGTATTATGAGAGGAATATCACATGTGCTCTCGCTCAGGTAAATCCTTGATCAGGTTAGTCGGATTGAGAAAGAAGGAGTTCTCCATGAGAATTCGATTAGAGCGAGACTTAGACGGATTCCGTATGTGGCCTAATAGTACTATGCCTGGTATATAGTCTCTGGGATATTAGATGGATGAGAGACTATAGATACATGATAACTGAGGACAAACAAGTCTAATGGATAAGATCCTCTATACCGTCAGGGGACTATGGTGCAATGGCTTAGTATGTCCATAGTCGATAAGTCGAGTGAATTATTATAAGATAATAATTCATTGAATTAGAAGGAGTTCTGACAAGGAGGACTCATCGCCAGCTTGGTATTGGGCCTAGAAGTTACACACATATGGTGGATTCTTCAGCGGATAGATGATTGGATAGAGATCCAATTGATGGGACCCTAACAGGGTCGGGTCCATTGATTCACAATAAATTCAAGTTGAGTCATGTTGGTCTATCAATCAGAGTCAGTTATGGGTCGGGTGAGCCTAATCGAGTCAGTTATGAGTTGGTTTCAGTTGGTTATTATCTTCAATTAGGGTGGAGTCAGTTATTATTTTCAGTTGGGAGTTTATTGGATTTATATCAATTAGTTAAGAGTCCAAGTTTAGTGGGACTCTAAACCTAGAGGGACTCTTGGCAGAGCCCTATAAATAATGGTGTAAACTCTTTAATTAATCAAAATCAATGAAGTATGTGTTTTAGCCAATAGGCAAAAACCCTAAGAGGGTCGATCCCCTATAGAGATCAATGAGGCAAATCCCCTCAAAGTGATCAAGGAGGCTCGATCCCCTCAAAGTGATCGTTTATCCCCCTTTTCTATCTTTATCTACAATAAAATTATGTGGGGTTATATTAATTGGTATCAGAGCATCGATAGAATCCTACGGGGTTCTATCAATTAGTATCAGAGCATCGATAGAATCCTGCGGGATTCTATCAATTGATATCAGAGCATCGCTAGAATCCTATAGGGTTCTCTCAATTGGTATCAAAGTAGCGATCCTCGGCGTTCCTACTATGATTCTACAACCGCTCCCCTTGCCACCTGCTGTTGCCATCTCCCTTTCTCCCCTGCCGCAACCCATGTTGTTGCCTTCTTTTGTCGCTGCCACCTACGGCTGCCATCTCCCTCTGTCACAGCACACGATGCTATCACTGCAACAAGCTGCGCGCTCCTCACCCTCTTCCCTCACTTTTGTTGAATCTCAGATTTTGATGATGAAATCAATTGATAGTTTTATGATCGAACTTGTGTGTTAAAGAAAATGATGCAGGATTAACTGCGATAACAAAGGGTAGCACAATCAGATGTTGGGCCGGAGTCAAGTTCGAACATCGGGCTGTGGTTCGGACGACATAATGGGTGCTCGCCAAGAGTTTGTCGAAGGTTGGCCAAGGTTCAGACAATGTTGCTGGGAGCTCGCCGAGAACTCACCAGAAGTTTACCGGGAAGTTCGTTAGGAGTTCACCGACAGGTTGTTGGGAGCTCGTCAGGTGTTCGCCGGAAGAATGCTGGAAGCTCGTTAGGAGTTCATCGAAGGAAATCGGGAGCTCGTCGAGAACTCACGAAAAGTTTGTCGGGAAGTTCGTCGAGAGTTCGCCGACAGGTTGTCGGGAGCTTACCGGGAGTTCGTCGGAAGAATGCTGGGAATTCGTTGGGAGTTCGCCGAAGGAAATCGAGAGCTCGCCAGGGGGTTCATCGAAATGATGCCGGGAGTTCGCCAAGAGATGATCGGACAATGAAGATTGTGTGTTGAGAGTCATAGTTAGCATCATAATGAGGGTTAGTTTTTACTAACTTAATTAAGAGAGGTCTTAATTGGGACTGATTTGGACTTATTATAAAAGTCATTTCAGTAACCCAAAGTCAGATGAGACACAGTCTTCGAAAATACGATCTTCAAGATGACACAGTCTTCGAAGGTGTGTTAGGCGATTGAACCGCCTAGACTAGGCGGTTGAACCACCCAAACACGGTCTTCCAGACTATCAAGCAGCTGAACCACCTAGACACAGTCTACCAGACTGTGTCAGGCGACTGAACCGCCTAGAACGTAGTCTTCGCGGCTAGCACATCGGGATCACTTATAAATTAATTTTTGGCTCCACTTTTGAAGTCATTTGGGGCCTATAAATACCCCACCCTTTCTTGCTTATGGTATGCAAGCAATTAAGAGTGAAAAACTTATGAAAATACTGTTGTAATCCCTTGAGAGCTCCCCTCATTTCTTCTTGTATAGTTTTTGTTTAAGGGAGAGTTCAGAGAATTGTAAAGGTTATCTCCTGAACCTATAAAAGGAGAATAGAGCTGTAAGAAGGGGTATTTAATCTTTGCCCATTGAAAAAGATCAGGAGTGGAAGCCGGTGGCCTCAAGGTAAAGAGGAATCGGAAGTGGATGTAGGTCAAGGGGACCGAACCTCTATAAAATCGGTTTGCTTCTTCTTCTTTGTTCTTTATATTCATTACCTAATTGTCTACTTACTACCTTTGCTTGCACTCTTACAAATATCTCTACACTTAAACATATCTCTATACTTAAATGTATCTCTACGCTTAAATGCATCTTTACGCTTAAATGCATTTCCGATACAATTTCTCATCAGCAAATTTTTCAAATGGACGAAGATTTCTCATCAGCACTAATTCACACACACCCACCACCCCCCCACAACCCCCCCCCCCCCCCCCCCCCCCCCCTTCCTCTTAGTGCCGCTTTGATCCTAACAATAAAAACCTTTTATTGGCAATCAAGAGGGAATTTCTATCACAAGTCCTCTTATATTCAATAGGATGGACTACACATATTAGAAAATTCAAACGCGTATCTTTTTTATCTCATTAGATTTTGATGTATAGTATATTGTTGAAAAAGATTTTCAAAAGTCATTCAATCCAATAAATGATTGGAATGATTATGAAAAATAAATATTTTCTTTAAATGCCAAGGCTATGAATGTCTTATATTGTGCTGTCAACAAAAAATGAATTTGATCATATTTCCTCTTGTGATTCGACTTTTGAAATTTGGCATACATTAGAATTAACACATGAAAGCACACTAAATCTAAATGAATCATTAAATGAAATATCTTACAAAAATGAACAAGAAGAATACATTCTTAAGAGCAAGAAAAATTCGACATTGAGAACCCAAGAACACCTTCCAAAGGATTGGAAAGAATTGGAACTAAAGAGAACACATGACTCCTCGAGTGAAATCTCAAGTGATGTGAACTTTGAACATTTGACAAATGAACCAGATAAATTAATCAATATGAAACTATAAAAATGATTTAAAGATGGAGAAAACTTCTTGCTATGAATGCAAGAAGCCGAGGCTTTCCAAAGATGAAGAACACAATCAGGAAGAAGTGGAAGATCTCGCGCTCGTGGCCAACCACGATGAGGTAAGTAACCCACCCAAAAGCTCTTTTACTTTTAATGAGTTATTAATTTCTTTTCATGAGCTTTATGATAAATTTAGA